>JAGMVK010000011.1:1200000-1800000 GCA_020747065.1 Cadophora sp. MPI-SDFR-AT-0126
TGCAATTTCGCAATGTCGTCCGTAGCAACGTACATCCCCACAACATATACCTCTATCCCCAGGAAACTCACAGTCCTAACACCCAGCCCAATGAGCTGGTACTCATCCAGCATATCCTCACCGCGCTCGCCCAATCCCTCGGGATGGCCCAATTTCTTGTCATCGAAGAACTCCAGCACGCGGGGGAACGTGGGGATGGTCGATGTGCCTGTGTGCACTACATCTGGGATCTCCTCGGGCTCTTCGCCGAGTTTCTGCACGACAACTTTGCGCTCGCGGCCGAGGACGACCATGGGGTCATCGGCGCGGCGGGGGGAGTCAAGTTTGGTGGGTTTGGGAGTGGGTGGGTAGGCGTTGAGGTCGATTGAGGTGGCGGTTAGGTAGATGGCTATCATGCCGAAAACGACGCCGGCCGCGGCATAGTAGGAGCGACGCTTGTAGTAGGCTCGTCGTTGAACTTCGAGGCGGTGGAGGGTTATGGGATCAAGGAGGGGGGTGGATGGGGGCTTGTTGGAGGAGAGGTGTCGACGGGTTAGAGGGGTGAATGCGAGGGGTCGTGGTCGGAGGCATTGTGTCGAGCGGGAGAGAGGGGACCGTAACAGGCGAATGGTGGGTGTACGGAGGGACATTTTTGGAGGGTTGACGAAGTAGAGGGTTCTTCTACTTGCAAGTTAAGGAGGAGGGAGAAAGAGTTTGTGATGATGGGCTGATTCGGGAAGCCGCTTGGAAGCGAAAATCTGGGGAAGCTTGGTCTTGGAGCTTGCTTTGCCGAGTTCTTGTTTTGATTTCCGTTCTGTATCAAACTCTAAAACCAATGTAAATCGTAAGGATACCCCGTTAAGTAACTCATTTATGGCATGCTTGCAATGGCACTTAATTCGAATTTGGTTTTGTTTCCTCTTTAATGGGAAATGGGAGTCAAGTGCACCCGGTTCAAAGCGCAGGAGGTGAAGGCAAAAAGGCCCTTTTTAAGAGATTGACTGGTGGTAGCGTCTTGGCTGCTCCTATGTTGTTTATAAGTGTTGCTCTCGAGTGGCGATCCCTATTCTTTCAGGGCAATTAACTTGCAGTCGCTGTTCACATGATTTGAATACTACAGTACTACCGACCGGAGATATGTACATCATGCTGCTTTGTGTCAATGTCTACTGCAAAGTTCCCAGAGAGCTTGTTGCGGTAAGTCTACCAACATAATGCGAACCGCAACTGTATTCTTTCCAAGATGCATTGCTGGAAAAGCATTTCAAAGAGCCAAGGGCTGGAACAACTTGCGTCTTCTTAAGCCATAAAATCAATCTGGAATATATCCTTAAAGTCCTCTTGGTTTCGGTCAAGTCTTTCAATCTGTAAAAAGTCATAGGATTACTTCATCGAAAGTTAATAGCCATCAAAACCCGCCGAAGCGGAAAACTGTACCTGAGAGACTGGACTTGATCAAGGCCATCAACATCTCGGAGGGTTTACATACCCGGCATACGTCATCGAGACCCAGAATCAGTGGTTCCGTTCTCGCTACTGGCTGATGGATTAAGTGGAAGTTGAAATAAGAACCATGGAATACCACAATTCGGTAAGGGCGCGTTAATGGGCTTGTTCTCGGCAAGTTGTTGATGCGTTCGAGACCCTAAGGATAAGTTCCCGCCGTCTTGTGTAACGATCAAGGACTAGAGCCACCGGAACGTGAAAGCCACCATGTCATGTTGAAAATGAAAATGAAAACACCGAAGCATCCATACCAAGTGGAGATTTGAACCATCGTCCAGACCGTCGAGCCTCTACTTTCCGCAAAAAATAAAAGTCCCTACCTTAAATGCTCTTCTCACGTGCCAACCCTTCACCTGTTCGAAGCCTCTAAGCGAGACCAATCATAGCCTTGCATCAGTTGTGATGGATGCTGCCGTGCATTGCATCCACCACTTCGTTCCAGGTCAAACATCACAATCTGATCACATAGCAACAAACGCCCCCCTCAACGCTCACTCAACGCGGCGCCTCGGCCATCTCCATCCTCGCCTACATCGAAATTATCGCGAACAGTGACTCTAGCCATCCACGACGACTAGAATCAACGCAAGCCCACGATAGAAATCTCCCTCCTCCACGAGGCTGAAGGCTTACGAGCAATCCCCCTCCACGCTACATCGACTCGCAGGACGGTCCCGGAGCAGTGGATCATACATCCGAGACTCGCGGTCATCACGAAGCATCTAGGGCACGAAGTCCGACCGCATTCACGCCTCTGTCGTCGCTCTTGCTAGGATTCAATCAACACAACGACACAATGAGGGCCCAAGTACCAATTATGGCGCACATCGAGACCGAACCGTCTTATCGCGGTACTCCGGACCCAGAAGGCGATTCACAATCGTCATCGAGTAACTCGCCTGCTCGAGCAGACTACGAGGAGTCCGACTTCTATGCTGGAAATAACGACTCGCAGTCGTCTATCGGAGTTCCCACATTCTCAGATATGGCCGTGTCCGAAGAGAGTTGTGTGGCGGCTTCAAACCGCCTACCTGCAGAGGTTCTTATTGGCATATTCTCGAAGCTCAACAGTCCTCACGACCTGTTGACTTGCATGCTCGTCTCGAAGAGGTGGGCGCGAAACAGTGTTGATCTACTCTGGCACCGGCCTGCGTGTGTGACTTGGACCAAGCACAGCTCTATCTGCAACACGCTCATCAAATCACACCCCTACTTCGCATATCAGGACTTCATCAAGCGCCTCAACCTGGCACAGCTTTCGGACAGTTGTAGTGATGGGAGTGTGCTTGCCCTACAATCCTGCAACCGGATTGAACGGTTGACCTTGACAAATTGTAACGGACTTACGGACTCTGGGGTAACGGGTCTCCTTGACGGCAGTAATCATCTGCTGGCCCTGGATATATCTGGGGTCACGGAAGTGACGGAATTATCGATGTTCTCTTTGGCTCTTAATTGCCAAAAGCTGCAAGGACTTAACGTTTCCGGTTGCACGAAGATATCCAACCAGTCTATGACTGCAGTAGCCAACTCCTGCAGATACATCAAGAGGGCAAGCTTCCCCGCCAAACACGAATCTGTGCTATGCTAACAATGCCCAGCTCAAACTCAATGACTGCGAACAACTTGAGAATTCCTCCATCATCGCATTCGCCGAGAACTGTCCCAATATCCTCGAAATTGACCTTCATTCATGCAAACTCATTGGAAACGAACCAGTTACATCTCTAGTTACAAATGGTCAGACTTTGCGAGAACTCCGGCTTGCAAATTGCGAGCTGATCTCCGACATGGCATTCCTCAACTTGGGTAACGACAAGACTTACGAACACCTTCGCATCCTTGACTTGACGAGCTGCGCTCGCCTCACGGACAGAGCTGTAGAGAAGATCATCGAAGTTGCACCAAAATTGAGGAATTTGGTATTTGCGAAATGCAGGAACCTTACTGATGTGTCAGTCAATGCTATTAGCAAGCTTGAAAAGCATCTGCACTATCTTCATCTCGGTCACTGTTCTCATATTACGGATGCCGCGGTTACTAAGCTTGTACAAAAATGCAACCGAATCAGATATATCGATCTCGGATGTTGCATCCACCTGACTGATGCTTCGGTTACTAAACTCGCCACTCTACCAAAACTGAGGAGAATAGGTCTTGTCAAGTGCTCAAACATTACTGATCAGAGTGTTTATGCTTTGGCACAGAGTCGCCTTCGATACCCTCGTCATTACCGAAATGCGGATGGCGAGCTATTTGAGCACATGGCTGGAAGTAGTCTTGAGAGAGTCCATCTCTCTTATTGCACCAATCTAACTCTCGACGTCGGTGCCCTTCACCCCATCCGCTGATCTCGCTAACAATTAGATTAGAGCATCGTTGTTCTTCTGAACAATTGCCAGAAGCTGACACATTTGAGTTTGACTGGCGTCCAAGCCTTCCTCCGACCAGATCTAGAGCAATTCTGCCGAGACGCTCCTCCTGGTAAATTTCCATCTTTGTATCCTACAAACTTTGTGCTGATATATGTCCATAGAATTTACGGAACATCAAAGGAATGTCTTCTGTGTCTTCTCAGGAGTTGGTGTCAACGGTCTGCGACACCACTTGAATAACCTGCAACCTGGCCAAGGCGGATATGATCCAAATAGCGCCGACGATGATGACGATGATCAAACTATGACTGGCATGATAGGTGCCACTGCTATGATGGGTGCTGCTGTTCTGAATGCCGACGACGAAGACGCCGATGGCGATGAGGAATTAGAGGATGCAGATGGGGATAACAACCAGACGTGAATGGGCGTCTTTCCAACAGAGCAAATACAGTGCTTTTGATGCGAAATTGGCGAATTCGACAATGATAAAGTGGACGAGTGATACCAATGATGGTCGGTGAAGGGACTCGTTCTGAGCGGCGCAGAACAAAACAGGAACATAGCACACATCGGCTTGCCAAGTCGCCAAACCTGCAGTTGTGGAGTATCTTATATGGCTATCTGATCTCCACCATGGAGAAGGGATGAAAGTCTACTTCCTACATTGTTGCTTTGCCTGAATATCTGTGTATGGATGGAGACGATGGTTGAGCGGAAAGGGAATGTGGGACAGCGATATCTGGCGTTCGGTAATCGGACTATTAGGGCCACTCTTCTAGGCTCTGCATGGTATAGCTCAATGAATTGCGCACTTGTTGTTGCCGTAACGCAGCTTTTGCCTGGTCTCTTGTTCTTGTTCCAGCCTCTGTGATTGGAGGTTCTTGTTGTTTATGGACTGGTTTCCAGACTTTACCAAGGCAACGCCATGTGGTAGGGAAATCTCGCGACCAAACCTACCCTTTCTTCGAGATCAAGATGGATGGTAAGTGCCAAAGGTAGTTGCGCAATCTTCAGTCAAAGGTTCATCCTCCTTGTGCTGCATGGAACAAAGCTCCGTTATTCAAGTCAAGCTCAAAGAGACTTGTAAGGCCCGAGCACAAGGCATGAAAAGGGCTGATCATGTTTATTGAGAAACCTTTGTATCCGCGACAATGCAGATGTACATAGCTGTGGTCCATGCTTTGAACTTCTTGTTTGTTTCCTTTCTTCAGTTGTGCACTCAACGTGAAGCGAGGAACACTGTCTTTCTCCTCCTTATATCCCCATCTTGCCCTCCCTCCCATCGTATCTCCAAACCTCAAATATTGTTTTCCCTATTGGATCTGCGCTTTCTCACCACGCCACTACGAATCCTCCATACTACCACCAACACCTACACCCAAACTTCTCAGCAAGATGTGTATCGAAACCCACACCCTCTTCACCCTCTGCCAACACCAGATCCACACCGACACCCAATTCTGCGACCACGCCACACCCGAAGGATGTACCGTCGTGACCACAGCCGTGCTTGACGAGCCTGGTCGCTGTAAATCCTGTCGTGAGAAGCGCCGGACGCTGACAAGAGAGCAGGCGTATAGGAGTCATGGGTTACCGGCGTTGAACGCTGGGTCTGGGTCTGGGGTTGTATCTTCCTCTGGGGTAGAAGCGGAGTGGCCGATTGCTTATCCTGGTAATAGTACATCTGATCATGCTAATGAAGATAGGATTGCGGATCGTGGAAGTGAGCAGGTGAGTGGTTTTCAGGGTGGGATTATAGGAGTGAGTAGTGGACAGAATGGACAGATGCAATGCTCGGGTCATGGTCATGGTCATGGTCATGATTCGAGTGGGGATTGCTTCGTTTGTCGGATTGGGATTGGGAGGTGGTTGTAGCTCGACCGTCATGCCAATCGCTGGAGACGACGGTAAGCAAGAATTTTAAAAAAGTGTTGGTAAATCCAACTTCTTCTGAACCAATCAACGTTTTATATTCCTAAATTCCGATACATATTTTTAGACTTAGAACTCCTTTGTATACACAAACACTCTGCTCCCCATGATGCGTGCTCGATGTTCGAGTATGCTCCCATCACTAGCTGCTTCGTACGGTCTTCAAGATATCTCTCAGCCATCCAGACTTTCACCAACTCTAACATCCCCACTCAAAAATGAATCCAGCCTCCCATAGAACCCTCCAGGACTTCTATCCTTACAATAATAAGGATACACATGCACATGATCCACCCCTCTATGACACTCAACTCTATTCCCCTGCTCCATCACCGCATTGAATAATTTCTGAATCCCCAGCATGAAAATCTCGGCGTCGCCATAACACAGCAACATATCCGGTAAGCCCTCAAGCGTATAAGGAGCAGATAGATTACCTCGACCTGGAGACAGCAACGTGGAGCGTAAGTCCGGTCGATTGGTTGTGTACTGTGTAGAGGCTATAGAACACATGGTTGGATTTAGGAGATCCAAATTCAGAGCATCTTTGTCGCTTTGGAAATCATCTACGAGATCCACAAACGGAGACACCAAAATACAACTCCCGGGCTGTACTAGCCTATCCCGATAAGCTCGAAGATACAGTATTGTTGTGGTGACAATGCCACCGCCTCCGCTATCGCCCATCATGCAGATATTGTCCGGTTTGAAACCCTGATCTATGAGATAATAGAAAGCGGATACGGCATCTTGCAGCGCTGCTGGGAATGCGGTTTCTGGCGTAATGGCTTTGCGGAAGTTCACTCCGAAGATAGGCATGTGCGTGACTTGCATCATGGTCCATGGTAGAGGCGACTCGAGAGGATGGCCTTGCACCATGCCGCCGCCGACGAAATACATCATGACTTTTCGATCATCGACAGACTTAGCATCCATAGTTGAGCTTGAGCTTGGGTTTGGTGTTGGTTTAACCATCTTCCCATCCAACCACATCCAAAAACACGGACAGTCTCTCGGCAGCACACCCTCACACACGGCATCACCGAACCAAACTCCCTCCTTCGGGGGCACAACCACCGATTCCGCCCTACAAGCTCCTCTCAATCTCGGGATCGCCCGGCGTGCAGAATCGCTCAGTACATCTGGTGAGGGACGAGTTCCGGGGTTCATCGACCATATGATGTAGCCCCCGATGCAGCGGAGAGTGCGGAATAGGAAGGACCATGAAGGTCGGCCGTAGTATCGTGTGTTGAGAATGGTGTCGAGGGCTATGAGGGGAAGTTGGATTGGGATGGCGAAGAGGGAGTATAGGGAACGGGTGAGCCGGATGAGACGCTCGGTGAGGGGTGAGGTGCGTTGCCAGGCGGCGACCGAGGAGGGGGTTAGGTAGGGACCTTTGGCCATTTTTGAGTGCGATTTTAAGGATTTAAGATGATGAATTATGTGTAGATTCAAATTCTAATTGGAAACGCCGTGGCCGCTGGGTGAGTTTCGTGGTGCTGCTTGTTGATATTGACAAGTCTTACGCGAGACCGAGCCAAGACCAACACTTCGCTTCACTGCACAGCGTGTTGGGTAGGATCGACGAAGTCGTGGTTGTGACAAAGGACAGAAGAAATATGTCTATGTCATTAGATTGGAATGATATATCAATTCGCGAACATGCTCGCATCACTGTATGGAATAATGAGTAGGAGGTTGGTTTCAGGTTCAGATCAGGTCTAGATCGAAGCTTCCCCGCTCTGATTTCAGTAGCCGAGATTCGGCAGTCAATAACGGTGACATATGAAAGTACTTTTTCTGCTAGAGAATGGAAGGTCAAATTTCAACACAACGATTTCACCTGTAATTGAATATCTATGCGCTGTAAGTTCTACAGACTTCTATTCACTGTATTTACAATTAGAACACTCGGGCATTTAGACCGAGGCTGCAAAGTGCATCTCCGCAGTTCCCACATCGAAGACTAAGATCACAGACTTCATGAAAACGTCCCCAAGAACGAAAGTCGCATTTTGCTCCCCAATCATCGTCCTCCTGCCCATGCCGAGAAACACTGCCCAGTATAGGATGCGAGATAAGGCTGAGGAGGAGATCGTCCGTCCTAGCTGGACTCACTCTCGGTCGTTTAACTCTTTTTGTCGACTCTAGAAGAGAATTTCAACCATTTGCTAAACTTACAAAGCATGAATAAAAAGAGATTACGAAAGGAGACTTCAAGACCAAACCCAAGGACGGGGATTCGACAAGTATACAGATGTTCTAAGTCACAAAACTTCCTCGAACATTGACTAAGAGTACACTGGTCCACGAGACGAGCTCTGGGGCAGGTACGAAGGAGAACAAGGGATAATCGTAAAATTCCGCTTCATTCGAAATGCTCCCGAAGCACAAGGCAAAGCAAAGACTCGGATATCAGTCTATTCTCTGTATCACTATCCGGCCATATTGGAGATCAAGAATAAATCGAGCAGAACTGGGTATTGAAAACAGCCATCGCAGGCTTCCATTCCTTCATACAATCAATCTATGTACGCAGAATCGCACTGTATCATTAGCATTACCTCATTTAAGCATGCCAATTCTCCATTCCAAATTGCAAATGCAATCAAACAATAAAAGCCTTGCTCCCCTCCACAAGCCCATCCATCAATTTTGTTACAGCAGACCATTGCGGCATGAATCTTTGTACCTCATCCAAAGCTGGGATCGTACCAGGCTCATTGTGATCGCTCCACAAGCAGACGACTCTTCCACTTCTGCCTTCATCTCCTTCCTTCTTGCCCTCGCTGACTGGCCACTCGACGTCAACGATCCATTCACGGTCCCAGTTCCTGTGCCAGAGCTTGATCTGGTCGCTCCCACTTTCGGGTACGTCGTCCCACTTGCCATCACTCTTTGCAGCGCCGTGAACCTCAAATGCTGTGAATGGGTCATTGAAACGGATGATGCAGGCTTTGGTATCGACGGCGGAGATGTTGAAAGTAGCTTTGTTTAGACCCTTGGCGCGAGTCACGTTGGAGCTTATCCAGCCCTCGTAATATTTCTCTGGTGGCACGCCTTCCTTAATGTTGTTGACTACCTTGGGTGGTATTCCAGTCCATGAACAGTAAGTCAGCCCTTGGCGAATATTGTCGTTGTGTCCGCAAGATATGTTCTGGCCAGCTGCTGAAGGAATATCTGTGATGATCTCTCGGACATATTCTTCAACACCGGCAAGAGTGACCTGGTTGATACCACTGTCGAGATCCACGGTTTGTTGGAAGTATGCCTTGAAGCGATTGTTTGATGAGAACGGGAAGGCGACGAGATTGTAGATGAGAGTACCAATGAAAATGAGAAATAAGAACGTGGGAACATGGTGAGTGATCCTATGCATGAATGGTGTGACAGGTAAAAGTACTAGTATAGAGAAGAGGGAAATGAGTAGGTAGGGTAGCAGAAGAGGGCTGCCATCCGAACCAGTCTGAACGACTGCTCCAACAATGAGGAGACCAACTTGGCCGACGACGACGATGATAAATGGGCCAAGCAAAAGGAACTGAAGCAGCCATGTCCACGTCGGCAATTTCGCAGACCATTTCTGCTCGTCCCCGAATGCAATCGTGTCTTCATCGGCACCATCAGCGCCATCAGCGCCATCAAGGGGCGCCGGAATGACGCGTCGATATCCCCTTGCAAAGCTCGCGCCAATTGTACTTCGGTGACCATTACTTCCAACCAGAGGAGTCGTCTCACTTGGTTCGTCATCTCTATCTGCTTCAGGGCTATCTTCTTGGGCGTCGCCAGTTGAGATGATAGCATCGGAATGTGGGACGGCGTTAAGAAGATCCCTCGTCTCATGTTCATCGTGAGCAGCTTCAACGACCGAGCTCTTTTTCGGAAGTGCAAAGAGCTCACACAGGCCAATGAACGCGGCAAGCGATATGGCAGCCTGGTAAAATACAAAAATGTATCCGCCACTGACTTTATAGCGATCTTCGAAGACGGTAGCGCCGACGAGAACGATCCAGCCGAGGGCGAACATCCACAGCAGCGCATATACACGGTGGAGTGCCGAGGGTCGAACAAAGTTGCACCCGGCCATTAAGAACCAGAAAACACAGAAGAATAAGCTCAGAGACATCGACCACACGGCGTACTGTGAAGAGTATACAATCATGGGATTGAACTTTCTCAGTAGGAATGCTGCTCCAAAGGTAATTGCGCCGGAAATTATGAGTACGATCGGAAAGCGGAACGCTCCTCGCCAGCCTTTTAGGGAGACGGTCTCATTCTCGTGCCCTTCTGGCTTCACAGCCCCGGCAAAGAGATAGTACTTGTCTTGTCGAGCCAGAAGATATGACACGAGCATCAAAATGAGTGGTGAAGCGATAAGGATTGTTAAAGACCAAGCGAATAAAGTTCTGAGCCTGAAGACCGCCATGGTTCTGCCAAATAAGTCAAACCATACACCATTGTTACCGCGCCCGTTCTTGACTTTGCCTGTAGCGTGGTCCCCACGGGGACCAACAAATTGTTTCGTATGCGAGGTCAAATATTCCATTGTTGCCACGGACGCAGATAGCATATGCCAAAGGGAGTCTCTCGAGGCGTGCTTGACGTCATCCTGATCTGTGTGGTATCTGGCCCTTGGCTCCCAGAATGCAACATCAAGACCACGATAGCCCTCGGCTCGGAAAACAATGTAATCAGTCTCACTTCTGATAAAGCCCAAAGCAAACCCATCAGCGCTGACAACAGTGCCAAGCGGGTGAGGAGCTTTCGCATATGCCCGCGTGACTTCTGAGTCGGTACTGCGGAATAGCATAGCTCGACCTCCAGCACCGGCTCCTTCGAGATTCAGGAATGCATGGACGTGAGTTGCCATGGGATGTGAGAGGAAAGCTTTAGCGCCATATAGTCCATCCTCCTCGCCATTGTTCAACAAGACAACAACGCCTCTCTTCGGAGTGTTACCCGGAGTCGTGAAGTACTTGACCAATTGTAGTGCCGTGACTACTCCCATTCCGTCATCTGTAGCTCCATAGCCTGTTGATACACTGTCGAAGTGGGCATTGACCATGACCCCTCCCCTTCCATGAAGTCTGTGTGTGTATGGTGGCAGTGGTTTCCACCAGTCATCTTCCTCATCCTCTGTGCCGCGGATGTACACAATGATATTGTTGCCTTCAAAGTATGTGCTGATCCCCAGCTTTCGCCCACTGACTCCGATGCTTGTAAGGGCGTTGCTTGTGTAATTGGAGACCAGATCGTTGAAGATGACCGCCGAAGGTTGTTCAGCTCGGACTCCAAGCTCTCCGCGGCCCGCAGACTCTCCTTGAAAGCCTTCTTCTGAAGCTAAGAGTATGTTGGCATCCTGTAACTTGCTGTCGCTCGATATTGAAAGATCTGGCACTGCATTCAACTCCTCGCCCTTCCGGTATTTGACGCCATTGCTTTCCAGTATCTCCTCCACTCTGATGAGCAACCAATTCCTGACTTCGTCATTCCTCTTACTGTTGAATGGATGGTAGCCATTGCTTAATTCTGCCAGGTCCAGCCAGGCTTCAGTGAGGTTCAAACCACGGTAGACTGTTGGATTCTCTGGCGCAGAGGGGACTGTTTCGTGGACAATAAGCAAAGGGATAAAGATGGCAAGGTACACTACGACAGTAACCAGAGTCACCGCCATAGGAACGAAAGCGAACGGGTTATACCATCCCATCGTTGCTGGCTTAGATATTGAAGGGCGGGACAGCTGTCGGAGCTCGTCGTGAAGCCCATGTCATGTCATCGAGGTGGCTAGGAAGGTGCTTGCCTACAAGAACTAGGTCAGTGCACTAGCGCGGGGTAGCTCGACGGCATGTCATCGACTTGGTTTGATACTTTGGAGTATATCAACAGTCGCTTCATCATCACTATCAAAACAACCTAGAAGCAAGAGATTCTGCAAATCGAATTCTCCGAAACGTTCAGGATCAATTTCCTCATCAATGACCTAGTAATTTTGAGCTAGATTTATACGTCCCTGTTGTCCTAATCCTGAGATTTTTAGTCACCTCGTTGCTGATGGTATTAATCAAGCTGGTGAGTTTGAAAGGTGCAGTTTCCATGATTCGCTATTTGCTGGAGATTCTCTTGTCATGGTTCTTGTCGTTGACTATGGAAAAGTTACATATGTGATGATTCTGCAGCTGGGTGGTGTCTCGGGAATTCTTCAGCCCCACTCAAAGCTCATGCGGCAGAGTACAGCCATTCTTCGGTTCGGCGTGATTCTTCGGTAAATAACGCCGACTCACCGACTCTTAGTGAGGAACTACTAAAAAACGATAAATAGAACTTATAACCTCTAAAACTCCACTATTCCACTATTGATTTTCGTCCTAATTAGGTAGTTTTAAAGCTCTTAGATTAGTCTTTATTTCTAGTGTTTTTATAGCAAATATACCTCTAAAGAGTAGTCGGAAAGTAATATTAAAACAGTCGAAATCGGCTAAGAAGAGAGCTTCACGTACTCCACTCCCCTTCGTACTATTTCTACTTAAAATTACCCTTAAATTAACTACTCCTTAAGCTAGTAGTAAGGTTCCTACTTCTTCTTTAGCGAAGACTATAAGTGCTTCACTTATTATAGGTGTAGTAAGTATTACCATAGCTAGAGAGCAAGTAGAATTACTACTTATATTAGCTCCTCGAGCCTTATCTACTCCCTAACTCTCTTACTCGTTAGAACCTCTAATTATACAGTCTCCTTTACTTCTATAGATCGAAATATAAGTCGTTAAGTTAAATATTTAGTATTACCTTAATAGCGAGTATTTAAATAATCAGCTTAGAAGGGTAACTAATAATCCGAAGGATAGAGGTTTAACTTATAGCTTAATTAAAGAAGCTATAGAAGAGGTAATAGATTATATAATCGTAGTTTAAGGTATTTCTAGCTTAAGAAAAGATTATACTTATTAGTATAGTACTTATAGATTAGTTATAAACCCTATAAAGGTAGATATTATAAATAAAACTGATTTCAATTATATTATCACTTAAGTACGTAATTAAGTGACTAAAGGTAAAGAGAAGGTATTAAAGCTTTAAATCTGCTTTAGTATTATCCTCTTACTTTCGATTATAGTACAACTTTCTTAGAAAGAGGCTCTAATAGTAAAAGCTCTTATTATAGTGATTCTGAAGCGTATATATAGAGACGAAACCTTTACTATTACAATAGTAAAAAAGCTTTATATAGCGATAACTTAACTATTAGAAAACGAAGAGAGAGAGCGTGAAGCTGAAAAGGGAACCCTTAAGGAGATTATTACGTTAATTCAGGTACACTAGCTCTATAGGGTTAAATCCTATGCTTATATAACTCGATTTTATTAAGTAAACGATAATAAATACTACTACTTTTCTAATAACAATTTAAGGCATTAAGTAAGTAATATTTAAGTTGATTTAACTATAATTAATAAGCTAGATTAATACTATTAAGTATAGCTATTAAAAGAGCTTAGAGAGTATCGAAAGAGTAAGGGAAAGAAGAGAAAGCAGAAGAAGACTTACTATAATGATTTATTATCTCTAGAATAATCTCTAATAGTATCGGTTCAATACCAAATATAAGCCAAGAATCAAATGTAAATATCATATATATGTATATCAAGCTTAATGGTGTAGAAAATCTGTTCTTCTTCTAAAAGAGGGTGGGAGGTATTAGACTATATACTGCCTCCTAAAACGCTACTAAATTACTCCCGTAAGTGGTCCTACTCCCCTATTCTAGCTAAGACATGCTTTAGATAGGCCTACGGACTAATACTAGTAACTCTTTTTTTTGAAAGGACACTTTCAAGCAAATCTTTATAGTACAAAAGTAAATCTTTAATATAAAATCGAACCTCTAACTTAATATTAAAGAAAACAAGCTATATAGAATAACTATATTCGTAAAGAAAAATAAAATAAGTATATTAAGTATAAAGCTACGGAAGTACTATAGTCTAAAAGACCTCCGATTCTGGCCTAAAAAACCTTCTACGGAAGTAATTAATGTAATCTATTAGAAGATAATAGCAAGTAAATAAACGCTAAGTAAGACCACTACTAACTATACTATTACAAAAACTAGATTTCCCTTTATTCTAAAGCTTTCTTTTTTTAAGTAAATATCAAAAAACTCTCTATACGTATATAGAATTATTAATCTCTAGAGATATTCGCTAATATTTTACTATAGCCTATACTAAATTAAATAAGTAAAAGTATATATATAAAATAAAAGAATCGTAAGTAGTTTAGTAGTGAAATAGATACTAATATAAATAGTGCCTGTACCTATACTATTCGGAACTCTCGCCTCTACTTACTGGAAGGACTATATTCGCTGCGTCTAAGCTATAATTAAGAAACCCGATTATGTTTACGCCTTTAAGAATCGGAAGAGTAAGAAATACTTGTATTATACTAACTAGAGTAAAATCTGCACTCCTATAAGTACTCCCCTTGTTTTCCCCTTTCTTTTTCATTGTTTAGGATCTTAGGTTCCTAAATATAGTTCGTAATTGACCCGTATATAGCTGCCCTAGTACTTAGAAGCCGAGTACTAAGATCTCCTGCTTACCCAGATTCTTAAGGAGACTAATAATATCTCTGCTACTGCTGCTGCTCTTAATATAGAGCTCTATATTGCGGTTACTAAGTTACCAAAAACTCGCAATAAGTTGAGTTTAGCGTTATTAAAAAAGACTTATGCTCTCTATATTAGGATAGTGAATTTTGCCTAAAGTTAATTTATAAGTAATTCTCTTTTCTTTTTATTCTAAATCTTTACTATATATACTCTAGTTTATATTCGATTAATCTTTCATAGAACTATAAGCAGATCCTCTTTCGCATAAAGAAGTGGGTAAAGGAGGCCGTAACTGCGATTATTACTTATTGTAGTAGTAATAAGTGTAAGCGTCTTGCGGGATAAAATAGAGATAGAGATAATAAGAGAGCTGGCCCAGCCCCTTGAGTAAAGAAAACTCAGGATAGAAGACGCCTAAGTAGCGCGAAGGTAGAGGAAACTAGTGCTAAATTAGTCGATTTAGGAGCCGCCTACGATTAGGGGAATAAGCCCTATTTCAGAAAGGCTTTGTAGCTGGTTTTTTGTAGCAGTACTTTTTTTATACTAGTATACGGGAGTAATCCCCTATAATAAAACTAGTATTTAGTCCTTATTAGAGTATTATTACAAGGCCGCTCGTTAGTACTTTAAATTAAAGAGTAATTAAATGCAAATCAAATTTATTCTTTTTTCTATATCTTAAATAGAAATAAAAATACTTGTAAGTAATTAATAAAGATTATAAGAAAATTATAATAAAGGAAAAACTACTCCTTATCCAAAACTCTTTTATTACTTCCCTAAATCAATCCTATTAATTCGTAAGTCTAGATTATAAATTAAACAAGTTTCCAAATTAATATTAAGTGGCCTCTAAATCTAACCTTTTATTTTTATAATTAAAGTATTAGTATCAATTAGTTTTTAAAGAGCTTTATTTAGTGCTATCTTTGTTATAGCATTAGTAGGATTACTAGTACTATTAATCTACTGAATTTCCGTTAGCTCCCTGCACTTATATAATTACTAAATTACTATAATATTAATTATTAAATGCTTCTCCTTTATAGTACTAAATTTAATAATGCACTTATAAAGAGATAGAGAATTTATATATACCACGATTAGAAGCCGTGAAAGTTTAAGCTTATCTATTACTATATTAACGATAATTCCTAAAGCAATTAATATATTGATTCCTACTACTATAGTATATAGCTTTAAAGCAAGTATAGCATACGTTACTCTTTTACACTTTGTAGAGCTTATATAAATAATATTACTAAAGAAGGTAAATTCCAAATCCCTCTCTATTTCTAATCTGATTATTACTAAAAACCTAATCTATAAGCTTAGATCCTTATTATTAGTAAATAATTCATTAATAAAAACGTAAAGTCTGGTAAAGTATAAGTTCACTAGTATATACCGTAAACCTCTCTCCGTATTATCTATTTACTATTAAAGATATTAGTTTAAGGCCTTTACGTTTTCTATTATTAGATCCTAATATTACGCTACTACTAATAAATTAAAGGTGGCTTCAGGTTAATAGATCGTTGCAATATACGTATTACAAGCTTATTATTTTATATATGCTTTCTTATAATTTAGTACTATTATATTAATTAACTTTAGTCTTATTCCTTAACCTTTCTACAATATATAGATATTGTTCTTAGCTAAAGTAATAGTACATTTATTAAATATAATAAATTCGAAGGAGTTTAGAACTTAAATCAGTTTTATTAAGAAATTAACTTTTATAATCCCTTCCTACTCTTATATTAAGAATTCATTATCTCTAAGGATTAATATATTATTTATTTATATTCTAACAATCCTAAAATCGTAGCTATCTTTAGTACTAATTAGTAAGTAAGGATTATATATTAATATTTCTATTTAAAGTTTTTTTATATAATATTTATAGTAGGTATTAAACTAGTAATTTCCAAATTCTAGTATACCATAAAAAAGAAGTATTACTATAAATATTATATTAGGAGAAAACTCATTTACAATCTCTTTAAGTAACTATATAAAGATATTCTTAAAAAGTTTTATTATTAATTAGACATAAGCCTAAGTAATATCCTAAATTACTAAATATATATTAAATCTTTTTTAAATTTAATTCAGATATTTTATAGTAGTAACTAGTAATATAATTAATTACTAACTTACTTATTAAATAATTAAAGATTAAATTAATATCTCTTTCTTACCTTTATTATTAAAACATTAGATAACAAGCCTCGATTTCTTATATAGTATTAATAATTCCTTACCTTTTACTTTATCCATTATTCTTAATTTAAAGATATAATAGTCTTTTACTTTAGGATTATTTTTAGAAATCGGTATAAAAACGCCTTTCTTAATAAAAGCCTTATACTTAATTTAACAGAACTATTGAAATAGTAAGTTAAGTATAGTAATCTTACCCTCTACGCATAACTTAATTAATAACTCTTAATTCCTTGTTTTCTTTTTAATCAGAAATACATTAGTATTATAGTTGTTATTAATTATTAATAGTCTTAGGATTAGTTTTATAAATGGGACCTCAACTATAATTTAGGAGGATTTCGGTGCTATTTCATGGACTTTTTGGACTAGTAAGCTAAGCTCACGAGTTACATCTAGCACTTTTTCTTTCTTTTATTTAATACTAAATATATTTATTTTAAATAAGTGCATAAATATTAATTAGAATATACGTACTCTATTATTATTTATATCAATCCTGCATACCTTACCTTTTATTTTCAAGAAAATATATAATCCTCTTCAGCCTTTTTTTTCTTACTATATTAAAACTTAATCTTAAAGCCAAAGATTATAAATATACGTTATATTAGGACCGTTATAAATTACTAGCGTATTATTAACTTGGTATTTAGTATATACCTTATATACTTCTTTTATAGTCTTTTTAATAGTTTTTACATATTACTAAATAAATGAGTTTAGAAAATCTATTTCTATTATTTTAAAGTAAACTCTAAAAACAAGTAGTATAAGAATCAAGCTATTTAATTTAATTATATTATTAATAGCTTTAATAGCTATTTATAATCGATTCTTATTACTTAAATTAAGATACTTTATTTATAATAATTTTATAAGCATACCTAAGTAGATAATAATACTGTTTTACTTTACTAACTAAGTGGTGTACCTTTACAAGTATAAGCTTTAGTGTACTTCCTATTACTTTAAGTACTTCCCGAAACTCCTTAGAGTTGAAGTTAGTTTTATAATCGTAAATATTAAAGTCTAGGGGCCTAATATATGTGTTTATTTATACTAATTTGAAAGTATTAAAGGTAGCCTGAGCTGTAGCTGATCCGGGGTACCTTCAGAGTAGTTTCGCAGCTCCGAACTCTATGACCTTATTAATTATATAAAGTATATATTAATTTCCAAATTGTACTATATTAATATAGACTATATAATTAAAGTTGATATTATCTTATAATTTAAAGCAAAAGCAATGTAGAGTATCTGCGTGTTTTTGGCAATACTTACATATCTCTTTGACTCGTAATATAATCTCGAAATCAAAATCATGGCCTACTTAATCTAATAAGTATTGCAACTATTGTATTAATGAATAGCTGAATCTCTTATATAGCCGGCGAATTTCTGTCTCCGTCAGGTAGCACTTATTAATAGTACTATTCAAAGAATTAATAAGTTAATGATTCTAGTTTAAGAGTAATCATAGATAATTACTCTTTTACACAATCAAGTACTTTTTATTACCTTAAACTAATACATTCTATATATTATTATAGTATACCCTTATTTTATCCATCTATTGCAAGTAGAGTAGGAATAGTATATCTAAATCTATAATATGGAAATTCAAAACCCTAACTAGAATCTCTACTATAGTAATTCCAAGAAAAGGTTATAAACTTACTTCAAATTTGATCTAACTCTTACCTAATTCACTAGTATTATATTTAATATTTTAAATCTATTACAATACACGTAATTAATTAAAACCTCTAATATTTTTATTAAAAGCGCTTATATTAATAAGAAGACCTTAGAAGAAATGATTTATTTATTGAATTATATAGGCCTTATTTTCTAAAGGTTTCTAAATCTAGCTTTTTAGGATATAAATAGCCTTTTTCTTTTTAAGTTATTTCATTACTTCTTATATATTATACATTACCTTACTAGCACTAAATACAATTATAAAGTTAGCTGATTTATTACTATATTCGCTATCTAAATCTATAAAGGTTTCATTAATCCTAAAAGAAGTGTCTTGATTATTAGAGTTATCTAGATTATCTCTTCCTAACTAACCCTAAATATTCCCTGAATCCGATCTAATTCCCTTTATATATACTAGGTAGGCTTGAAATAATACCTCTATAGGTTTCATACCTTCAGCTTTTCATGTAATAAAGTATCGCGCTTTAGAAACTACCTGCTCCTTATCAGAATAGCGGCTACTATAGTAGTCTATCTTCTTATAAATAATATACCCTATATAACCTGGCTTAGGCTTGAATATAGTTCCGCGTTTGTTACCTGCGGAAAATTTCATCTTTTGGTCTGAGTAGTGGACTATTCTGTTCGCAATATAAGCACGGTATTGACTTAATCCTAAATCGGTGTATTTACTGATTCATAATCCCGGCTCATAAGTTATTTTCATACTTAAAGCTATGCAAAGATTATTTATTAATATAGGGAAAGTTAGTAGTACTTGAAATAGTACTATTTTAAAAAGTGGATTATTTAAAATTCCCTACATAAGTTTATTATATAAAGTTTTATTATTCTGTATATTATTATTTTTAAGACTAAGTTAAATACTCTACAATTCTTTAGTAAAGTTCTTCAATTAAACTAAAATTAATTTACTCTTTTAGTAAAGTTTAGCTTAAAATAATAAAAAGATTAAGCTAAACCATCAACTAAGGAATTAATTGACTCTTTCTTTTATCTCGAAATTAGTATGTATTACTTTGATAAATTCGTTAAAGTTATACCCTTTGTTCTGAAGGTACCGGTAATAATATATAAATACTCTGTCCCAGAGCATCGTTAGAAATACCCAGTACTAAATATTATAATTAACACCTACTTTCTAGCAGAAATTGGCAAAGATATGTAATTTCTTATTTAAGTAGTCTTTAGACCTATTATACTAAAGCTCTTTAGTATACATCTTACTAAAGTTTACTAGCAATTTTAATTAATCTTATATTAGTATTTTTATAATATACTAAGGTAATTATATCTGTTTTATATATAATTTAATTATTCTTAGTACTATAAATAAGAGCAAAGATCTATCTCGTAAGTACACTTTTGGAATTAGTATAGAGTTTGGTAATAAGTTCCTATTTAGTCTTCACCTTAGCACTGTATTTAGGAATTCTCTCCCAAGAATAAATAAGAACTCTCTCTTTATATAAACTAGTAGTATTACGATGTACAGATCGTTGTCTAGAATAATAGTTCTTATATAGGTAAGAGTTATAAGATAGTCTAAGATCTAAGACACCTTAGTTCTTAGAAAATTACTTCTTAATAAAATATGTTAGCGTAATTCCTTTTCCTTATCTAAAGGAGTTAATTTAGTAGAATCGATTACTATAATTAGCCCGTTATATTGAAATAGTAGTAGTATTTCTTAATAAAGTATTTAAGTAATCGAATCTATTACTTAGTAAAGATTCTAAATATAATCTAGTACTATATTAAGAGCGTTTTAAATCTACAACTCTAATTATTCTTCTAGCCAAAAGTTAATTTTAGCTTAAGCTATCTAAGTAAGTGTAATCGTAATTAGTATCTTATCCTTTTATATAAACACGCTATTTACTCGTAATATATTACGTAAGTATATTCGTTCTACCTTCTTAATACAAGTAAAGTGGCCTAGAGACTAATTTCCAAAATATTTCTAAAAGTCCAGGAATAGGAATTCGCCCTTAGAATAGCTATCGCAGAAGTTCTTTTAAAACTCCTGCAAGAGCTTTATAGTATTATTTAATAGCGTTTCCACTAGTCGCGGTCCTAACTATATCGCTACCGCTTCTGCCTCTACTCCCGTAGCTATCTCTTCCTCTCTCTTACCCTGATCTAAAGTAATTAGTATTTCTTCAGCCATGATTTATACCTAATTCAGTAGTGTCCCAGAACTGATACTTAATTTTTACTTAGAATCTCCTTAGCTGAAGTTAAGTAATTAACTTAACAATTATTAAAGAGGAATCATTACTATTATTATGCGTACTACTATACGAGATTTATAGTTTAAATATAATACCGGTCCCCTTCCACTAAATCGTTAATTATTAATTCAGGTTTAAAGATAGCCCGAAAAGTACAGTTAAGTACTTAACGTTAAGTCGCTACTTATCTTACTGTAACCTATCTGTTTATAGTTTGCATTAACTACTAATCAGTATTAGTTCAATACCGAATATAAGCCAAGAATTAAATGTAAATATCATGTATATATATATCAAGCT
Source organism: Cadophora sp. MPI-SDFR-AT-0126 (assembly GCA_020747065.1). NCBI lineage: Eukaryota > Fungi > Ascomycota > Leotiomycetes > Helotiales > Ploettnerulaceae > Cadophora > Cadophora sp. MPI-SDFR-AT-0126. The sequence continues at coordinate 1,220,898 of JAGMVK010000011.1, forward strand.
TAATAGTATAGAAAATCTATTCTTCTTCTAAAAGGGGATAGGAGGTACTAGACTATATACTACCTTCTAAAACGCTACTGAATCACTCCCGTAAGTAGTCCTACCCCCCTATTCTAGCTAAGACATGCTTTAGATGGGCCTACGGACCAACAAATAGCTTAATATACTTTTTAACTACTATTTTAGTTATTAAATAGCTTCCCCTTTCAGTATTAATTAATATAATAAGCTCTGGTATAATCTGTATATACTAGCAGTCCTTTAACTTACCCTTCGCTTTACCCTTACCCTTTATATTATCCTTAGCTCTACATGCCTCCTCTAAGCTACGAATATATAGTACCGGAGCTTTAATTACCTTTAATTTAATAATTAAAGAGAATTAAAAGTAAGTTTATATTAATAGTAAATCTGCGATAGTTTAGCCCTCTTTATAGTAGTAGTAAAAGTACTAAAGAGGTCTTATTTACCTTAAAGACCTTCTTTTACGAAACCTTAACTTTAGCTACTTTATTATATACTTATATATTTAAGATTTTAATTAAGGAAGAGTACGATATTAATATAATTAAAGAGATAACAATTACAGACGCTAAAGAGCTGAATATTAAGATTAAAGTACTAAAGGTGATTAAGAGGTAATTACAATTATTTAAGAAGTAGTATAATTAATAGAACTATATTGAAGAAGAGCCTAATGAAGAAGAAGAAGGTAAAGATAAAGAGGAGTAGGTTTAGTAGTATTTATAGCTTAATTATACTATTTTTTAAGCTTAACTTCAATTTATTCTATACTTTAATAACTAGAATAGCGAAAGTGTCCCCTAGCCCTACACTTAGCTTTAACTTCTACTCTTATTATACGTATAGTTAATATTAGGAAAGCTTTAAACTCCTCTAAGGTATACTTACTCTAGCGCTAATATCTTTTAATCTAAGCCTTTAGATCTACGAAGCTCTCTTTAATAGGGTTAAGAAAGAGGTAATATAGTAGGAGATATTCAAGTTGAAGACTAAAGGTATAGTAAAGTATTAGGATCCGAGGATTATAATAAATTAACGTGTTATCTATTATAATAATCTTAATTCTAAGCTCTATATACTTAAGTAAGATACTCTTCTCTAACTATTCTTTAAAGATCTCTGCAGTTATTAAGCCTTAAAAGATTAATAGCTAATAATACCTTAGAAGTAAGTACGCTAGAAGAATTAATTACCTTATTAAATACTTTAAAGTACACTATACCTCTACTGATATACCTCTAGGAGCCTATTCACGACGCCTATTTACTATACGCTTATTATAAGCGGATTCATTAATAAAATAAAGGTCTTAAGCTTCCTAAAACACTATTTTACGCCTCTAAGCCGCGATTAATTCGTTATTCCTTTAAGCTACAGATACTTTAAGTGCTTTCTTAGTATAGTTAAGTCTTTTAAGAGCTTTAGAGACCTAATTTACTAATACCTTTACGTTATAAGCTTCGTATAAATATATCGTAAGCTTATCTTAGTATAGATCTAGCTCCCTCTTAAGTAACGACGCTATATATTTAGCTATATTATCAGTTATAACAAGTGGAGGACTACGGCGATAACGTTCTAAAGGTAATATTCAACGCTCTAGAGCCTTCTTCCGCTAGTAAATCGTCTTATATATTATCTGTACCTCTTAAGCTAGAGCTCTTAAATTAACATCGATTCTATTACTTAAAATTTAATTAATTCGAGCTACTTTCTAAGCTAGTAGATTCGGGACTATAATATTAGAGATCTTATAGATAGAGACTTAAATATTCAGGTTTAGAGCTTTAAAATAACCTAATTTAGAAGAAAATCGACGGCGGAATAGTAGAGTTCTAGAGATTATAACTATAATTTATTATATTTTAGTGGAGCCTACGGTAAAGGTCGGTGAGTCGGCGTTATTTACTGAAGAATCACGCCGAACCGAAGAATAGCTGTATCGCCCCAAGCTTTGAATTATGCAACGTCTCACTTATTTCAATACGCTAAACAACAGTCAAAGTAGGTATCACTTTTCTGGTATGTGATATGAAATCATGACATTTCTATCTCCTACATTTCCAAGAGACCATTCCTAAAGTCTTTCTTATACTCGGTATCATGGTTCTTTCGCAGTCTAAGTCTGAGACTCAAAGTCATCCGACCTAGCCTTTTCAATCTTACGATTAACATCGTCTAATCCAGTAACCTTCTTCAACTGCCCATCAAATAGACCGACCGGCAGTAGCGTTCCAAGTCTTGCCAGCCAAGCCTGACCCCCTCGCCAGATCTGATGTGGCGGATTCGGCTTGGTGAGATCCTTTACCACTCCTTCTGCCCAAACATCCGCATCAACATAAGTCCCTTTCAGAGACTTCAGCTTCTCGCCAGATAGCATCTTCTCGGCTTCTTCTCTGGCACGGTCATAAATTGAATCTTTCGGCAATTCTGCGTGAGTCAAATTGGCGAGGATATTGGATTTGACGCCGCCAGTCTTCAGATCCACAATCCTGATGTTGAAACCTTCCAACTCCAAACGCAGAATATCAGAGAACATTGCCAAGGCTGCTTTCGAGGCATTATATGCCGCTTGAAACGGGAGACCTGCGATGGATCCGACAGAAGTATGATTAACGATCAGTGCTCCATCTTTGGCTTTCAGAAGCAGTGGCATGAATGCCTGAATGGTCGAGATACAGGACCAGACGTTAAGATCGAAAATCTTCTTCGCTTCGGGGATCGAGAGATCTGAAATTGGCATGTTGTATTGAGCGCCAGCATTGTTGACCAGGACGTCCAGTGTTCCTCCGGTCAACGTCGTGACTTGAGAAACGCAGCCTGTTATGGACTCATCGGATACCACGTCCAATGTCAGAGTTTCGATGCTCGCTGCTCTGAGGATCTCCATTTTCGAAGGGGTTCGTGCTGTTGCAAATACTCGATAGCCAACTTTCTGATATGCCATTGCAAGCGCAGCACCGAGGCCTCCATCTGAGCAGCCTGTGATGAGAACAGTCTTCTGTTGTTTGTTTGAGAGATTTGACATTGTGGACAGGCCGACGAGAATAGATTTGGTAATAGAAAGGCACCAGCGCAATTTCTGCTGATATTCTGCATTCGAACGGGTTACTTCATGTATCTTAAATGGTATTAGGGACTCATTATTCGACCGCCGTGGACGGATCTGTTAGATGTGGTTTCTCACGAAGTCGACGGACAGGATCTGGTTGGCTTGCTCGTATACAGACAGCCGCTTTAGGTTTAGCTTCCTTTTCCTCGAAGGGCACCCTCAGCCGCATCTCAGTCAAAAGGACGCACGTCCGTGTCTCCATTTGCCAAAAGTGTAAACTCCATGCTAATATATTGCCGGAACACCTCCGCGAGTAAATGATGGTATATCACACTCCGTGGTTTTGAAACGAACACCTCCGCTCAGATCCGTTTCTGAGCATGATTCCACGTGACTACCTGCAAGTCATACGTGGATTGTCACCTAAGCATCGCTTTACGACATCAATGCATGGATTTAGCTATGATAGGTTTTGTACTACTTGGGTCTCATACAATGATGTTCAGAATACTGAAATGCACTGCTGGCGAGTCTCAGCCCTTTTCCGCCTCGCTTATCGGCAAAATCAACAAAAACAACAATAAGAAAAAACAAAAAACAAATCCCACAACACTGCAACAGTATCCCCAACACTTCCTAAACGCGTAAGAATTATGATCAAAAAATGGCAAAACTCAATTAGAAGCTCACTCGGATGCGTGTGAGGTTCTAATCTACAAACGTAATTTAATACGTTTTCCGGTTCGATCCGCCGTTGGTTGGTGTTCGTATGCGAACCGCTTTGCCCTGAACCACGTTGTTGACGACGTGGCCGCCCACGGTTTGTCGATGCTGAAATTTGTTTATTTGGATAGATAGAGGTGGTAAAATTGGTTTCGCTTAAGTGATTGTGAGTGCTGGACTTGAGGTGGCAGTTCTAGCCGACTGCGACGCCGCCATCTAACTTCATGCTTAGGCGTCCCCCGAGCAGTCTATTTTAGATTGTTGCCGAAAAAACTACCAGCAACGGCTTTATCAAATAAGGTTCTTCACATATCCTCAATGCTAAGCTTTTCGCCTTCCATATCGAGTACAACGGCTTCAGGTCCGAGTGATGGAGATGAAGTCCCTCTTCTGAACCGGCTTCGTGACCTAGAGCAGAGTCCCCTTGGTAGCCAAAGAGACATAAACTTTGCACAATGTGCGTTGATGTAATTGAGTTTCTCATATACTCTCTGGACTTCAGTACCCTTAAGTGAGTCAGGTATCATCAATGACTTCCCAAGGACGGTCAAGTAAAGGGTATATATCTGGTGACAACTTTACTTTGGTTATAAAACTGCTTCGCCGTTTATAGAGTAGCTCCTCTGTTTTAGGCTGAAAGTATCTTTCAAAGCATGGGGGAAGGTACTTTGCCAGCACAATACAGCTTGGAGCAACATCTCAGAAGCAACGGACGTGGTCGTTAAAGACCTTCTTGTTGAGAAGGACAAGGAGATTTGACAATGACTAAATAGTCAAAGGAAGGGAGAGCCTTCCAGTGTCAAATCATGTAAGTACATACAAGGTTTGAAGATGAAAGTGGTCTCACAGTCGGTGGTCCGTCTGAGAGAGCATGAAAGAACATACCAGAATTGGGGATGGTTTTCACGAAGATACCAGAGCCAAGCCAACCTATAGCTGCTTCGAAAGCGTTTCTAGAAGTATTGGGAAGTTTGGAGGGGTACATGACGTATGTTGTGCAATAGAGATGTGGGCATGTTGATCTTGACACACGCGTCACAACGTAAACAACGGGTTTGGCTACTTGAAACAGACCACAAACGCTTTACACGGATTCATTCTTTGACGACATGCCATTGACTCATTATAGACTATGTCTGGCATTTAAGAAGCCGCTGGAAGCCTAAAAGTGAATTTCTGTTTTCGAGGTGACGCGCTCGTCTTCGCTTAGCCATACAAAAGCACCACCTCGCCATCTTCAGCCTCGAGTCTCCGTCTTCCATCAACACCACAACACTTTCGACCAGAGTCGATCTTTCCACCACCAACCCCCAACCAATTTGGGATTTCTACATACCACAAGTTGATTCGACAATACACTGCGCACCAAGATGCCTCCCTCAATTCCCCCAGATCCCCCCGCCAAGCGGATTATTCCTCTGGTTCCCTACGAAGCCTCACCAAAGCGTGACGGTGACGACTCAAACAAGAAGAAGGATGATAAGAAGGATGGAGACACAAAGAAGACGGAGTGCTACTTCAACAAGATCGGTATGTTTTTTCACTTTCCCAGTCTCAAATGTCGACGATATCTCGTTCAGCAAACCACGCTGTCGCTATCCGCTATTCTTGTTTCAATCTCATATTGACTGCATTTACTCCTTCAATTTGCACCTCTATGTTACGTAGAGAACTATAATGCTTTGTATTTCACTCATTCTCTCATTAAATTCTCACCTTCGAGCCGAGCTTCGCGTTAGTCTTGAAGTCCGCATCGTGTCGGGTTTCTGTTCACTTTCACAGTCAATTCAACCTCGAATTACTTGAGGCGCCCAGCAAATTTTCCTGAGTGATAGTATAACTAACAACAAATAGTCTATTCCTGTCTCCACCAAGCTTCTCATCCACATCTCCCTCGAATTCAGCACACGTCCCCTTGCACCTGTCTCAAGATCCACGAAGTCTTGCGACCAAGCCGAGCCTCCAACCCGCAGCTTTTCCACGTCAATCACGCCTGTTCTGTCTGTATCATCTTTGGAGAGCTTCTAGATATGTCGAGTGCTACACGTACAAACACAAAGCAAGGAAAGGTCACCACTTCAAGCTCAGCAGATGTCCTGACAAAGGATGCAGCTGGTCCCATCACCACTTCTTATCGTTCTGAGGATCGACGAAAGCGACACGCTATAGCCTTGCGAATGGTTAGAACAGAGAACCAAAAGAAAAATATCGAAACTTATGCAGCAGCCCAGAAGCGTGCTGAAGAACGCAAGGCTGGTCGTATCAGACTTCAATTCGATGATAGTAGGTTGGATGACAATGTGGACAGCGCTTATGAAAAGAACCAACGTCTCTTGCGGGAACATATTGATCTTATGAAGGCAATTAATGCCAAGTATGGAAATGGCCATGTCACGTCTTCCTGTGTTCCAGCTGCCAAGGAGAAGGCGGTAATTCCTGATCATTCGAGCACAAAGCCTGCCACCCAGAACTCGATTGCCTCGCTTCAGGACGAATTCGCTTCCCTAATTGTCTCGAACCATTCATCTTCCAAGACCGAGCTCCCTAAGGCTTCGAATGTCTTGAAGGATCGGAAGAGCACCAAGAGTAGAGGTAGTTCGACTGCCAATACACACCGCGACCCCTCTCGTGACACCTTCGTCGTCGACCTCCTGAAGAAATCCAAGGCTTTCAGCCCCTCGAAATATGATTCTAGCAAGGTCGTCGATAGAAAGGTCAAATGTGGTCCAGTTGACTGTTCTCCACATACCAAGGGCTATACCTCTACTGAGGCTTGTGGTGACGTCAAGGACACAAATGATGCTTATCCAGCTTACATGGAGCAATCCACCATCATCTCAAGACCCTCTGTCTCAGGAGCTGATGAAAAGAGCATGTGTTCCAGCGGCCCATCACCTCTTGGTGACTGCGCTGGAAAGCCTACTAACAAGTCTCAACACATGGACCGGCTCTCTAACTATTATCTCAGAACAGTCGAAGATGATGAAGCCAGAAAGAAGTCCGCCCGTACTGGTACACCATCGGCGAGACTTGCTTGTCGTCCTGCACATTCGAGCGAGTCTACTACTGGTAGTAAGCCCTCTACTTTGGTCAACGATGTTGTCTCAACCGACAACAAGTTCAACAATTCAGCTCCTCGTGCTGCCAGCGTCAATGAAGCCAAAAAGAATAGTGATATCACAAAGACTAAAATCCACAAGGGCAATGAGAACGCTACTCCAGCCACGACCGGCGTTTCTACTTCATCTTCCCTTACAAAGACAACCGTCACCGCCGAGGAAGACTTCAAGTCTCCCAACTTCATCGGTATCATGCCCCACAACCTCGATACTTCCCTCATGACAAACGCCATCAACAAGCAAGATGCCCTGGCAGCCTCCGTCCGTCGTCCTGATTCAGTCAAGTGGCAGGTCCCCGGAACGGCCAAGGTCACCGAGAAGGATTTGAACTTCGACATGCTCGGCGACCACACCAACAGTTTCGCTCCGTACATCCGTGGCGATGCTGCTACTACTACCTTCAACAAGACCGGCCCCGTCCCAACCACCGCTGCTTCACCCGCAACCACTACCGAGCGAAAGGTTGAAGCCTGGGATGTCATTTCGAAGGATGATGAGGATAAGGGTAAGGGTGAGGAGTTTGATGGCAAGGAATCAGACAAAGAAGTCGTTCTCCAATCCACCTCCATCTCCACCTCTACCAGCTCCCAACCCTCCCCCACCGTCAATACGTGCCATCCAAAGTCCGTCCCCTCAAACCTCGCTAGCAACCTCACCACCGACGACATGGAAGCCATGGCCGTCGTCCTCGCCGCCACAAGATTGGCTAGACGTATGGTAGCCCAGGAAGTCGAGGATGAATGGGTTGATCTTGCGCCGAATGGAGCTGCGAATGAGGTTTTGGCTGCTAATCGCGCTAAGACTGTTGATAAGGATGGAGAGACTGAGAAGGTTGATGGTGAGGAGTGGGAGGATCTCGGTGAGGAGCTCGAGGAGTATGATTTCTGCTCTTAAAGTTCTGTGCTTGCTCTGCTTCGGCGATTCTGGCCTTTGCACTCTACATTTGCGTTTTCGGCTTTCTGGTATTCATTCGAGCAGCGAACACCTCGTCTCTCCAATGGACTGAGATGAAGTTGCTTACTGGGAGGATAATTTGTTGCCTTTTGCGGAACACCAAATGGTTCTTCGGCTTGCGTTGGTTTGCTTTTATTTTCTCCAGGACAGGACTTCACACAAGCATAGTTCGCTCACATCAGGCGGACTCACTGCTCACTCATATCCTGTGCTCAGAGCGGCACCCTCGATACATTACTCGATATTCTTGTTTCTCTTCACGGCGCGCATGCATAGCTGGATTCACGGGTAGCGTCTTGTTCCCACGAACTCCAGATGCTCTTTTCTAGCGATCATTGCTTCCTTGCTTCTTTGCTTGCTTGCTTGCTTTCTAAGCTGAGCGAACAACAAAAGTCCATAGAACAACACACAACACAACATAAAATAAAACTTTGCAGGATCTACAAACAAAACTTTGACTCCGCCATGAAATGTGATTAATGTGCACACATTGAATGTCGCATGTTTATCAGGAGACTTTAGCTAACACATAGTCTCAAAAGAGCGGATTCTCCGACCTTCAATTGTCGTGAGGCAGGTACGTGACATTTCAATATAATGAATCGCTACTCTTTTCACAGTTGAGTCTTCGACAGTGGGATGAGCAAGCTCCTCTTCGGGTGGAGGGTAGCGGCTACTGTAAGGCACAAGCCACCACTACCACCAAATAAAAAAAAAAAAAATTCAATAACCAAGTCTTAATAATTTCACATAAATATAAATGCGATTTTGTCTAGAATTAAGACAAATTAGATACCTAAAGTTTGAAATAAGCCCCTTTTTGAATCATCTTTATAATCAATTGTTGTTATAAAATAAATGATGCTAGAGGCTATCGGGTGAGCTGCATAGATGTAAACAAACAGTTGTGAATTAAGCGAGGAAATTTACGACACTGGACTCTCAGCAGTCCACACACACTATCATCACATCAAACCCTCAATGCACCCTTTGTCCTCGCAATTCACAATTCACAAAGAGCGCAGGAACGCACATACTCCTGTTCTCAAATCAACCAATTCTTTCTCCAATTCCCATTCTCCATTCACATTCTTCCCGCTCACTATGCACGCACGCACGCACGGACTATGCAATGCAGGCTATCTAATCGTACAATATACAATGCACTCTTTCTCTCTCCTCTTTCTCCTCGAGCGAAATTGGAAAATCACCCAACCAATAACATTAACAACAAAAAGTGCAGGAGGGGGAAAAAAAATGAGATACCAAACAAGTTAGAAGTGGAAACGAACAAAAATAAACAAGAACGCCCCCCGATCCATCCATCCGTCCGTCCATGCTATGCAACACACCGCGATTTTCATTCTCCTTCCCCTCCTCCCAGATACCTCTCCTTTCCCTCCCCTACTTCATCTTCCCCAAGAACCCCTGCAGATCAAACTCCTCCTCATACTGCTTATCATCCCACAACTCCCCGAGATCATCCAGCCAGCCCTTCTTCCCCTTCTCCCTAACCTCGCCCGTAGCATCAACCATATCCTCTTCTCTTTCTCCATCTGCTCCGCCATTCAAGGAAGGTTTGTCTATGCCGTCGGCTGTCTCACCGAGATTGAAGAGGTCGAGGATCTGGTCCGTTTCCATGGTTCCGAGACCGGCGTTCTGCTGGTTGACGACCGTGGAGGCGACGTCAATTTTGAAGCGTTGGAGGCTGGTTTTAGTTGAGTTAGTTTAGTGCTGTTGAGGAACGAGAGAGGGAAATGGGAAGAGAAGGACTTACGACATGATTTTCTCCTCCAACGTCCCGCGAGTGATCAGACGGTACACATTAACGACCTTCTTCTGACCAATTCGATGCGCACGATCCATAGCCTGTAAATCCTTCTGCGGGTTCCAGTCGTGCTCGACGAAAATAACGGTATCGGCACCCGTCAAATTCAGGCCTAGGCCACCAACGGAAGTGGTTAGAAGGAGACAATCGTAGGATGGGTCGGAATTGAATTTGTTGACTATGTCCTGACGTTTTGAGGCGTCGACTGAGCCATCCATGCGGAGGAATTGGACTGAGGGAAGCATCTTTTTCAAGACGTCGTTCTGGACCATGTCGAGCATTTCTTTCATCTGGCAAAAGATGAGGGCGCGATGTGGTGAGACGTAGGAGGTTTCGGTGGTGACTTCGTTTTCGGTGGAGGGCTCGTTGCCTATTCCACAGTCGACAAGGAGATCGCGAAGGGCTGTGAGCTTGGGCGCATGGACGGGATCGCGGAGACTGGTGCCTGACTTGGCTAGGAATTTTTGCGTTTCTTCGTATTGCTTGTGACCTTCCTTCATGACCAGCGCTGGAGAGTTGCAGAGCTTCCGCATGTACTGGAGAGCTTGGAAAATGTGTTGCTTGGCTTCTTTGTCACCAGCTGAGGCCTTCTCTGCCAGAGTTTTGCCTTCCTTCTTGGTGAAGTCCTCGAAGAGTTTCTTCTGGAGTTCGCTGAGATCGCAGTAGTAATTTTGAAGGATCTTCGGTGGAAGATCGTCCAGGACTTCTTCCTTCAGACGACGGAGAAGGAATGGAAGGACTTGCTTGTGGAGGGCTTCGATGGCGAGAGCACCAGCTTCTTGTTCCTTGGACGAGGATTTGCTGTACCGACTGGCCGCGATAGGCTTGGCAAAACGATCCAAGAACACCTTTTCTGTACCAAGGAAACCAGGCATGAGAAAGTCGAAGAGGGACCAGAGCTCCAAGACATTGTTCTGAATGGGAGTACCAGAGAGGATAAGTCTGTGATTACTCAGCAGACGCTTTACTGCCATGGTGACTTTTGCTCTCGGATTCTTGATCAGATGTCCTTCATCAAGAACAAGATAATTCCAGTTTAAGGCAGTAAGAATATCGGCATCGTTACGGCAGATGTCGTACGATGTGATGACGATATCTGTTTTGCCAAGCTGATCTTGTAGTCGAGCTCGGTCCGCAGGAGGACCAACATAGGCTGTACATGTCAGGAAAGGCGCGTATGTATTGATTTCCATCTGCCAGTGACCAGATAGTGTCGGAGGGCAAACGATGAGTGAGGGTAATCTTCGGACATCGGGAGATCCAGTCTTTGCGAACTCTTCGGCTCTATTATGATGGTCACTTGCCACAATACACAGTGTCTGTAAAGTCTTTCCAAGACCCATATCATCGCAGAGAATGCCATGAAGATGGTACTTGTTCAAGAAGTTCAGCCAGTTGACACCTTCTTGTTGGTAGGAGCGAAGTTCTGCCTTGATAGCAACTGGAATAGTATATGGTTCGACCTTGTGGGGATCTAACAGCTGGGCGATAAAGGTACGTTCTCGGTCACGACCCTTCAGCAGCTCTTGAGACAAGCCAGGAGGGTCTGGAATACCTGCTTCAAGCGGCACAAGCTTGACGAGTGTAGCGAAGGTAGTAGTAGCGATCAAACGGACATCATTGTCCGAGTCGCTCATACGACCGAGAACAGGTACGATGAGGAAGATGACATATGGAAGGATGTTGTCGCCCATGACATGAATGAGATGATAGACCGACTCAATGGCACCTTGACGGAAGTTCAAGTCGATGGGGTTACTGATGGAAGGCAGGACCTTTTCAACGAGCATGGTCATACCTTCGACGGTGATGACACTGCATACAGTTGCAAGACATTTAGCAGCCATGTATCTGAAGACTGATAATTCGGAGTGAAGCGCTCCGATGACCAATGGCAGGAGTCGGATGACGAAGGGATGCAGGTCTTTGTGCAAGGTAGGTGTCAAGGCGCGCAGAACAGACATTCCGTCCACGGCAGCCTGGCCAGTCTCCTTTTCTGGATCCTTGGTATCTTCTGGAAGATCGCCCGCGAATGCATGTGTGAGAGCATCTTCCATGATGCTCTTGAGTGTGGGTACTTTGTCCAGAAGATTTGCGCCGAAAATGCTTGATAATTGCTCCAAAGCCTCCTTCGCACCTCGTCTGATGATTCGAGCATTCTTGGCTTCGAGAGCAAACTTCGCAGCATCGGGGTGATCTCTTCGATCTTCTTCCTTCCGGAGCGACAAAATGGCGCTGGTAAACCCTGCGTTTGGCGTAAATTCGGGGGTCTCGGATGTGTCGATGCAACTGAACTTTGCCAGATTTGAGACAACCTTCTGTGCTGGAGCAGCCCGACCTCCATCGGCGAAGAGTTCCACAAGTCTTGCAATGGATGCTGCAGATCTTTGCTGTAACTCTGCATTCTCTTCCTTCTTCACACTGTCCATCATTCCCTTAATTATGTGAGTTGGCTTCTTTGGTGAAAACTTCATTGCCACCAAGGCGCTTGCGGCTGCAGCCTTGATTCGAATATCGCGCTGCTCTTTGATAGCCTTGGCATTTTCAATGACTTCGGCAACATTATCTCTGGCTTCGGTCAAGGATTGTGTTGATATCAGCCGCTGACTAGGTGGCATAGCTTTCTTCAGTCTGTCAAAATCATCGTTGACGACCTTGTCAGCAGTCTGAATTGAGAACGCGTCAGGTCCAGCTTCTGCTTCGCCTTGAACGACAACCGCAAGAACCGGCAATTTGCTTTGCGAGACTTTGCCAACATCTCGGAAGGTGTTGAGTAATTGAGTGCACTGTGCCCGGACAAGCTGTGTGAAGCTCACCAGATCTCGGTAGTGTGATGGTCGCTCATTCTCTACAATCTTTTGGAGGGGGTTGACGAATCTTGCTGCCTGATCCTTCGAGGTGCAATTCTTTGCATACTCGTCAATGACCAATGCTGCCGTGAGTTGTGTAGAGGAGAAGGCAGATGATAAGCCAGGGACTATGCTGGCATCGTACGCTTCTAGATGGCCGCTTGGGACAAGTGACATGATCAAACCCATAGCTCGGGCAGCCGAAACGCGAGATCTGATCAAAATATCCATACCAACAAGGTCTACGTCACCTTGCATCATGTGGCCATCTACATCATGCGATGAAGACGTCGGAACAGGCTCCACATTCTTGGTTGACTTGCGTCTTTGTTTCTTCGGTGGAGGTTCTGTTGCAGAAGGAGGGGAGACTGGACGTGTCGGAGTAGGAACAAATCCACTAGGCATCGAATAAGTGCTTCCCGACGGCTTTTGGAAGAGGGTAGCATTCATCGGTAATGGATGTCGAGAAACGCCAATGGGGTGAAGAGTAAGTTGCATGAGAGGATCAACATGTGCTGAAAACTGCTCAGCAAGATCCGCTGGATCCTTGGCCAGGTATTGTACCAAAGCCGCCCAGACTTGTAATGAGAGGTTGAGAGTGTCTGGATTTCGCTCTACCAGAATATTCTGATAGATGAGCCGTAGAATCTTGCCATTCAGCCAATCACGAGTGCCGGCGCCCTCGATGTTGACAAATGTCATAAGTGCTCTTAATACAGCTGATCGGACTGATGTGATGGTATGTCGAAGGAATGGGTAGAGTCGTGGTACTAAAAGAGCGAAAGATTGTTCTGAATCTCGAGCCGCATTTTGCTTCATTGCCTCGAGCACTTCCGGGAAACTGCAGAGTTTGGCGAGAAGATCCATAATCTGACCAGTACTGGCACTAAGGTCATCGCCGAGGTTTGACAAACATTCCCAGACGATGTTGATGAGACCATCCAGTGCCTCTGGTCGCAGGTTGACAAATTCCTTGGCGATCGGGATGAGAGTTGCTGCACTGACTGAACGAACATCGTCGTCCCAGTCTCCAAGACCCTTCATGACAGCTTTGATGACTCCATCGATCAGATCGCTGTCCTTTAATAGAAGGTCGTTGCGAACAGCCACCAAGTAGCGCAATCCGATCATGCCACCATGGCAGATAGCCCAACCAGGTTTTGTTAACTGGAGATCATCTTGTATCACCATCCGAAGTAGAATCCGGTGGACAGCGTAGACGGTAGTTGGTGGAAGATGGATGAGCAGTGCGCCTAGTGTCTGTCCAACGGTTTCGCGAATAGGCGCAACCACTGTATCGGACACGTAATCGCCAAATCGATCCAGCATAAAGACACAGCATAACCGGCAAGCAAGATCATCCAGCCATCTGCGATTTAGAGTGTCATTTTCTGAGCGGGTTCTTCCTCTGACTCGGCCAGCCCCACCACCATGAACTCTGATGATCTCTCTCAGACCCATAGCTGCACCATGTCGAGTCTCCCATTGAGGATCGAAAAGATCAACCATGAGGAATTCACACAGGCGTTCGTACGGCCATTCACCTCCGTCGGTCTCCTCTTCTGACTGAAGTTCGGACTTGATTGGGAGGACGGGGCCTTTGAATTCGGAGATGACTTTGCTGTCTTCGTCGACCTCAGAACTTCTGTCTAAATTAAAGTAGTCAGAGACACCATTTCCGTTTGCGGCGGAATCATCCACGATGTCTGACATGGTGGTATCGGCACCGAGTTCTACAGATCCCATAGTGCTAGAGCGTCGAATTGACAAGTCGACTAGTCTGCTCTTGCTTCCCGCATGTTGGGCTTCCCGTTTTCTCTTGCGCTTTAGTTGATTTAGTTGACGTGCACTTAAACCTGACTCTTCGGACGGAGTGCCAGGTTGCTTGTTTCCATTGCCATAGCCATTTGAGGCGTTGATGGAAGGTGTTGATGCGCCGTTTTGTTTGGGTGGAGGAAAATCAATTTCCATGTCCTCCTCGAGGTACTCTCCTAATAATCCTAGTCGACCAGCCAAAGTCTTCTTTTGATGCTCTAGTCGTTGCGCGGGATCGAGTGTCGCGAGTGCATAGTCAATATCCTTGCCCCCTCCTCGAAGTAGCTCTTTTCCATATTTGAGAATGGGGACAGGGTCAAGAGTATCGAGACTTAGTTGGCCCTCAGCAAAAGGTAGGTCATCGACCGGCTCTTCTTTCTTGATAGGATAGTCTTCTTCCTTCTTCTCGCTCTTCGCTGATCCATCGCCAGCATTTGGATCATATCGTTCTGAATTATCGACAATCCCCCCTAGTGCTCTGGCAGCTGCTATGCGGGTATCCCATGTCTTGTGTCGGAGATATGGGACCACCCGGGTGAGGAGGTTGAATAACTCTTCAGGATGTGCTTTCTGGACATCAGCCAATTGCTGGGCAGCTGTGTTTCTGATCAGCTGAGTGCTTCCTGTCTCCAGCAGCCTAGGAAAGAGTCAGCATCTTCATGCATGGGAACTAAATGAGGAAGCCACTGTCTCAAATAGCAACACGGTTTCGGAGGGGTATTACGCACGTGACAAGGCGGTCAAGTCTGTTCACACGTGACGTTAGTGTCAGATTCGCATAGAGTTGTTTCAGGGTCTGGGATGTTTCTTACCTCGAAGCCATCTTGCCTTCTTACCACGTCCAACACGTCACCTCTAACTCTAGGAAAGGTTTCGTATGACGGCAGGACACGCCATAAAGAAGTTGAGACCGCAGTCACGACGATCTGTTATGCTGGAAGCTGAGTTGACTCTGAAGTCTGCGAATGGGCGATGCAAAGAAATAGGAAAGTCGTCGTTGTTGCCGATCTAGACCTTCTTTCCCTTCTCTTCTCCGCCTTGTCGGCAATTGAGAAAAGCAAGTGCAACGCAAAGTGGGTAATTTTTCTTTGAGTCGAATCGTGACTTTCTGACCGCTGATTGGTCAGATTTTATTGATGTCCTTTTCCTTTTCCTTTTCTTTCGCCTTTGAAAAGCAACTATGGCTAGGAAGGTGAGTGCCAAAGGAGTGCAGGCAGAAAGATGTATGATGTCGCGATGTGACTCGACAGGTGCAGGCGCAAGTGCAAGTGACCGATCAACCAGTAAATAAATTCGGGCTGGATGTTTGAGATTTCGGCTGGTTCGGTATTATGGTGTATTTGTGGAGTGCGTGCTGTCAGATTCAGTCCTGTTCCTGGTGGACGAGGTTGAGCCGTGGATATGCCGGGATGGATGATATGGGTGTGTGAGTGGATGTGGGTGCTCTCTACTTGCATGGGGCCTGTTCTGTCGCACCTCTCCTCTCCTCACGCGTACAGTACGGTGCAGTGCAGCGGTCGCGCGGTTGTCGCTGTCGCTTTCTTGGGTTGGGGCGGATCGTGCCTTCTATTATAGCTGCGCGCCCCGACAATTTTCGCTTGTGTTTTTAGTGCGCCTGATCCCTGCAGCCTCGACTAGGGGTAGAGGAGATCATTGAGAGCGAGAACAAACGACCGCCACAACTAAATCCCGCCAGCTCGTCATCACGGATTCAGGGGTTGGCGGGGGGAAAGGCGAAGGCAGAGCGGAAAGAGAGATATGTTCTTTTCCTTCTAATACTACCTGCACAAAAATTATTCTCTCCGCATTCTCTTCTACTGTAAAGGGATTGGGTATTAGGAAAAGCCGGGGTGGATTACGAAAGCGTGCATGCCCTGTAACAAACACCTACGACTGCACTGGTACGCATTTTTCGGGAGATCCTTGGCCAATGAGCATGGCAATAGCCCTGCAAATTCAAAAGCAAAGAACGAATGTCACAAAGCAAAGCGAGTAAAGAACTACAAAAGCTTGAAATGCATTCGCGTACTCGCCTATTATCCTCGAGTACAAGAAAAATTACTACACCGCAATGCAAGGCTGTATTGGATACTGTCGGAAGTATCAGGGATCTATGGAAACCCTACAAATCAAAAACATGAGGGATCTGCTAGTCCTTTCTCTATTGGACAGCTGGCAGTTTGCTATCCTCTGGACCCTGAGACGGCGGCAAAGTCAATGACTCGACCACCGCCCCAGGAATCTGATAAGTCGTCGTTCAACTGATAATTAGCTTGTTGCCTTCAGGTCGAGTTCCAGGTACGTTCGAGTCATATTTATGAACTTGTTTGCCTGATGGGTGGGTTACTTTTACGGGTGCCTAAATACAGCACATCCGAAGCGAAAATTAGGTGCGGACTTACAAGTATTTTCGAGTCTTACATGGTCCAGAAAGTCCCTTCTGTCGTTGAATGCTCACGACGATGAGCGAAGCAAGGCAAGGCGAGGCTGCTGTGGCTTACTGGCTGACATTTGATTTGCTGGACACCTTCCAACGGATGATCTGACTGGAAGATCTCATAGGGACTAAACAAACGACGTCGTTTGATGGCAGATGGAGTAATCACCAGATGCATGATATCTATTGTAAGAGTTGAATGTTTACTTAGCTCTACAAACTCATGATTTCAAGCGCAAAGTGTACCTCCTGTTCACTGCATAAGGACAAGTCAGCAGCCAGATCCCATCCTGGATACCTTTCAACGGTGCTTGGCGAGGTAAGCCTATTGGGGCTTAGCAGACGGCATCCACCCTAGCATGCATCCGTGATGCCAACTTGAGGCATCCTGAACCTCGACGGCCATCACAATCCAAAACGCTACTTTCACACCAATTCTTGTGCCGCCGCAAACTCTCTTCCGTATTCTAGCCTCTCTTCCTGCACCCTTATTTTCGAATTGTATCACCTCCAATGCGGTGACCAGGTACCACGAGTTCTAGCCTCCCTCTCTTCGCCCTCGCCCTCACTTCGGCAGCATGGCTTCATACAACACCACGATGCCTGCGACGGCCCCTCGATCAGTCTTTGGAGCACCAGTCCCCATGGCTGACCCTTCCGCCCCGGCAGGAACCTTTGCGCCGGGCACGAAGATCCAAGTGGGTAGCCAGAAGGTTATCATCCAGAAGTACTTCTCCGAAGGAGGATTCGCCCATGTCTACCTGGTCAAGATGCCCAAGCCCATTGATGGGACCGACATTGCCGTGTTGAAACGAGTGGCCGTACCAGATAAGGAACATCTGGCGAATATGCGGACGGAGGTGGAAACCATGAAGAAGCTGAAGGGGCATCGACCGATTGTTACATACTTCGACTCCCACGCCTCGCAACTGAAAGGCGGAGGATACGAGGTGTTTCTGTTGATGGAGTTCTGCAATGGTGGAGGGCTGATAGACTTCATGAATACACGGCTGCAGAATCGCTTGACAGAGCCAGAGATATTGAAGATCTTCTCTGATGTCGCAGAGGGAGTCGCTTGCATGCACTACTTGAAGCCTCCGCTCCTCCATCGGGATTTGAAGGTCGAGAATGTCCTCATAACTTCGACTGGGAGTTCCAAGAGATTCAAGCTCTGCGATTTTGGTTCCACGGCCCCACCACGACCAGCGGCCACTACAGCTGCAGAGTGCAGGTTGATTGAGGATGATGTGCAGAAACATACTACGTTGCAATACAGGAGTCCCGAGATGGTCGACGTATACCGCAAACAACCGATTGACGAGAAGTCGGATATATGGGCATTGGGTGTACTGTTGTACAAGCTGTGCTATTACACGACACCGTTTGAGGCCCAGGGACAACTTGCGATTTTGAACGCCAGTTTCAAGTTTCCGAGCTACCCTCCGTTTTCTGACAACTTGAAAAAGCTCATAGGTAGGTTAGTTGGACAAGTTTATAGATACACCGCTAAGCTATGCAGCCTCAATGTTGAAGGAGAACCCTAAATCTCGCCCAAACATCTACCAAGTACTTCGAGAGGCATGTTTAATGCAAGGGTTGCCAGTGCCCATCAAAGACGTGGGTCAATGTCCAAGTCTTGAAAATATAATACTCATTCCACGTAGATTTATGCTGGACGAACGCAGTCAGAATCTAGACGAAATCAACAGCTTCCCAAGCCAGAAGACTTTGCCTCACCACCAACTGTTGGGGCTGTGTATTCTCCACCTCCACCAGTTCAACAAGTCATTCCAGATATTGTGCCAATGAGAAGGGGAAGGCCCACAGCAAACCCACAACCACATGTAGCTAAACCGAGCCCGTCACCCATGCGTGGAGCAACCAGCGACCCTTGGGCGGCTTTGGATGCGAAGTCCAGTTCTCCAGCGCTTGATGATGTTTCCAGTCGATTTCCGAGCTTGGATCAATTTTCTTTACTTCACGATGGTGGGAAGTTTGACTTTGATCAGAGTTCTCCAACAAAGCCAACGGCACAACGAGATTTAAATCAGAGAGTAGCCGAAAAGCTAGCGGATGATGCATTTGCGGTACCTTCTCAGCCGATAACAGTAACTCCATCAACTGTGAAGCCATCGAACAATGTGGTTTCTCGAGCACAGAAAATCATTTCTAGTAATCCAGAATTACAAGCTGCCGCCGCGCCAACTGTTGTCTCCCAGCCAACGCCTACACGACCACCGACTAGCTCGTATGTGTCGCAGGGCACTATGACTACCCCTACCCCACCTCCCACTGGACAGCAACCTACAAAGTATGCGCCGTCGCCCGCATATCGATTCCCTCAGACATCTGATCATCACCGATCATCCAGTCTGCCGAGGAATCAAGAAGCTGTAAGTAACAGGTCGCATCTCCTACGACCAGAAGAAAACCAATCTCTTCATCCTAATATTCCACGAAACTCATCTTTTACTCGACCTGGCCATGTGAGACATTCATCTTCGTCCCGTCCATCACTCGAGGCTGGCAGGCCTAGTCTTGAGGCGTTGGAGCCGGTACCAAGGACCAAGTCAAGTAACTCTCGCCCACGCCCATCAAGTACCTATTTAGAATCGAACATGGATTTTCTGCGCGAGAAGGAAAAGGAGTCGAGCGGAAGACCATCTCTCTCAGAGAAGCGCCCTTCATACAGAGCCTTGGAAACTGCTGTTGCAGACCCACCTTCGGATGAGGAGACAACTATCGAGTCGAACGTTGATTTCCTGCGCACGATGGAAGACCAGGACACTTCCAAAAAGGATAGGAGGCGTAGCAGCGGGAGTGGTAACAAGTCCAAGCGCTCTAGTCTGCCATCTATGTCGTTATCTGGCACCAAGAATCTTTTAGCAGGCAAATTCGGGGACGCATTTAAGCGATTCGAGCACAATGCAAGCTCACCAACTCAACCGAGAACTCCAAGTCCTTTGAACGATATGGAGCGCAGGGATCTGACACCCATAGCTGGTTCAGAAGCCACTGACGGCCGTAGTGATGATGGAAATGTACTCGAAGACATGGAGCACATGGCACCCGAGCAACGACGTGAAATTGAGCGAAGACGGCTCTCCATGGAGGAAAAGCGTGTCGCCAATGCTGCAGCTGAGTACCGCAAGCGAGTAGCAGAACGAGGACCTACGGCACCTAGAAGCATAGGAGGCGTCTCACGTGCAGCCAGCATCCAGCACAAGGTACAAAGCCTCCTCGATGAAAATCAAGGGCCATCCCCCGTCAAGAAAACAGCCGAGGGCTACGGACGATTCACCGACAGCGGCCCACCACCGCAATCCAGCCAATATGAACAAGCCGCAAACCCCTACGCTAAAACCACACCCTCTGTGATCCGGAAGCCGATTACACAGTCCGGAGGAGGCGTGATCCATCCCCGAACAGTACCCATCACCCAACCTGAACTCAACTACGCCAAACCACGCTCCGCTCTCCCCCCACAATCACAATCTCAACCCCAGCCCATCACATCTCCGGCAACCATCTCTCGTACTGGGCCTCGCCCAAATGCGCCGCCGAAACCAATGCATCTCAACAGCATCTCAACCGGCCCTTCAAACTCCATGCAGAACTCCCCTCCCAAACCCTCGGCTATGCCGCCTAGACCCCTGCAAGCTAGACCGGATATGACACTACAGGAGAAAGAGGATTATGTTGCGGATTTCAGTAAGAGGTTCCCCAGTCTGAGTGGGATTGAAATGGTGGAGACGAATATTGATGTTGGACCTTCTGGTGGAGGTGGGGGTCCGAGTGCTGGTGGTGCTGGGGTCGGGCAGGCGAAGGATGAGAGAGTCAGGGAAAGTGGTGGGTTGAGGAGTAGAGAGCTGTGAGGTATGGGTGTGGAGAGGCTTTGTATATCTACCGCTCATCTACTAAGGAGTCGAGTCGAGCCAATCAGTCGGCTGAGGCTGAGAGATATTTTTGGCTAGCCTAGCGGGTGATGGTTACGTGCGCAATTTACCTATGTAGATGATAGACAGACCAATTGATCGATCGATCTGGGCAACTCACATCACGCCGACTGAAATTCATAATGGTCAAGAATATTCCACGATCACTGTATAGCTTACCCGTCGTTCAGCTCTGGTCGAGCTGATTCTAAAGATCCGATGAAGCAGGCACACGATGAAAAACTCATGTTGCCCGGTAGGCTCCATGCCAGAAGAAGTCGACTCGTTTGGATAATGCGAGGGACCTATCACTGGATCTGTCAACCGAGGGTCGTGGCTGCCGCATCAGCAGCTTCCTTCCCTCTGAACATAACCTCAGTACTCAAAAACGTTAAAATCTGGACCCGAATCCGCCTACAACCAACAACATCAAAGATTTCTATTTTTCCAATCATCTTCAGCACCTTATCATTCACTCACAAGAGCTCCGAATAGCGAAAATGTCGAAAAGTGGGCGATGGGATAAGATCCTGGAAGGAAAGCACTACTGTTACGAGGTCGGTCCACAGATCAAGCACAATGTCATCTACAGATGGAGAAGAGTGGCCAAGGGGGGATTGAAGAGAGCACTTAATCTGCGACCTAAACTTCCACACGATGGTGAATTGTTTTATGCTTTTACAACTCCGCGGTGATGATGATGATGATGCTGATTAGTCCAGGGTCATACTCAAGCGTCCAGAGGGTAAGGGACAGCAGTTCGAGACCGTATGTGTTGTGTTGACTTTTCTACTCCTCAACTATGTCCAGTATCTCTCTGACGCAACGCTGAAGAAGCGGCGAATTGCTGATATTGAAATATGTAGGAATACGAGGCCTACAAACAACATTCGTCCGAGAATGTCCCTTAATCCGTGCCCACGTCGACTCAGTGCCCCACCCATCACTACCAAAGTCCGCTTTACCGCAAGTTATGGTGTACGAGTGGATGGATACGACATTGCGGGAAGTGGAAAAACTTCCCCACAGAATGTACTCAGATCTTCCTCGACTGGTAGCGCGCGAGGTCTTGAAAGCTCTGCATGTGTTTCATGATAATGGATAGATACACGCGGACGTGCATATCCAGTGAGTCAGTCGACATGGTACTTTGTTACCTAGTTTCTATTTTTCAAGGTCACTGGTTGCTTTTATCCCGTTGGATTAGGTGCTAATGGGATGGGCATAGCAACATCTTCTTGTCAAAGGTGAATTCTTCAAATCCAGTCATTAAGTTGGGGGACCTGGGTCACAGTATGTTGCGGTTGGAACACAGGGCATTAAGCTTCTCCCTGACTTTGTGGTAGGTGTACGCTTCGATTTGGAAATTGACGGGAGTATGTTCCGCAGGTGGCTTCCCACTGCTAGAGCTACGATCGGTAAGCATGGCTAAGCGCTGCCCAGGGTATAAGATATCGTGCCCCGGAGAGCTGGAAAGGCAGCCAACCGTCGCCAAAATCATACGCTTGTGTGGTGACATTGAACTTCCCCCAGATCTGTCCCCTTTCTATAATATCATTCGTATGGGCGCCGCTATGGTGAATGGTGGTTACACCAGTCCGCGCAGTCAGGAGCAGGTCAACGTCGAAATCAAGACTCGAACCTTGAGGGAAGAGTTGGAGAGCTTGACGGAGCCTATTGATCCTGGATGTATCGATTTTCTCGAATACGTCCTCAATGTGGATCCAGATCAGAGGCCTAGCGCAAGGGAGGCGCTGGAGCATCCTTGGCTGTGAGCACATCTTTGATGTTTTCAGAGACCCGAGTCAAACTTTACATGTTTGGCCTCTGCTGACTCTTGAGCCTCCTAGCCAAAGTTTGTCCCGTACTCTCGGTGGAAGTCAACGTAGGAGCAACACTGCACACCTCCCGAGGAAAATGAGAGCGAGAAGGAGGATACACAGACCGATGGTGAGAACCAGCAACCCGATCGAAGTCATGATGAGCAGCGAGGATGTGAGCAACCACGTGAGGGATTCGGAAGAAGAAAGTTTGACTTTCCTCAATGACGCTGCAGTTGATACCATGATGTGCCGTAGTCACTGCCTGGTTTGGGTCTGTTTACTGTAGCGTGATGAATTAAGCGAGCGAATTTGTTGTCCTCTAATTTCTTTGTTGAAGCTAAATGATCGCTTACTCCTCGAAATCGTAGTGCGATACAGGGGATTCTCAAACAATGCTATCCCCAACCCACACTTTAGTATGAGTCTCACCCGTTTTTAGTATCAGCTCTACTTTGCTATGCTTCTCTCATTTGATTCTCGCGCTCATTACTTCTGTTGTCTATACCTCCCATGTGCAAGTCTCGCTTAAACATCATTAGTCCTCGCCTGTCTTTTCCTTTATTGATTTCATCTCCCATCTCAACAACAACACCGCCTTTGCGCTGCTCTGCCTAGGCTATGGCCAGTATTCAGATGAGTTACTTACACAAGTCTCGATCACAACAATACAAATAAGGGGCCGAAGTGAATCAATTGTTCAGTAAATGTCAGTCGGGTTGAAAGGCATCGATTTATGTTGTCGTATAGTAATCTTACAATTATTTTTTTGGTTATTTCGATGATTAGATGGATGGGAACATCATAATATCTCTCAGCTCTCAGCTCCCCCCTTCTCGCTGAACAATCTCCCAATCTGGATCACGATTAACCTTATGCCAGCTCTGCTTCTGCTTCTCCTTCTGCAGGCTATCCTTCTCTCTAGCTTCTCCCTCGTCCTTACCCTTGCTCTCTGCACTCTCGTTGATAGCTCCTTCAGTGTCGGTGGCATTGTTTGGTTTGGACGTTGAGTCTGAGTCTGTAGGTTTATGATCAATGTGTGGAGAAGTACCGGGTATCAACGCTGCTAAGATCCTCTTGAAGACGGAGAATGCTGGAGGTGGGGAGAGGTCTGGGGATCCGTTGGTTGATGAGGGGATTGTGTGGGTGTCTGGCCTTTTCCCTATATATATCCCCTTCTGCTTGCTTCTACCCTGGCATTTGTCACTCTTATCCTCTTTGTCCCCTTTCTCACCCTCTTTAACCCCCTCCCCATGATTACTTTCTCGCTCACCCCGATCCCCATCTCCTCCAACCTCCTCCTCCCTCTCATCCCTTTCCCCCTGCCCCTGACCCTCAACCGAAACCTCAAACCTCCTAACCTTCTTCCCGCCTCCGACACCGAGGGAGAAAGGTCGACATTTCGGGCATAGTTCGGGGATTTGGGTTATGAGGGGGGAGGAGGACATGTTTGGGCAGCGGAGGAGGAGATGGTTTTGATTTTTGCTTTTGTTGAGTTTTGGAGTGTTGTGCGAGGAGGAGGAGGGGGGGGGGGGGGGAGGGAGAGGGAGAGGAGAAGGGACATGGTGGGGTGTGGAGGATCCGTGGTGTTTTCGATGGGGATGGTGATGAGGGTGATAAGGATGGAGAGATGGAGCGGGATGAAGGCCAGGCCTTGTGTGTGCAGGTGTAGGCGTTGAGGACATAGTGGCATTTTTGAGGTGTGCTGGAGGGCTTTGAATTGGATTTGGTATTGGGAGGTGTTGGAGGCGTGGGCGAGGGTTCGAATAGGTGGGGTGGCATGTTTGGTTGACTGCTTTCTTGTTGGAGTGATGCAATAGTTTGGTTCTTGCGCTTGTGGTTCGATTTCTGTGTTCGAGGGAAAGAGAAGAAGAGGAAGAGAGCGTGGAATTTTTGATTCTTAGGAACAAATTGGGTATTTTGATGAGACAAGAGATCGACTTTGTGAATTATGGGATTGTGAATTTATTGATTCAACTTGTGAGTCCTCATGGGATTGAGAGTCATCTTATTACGAATGGGTTATTTGGGGGAGTAGAGAGCCGTACAGTCAAGCTACCAAACTGCTCTTTCGAAGACATAAGACGTCGGTGAATGATCTTCCTGTGTTTGATTTCGTGGGTCGAATGCCGCAATTGGTGTCTGGAAGTATGTCCAGTCCAACTGAGTCAAATATGAAATTGAGAACAGGCGTAATACTTGTGCGGTCAATGTCTTTTTGCTTGAAGCTGAGGTTTGGGTCTGACAGAACGAAGCTCGCTTGTGCGGTGTTTGTTTGTTTATTCGACCTCGGTTGTATGATTTATGGCATACGGAGATGAGTTTGATGGTGTGGGACATCTAAGTATGGTTGGAGCACAAAACTCCTTACCTTGTACTTACATTAGATATCGGTCAATATCAGACTTCGAAGATAAAGCGCCTCGTTACTTTTGATGCAGCCATCAATACAACATGACCGAAGTCTAAACAATGTGAGCTTCGAGCCACATCAAATCAACATGTACATTTTCATATTCTATGCTAGAAGTGTATCCTCCCAGAAGATCTGTCACTGGATCGTCCTGCGACTCCTGTTCCTCTCTCTTGACATGCAAAAGGAATACGGGGAAGCTTTTGCTCCAACCTCTAGGAATAGAGACGAAACACCACCAAAGAGGGAGAAAACACCCTTTCCATCTCACCTGTCGAGTTCAGAGTCCGGCGTAAGATGTCTAATATTAAGTTTGATTTGTGACAAGATTAACATGTGGTCTTTGACAGAGCCATAGCTAACGAAGCTTTAGTCTCGGCTAATCTCCGGGAATGCCACTGGGAATCTCTACGTTAGTGAGCTCAATTTTGTAGTCCTCTACTTCGATGCATGGCATTTGGACAGAGCGGCTGGTAAGATGATCGTACCATTCGATGGAACCCATGGAGAGGAGCGCATGCCCACGATGAAGCGGCGACCATCTGAACGGGAGTTTTGATACCCCGATGTCCAGGAAAGACCATAGACTACATGTTCCCGCCACAAGAGAGGGAGGTTTGTTGACTTTTCTGTCCGTACTAGCTTTTCGGCTAGCCTGCGTTACTGACATTTGTTGGTCCATTCAATCGACAGAAACAAGTAGAACTTCGATTCAACGCAGACTTATGATGATCATTCTCAAGTGCTACAATAGCATGTTACACAACTAGGCGCTTGACCCTGCATTTGCGTGACAATACATCGATAACAACAAATCATGGCAACAAACTATTCGAATAGCGCGCAAAATGGCAATGAGCCATGCGTCAGCAGATGGAGCACTTGAATCTGATGAACCTAAGAATTTCAAAATAAGAGCAGGGAATACAAGTGCATAAAGTTTACAGGAAGCCAAGGTGGATAATATCGAAATAAATGAAAATGCCAAGTCTGGGCCCAAAAGAGTAAGTTCTCACGCTGCAATTGCCTGAATCCGTCATTAGCGGCTTGGAGATAGGAACAGCCTCCACATCCCCAATCTGCCCTCCAACTCCCAGCCAGCCTCGCTCCGATGATTCCTCTCTGCTCACCTCACCAGTGTTGTCGACGGAGGGCAGAGGCCATTCTACCGCTCCCCTGTGTCGTCGTCGCCCTCGCCCATCCAAATGTCGAAAGAAAGCGATCCCTTCGCAAACATGCCGAAAGATAAGGAGGATCATCCTTTCGCGACGACGATAAAAGGACGACCCATGCCTCTACCCCTGCGGCGCATTCAGCGCCTTACCACGACGCCGATATTCAAGCTCATCGCCGCGATAACACTTGTGCTCCTCGGCATACGATGGGTCCTCGATCACAATCACAGCAATGACGATTGGCCTGGTTCTGTGCGGCCTACCATGAGCGTCGAGAGTCGCTGGATCAAGTGGGACGATAAGCAGTATATCCAGATCGTGGCAGACGAGGAGAATCTCTGCAGTGCGGTTCTGACATGGCATGACATTGAGGAGATAGGAAGTCGGGCGAGGAGGTGAGTTGTGCAAGACTGCGAACAATATAAAGTTCAAGTATTGACCAGAGTACAGAACTTTAGTCTACCCCTCCACCTGGAGTCCAGATGAAGTCGAAACCGACCCCGCGCTCAACAACACCTTAACACGAAAAGCACACCTCCTCCGCGAAGCCCGCGATAAATACGTTGCCCGTCTACATCCCATTGACGCCCTGAAAGAGAATGTCACGGAGCGAGGAATATGGACAGATCAGTATATCAAGCTGATAGCATTCAACCTCACCCAATTCTCGCGGGTTCTGGTCCTCGACTCAGCGTCTCAGCCAAAGGGAAATCTCGATGCCGTATTCCTCCTCCCAAAAGCCAAGTTAGCAATGCCGTGGGTATATTGGGGCGAGCCGACAGGTTGGGCATTCTCCAACCAGATGATGCTCATTACACCTTCCGCGACGGAATTCGCGAAGGTACAAGCCGAGATTGAAAAGGCAGATCCAAACCAATACGACCTCACAATCGTCGAGAAGCTATACAAAGGCAAAACCTTGAAGATCCCACAACGGCCATATCATTTAATGACTGGCGAGTTCCGCCGACAAGATCACTCAAAGTACCTAGGCTCGAGCAAGAAATGGGATCCAGAAGACGCACTGCAGAAATCCAAGATGTTGCATTTTTCAGACTGGCCTATCCCTCGACCATGGGACAGCGCACCTCAGGCGATGTTGAACAAACACATGCCGAAGTGTTTGAAGAGCGAGTGGTTCGGAGCCACGAATTGCAAGGATAGGATGATGTGGATGCAGATTTATGCTGATTACGCTGCAAAGAGGAAGGGGTTCTGTGGTAGTCATTTCGAGGTCAAGGTGCGGGACCAGGAGGCTGATGCTATGTTGAGACATGGGAGATTCTTCCATGATGAAGCTACATGATAGAGGCGTTGGGCATTGGATATGCTTTTTGGATGCGTGATTATTTACAAGTATATACCCCTTTAGTAGTTGAACAATGAGTCTTTTTAAACAGCTATGTACCTGTGTACGGATCAAATATTGTCTATCTCCAAAGTGATGGTGCCTTGACATACTCATGTGTTGCCTATGTTGCTTCCAGACTCTGAAAGTCAATTCCAACATCCGCTTCTTTACCGAACCAAAATAACAACCCCCATCGACATTATCATCACCCCTCACCCATCCCCCTCCCCTTACAAACCCCAATACCCCTTAACAAGCCACCCAGCATACACGCCCAACCCGCCCAGCACCCCCAAACTCCCCAAATACCCGACCGGTCTTCCCACTCCCCCATCCCCAAAATTCCCCTTGATCATCAACCCTGCCTCCGCATGCGCGATCCTCAGCGCCAGCAGCGTCGCCATCGTATAATGCAAAGCTTTCCTATTCCCACCATTGAGCTCGGCGATGATTAGGAGGATGAAGGCGAGGGGGACGTTTTCGAGGAAGTTGGAGTGGGAGTGCGATGAGAGGGTTAGGGTGGAGTATTTGGATGTGGCTGTTTCGGTAGGTGTCTGGGGAGTGTTAGAGTGAGGTACTTTTCTAGTGTGGAAGATATGGTTGGGGGAGGGGAGATTTACGGAAGTGTCTTTATCGCCGAAATAGATGTGTGTTTGGACGCGCTGGTTGAAGACTCGGCTGGAGAGGAAGATGTTGTAGAGTGCGAATGGACCTGCCCATGTGCCAGCGATAGCTTGGAGCGTTGTCAGTCAAGTCATTGAGTGGAGAGGTTTCAAGAGAGCTTGAGAGCAGCAAAATTTTTGAGACAGAGCAATGCTTAACTCGAGCGGGGAGAAAGAGAGAACTTACGCAATAGCTTTGGAACAGGAATTCCAACTGAAGTCATTGTGAATTGCGAAACTGTTTTACTTGATGATGCTCTCGCGAGATGTTGAAGCGAATCTCTCGTGATTCTAGTTCTAACGCCAGCAAACTTGAAGAACTTGAAGGTGCGTTGCTAGAGTTTTATGATAAAATTATGAAGTAAATGAAGAAGCAGATAAGAGCAAGAGCACACAGGCTATATAGAGCTCTCATTCGCTAACCAAGTAACCAGAGTAGTCGTAACGAAGGCCGACCCCGCCCTCTACGCGAGATTCCAAATACTCCAGAAGCTGACAAATCTTCCTGGGCAGCTTGGCTCCCCAGAATAGCTTTCATTTCCTTTCTCCGGAGGTTCTTGTAGGGGATGACATCTCGCATTGAAAAACGTCATGATAAACATGCAACTAGCACATGATAAGCTATTGAAGACACAGAATAGAGTTTAGACTGGCACCAAAAGAACGCGGACGGTCGCTTGCACTAGCTGCGATCGACGACACCTCGATCTCACTTGATGGAAGACCCCAGCTAGATTCTAGAACTTCAAAATAAACAAGCGATACTGAAGAGGGTATTTGGCAATGTAATGATGTAGTAATAGAAATCATCAAGAAACACTCTTCCACAGTCCAGTAACACACCTCCAATACCTTTCAACATCAACAAGCAAATGCCCACAATGCGTACTATCAACCCACCTATCCCCCTCAACATAGTATCCCAGTCCCCTCGCCTCTTCCATATGCTGCTCCACAAACTCCCACGCAACTTTATCATCCGCCTCACTATAAACATACATCCTCTTCGCCTCTGTCCCAAAATACGCCTTATTGTTCAGATCCGCTCTCGTCTGCGCTATCAGATCCAGCTTCCCGCTCACCCAGTACGCGAAGACGTATAGGAAGAACATGATGCGTATCCCGATGTTTGTGAGTGCGTTTAGTATCGGGTGTTTGGGTAGCGCTACGGCGAAGGCGCGGATGGTGGATGCGTATTTGACGCGTCCTGGTGTGCTGTCGAGTATCATGCCTGTGGCAGGTAATGGCTGACCTGTCTTCGCGTGGTATGCCTTTGCTACGAGACAGACCGTCCATGCTCCGCCGACGGAGAAGAAATGTACAAGGACTTTTGACCCGAGTGGTAGAGTGTGGAGGATGTCAATTGCAGGTTGGATGCGCTTGAGATTCGAGGAATGAGGGAGGAAAGCGGCGTCAATTGAGGTTGTCGTTATGGCAATGATGCGCGCAGATGGGTAGAGCTTCTCGTATCCAGCGGTATATTTGGCTAGATTCCTTGGTGAGGCATCCATCCAACCTGCAAGGAATATGAGGTCTGGATCTGGAGAGGTAGAGGACTTCGACTTCGACAAGGTAGGTTCGTGGTAGAAAACTGAGTGATTGAGACGCACGAAGTGCTCAAGAGCAACTGAGGTTTTCGCAGAGGCTGTGGACAACATCTTACTGGGTTCTCCGAGTATCTCGTGTGAGAGTAAGGAGAGCTAGAGAGATTGCACCTACATTTATATGTTTCTGGAGTTCTTGTCTGGCTATCCATCCAGCGATGGTAGCCTGCTGGCGACGAACCCTCCGTGCCTCATTTGAACGGGAACGGAGTTTTGCCTTTGATATACTTGCCAAGCGCCGACGCATGGAGCGTTCTGAGCATATGCCACGCCATGCTTTCTTTGGGCGTTTTGAAGATGCAATTCAGCATTGTGCGTACTCTTCTGTCCAGTCTCACCTCGAACGGGAACGGGCCCTTTTCTACCGAGCCGAGGCAGTCACGATTCTTTGGATTCGAGGAAAAGAATCCGAACATTCCATAAGAAATTGTACTGGACAGTTCGATTTTCATCAGATTATCTACGCAGAGGTTGGATTGGACCCAATGTCCGAGCAGGTCGAGTTCTTGCGTGAGAATACAATATCTCGGGTCACGTGCGCGCCGCATTCGAGGCATTCTTGAGGATGTGTTTGTCATCCTCCCAATTATGAGATTGGGGACATTAGCTTCTATCGATAGAAGCCAATCCGCAACTTTCTTTGTATATGAGGAATCCGGCCATGATACAATAAGATAGCACCAACTTCACGCGACAATATGTGGGAAAGAATCAACGATAACCTGAGCAGATACATTAGTCTCTGACTCTTATCGGTCGCCAGCAATCGAATCGACATAAGATAGCTGTGCTGCATAGAATGCTGGATCCAGATGATCACATTCTACAACAAGAAATCGAGCTCGATAGGCTTAGCTATTTGAGTTGATCAGTCACATCGAAGCGTGATGACATAAGTTAAGCGAGCCCCTGAAACTATCACAAGCGAACATCAACAGACACACCGATCAATGGTAATCTCTCGATTCGCACAGAGACTTTGTATCGCATGCAGATTGTATCTCGCAATGCAAGAGACCAATCTGCTGGATTTCTTTGATTTCCAAGCCAGCAATTCTCAGACGCCGGATCAGGTACCATCGGGGAAGCTCAGGACAAAGAACCAAGACACATCACGCTAAGCGATCAAAACCTGCCGCAAACAATTGTGCGACCCAATGCAACTAAACACACGCACGGCATCAACAAAGACACATAGATATCATAAGTTATTATGGCCATCAATTGCCCCTCCGCCTTGCACCTTTATCCAATTTGGCACTATACATCCCAACACACGCCCACAAGACGACTCACTATCTCGGTCAATTGCGACGGGGAAAACGTTTGGTGTCAGCATGGCGACGCCGATCTCGCCTGTAGCATTAGAGTTTCTAGATACCGAAGACGAGATTCAGAGGATAGAAGCCCGAGCATCAACCAAAGAAGATGGCCAATCAACCGTGAAGTTTCTCCTCCAGGAGACTCGGCATGCGTATCAGATTATCGACCAACGGCAGGATGAAGTGAAGGTATTGCAGGCCAAGATCGCTCAACTCATGGAAACTACTGTTTCTGCTCCGGCTGAGACTCAGATACCTGCGGTTCTGACGGAAAATCTCACCACTGATGACAAGAAGCTGTCTGATGTGGTTGAAATATTCGTCACTATGAGACAGCAGATTGTAAACCGCCTGTCAGAAGACGGCGACGATGATCAGTTCGATGCCGATACTCTTCTCGAGGATATCGAGGACCTTGAGGCAGCTCACGCAAACTACCAGTCAAGCGTCGAATCTATCATCACCGTCCTTCAGAATGCGCAGACCGCGTCAAGTAAAACCATCGCGAGTCTCAGTAGCCAAATCAAAGCGGTCACTGAGCATGCCACGATTGTGGAGGAAGCGGCAGGGTATGCGAAGAGTGACAACAACAGTGGCAAAACATCTCATGTTAATGCTAGCCATTCCAGCCACATCCACGGCGTCAGCGACCGGGACCTAAAGGAGCTTCTTGACTTCGCCAACAAATATGCGAATGACGCTCCAACACTTGAGTCGAACGTCCGGCAACTGATAAATATGCTGGGGCCATGTCAGGAGAACTCGAGCAGCGTTCAATGCTGTAGCGTACCAAATGAGGTCTGTTGTAGCAGTTGCGAGATCGACTTTAGGGAATACATCAGGCTGTTTGACGAGAGCATCGAGTACGCAAGCTGTCTTCAAGACCGAATAGCCACCCTTGAATCACTTGTACGAGACGGAGGCAAGGTCTCTCCAGACCGACTAGACAACTTTGTCCAACTCACCGAAGAGATCAATAGGCTACATCGACAATTGGACGGAGCAAACTCTGACATTTCACCTCTTAATGTTGCTCCCAAAGACGGTCTTCCGCACCACCAAGGGGCTCCTGGAGAAAGCAATGCTGACTTC
Source organism: Cadophora sp. MPI-SDFR-AT-0126 (assembly GCA_020747065.1). Taxonomy (NCBI): domain Eukaryota; kingdom Fungi; phylum Ascomycota; class Leotiomycetes; order Helotiales; family Ploettnerulaceae; genus Cadophora; species Cadophora sp. MPI-SDFR-AT-0126. The sequence goes on from JAGMVK010000011.1 coordinate 1,253,073, forward strand.
ACTCGCCTTTTGGCGCCGATCGCGGAGCTCGAAGCACAAAACACGACCCTAGAAGAAGAACTCGAGGATTCATTCAACCAAATTCCTGACATTGAAACGGAAAAATGGCTCATCAATAACGAGGCATATGATCACCCCAAGATCGACAGTGAAGAGGTGGGGGATCTTCAAGAAGAAATGGATTCCTTGAGACGGCAGGTCACCTCCTTGGGACACGGCAGCCGAGACGACATAATTCAACAGCTCGACAAAGAACTTTCAGAGTGTCGGAAGGAAAAGGAAAGGGCGACGACAGAATCATTACTTGTGCAGCATTCCCATCAACATCTTCAGGGAGACTTTGACGCGGCACAGGCAGAAGTCACTCGCCTACAGGAAGTCATTAAGGGGATGCGACAGAACCCGCCTTTCTCGGTTGATGCTGATGAGATCGCAAGACTGACAGCTGCTTTGGCTGAATGCCAAAATCAAAGAAACAAGGACGCTTTAGAGATTGTCCACTTGGATGACTTACTCGTAGAGTCCACGCAACAGCAAGAAGAACTATCACCAAATCCAGAGGTTGTCCCATCACAAGCTTCCTATGCCAACTCAGATATTGCCAGACTCAACAAGAAGTCAACAGAAGCGCTATCCAACAGTGTCAAGGCTAAGAGAGAAAACCTAGCAAGTCAAGACAGTTTTGATGAAAGTGAAGCAAATAGATCAGTACCAGATTCTAACAACATCAATATCGCGGCGATCTCAGCAAGAGCAAACAGAGTCCCGGGACTGGAAGATAAAATCAAGGAGTCCGAGAAGACAATAGCTCTCTTGCAAGCCCGCATTGCAGGCGATCGAAATGCAGGCCATCAAGCCGAAATCGACCAACTCAACGACCGTATTCAAGAACTCACTGGCTTCCTGGAGGAGACGGAGAAAGATCTTGCAGAGCTACAAGAAGAACATGCAGAACAAACGGCAGCTTTCGAATCCCTTGCCCCGGAGATAACAACCCTCGAAGCACAACGAGACCAGGCAGAGGCTGATCTCGAGAGGGAACTGCAAGCGGGCGGAAATAATGTGGCAGAGCTGGAAGTGAAGATCAACGAACTTCAAGAACAGCTCGATCAATGCAACAAGGCACGCAAAAAACCGGCCACAGATACAGGATCTGCTCGACTCAGGAAACAGGTCAAAGACCTAACGGCCGAAAGAGATGACTTACAAGAACAACTCGATAGCGTTGGCCAAGATCCAGAACAAGTCACAACCGTCAAGTGGCTGCGAGGCAAGCGAGCGTACCTCCAGAAAGAGCTTGAAAATGCCAAGCGCGATTTGAAAAGACGAGATAATGCAATCGCCAATGCCGAAACAGAAGTCATCAGACTCGAAAATGCTCTCTACGAGGCAGAGGAAACTGTAGAGCGTATTCGAGGCGAAAGGACGAAAGCTCGAGAGCAAAGGGACGACGCAAGGAAGCGACTGCAGGATTGTGAAACTGGTGGTAGTTCCCACGCACAGGTGGAGGCGCTTCGAGCCGAAGTCGCAGAATATAAGAGTGCGGCAGCAGCATCAGATCGGGCACAAGGCGCTTCTGAGATAGAAATGGAAAAGCTACAGAGAGCTAGAGACAAAGCGCTCACTGAAAGAGATGCTGCTCGTCGTGAGAGAGACGAGGGCAGAGGCAGATCTCCCTCAGGTATCCAGAATTTGATGAGCAGAATCGCAGAGCTGGAGAGAGAGCTAGAAAAATCCACTGAATCACAGCAAGAAGCCGAGGATCAATTCGCTGAGGAGAAGAGCGTTCTACGCAATAAGATTAGGGAGCTGGAGACATCTCTGACCAACACTCAGAAGTTGTTAGACGCAAACAGACAGACGACTAGAGACACTGAGGATGAAAGTATGAGAAAGCTGGAGCATCTCAAATTACAACTTCAAAATGAAAGAGACAGCGCTCAGCGGCTACAGGAAGAGCTGATCGCAGCTCATGCTGATGGTGACCTACCTGAATCCGATAGAAACGCAGCACTCGTTAGACAATTGAATTTTGCAGGGACCAGACTTCGAGCCCGCGAACAGCTGATAAACGATATGGATAACCGACTTAGTTCTCCTGCTTCATCCAAAAATGTAGAAGCAGCAGAGCTCAGGAGACAACTGGTAGTTGCTCAAGCTGAAATTCTTCGCCTGAATGTAGACCCGACACCTGATCAGGAAGAACTGGCATTTTTGAGACAAGAGAACGACGACCTGAACACCAGATTAGAAGACTTAGAGGATGCCAGGAGACGCCTTCGGAATGAGCAAGCTGAAACTGAGCGCTTGAGAATTTCCATCCGGGAGCTCTGTCTCAAAGTCGAGGAAGGACGATGCTGCGAGAAGGCCAGGGAAGCTAGTGGATGGAAAATTGCAGGCAATTCTGCAGATGAGTACCTCGAATCGGAGAGAGAGTCTCGGCTGGCCACAATCGCAACGCTGGAGGAAGACTTGAAAGAGAGCCACCGCGTCATTGCAAACTTATCGATTACGCTAGAGCGAAACACTCGTGACAGTGAACGGCAAACCTCAGAAAACTTGATGAACTTAGCAGCTGCTCGAGCGCAGATCGCAAGTCTGACCACGCAGCTCGAAAACCTGTCCCCTGAAACGGACGCCCATCTATGGCAAAAGATTAACGATTGCAATAACGAGGTCGAACTCAAAGAGAAGCTGATACAAGAACAGCGAGATGACGTTGCCGACCTGCAATTGAAAGTGGAACATGCCCAGACCGAAGTGTTCAGATTGCGTGACGAGATTGCCCACTTGGAGAAGACCAATGTAGATCTGGAGAAGCAACTAAGCAATAATTTGCATGGCAAGAAGAGACGTAATGCTCAAGTCTCATCCACCATTAAGACGGAGTTTGAAAAAGATGAGGAGATTCAAGAACTCCAGGAGAAACTTGCCAGGATGGAGGCACAACTCAAGAGTAAGAGGAGAACTAATCGTGACCCCCGAGCAAAATTCACCGAATATGGCGATGATGACGAACTCGAAGAGACAATGGTAGAGAATCAACGACTGAGAGATCTCCGGGACAAGGAACGAAAGGCACTTGTAACCAAGAACAGGACGTTGCGTGAGCAGCTGAAGGTGGCGGAGTCAAAGGTTGCCGAGATGACTACTTTCATCGACGAAGATCTCCAGAATGAATCCGGGCTAGGTGATGATGCCGCGCTGAGAAGATTGATCGCTACCCTCAAAGAACACAACAAGAGACTTCAGAAAGAGTTGGATGATTGGAAGAACAATGACATTCTGAAGGATCGCCAAAGCCAGATCGCGAAACTCGGGCTCGAGATTGAAGATCTCCATTTTAAGCTTGCCTCCAAGGAAGCAACTCAAGATGCGTCAAGTGGTCAAATACAATCCTCACAGATGTCAACTGACGAGAAGAACGGCTACATTGAAGAAAGCGAGACATGGCAACAACGAGTCGTCGAACTCGAAGAAATGATCGAAGCGCTCAAAGAGGAAATCGTTAGCCTGGAGGAAGAGAACATTAGACTCGCAGAAGATCTGAAGATTAAGGTAGACTTTCTCGATAAAGTGATGAATACGGTAGACAATTTCAAGGAAGAAGTTCAAGCGATAGAGAAGGGAGAGGTGGATCCAGACCAGCCATACGGCAACGCATCAGAAGCCAGCACCGAGATCATCACCGAGCGTCCACGCGCTGATAGGGATGCCCTTCCTCCAGCAGAGGAGCGACGTCAGTCGCGAGAATTTGTACGCCGACCAACTGCCAGCAGTATTCGAAGAAGGTCCAGCCGACAAGGTGAGTTGTGTTCACAAGCTGACCCGCAATATGGGCCAGACTAACATGACAACAGCAGCTGAGGACAAGCTCGGTACAACGCAAGGTAAGCGAGCTTCAGGGCTGGTGCCTGCAACCACAGATCCAGAGCCAGAACCAAAAACCAGGCGCAGTAGAAGAACTTTGAGGAGTATTCCAGAGGAGCCTGCAGAGCCAGAGAAGCGCACTACTAGATCATCAAAGCGCAAGACGTTGACAACTGAGACAAGTGCAAAGCAGCCAAAGGCTCCCGCTAAGAAGCGAAAGCTCAGGTAATTCGACAAACAAGCTTGTTCATGGAGAGAATGTGGAGCTTGTGAAGTATGGAGGTATGCTGTCTTATCTAGACTTCCTTCTGAGAAGTGGTCAGAACTGGATTTGCGCGTCAAAATGAGACTTGTTGTATTCTAGGAGTTGAAAGTTCCGATGTTTGCTAGTGTAGTTATGCAATGATTCGAAAACATGATGCAGAGGGATCTCTATCCCTACAATTAAAATTCCAAGTGCCTCTGACAGTATTGACTGATACTAGCCAATGTGGTCCCATCCTGGATGTCAAATCTTGATGTGTACCGTGTTGTTCACCCAGACAGCAGCTCAACGTTGTCGACTGATGCTCTTCAGACTATGACTTGCTGCAACGTCGCACGTGTGCTCCCCAAAACTCCTCAAACTATCCAAACTTCCAGGGACATTATACTCTCCCGCGCCGGTGATCGATCCAGAACCCCCATCCTCTCTCCTCACCATTTTGTATCTCCTCAGCATCCATCTCCCCCTACTTATTACTAGTAAGCACCATACGCAAGACCGTTCTGGCAGGCTACGCAGACTTTGTGTCTACACATCATGCAGCGATTAAGATAGTTCTCGTTGCTGCACTGCTCACTGTTAGCTATTTGCCCTTACTCTTGCTCGCACCAATTTGGTACCTACAATGCAACAACACCACATCTTGATTTTGATTCCCGAGGGTTCGCTTGGTTCACTGATGCCTTTATGTGTGTAGGCGTAGATAGATATGCTCTGTATCGGTGGTTGCTTGTAGTGATGAGGGAGGGCAATGTTCAGCAGAAAAGCTGCTGCTTATATATCCCGAAATCATGATAGTTGAATGGCCTGGTTGAAAATAGAATGATATTTGAATAAGATGGGATATCTGTTGTCCTTGGTAAAAGTATAGGCTCCCCTTCGAACATATACATGATGCACCTGAGCCAATTAACTTTCCAGTGGTCGTTGCTCCATAACATGTGTCTGGATAATCAGCGAACACACCCATCTCATAATTCAAATGTGAATCCAAACCCATATGGCCGGCTGTGAATCCTAAGAGGCCTTCACAGAAGGTTTCTCAGGTACACAATCACACCGCTTGTGAACTCGGTGTGAAGCGGAATCTCATAAGTGTTTCACTGAACCAAAATGTCATAGCACTACGTCACAAAGCACCGCCATAAAGAAAATCAGAAAAGGCTGTTGTATTACTACAGTTAATGTGCCGGGAACAACTAAACCAGTGAAGTAAGTAACAAGCGCACGAGAAGGTAAAGCAAAAACGACCAAGCCTGATGACTTCCATACACCAAGTGTAGAAAATCCGAAATCTTATGTTAGCATCCTAGTAGGTGACCAGAATCCCAGGCCTAATTTCCGGGTGGTGGAGGAGGAGCGTCGCTTGGAGGAGGTGGAGGTGGAGCACCACCTGGTGGGGGTGGTGGAATGCTTGAGGTTGGAGGAGGTGGAGGAGGGCTTCCTGCAAACTGTTGAAGCAGAGCACTCAGACCAGCACCACTCAATCCAGGAGGAGCAGCGAGCCCAGGTGGAGCACCCATAGCTTGCTGGGGAGGATAGCCACCGCTGTAACCTGGAGCAGCGTAACCACCGTAGCCAGCCGCGGGAGGAGGATAAGCCGGAGCTGCTTGTGCCCAAGGTGCAGGATTGCCACCAGCCGCGGGAGGAGCATTGTAGCCCTGTTGACCGCCACCGTAATAAGAGTCGCCACCGCGGTTGTCATTTCCACGAGGACGATCTCTTGCCCATGGTGCGGCACCTCCTGATGGTGCAGAATCACGAGAGTCGAATCCTCTGTCATCTCCTCGTTTCTGCCATGGAGCTGCAGCACCAGTGGGTCCACGCTGCCAAGGCTTGACATCGTCTTGAGGAGGTTGATCATAATTTCCACCTGGGCCAGCTTCGATACGTCGGGGGCCATCTGCGGCAGGTGCACCAGAAAGTTCGTTCATAAGTGACTGCAAAATGTGAGCTGTGCCTTGAATTTTTGGAATTAGATTGCTTACCTCGTACTCCCGGTCAACCGCATCTCCTGCACCAATACGACCAACTCCGGCGGCAGGAGGACCACCAGGGCCATCATTGCGCCAATTAGCACCACGTTGTCTGAATCCAGTCAGCATTCTCCTCATTCTAGTGTATCGATAATAGGCATACCGGTCAGGGCAATCTCTAGCCATGTGGCCTGCGTTACCACACACACGACAGATGATGTTGGCGGTAAAGTTACGTTGTTCTGGGCAGTCGTATTTCCGATGGCCAATTTGACCACAATTCTGGCATGCTTGATTCTCATCGTCACGAAGAGTACCGTTGAGCGCTGCAAGCTCACGAAGTTGGTTGCGCTTGAGCTCATTTTGGCCTTCAGGGATAGAAGCGGCCTAGATGTGTAAGCCATTTATTAATATCTGGAGAATGGAGGGACTTACAGTCTCAATGATGTTGTGAATCAGCTTTTTTGCCTTGTTGACCTTCTCCTCAGTATCTGCCATGATCAAACAATGGAGATCTTCCTCCTGGTTGCTGGTGTGAGCGGCGTCGGAACGACCCTTTCCTTCCTTGACGGATCCTTTTCCACGGATAGCAATTTTGGCCTGGGATTCTGTTTCCATTTTCTTCAATGTATTGCCACGAGGTCCGATAAGTAAGCCAACTTTAGTAAAGCGCAAGCTAAGTGTTAGTGTATGGTCAAAAGCTAAGAGCAACATGTAGTGAGTGACGGGTTAGTGATGACAGTGCGTTGCATTCTCAAATGCCCCGCACGATCACACAATAATGAAAGGGATGGGAGTAAGTGGGGTTGAATAAAACAGAAGTTAGAAAGGTTAGAGGGTTAGCAATCATACTGAAGTTAATTTCTGGGTAGTCATTGACCGGGACGTAGACTTTCTCCTGTGTCTTAGTAGGACGACGGTAATCCTGTGGTGGATGGTAGTTAGGAATGACTTTCATAGCCTTCTCAATCAGCTTGTGGCGCTCGTCTTCGAGACGCTTTCTGTATCGGTATTCTCGAGTATTGACACGACGACCGAAGTTATCGTATTGGGGAGGAGGAGAAGGAGATCTGTGCCAGCATTTGTTAGCCTCGATCATTCTTGGAGGAAGGGGGTTGAGAACATACCTGTCACCAGCGGCTGGGACGACATCATCAATCCTAAGCTTCTGGCTGATCTCTTCAATGCGTAAATGCAGAGTATATGCCTCCAATTGTTCGCTGGTCATGTTGGCCATGATAGCAGTCGGAAGTCCCATGAGGCCGGCAGCCTTATTCTCCGTGGCGTCACCCCAACGATTTCTCTTCTTGCGACGTCGAGTTCCATCTGCATTAGGTTCCTCTAAACATCATGGTTAGTATCATCATGGGCAACAGAATGCAGAGCGACATACCTCTTACTGGGCTGCGACCACGCTTGAACCCTCCATCAGAGTTGCCGTTCGAGGGCGCGGAGGGATGGTAACCATTGTCGTCGCGAGAGGGGGATGCGCTATCTCCAGCATTGAATCTGCGCTTGTTTCCCAAGGGGATATTGTTCGAACCAGTGCTTCCTTGCTGTCTCCAAGCCATCTTGTGCGGTGTCGGTGATTTGTTCGAAGTGGTTTTGGGGATGGGGGGATGATGAAGTCGGAAGATGAAAGTTGCCTCGTCGACAATTATCCTGATTTGGCTTAGAGCCAGCTAGGGACTTCTTGGCGCGAGGCTAGCTGTGACCCATATCACGTCATGTGACAATTGACCGTTTGCCCACAACTTCGCCTCGGACTTTTGGCTTCCAAACAAACAAGAAATCTTATCTGCATAATGCTTCCTACATTACTAAGACTTTGACAAATCTTTGCTGACATTTGTCCTTCCAATTTTCCGTTTCTTTTCATATGCAATCCATCGTTGCACGAGCCAAAATCGCTGTACCATGAGCGTCCCCAGACCAAAGTCTTGCAAGGCAATCGCCATCCCAGCCACAGCCATCTTTCTTCTCAGCCACCTAGCTCTCTCAGCTGATACAGGCGTCGCATTCCTCATCTTCTCACCGGCAGGGCAAGCAACGAGCAAGATCCAATACCAGATCCCAGGTATGTCGTTCCAAACCGAATCTGGAATCAAGGCAAGAATGGAGTGATATTCTTCGTGCAGTGAAGGTGAAAACGAGGCGGACAGTGGTGTTTTATCTTTGATGGAGCTGGTGTACACTTTGGCTACAAGGTGTACTATGTGAGTAATAGCGTTTGACGCTTGAGATAGTGTCATTAAAGGGTGGATATCCAGAGAATCTAAACGCTTGTAAAGCCCTGACGATGTGAGCTTTCCAGCTAATTTCAGCTACGATCAAGATAACGTCCACTTACAGTCAGCAGTGGCTCTAATCTTGATAAGCTGTTCCGCTTCATTCCCGGCATCGAGTAGTGAGAGTGTCAGAAATCTGATATCGTCCAAAATCTTGGCGGCCAAATCGTCCAGTCCTGACTCCGAGGTGATGTCTGAAAAGTGCTTCGGATGATCCACTAAAGGAGAGCATAATAGTGAACTATGAGAAGAAGAGACTTTCACGGTTCGATAAGTCCCTTCTTCGGTGGTCTGGAGAAAGACATCTTGTTCCATGTAGCAAGCTAACTGATAATCCGTACTGAATAATCATATTCTGATTAGACCTTGTATTTGGACTAGAAAGAGTTCGATCAACATACACGATGAGAGCTTGCTGTAAAACTGGGTCTTCGAGAGCGACGAGTCCTCCTTTTAGATTGACCATCTGCTTCAATCCCTTCAAATGGGCCCACAAATTATCGATATCTCCCCAGAGGAGCTTTCATCCGTCAGTATTTAATACATAGAGCCTGCAGGGGGGATTTACCTCTGTCGTCACCAATGGGAATATAGCCCTGATGGCAGCATTGCCCACGAGTGAGAAGTCATTGTCGAGGAACTCGTTGAACAGACCCAGGACCTTGGCCTTGACTACTATCGTCTCAGACTTTCTCTTGACATCGTTATTATTCGTTGCCGACTGCTCTGCAGAAGCCATCAGAATGGCAATGTGAGGCATAATATGGGACTGCAACATCCAAGGGAGGATTTCTTGCAGAAACATCTGTGGTGTATGGCTACCATCAATGGATGTCATGTTTGAAATCACTCTCTGATGGACTGACAGAAATTAGACCATCGGTAATCCAGCGTTTGGTCTGACTTACAACAGTGAAATAACTCAGCATTACGAAGAGTCGGATCAATAGGGACATTGGTGAGACTGCTGTTGACTGCAGTGATCACCCCACCTATCACCAGGGATGGGGGATACGGCTTTTGTTTTGCATCACCATAACCATACTTGGCTTTTCCCGTTCGTGAATGGCATATTGTGCTGTCAGAAGCCTTTGGATTTGGTGTTAAAAGTTCTGGGTAATTGACCAGGGTGGCATGCGAGGCTGGTCGATGTTCTCTTTGGCCATTGCTACTTTGTTCTGACCGATCTGGGAAAGAAGTAGATTTCAACGACCCAACATCACGTTGTGGCTTCACACTATTCGAACGTTGAGGGTTACCCTCTCCCAAATGAGCGGCTTCATCCACATAGCATTGAACGGGAGGATATCGTCGCAGGCAATGTTCACAGGGGCCATGGTCTCTTGGCTTGCACTTCGACAGTATTAATTCTTGTTCTACTCTTCAGCACCCAGTTGGACCTACTGACCTTCTGCTTTCGACGTCTACACTCGGTACACGATATCTGAGGGCGTCTCCTTCTTCTAGGGACCTTGGCGCTTGGTGTGATTGTCCCGTCCGGCATCGTTCTAGTCAACATACATCCACAAGAGGCAAGTATGAAACCCGAGACACTGATACGTGGATGTTGATGGCATCGTGGTGCTTCAGGTCATCAATGATATGCGGTATCGACATCGAGAGATATGAAGCTGAAAGCTCAAGTCTGGGCAGAGGGGCTGGCCAATAACGTTCAGAAACATCAGCCAAATCCGAAAGAGGGGCTTCCAACTGATGCGCTAAGCGAGATTCTCACGAAATTCTATGAATTGCTCCTCAATATGCACAAAAGCGGTTGGTATGGAGCTACCATGATAGGGTCAACCATCCCGAATTCTCTGGGGATGTTTCGCGTACAATAGCCGTACGAAGATTCAGCCGCATTATTAGGTAAATTCGAATCTGGCAGAGGATTTTAAAAGCGAGTACAGTACATTTCCCAGAAACAAAGACCAACCAGAAGGAGCGCTTTCGATTTGCTGAGGACTCGGCTCGAGACTCGGATTTTCTAGCACCGCATCGCATGCCTTGTCCAAATGTAACCGAAATATGGCGTTGCGTGAGGTCGGAGTAAGACATAAGCCTCTCTGTGACATTGCCAAGATTTCTTATCAAATAAAATTCGTGCTTTCGGAACGGCTTTGGGAGCCTTCGTAGAGTAATTTAGTGGCCTCCCACAGATATACTCTGACAGGACATGTACAGAATAACGGTTTGTAATTGTGCCGTGCTTGCTACAAGGTAAAGTGGTCGATTACCAAGCATCGGCTATCTCGTGGATCAATTTATCCGCTCTTATTCGTGCTTTACACCACAACCCCGCGGTAGTGAGGTCACAGGTGGGAGAGGTGGGGTACAACAACTCACTCAAATCCTACGAACAGCTTCGGTGGAATTTCTACGAAGTATATAAAAAGAGCATCCCATTCCTTCCTCTCGACAATTTGTTCTTATACATGTCCAGTCGCATCTCACAAATCTCAAATCAGATCACCATGGCTTCTCGTCCTAATATTCACCTGTACACCGATCAGACCCCAAATGGGATCAAGATTTCAATCACTCTAGAGGAGCTTAGTCTTCCGTATGAGTTCACCAAGATTGATATCTCGAAGAATACTCAGGTCAGTATGCTGTCGGAGCCTGTCTTTCATATTGCCGATACCACTTAAGCACATTCCCCAATAGCCGCGGCTCAATATAATTACAAATCCCAGGATCCTCCCAGAATCTCATGACCCTAATAAGAGCATGACTAAAACTTCACATAGAAAGAGCCCTGGTTCTTAGCCATCAACCCGAACGGCCGCATCCCCGCCCTAACCGACACATTCAGCGACGGCAAGACCATTAACCTCTTTGAATCCGGCAGCATCCAGCAATACCTCGTCGACGAATACGACAAAGACCACAAGATCTCCTACCCAAGAGGATCGCGAGAATACTACGAGGTCAACAACTGGCTGTTCTTCCTCAACGCCGGTGTCGGACCCATGCAAGGACAAGCAAATCACTTTAATCGTTATGCCCCAGAGTACATCGAGTATGGCGCAAAGCGGTACATTAACGAGACTCGCCGCTTATATGGAGTGCTGGATGCGCATCTCGCGAAGTCTGAATCAGGGTTCTTGGTTGGGGATAGATTGACTATCGCGGATATTGCTCATTGGGGATGGGTTCGCTCGGCTTTCTGGGCGGGTGTTGAGATTGATGAGTTCCCGGCGCTGAAGAAGTGGGAGGAGAAGTTGCTTGCGAGACCAGGTTTTGACAAGGGAAGGCAGGTTCCTGGCCCGGATACAACCAATGAGTTGAAAAATAATCCCGAGTTGATGAAGCAGAAGGCTGAGGATGCAAAGGCGTGGATCCAGCAGGGAATGAAGGCCGATGCTGGGAAGAAGTGAGATATTTGCTTAGGAATTGGGGCTTGATGGTGCTTCGGCATGGGGCAAGACAGTGTAAAGATAAAATATCGTTGGAAAATGGTGTTCTTCATTCGACGAATTATCGAATTACTATACATCCATAACGTACCAGGATACGGGCAGCTATATTGTACAAGTACTTATGGTATCATAAACCTAGGACGCCGCCTTGTATGCTGCTATGCTCCAACCGAATAGCCCCTAAACTCCCGCTTAGCACCAGATATAGGTCCAAAAACTCCTTAGCCTGTCAAGCTCAAACTCAATCTCTAGCCTCATCCTCGTTGTGATTCACGGGAGGTGCGCCAAGAAGCCAACCAACACCACTAGCGAGGCCACCAACCGCTACATTCTTCAACTGATCTCGCTTTCGCATAGGAGCTTTGAGACTCGCAGAGTCTGGAGTGGAAACTCTTGAAAGCTCAGCACTTCCTCGTGATTCTGGTCTCGGTTTCTCCTGTCTGGTGCTGTTGCCACCTCTGACCATCGAGAGAGCGGAGAATCCACTCTGAGCTCGAGCCATAGATGCACGAGATAAGTCGAACAGGGACATCGGTGCTTCTTCAACAGCGCGAGATGTGCTAGGCGTCGTATTGTTTTTCATCGGCGTTGCTGCAAATCCGCCCGGCATCAAGTTTTCGTCCCCTTGCTCATCCCAAGCCGCCTCTATCTTGGCCTCTTCCTTCACGAACTGCTCTAGTTTCTCCTCGCAGCGGCGATACACATTGAGAATCTCCTGCAAGGTCGCCTTTGGGGCTAGTCGTAAAGCCTGGGAGAGACAATCCATACGCTGCTCGAGGTGCCGGATTTCGACGTTTCCGCTTGTATTTCCCAGGTGGGTGGGCTTGACGGTGTTACTCGTCCGTTCATACTTCCCAGCTTGTAGCGAAGCTCGCCAAGACCAGTCATCAAGCACCTTTGGCGGTGCCTCTGCGAAAAGACCCGACTTTTTGCGCTCCAAGTCGGGTGATCTCGCATGTGCTGGACCGCCAATGTCCTTGAGACGTGTGACCACATATGAGTATGCGGTCTCGAAGTCGTCTTCGGCAAGAGCGGCGTCGATACACATGCTGACAATGCGCTTTTCAGCAATTGCCTTCTGTTCCGCTAGCGACATAGCAGGTTTCCCGCTTTCAGCCTTCTCTTTTGTCAAACCAGCCAATACCATGTTCTTTCCCATCTCAAGAAAGTCCCCAATTTGGGTATAGCTCTTTGGATTTTGGTCGAGAATCTTGCCAATGATGGAAATTGGATCGCTGTGTACCCGGAGATTTACCGGCCGGAATGGTTCTCCTTGCTTGAAGACCAGTCGGTATTTCCCAACCTCGTGAGTGACTCGGACCAAGTGTTCCATTTCTTCATACTCTGTTGAGCCCTTCAGAGTGCCTGGGAATGTTTGCAGTCTAGTAGCGAGGTCAGTGTCGACACAACATGACTGACCAGTACGGAACTCACATGTCGTCGCATTTCTTCATTCCACCGCGAGTTTTGTTTGCATTGGTCGCGTTGTCATATGCGTTTTTAGCAGCGGAGACTATAGCATCGTGTAGCACCTCCTTGGGCAATGGTGGATCCATTACGACCTCGTAGATAGACCGCGCAAGAGTATAACCTTTGAGTCGATGTTAGGAAATTCTACTTGCCCGCTGCCAACGAAGGACTTACGAGTATTGGCCAGGAGCGACTTGAGCACTTCGACCTCAATGAACTCTTTGGTAACTTGCCCAAAGATGCCCCTTCCTTTTACGGTAGCGGAATTTATTGAGAGTTCTTCTGCACCCCAACCTCGTAACCACAATATTTCGTTCCTTGTTCTAATCCAGTACTTGTCGTCTCCTTTAGGACCATTAGCAAAATGATGCATCAAGTTGGTAAATGCAAGCTTCTGTTCGTGCTCATCCTGGACTATGGCTAATTCACCAGCCCGTCTGATATTCATCGGAGAATTTGCTCTAGTGCATAGAAATGCGCTGATCAACAATGCATGGAGCAATTTGATCGAGTCTTCTTTTGGGGAGGTCAAGGGATTCTGGTCATCCAGGAGGCTATTTCGCAAGTATGAAGCATTCTTAGCTGCGAGTAAACCGTTTCCATCGAGGTCCGGCACCGGGGTGAGCAGTGCACATGCTGCTTGCAATGTCGGTATCCTATCGTAGTCCAGCAGCTCGATGATTCGCATGAGAATACGTTGGACGCCGTCCAAAGCCTCCTTTGATTCCTCAGAAATAAGATACGCCGTGGCAAGTACTGCTCGAGCGAACCTGGCCTCTAGATGCTCTTGATCGTCTTCGTCCAGCCACATCGTTCCATCTTCATACCCTCCTAGATCAACATCTCCTGGCCCATCCCACTGCTCGACAGCTTCGACGGCTATCCTCCAGGTAGTCCCAGCTTGATCGAGCATCCATTTGAAGACCTCTTCCCAGCCCAAATATTTGTGATCGGTTGCCGAGGGTTCTTTCAGAGGTTCAACAGCCTGCAAATCAAGCGTCGAGCCTTTTCGGAGCTTCCTCCGCTTTGTTCTTGAATTTCCATACATCCATGGTCCGACCAAACCCTTCAAATCTCGCCCAACAAAATGATCCGACATAGCATGGCTGGCCTGCTTGTTGCCCGTTTTTGACAACAGTAGTGCAACTCCTGCATGATCGTCCAGACTTTCAAATTTTGGTATTGTCAAGACTGTGCCCTCGTCGGAATGATATTCGTAATTAAGCCGTAATAAAGGGAGGATCGTAGATATCATCCATGTTCGCAAGTAATCGGAATGGTGCAGGAAAGGGACGAGGAGCTCTGGGAGCTGTGTAATGAGGCCGGTACTTTGGTCAATCCGTAGTGATCGATGTATAAGAAAGAGGACGAGAGGGTCTGTAGGAGCATCTTCTGGGGCATTTGGCCAAAGTAATGGGAGGAGGCGTAATTTCCTGACTTTCTTCTTCGCATCTCCTTCACTAATTTCGCTCAGGGAAGAGAAATCAAGTGGCTCAGTTGATTCCTCCGGCCAGTTCCTAGCTTCAAGATCCCCGAGAAAGGTAACATATTCGGACGAATCTAGAGTTTCTGGCAAGTAGCTGAGAAGAATGCGAAGGACGAGTTCGGTATGTAAGGTCTTGCGATGGAGGGAAATGAGACTTCGAAGTGCTGGAATTTGACCTTTGCTAGCTAGCTGAACTGCCAAAAGTACAGTCTTTGCTGGGGGTATCTCTGACTCTGCCATATCTTAATTATGCTCAAGAGCGCAGAGGCACAGAATCCGTGGAGTTCTTGAAAGAGCTCCAACTGTCCAACTTTTGGAGTCGCTTATGTAAGCAATACATCAACTAGCGGCAAGTTCGCGGAACAGTTGAACCTCACATCACTCCAGCTCAACACCAGACGCGTCGAATTGAACATACAAGATGTCTTCCGGCTTCGGTCTCAATGGAGGTAAGCAAAGAAAGCACTAGGAAGCTCCAGGCGCTTCACGGAACCCTGTGAGGGGTTCAATTGACTCCTCAGAACCCCTTCGCCAACCACCGACACCTCCCCTCTGATGGTCCTTGTCAACACGACACGACAGAAATGCTCATGACGTTCAATTGCTGACACTTCTCGCAGGACCGAGTCGCTGCTTTCCATTCTGGCAAGAGGTCCTAGCTTGCTACGTTGTCAATACCACGTCCGACGACGACTCAGGGAAGAAGAAATGTGTACCGGTGTTGGAGGATTACTATGAGTGCTTACACCACAAGAAGGAGGTACGTGGAGCTTGGGGTGGTGGCGCTTAACCATGTGAAGAGAAAGGCTGATCAGACTACCAGGCTACGAGAGTACGAGCAATACAACAAGCATACCGAAAGGCTGCTGCTGCAAACCCCCGAGACGATGCGCCAAAGGCTGGATCAATAAGAAATTTGGGGTTGATAGACAAGGACGAGGATACCAAAGCCGTCTTGGGCAAATGAGGACGGCAACGGAAGTTGGGTTTGGGCTGGATTGTACATAAGGGCAAATGTGACACCATGGAAAGAAGGCGGAGTGTTCTTTGAGTTGTGACTGGTGCTATTGCTTCGCGGATAGGTCAAACCAGGCTTCATCATAAACTCTTGAGGGCGTGGAAGTCCACTGGAGCTTACTCAAAATACACGAGAGCTATGCTACCGCTCAAGGTAGTCAAAAGAATCTCTCCAAGACCACTAGACACGACAAATGTAAATGCGGTTTGCCAATGGTAATTACGATGAGTATTTAAGGTCATTAGTCAGGATGGCTTCGGGTAGCTCTGTTCTTTCTTCTGACCTTTCTGTACCTGTACACTAAATTGCTAGTCAAACTTCCTGAAATTCTCCTAGAAATTACGAACATACTTTGCTGAAGTCCATCCTCTAGGTTTACATATCATCGCATTGCGAAGCGGAAATACGAAAAAACTTGTTGTACTGGCGTTGCCAAAACAGCAGCATGAATTTTTGATTTCGACCTACCTAACATTCGATAAAAAGCATTAGCCAGTAAGTCCAGATGGGAAATTATTCTGAGGCAGCGTCCGGCAATTTCGCTTTCAAACATATACCTCTCGATGACCGTTGGTGATCAGAGGTGTCGATGACCGCAGGTCTATCAAGAAGACCTGCCTGTAAAAGTTCCAAATATTTTTCCAGGTAAGAATAGTTTAACATCCTGCAGGAATCAGTTAAAGACCTGTTCTCAATAGCAAATCTCGTTCAATTTTGTCTCTTGCTGTTCTGGCTACCTGATTTCTTAAGCGAAACAGCATCTATTTACCACGCTTGTTGACTTTCGAGGCCGCACAACTTTTCGAAATAGAGACGCGACCCTGCAACACCACACAAGCACCGTTCGATCTACCGCAAACATGCCTACCCACAGAGGTATCAAGATCTCGGTGGTCTCGCAGCTCGAATTGAAGCTTCACCCAGAGTTCCCACATCCAGAAAGCTCCCAATTCACGTATCGAAGTCCCGATGTGCGCAAAGGTACCGCAGCCTATGCGGATTGGACGCCACCCTCGGCCTCGTCCGACAGCAAGGCTGATCGTCTCCTTGGAAGACAATCGGTAGTCTCGGTCTACATTCCGTCCATACCAGGTCTGTTTGTCTTTCTAGCTGTTTTGCGCTGCGGCTGACCTGTTGGTAGCGACCCGTTTCTGGATGCGATACAATATCGCTGAAGCTGCGACGCACTCGGAATGGTTCTACTTTAAGCTCTTCATGAATGGCAGACATATTACATCCTGGGGAACGAACGCGAAGACGAAGCCAAGCGGCCAGGTCATGAGAGGGCTGTTCGAACCGAGCGATAGATGGAATTACAAATACGAAGGAACAGTATTCCGCAACATGGGAACAGAGGCGCGTCCTTTTATATTTGGTTACGAGGACGAAGAGCGCTCTGCTGCCAAGGATGGAGGATTGATTGAGGTCATGGTATTTCGTGCCAGAGGACGGAAGAGAAAACTGCCAAAGCCGACGGACTTCAAGAACCAGGAAGGTTATGGAATCATGTAAGCACCCGTATCTGTCACTATGAGACCGTGCATTTCTGTCGAATATCGAGGCTGTAGCCAAGGACGGATATATCTCCTCTAGAATCTTGAAGGTTGGACTAACTTTCAATCTAGCATGCCCAGTGGCGGACTCCTCGACAAGCCTCAAGAAGCAAAGTTCTATGACTGGCACCTCAAAGACCCCAAGGACAGTCCCTTTGCATTATTCAAATTCCACTATCGCAGTTGGGATAACTTGATCAACCTCCAACTCATTCCAGACAACCACCCAAGAACGCTCTTGCCAGCATCTCCGAGCGTCCTCTCCCTCAACGGTGCTTCACAAGACCTGTATTCGAAATTGGAAGAAGATACAGACGAAGGGGAGAAGGAGGTCATTGAACAGCTCAAGCGCTCAATGTCTTCCATCATCTCCAACGATCCATGGTTGACATCCGTCTTTGACGACAGCCCAGAGCGTCCTCCAAGCGACAGCGGCAGGAGATCAAGCTTCACTGTACCACCCGAAACCTCTCCTCTATTTTCTGGCCGACCGCTTCCAGAAGTTCCAACTTCAAGATTCTCAGCTGCTGTTATTGACAAGCCGGCATCGCCTCAGAATAGCTGGAAGGGATACTTAGATCGTCCGTTACCAGAGATACCAGCGAGGGATAGCTCTTTGAGGCGTCAAAGACGTGATCCCGACAGCTGTTCGAGAAGCTCATCTGCATTTTCTCATTCTCCATCGATAGCCGCCTCGCTTCTTCCATATGTTGAACGGGACACTGCATCTCCAGAGGTATGTTTAGTTTGCATTCCCCTCTAGGTGAAACCGAATGTCAAGCTTGAAAAACACAGACTGATCATCCCTCTCAGCCAGTCGTAGGAGTCGCCAAAATTGCCAAAGTCGAAGTCACAACGTCGCCCATCATCCCGCCTCCATCTCCTTCCCTGTTACCCTCCTCACCAAGCCTCAACGATGCCACACCCTCGCCCCTCCCAATGCCCAATCCGAAGAAGTCCAAACGTCAAGGCATTGCCTCCCCACCTCTGAACACCCGCTTCTCAATGGCCAACATTACGATCCGCAAAACTCGCCGGTCACCTTCTAAGCGGCTCTCAAAATCAGCTCCAGACTACTACTCACATTCCCCATCGTACTCACCCTGTCCTGCGCCATCCCGCACCCAAGCCCAGCTCTTCGACGCGCAGGATCAAACCCTTGCCGACGAGTGTGACAATTATAATGACCAGCCACCACTGGATACTAGCCATAACACTCTGTCTGTAACCATGTCAGAGTCAGAATGGATGTGCCGTACTCCCTCGCCCGTCAAAGCCCTTCCTCGCTTCGGCAGCGTGCAGAAACTCTGGAGTCCTGGTCTAGAGAAACGTGCGTCGAGAGACACGAATATAGGTATGGAGGTTATGAATGAAAGAGAAAACGGATATGAAAATGCGCAAGAGAAAGAACATGAGAACCAGCAAGGCAATTCTAGGAGCCGAAAAAGTGGTGGCAATACGACATCCAAGAACAGACGCCCACCAACACCTGCTCATTGGTTCGAGAAAGTGAAGACTCCGGCTACTCACGGTCAATTTCCTGCTGAGGATTTTGGAGATGAGAGTGGTAGAGTCGATAGACCGCTGTCTGGGAACTGGATTTAAGAAATCGGGCTTTCTGTAAGTTCTTGATTCATAGTCCCTCGGCATAGCCGTCGAGCTAGCTTCATATATTCTCTTACCTACTCCGAGGACAGTCTGTCTTTCTGACATCGTTTTGGCGTTTCTCGGTCTTTGATCTGAACCTTCATCGGAAAATCCACGGAATTATGGAGTAACGGTAACGAAGACACGGAAGGAAGAATGAAAGGCAGGAGGGTAGGAGTTTTGTTTCGAGTTACCTACTCATGCAAACAGTCAGCAGTGCCGATCTGCGGTTGTTTGCTTCACATGTCCGTTTGCATTTGCACTACCCATTCCGTTTGTACCATCAAGGAGAATTTTTGTAGAGTAGAATAGATGAAGCGTGAATGAATGACGCATTAATGAAGCTACGAAGCAACGACACACTGAATGAAATAGTAATGGAGCCTTGAACGAAGCAACCAATGGAACCTTAAAGCGATAAATAAATGGAACAAATCATGGCGGATGATAGCAACTAAGGTAACGACAACCGGTTCCGGGTTCTGTACACATTGCGGTCAAGGCTAGTTGCGAGTAGCTGTGCATCAATACCCAGCTAGCAAGCAGTGCGCAAGTCTTCCAGGTGATTGAGTCATATGGATTATAGTATAATTGCACTCATTACATGGCCGACAGGTTAGAACAGGAGTGAGCCCGGGGAAGGGACAAATAATGGTAATTACTCGAGCAATTTGCATCAAGAATCAAGATAATTCCAATAGTACAGACTAGATATCTATTTATTTACTAGTATCTCAACCCAAGCCACCTACCTTTCAAGGGAGACTTCTTTCTCTTGATCTTAAGATGAAGATCAAGTCTCCCATCCATCGCATCGGATGATGCGACATCCAACGCCGTGACCCTTATCTCACCACACAGACCTTGCGAGCAGGCGGACGCCACATACGCCTCAATCAATAAATTGGAAATTATACCTTACATTCCCGCCGTGCATGCATAGCACCCGCATTCTGCATTCTTCAATCCGCATGCAGGCACAGGCACAATACCACAAGGCACCGAGCAGGCTAGATATTAATTGCATCTAGAACAAAATATGTATAGCACAAAAGCGGGTTATTCATGCCATGTCAACACTCGGATTCCGAATACAGACAGAGCGGCACGGTCCCTTATATCAGCCGCAAATTTTGACTTCATTCATACCTGCGTAGAAAGACATCATATCAGCCACCATATCGGGCATACTCGGGGCATTACCTTGCGTTGCGCTGAGCTGAAATGCATGCCAGAGACACAAAGCACGAAGAAGCTTGGCTCTGGCTGCGATTCTTCAGTAGTTTTGGTGACTGTGCATGACCGTGGAGTGATTGAAGAGGTGTTTTACGATGAGTTGCCTAGTTATGGTCATGGCGCAAGAGAAGGCGGAAAGTGATTTTGTGAGGCTGGCATTGGCAATTATGAATCGGAAGAGACAGGCTTCGAGTCTCTTGTATTGAGCGAGCGAATGAGCACGTTGGAAAATTGGCTATGGGTTAGTGTTTGTTCGAAAGCGACATTAATTGTTGATCACGGAATTTGCGGTTGAAAATTTTGTGTGCTTTTCGAATTTTGCTCTGGCGACTAAAGACGACGAAGTCGAACAGCTTCGAAAGGCATTGCGAAAGCCGAAATGTGATAAGAGCCCAGCGCAAGCTGCAATATTGGTACAAGGGGACATGATGTGCTGACTGAAGCCCAGGGCTGACCGAGACGTGAAAGTACCAGATGTCTTTTCCAGGAATGACACCGAAATCCCCTAGATGAGATTGATTCTGTGCCCGACTGACTGACCGAATTTTCGTGCCGAATAGAACCGATTACAAAGCAGAAAGAAAACCCTAGCAATCCGTTGAAAGGCATCCATAGACTCGAAATTCGTATCTGCCGAAATTGTAGTAGACACCCGCTTTTGCATTTTCCGCCGCTCGAAGCTTTGGACCATGATGTGAAGACAAATGAGAAAGAATGCACAAGTGGAGGTGCACCTGCATCAATGAAAGTCGCAGATCCAAAGCTCTTGTCGTGCTCGTCGAGATCGTACGAATTTAACGAGCAGGGCGCTCACCACCTATGTTGGTCAGCAATCAATATTCGCGACGTGAGAATTTCTCGTCATCGTAGCCTCTACCTCCGTATGGTTCGCGTCCCTCTGAGCGAGGTGCTGGGTCACCATAAGCAGCAGCTGGTGGAGGAGCTTCTCTAGCAGAGCCACGGTCGCCTCTCTCATAGTCACGTCCTCCGCCATATCCACCACCTCCTCCACGACGATCGTCTCCGCCACGACTATATCGATCATCGCGAGAGTAACGATCAACTCCACGGGGGGCGTAGTCGTCACGGTCTCTGCCATATCCACGGTCACGCTCATCACGACGTCCGCCATATCCACGATCGTAATCACGTCCACCGTATCCTCCGCCTCCACGGCGACGGTCATCGTAACGCTCGCCATAACGTCCTGGTGGGGGTCCTCTGCCGTCATCTTCTGTTGTTTTAGTTAATTGTGTAAGACAGGGGGACCAGGAGATACTTGCCTCGCTTTGGTGGACCAAAGTACTTGCCAGGAGTTGGAGTACGAGGGCGGGAACGACGAGCCTTCTCAATGCTCAAAGTGCGGCCTTCAATAACCTCACCCTGAAGACCCTCCTTGGCAGCATCAGCCTGATCAGCAGTGACCATCTTGACGAAACCGAAGCCACGCGACTCCTTAGTATGAGGATCCAACATGATCTGGCACTTCTCGACATCACCATACTTCTCAAAGAGACGGGTTACCTCAGCCTCGGAAAGGCGAGGATGGATACCGGTGACGAAGAGATTGGAACCAGGGTTGATGGCGCCATCATCTTGGGGAGGGCCACGATCGTTCTTGACGGGGGGACCGCTGTTATGTGTCAGTTGACGGAATGAATAGGAGCAGCTGTTGTACTGACCGGCTGTCATGGTTACCATTTGGGGATGCAGAGCGACGGGCCGGGCGAGGGCTCTCACGACGGGTAGGGCGAGGGGAGGCACTGCGATCGCGTTCGTATCTCGGAGCCTCTTCTAAAGTCGAGTTAGCAAAGATTTTCTCGAGGTTGCAGATCTGTGACGGGGAATAGGAGATTCAGAGGCTGTAACGTACCTTCATAGCGTGTACCATTCTCGTTCTCGTAATCCATGGAAGCCATGATGAGCAGGCTGTCAGATCAACGAAGGGGTAAAGCGAAAGGGTGAGCTGCGAATCTGGAGACACTGTCTGGAGAGCTGTTGAACACAGGAGCAGGTATCAGCTCTTGAATCGGATGTGTATGTCAGGATAGTCTCGATGAAGATCGAGAATGAAAAGGTGGTGATGAAGGTATTGGAGTCTCGAGGTGAAGAGATGAAGCTGGACAAAATATGGAAAGTCGCGCTAGTAATTTTGCGCTAAGCTCAGGAGTAGACTAGCGCGCGATCCCAGCTGAACAAAGCCGAGCACTCCTGTCTTTCCTCAAAAGGAGGCTGGACTCAATTAATGCAAGCAGCCCGAAGACCTAGACTTTCTTTAATGTCATGAGATACTTTGCGCACTTTGCGATGAGTTTCGAGATCTCATGCTTCTCAACAGATGCCACAAAACATGCTCATACAGTCTAATCACGTGGATACGCGGTCAGTCCGAATGCATGCCTGCAATTGTAGAAGTGGAGAGCAAATTTCAGGCTGTCTTCCTTGTGGCACAATGAATGCTTTGAATGATGCTACTTTAAGCTCCATGCATATGCACGAAAACGCGCCTCCAATGAATGCAACAGTCTCAAATCTACAATTCCCCATCGAGTCTTCCATCTCCAGTGGGAATATCGAATTCCCTGGCCGGCACATCATCCAAGAAGCTCAAGCCAGCAACCGCTTTTCCACCACACGCTCTCTCCAGCGCCAAGAAGGCGAAATGTCCACCTACCACCGGCCTTGCCTTGAAAGAGTGAATAGCGAAGCCTCCAGTTCCTTCTGTCTCGTACAGATCCGTCAACGGCAGGTCTGCTCCAGTTAGTAAATACCGTAAGCAGATGCTAGAGATACATACCTGTTGATGTCTCATTCACCCACAAGGCGATGGATTGGACAACCTCCTCGCGTACCTGCTTGCTAGCTACAGCAACCGCGAAGAACTCCCAGTCACTTTTGGCTGCAAGGCGTCTGCTGTCTAGTGGCAGTCCATATCGTTGTCGGACGTTGTGGTACCAGTCGCTCTGGATTTTATAGATCTTCTCTGTCACAAATGCCGTCTTTGATGTCCTTGGTTCACCCAGTGGTTTCTGTCTAGTGGATGGTTCCAATTTTGAGCTTGAAGGCAAGTGGAAACACAACAGCGAGTCTGCAAACAAGTTGTAAAGCGTGGTCCAGCTGCCGAACCAAGTGTATGCAAGCTTCGCATGTGTACCATCTCTTGAGATGGCAAATTCGTCTTCCCATCTCTTAATGTAGACCTCGGAAACATTGCGATAGAACCTCGCATCCTTGGTCTCTCCAACCAGTTCTGAAATCTCAGACATTGCTCTGATCCCAATGATACCCTTCAAAGCCAAGTTTGTCTGGTTTGCTAGCCAGCCAGCAAAATCATCTGTTGACAACTGGTTTGCGGGAATCAAGGCTTCCCGGACAAGGTACCCGGTCCACTGCTTCCACAGTTTGTAGGACTTTTGGATCCACTGCCGTGCTTGCTTCTCGCCTTTCGCTGAGACAGGGCCTCCAAACGTATCGTCCATGCCTTCGGCATCGATATGAAGTGGGAATGATCCACGGGTAGATTCCACAGGCGTGTCATCTCCGACTGCAGACCAAATACTGGCAGGCTCAGTGCCGTACTTGAGTGAGTTTACCAGAGCGAGGCCCATGATGAGCATGTTCCCACACTCTTCGACAGGCATGTACTCATCTCTACCTTCCGGGTGGCCTGTTGCATTTGGGAAATGTGCTCCCAGATCATGCATACTATAGTCATTCCTTTCCTCTTGTCAGCAGACTTATTCACAACAGAATTGAGAGCAACCTACGGATATTGTCCACTCATTTGATGCTCAATCAGCGGTTCCATGAGATATGCAAGCCATTTAGGATTGGTATACAAGAAGAACGGGAAAGCAGGGTAAATGACATCCACGGTATTCATATTTCCGTCCGAAGAAATCTCCTTGAAGAAGATTATGGGATCATCAGGCGTCCCAGCAAAGCTGCATGCACCCAAGACCTGTCTAGCGCTCAACGCAAGAATGTCTTTATAATCTTCCGAACCAGACTTCAATGCATCGATTTCAAGCTGACCAGAATAGTTGCTGGCAAGGGCAAATGCCTTGTTAAAATCTTCGTAGTGATACTGTAAAAGTTCATCTGCGGTTAGGTAGTAGCTCGCCCACAAAGGACGCATCAAAGTGATGCCGCGTGCGGATGCAAATTGAATAACTGGATCCTGGACATGGGCCAGCGTGAAGAGAACGCTGTCATGAGCTTTGCCACCTGCAGCAGAGGTGCCATTAAGCTTGAACGACTTTGCGAACGCAAAGACCGGCTCTTCATCCATGATCGAGCGAAACTTATCATCTACAATGTTCTGAAGAGTGCCAGTCCGGGAAAACCTCTGTCTCAGCAACGCAGAAGTTCCAGCTTCGTGCCTCACATCCGCAGGTGCGGTAAAGTGTAATGTTCCCCATTCTCCTCGGTCTGCATCCTCAGTCAAAAGCTGCTCAATCCTCCTCTTGATCTTCCATGTTTTGAGAGCTCCTTTTCTTGTCTTGGAAGAACCTTGATTCTGGCTCAATTCCCATTCGATTTCGTTCCCTCGATTCGCACTGACCCACAGCCCGTTCAAATCGATGTAGAGATCAATCTCGAAATTCCCGCTAACGTGCACAATCAAGTACGAAGCCGGGATTGACTGTCTTAAAGTCGAAGTCGGCGTGATTGGGGAGAGAAAGGAGAGGATGATCTCAGCAGGATCATGAGATGAATTTGGGGCAGGAATATGGTATGTAAGGTTTGTAGTTGAGGCATCGAACGTCGCTCCCAAATACTTTGGGTATGAGACAGTGAAGCTACAAATTCAACATCAGCAAAATTCTATTTCAAGCTGCAACATAGCTCCAGCTCCAACATCCCCACCAACTCCACAAGTATAAAGAAACTCCAACCAACCTTTCCCCGGATTTCGGTAAGGAGTCCTGCGGTCTTCCCAGCAGTGGAAACACTGTATCTGACCTCGCAACTGCTGCCAGAACAGACAGTCCTACCTCCTGTCCCGTCCAGAATATCGGCCAATGTTCCCAAGGATCCTCTCTAGCATGACCTAACCATGTACTCAAATATGGATTCCGTACTATCAACGGGATGACTGGTGGTGTTAAAGTCGAGGCTTCTATGCCTACGGCAGCAGCAGCAGCTAGGAGGTAAGTCGTCCAGCGCATCGTGAACCTCGATTGTGTAATTTGTTAGGGGAATCGATAGCTCGGAGCTCTTGAAGCTGTGTCGTTTCCGGATCCAGCGGTTTGAGCCCGAGAATGAAGTTCAATACGTGCTTAGCACTTTATCAGCACATTGAAAATGCAATGTCCAAATGGAAGTTTTCAAAAACCGAATGCTTCAACAGAAAAAGAAGGTTACATTCAGAGAAGTAACAAAGATTGAAAGAGACGAAGAAAGCAGCTCATGAAGCTCCCCCTCCAAACATGCGGTCATGAGACCCGCAATACTGAAACGTGGGGAAGGCTGAAGCTCGGCTTGAGCAATTATGCAGGGATTGTGCAGAAGTTGTGCATTGCAGCACAAGCTTCCAGATTTCGGTGTATTTCCTCCACGAGTTCGAGGCGAGAGCCGGAACAACACATCATGGGCAATGCCACTAAACGCGGGGTATGTCCACTGCCACCTGCCATTCACAGCGAATAGCCAGAGCAGCTTAGTTCTGTTCTTATTAGGACGTATGCCATTACCAAGTAAGAGATAGAGAGCACAAAATTTTGTACTCAAGAGCAATTACACAACCAATCTATTCATCTCATGAAAGTTCATCTTGATACGTGAGAACAAACGAGCTTCTGCCAACTGAAGATATAAACCCTTCCACGGTGCTCACAACTACCCCTCCTTACTTTTCTCATACCAGCACCCAACTGCCTACCCTCAAAACCACCAGCCCCTTGTCAAAACTCAAAATGTCCATGACCTCAAAAGTAATCGCCATCACTGGCGGCGCCAGTGGCATCGGCCTCGCAACCGCCTCTCTCCTCCTCACCCGCGGGGCCACAGTCTGCATAGGCGACATCACACCCTCAACTCTCGAAACTGCCAGCACAACACTATCAGCGCTCTCCTCATCCACCAAAGGCACATTCCACCTGAGCCAGCTCGACGTCTCGAAAGTCGATGCTGTCGATGCGTGGATCGCGGCTATCGTGAAAGAGCATGGGAGGTTGGATGGTGCGGCGAATTGTGCGGGCGTTATTGGGAAGAAGCATGGGATTACTAGGTTGACGGAGTTGGAGGATGAGGAGGTATATTTTACCCCGGGGTGTTCGTTTCAATTCGAGCTTCGTCGATTTTAGTTGTCTCGGGGATTTGAGATCTCAAGTCCAGTTTGAAGACGTAGCTGAAGAAGCGAGATATGAGAATTTTGATGTCAATTTTGGTAGAGAGTATTGAGCTGACTATTCTACAGTGGGGGAGGATCATTGGCGTTAATCTCACGGGCTTGATGTATTGCCTGAGAGCCGAGTTGAGGGTTGTGGCGAACGGAGGCAGTATTGTTAATATATCCAGTATCCAAGGAGTCATGGGTACGTATCTGACTTCTCGAAATTTGAAATACAATCCATCCCACCAGTCATCAAATTCCAACAACTAACCACCCCACAGGCTTCCCCGGCAGCGCAGCCTACGTAGCCTCCAAACACGGCGTAATAGGCCTCACGCGGTCAGCCGCAAAGGAAGTCGGCGACCGTGAAATCAGAGTCAACGCCGTAACGCCCGGCTCCATCATGACTCCCCTCCTACAAAAAGCTCAGGAGATGAACCCAGAAGAGGGTGTGGGCATGCCGTGTGCTATCAAAAGAGTTGGGACGGCGGAGGAGATGGCGGGGATTATCTGTTTTTTGCTGGGCCCAGAGAGTACGTATGTCACGGGGGCGGTTTATGCCGGGGATGGAGGGTGGAACTGTTGAGTTCGAGAAAGTACATATGAGCGTTTTGTTTGTATGTATTTGATTTGAATGTTGAAAGTTTATTATGAACAATGAGATAGCGCATAGCAAACGCTAACGCCCATGAACCAACGCAACATACCAAACTCCGATCTCCAAATCACAGCCTCAACTTTCATCCTAAGACCTGTGAATCGACTTCTCACTCTTCACCACTGAACTCCCCGCCGCCGAACTGGCCGTATAAGCCGTCGGTTTATTCTTCGTAACCGTCCCCTTCGCCCTCCTGTACAACGCATAACACTGCTCAATCGTCTGATCCCTACTCCACCCCGTCTGCACAATCCCCGTCTCAACCAGCTCCCTCAGGAACATCTCCACCTCATCGAACTCCGTCCAGTCGTTCTTATACCGTTCCGGCAGACCTGAGTTGTGCATCAGGGCGAGCAAACCGGCGAGAACGGTGTTGGCAGCCGCGAGGAGTGTGATCCGGACGTTGGTGCCGGCATCGGTTGAGCCCAGGGCTGTGAGGGCGGCTCCGAGGAGGAGTTGGAGGACTAGGGCGGCGGTGAAGAGGAGAGATGTGAAGTCTGGCTGAAGGGTTAGCATTTACTCAGGTAGAAGTGTGCGATGCAAAACATGACCACAGATGCCAGGCAAGATTTAACGATTGGGGAGAACTTACAGTACTCGTATTGTGCCAATGTCCTAGAGCGAATCACATCTCTATAGAGACCATTGGGTAGACCTTTAGGTGGGTAGATATACGAGCTAGGTTGACAGAATTTATGATTCTCATCATCGGACAAGGCTCCGATGGATTGACATATGATTGTGTGGTCTGTGGGCGAGAGTCGAGAAACACTAGGAGGTCGTTCGCTGACTGATGAGAAGCGTTTGTAGTCGCCGTCTCTGGAGGAACTTGCGTAGACGTCTTCTTCGACGTCGAGCTTTTGTGGCATGGTGGATGAAGAAGGCTCGAGTATCAAGCGAATAAAGTCAGGCGAACAGGTCCTTACAGGTACTTGAAATGGTACTTGAGTGGATGGAATCTTGAATAAGAAGAATTCTAAGGCAACTTCGAATCTAGAATAAGAACTACTGAGAGGTACTTGGGCTTGAGATTTGGGAGCTGGGAGCTATATAACCGCAGAATAACGGTCAAGTGGGCAAAGCCCGGGCAACAACAATGGCTATGGTAAGCTCGGACTGGGGCATATCTCTTGTCAGACCGAAGTGGGCCAATGTACACAGTATGTGAGACAAACAGGCTCTTCCAAAAGCGAGGTAGATTGAAAGAAGATTGGTAGCCTTGTACGGTACAAAAGCGGACTCCGCACTTGCAACCGCAGTCGTGTAACCTTGTTTGCAATTCAGCAACCATAAACCAGCCTTGGGCTTGAAGAAAGCTTCGGTGTGAACGTCAAAGATGGCTGTGAGAGGTAGAATGACTCTTGAAATTCGCGATGGGGCTCAAGGGCTGGCAATGTGAGGTTGTATGCCGCTTATGTGGATGGATGGTAAGCGGATGGCAGTTAGCGGATGGCAGTTTGTGGATAGCTGACCACCCGCAACCACTATGCCCAGGATGCAGACATCAGACTCTCATTTAAACAGCCGTAGGGCTGAACTCGCGACGCCCGTTTACGAGTTTCCCAAAGCAACTATTGCACTTGCCTATTCTCGGTACTCGTACCTAGGGCTGGACAGGTAGCGATAGATACAGTGCTGGCAGAGAAAATGCAAACACGATACATTGTACATTGAAAGAAATCACGACTCAGCAGGACGTAGCAAGAAAGCATAAATGAGTAGAGACTTGCAAACAACACAAATCCTACTTCGGTCGAGTCAAAGCCTCGCCGTCGCTAAGGGACACGATCCACAGGTAAGCAGCAATCAATCAAGCATCGTTGAATCGTTCGACCATCGCATTTGTGCGATGCAAGTGTAAGACTGATCAAACGGAAAAAGATGCGCAGCAGCAACAACCCACTCATAATTTTTACCGCAGCGTCGCGCGGAGAAATGCGAACCTCGGTTTTCGAGACTCGTTGCTTGATGTCGTTGAGAGATGGTCGATGGTTCAGAAATATTAGTGAAGAAGGAAGCAAGAATTAGTGGTTTGTCAGCAAGCCAGCTCAGGACCATAGGCCAAAATCCCGCCTAGAGGCTAGCGACTTCTCATGCTTCAAACCCCTTCTTCGATGTCAACTTCTAGATTACCTCTAATTTCATCATCCAAAGCTTCATTTCATTCCTTCCGTTCCCTTCCAAACACCTCAAGTGTCGCACTTGGGGTCTCATCACTCCTCGCCCTTCCCATTCGAGGATTCGCAGGAGACCGAGGTTGTGGCTGAGCTGAGATGCGCCCTGGCTGTCTGACAGCCCACCTCCATCTTCACCGACACCTTACGGAGCTTCCTTTCAAGGCTGTCAGCAATTACTTTCCTGTACATGCGTTGTGCGGCTTACTCCGAAAATCCCTTATGATCGAGGGACACTTACTCTCATAATTATATGTTTCGAGAATTTGAAGTGGATTGCATTTGAATTGGCAGAATCCTCAAGGCTGTTTTCGGTCGGTCTCTTCTCTCATTCTACACTTATTCCGTTCGTTCTATGTTTTCACTTACTTTGTTGATTTCTCGTAGACTTTTTCTACAGCAGGTAGTCTTCCCATCGAACAATTTTGCACCATTCGTTTCCGAGAGATATTTGTTCTTGGTTCTTAGTCGAATCTCCGACATAGCTGCCCGAATAGATCCAGGCTTCGACAAAGTCCACCTGGCTCCAGGACAAGTCAGGATTCTAGTGTACCTCCAGACTATCTCTCAATTTGTTTTTTTTTTTTCGAATTTTCTAGTGGATGAACTTAGACTAAGGATGAAGTCTTGCAAGTGTTGAGGTTGATAGACTTTCGGCAGTCTCGTTCTTAAGATTTCCAGATACCCAGGTTCGCCGAACCCCACTTTGGCGAACCCCTCATTGTGTCCACTTTTGACAGAGAAGTCCATAGACCGTATGCGATAAGAAGTGAATCGTAACGTTACGGCAATGTGTGAACTCAATGATGGTCATACTTGCCGGAGTACAAAGCACACCGATAAGGAAGGTGGTAGTACAGGGGTTTTGATTCATTATGCTGCGTGTACCTGCATATTGAACAAATCGAAGCGAGCTATTCAGTCATTCTGCTTTCTTCTTCCGATTTTCATCGCGTTATATTTCTCTGCAATCTCAAATATTCTTGACGAAGTTTATCAAGGAGCCAAGATGCATCTTTCCGCAATCTTCGTTGCAGTGGGATGGTCGATCCAGCTGGCTACATCCAGCGCAGTGCCAACGAATCGATCACATGCACTCAATTTAATCTTCTCAAAGCTGACGGAATACTATCACTCGTCTCCAAACGTTACCGAAGGGATCTTTGACCAAAGTATCTCACCCTGGTGGGAGAGTGGAAGCATTTTCGAGGCAAGCGACCTCGGTCCCAACTCGGTCCTAGGATACTAACCTTGGACAAGACGTACATGGATTATGCAAAATATACTGGATCTAGGACATATAGGAAGCTTGTTGGGGAGGCGCTTGTCCTAAACTCCTACGGCGAGGCTCATGATTTCTTCGGTACTAATCATGAGTACGTCTCTATTGTAGTTGGGAGATGGAATGATGATGTTGAATGGTAAGAGTCAATTGATTTTAGGCAGCTTGGGGGATTGCTAACACCAACTGATGACAGGTATGCTCAGGCGGTCGTGGCTGGAGCTGAGCTCTACGGTTCAAAGTCCTACATGCCAGGCCTGAAAGGAAACGGAACATGGATCTCGCTCGCCCAGCGAACAATTGATGAAGTTTATGACTACTGGACACCAGAGTGCGGTGGAGGTATCTATTGGGTAGGCTATTGCTTCTCGCAATTGAATGTGCTCATAAGCTCACTGCAAATTTCACTAGTCGACCGATCCAGCGCAGTATGCGACGTACAAATCCGGCATCACACAACTTGAATTCATATCTCTTGCCACTCGCACTTACCTGCTCACCAAAAATGCCACGCTCTTACATATCACAGAGCAATTATTCACATGGATTGTAGATTCGGGCATGGTAGATCTGGCGTCTGGGACCGTGTATGACGGAGTTGACACCGTGGGATGCACCGTCTCCAAAGCTCAGTGGTCATATTCATATGGTGTAAGTTAATACGTTTACACAGATGAGTCCCTTGCGCTGAAATTATTAATATCAGCACCTGGTAGGAGGTCTTTCGTATCTTTACCAAGCAACAGACAACGCATCTTATCTCTCATATGCGAGCAAGATCGCTACCACGGGAATCAACACATTCGCCCACACTGGTGTAGCAGAAGAGCTATGTGAAGCGACAGGCACTTGCAACCAAGACCAGCAAGGCTTCAAGGTATTTCAATGTTCACCTAACTTCAATTTTCCCGGGGTCTTGCACTCTGAAAATGAGCCGTTTCGCCCACTGATACTCGACAGGCTATCTTCCTTCGTCAACTTGCTTACCTCTATCTCACCACGCACGACAAACAGCTGAAATTCAACATCGCGAACGTGCTTCAAAAGTCCGCGGAAGCAGCAGTAGCTACGTGCGATTCTAGTTGGAAATGTACAGGCGACTGGACGAACGGCTCGACGCAAGTATACCCAGCATTCAGATCTACACATCTAGTTGCTGCTGCATTGGTTGCTTTGGAGGGGATAAAAAATCGATGAGAGCCGGAGTGTTTTCACTTTGTATGTTATGTAAGTAATTTTATTGAAGCGGAGCAAGGGGGCCGGAAGATATTGGATCGGCAAATGTGCTTTGAGCACCTTTCTTGAGATGCTAATCACTATATGACTTTTGACTACCTAGCTCAACTATATACAGAGAATCGCAAAAATATCTACAAATCACCAAGGAACAAGCTCCTTCTTCGTTACATCACCTAACTGCTTACAAGCATTGAGAGTACCATTGAGACTGCACCTTACAAGTAGAGCCACTCGCGCAAGTCGTCGGACCGGTCCATCCAGTACCACCGCACTGCCCATATTTTTGAGCAACAGCACCAGAGCCAGTTCCTGGAGACGTCGTGGCGGTCGGCGTAGCACCTGCTGCAGTTGTTGGTGTACTTCCTCCATTTCCAGCGGCAGCAAGTTTTCCATTGACAAAAGTCAAAGCCGCCTGTCCATACTCGGTACCATAGCCCTGGTGAGTATTTTGGTCACTCCCATTGCAGCAGTATGGATCCGCTGCGTCGCAGTAAGATTGAATCTTGGCTGCTGAGGGACACTTGAAACCAGCTGGGCGGGGTGCGAACTAGATGTTTGTGAGTATACCTTGTGGGAGAGTATGATCGGTAAAGAGGAAGCTTACGCCTGAAGCTTTGCAGGTGCCAACATTGTATGAGAGGCCGGGGATATATCTTGGGTCTCCCATGAAAATGGCTGCTTTGATCATGTTCACCGCGGAGGCTTGGATGGGGACAGAAGTATCTGACAACCCCTCATTAGTATCGCCGCCTCCACAGAATGCGTCATCGAAGATTTGACCGCCCTAGAAACTGTCAGCTTGAAGCTCGCTTGGGTGCTGGGTGTGAAGCGATGTACCTGAGAGTATCCAACAATGACCAACTGGGTGTTTGGACACTTCGTATTGAACGAGTTAACGGCACTAGCGACAGCTTTGACACCGGCCAATACGGAATTGGCGTAACTGACGCCTCCGCAGGAAGACTGTCCACCGCAAGCTGGGTAGTTGATGGCTTCTGAGGTAGCTCCTGGGTGAGCGTTGAGGATGAGGTTGACGACCACTGAAGAGACGTCAGATCTGCATATCAATTTTGAGGTAGGACGAACTTACCACCTGCAGTTCCGTATCCAGCTGGTGCTGTAGTTTCACGAGCACCGAAAACATGAATATTTGGGCAACTTGTCTGACGCTCCTCAACTTCAATCGGTGAAGCAAGAGCTTTCCCCAGGAGGAGGAGAGTAGCAGCAGCAGTCAAATGCATTTTGAAAAAAAGAAAGAATGAATCCGTGATCAGCTCTGGTGAAAGTAAACAGAAGTGGTACCGAAACGAGAGACAAGACCAGAGGCGAGAAGTATATATAACGAGTCAGTACTAGAATCTACGACGAGGCAAGTCAAGCAGAACTAGGTTAGCAGTCGTCCCATATTAGCACGATCCAGTTCCGCATGAATGAAAAGGTTCAAGCTTTCAATCAGGGGCGAACAGTGGAGACAAACATCTCCATCTTTCCGAGCTGGATTTAGCCGTTGGAAGCATTCCCATTGATCCCCTTCGCATTTCAATTCCTAGCAAGGCACACGGGAAACCATGGGATCTCTTGACTTCCAAGATTTTCTCTATCTCGACTTACCAAATACTTACCGTTCTAGTCACCCGTTCGAAACGGAACTAAAATTATGACAGAACTAGCGCTAATGCTAATGCCTTCCCCGCCATACAAGCATTAAACATATTAGGCAAAAGAGCATTCCCGGTCGGAGGACGCAAATCAGATGATCCAAATCCGGGGACAGCTCCTCAGCGAAGCCTAAAATATCAAGTTATTTCTCAAAAAGGTGTTGTAGATCCCCGATCTCATGATCTGAACTTGCATGCGAGCTCTTTATCCTGAACCCCTTTTCAGACCACGGCTCCGCTCCACGTGGTATTCAGTGTTATTAAGGTTGTAAGTACCCCTCGTCAAGCGGAAGATGCGGTTCGGTCGAGGCAGGCTGAATCTTGATTAGGTCTGGAGGATACCCGATCGAGCGCCACGGATGTTTGAGGTTGAGTGTGTTCTGGGGGTATTGAAAAATGAAAGGAGGACTTATATATTGGAAGTGTAATTTGTATCAAAGCTTGTGGAGTGGGTGCCAGACTGGCGGGCCTCGGCTCATACTTTCCATTACAGCTTCTCATGCCTTTGACTTGGGAGCATTCTAGATGTTCAGTTTTCTGGTAAGCTAGTTCTCTCGAAACACAAGCTTGAACATAACTACAAGTAGATTAGTAGATCTACCGTCTCTCGCATCGCTACCAACATTTCTTCTGTGGCTGTGTGATAGAAACGAAGTGAAAGGGGCGAGTTTCGTTTCCACAAAAAGCCTCGCTAAGCCTTCCGAAACACCCCTGACCAGGTTTAAACACCGTCCGGGTAAATTGTTTATCGGAGCCGGCTCAACCGAGATCACCGTCCTAGATCTGGTTGATATACTTCTACAAAGCTTAACATCGGCTAAAGCTTGCTCTCTCTTCCTCGAAAGATTGCAGGACTGGAACTAGTAGTGACTCGTCACTCCTCAATTGATGTCCCTTCATCCGGAACATGGGCGGTAAAAGATGGGGTAGGAAAGTAGATCATTCTTCTGACCTTGAGAACGCGCAAGACATACAGTATCCACTTGCAGGGGCTATTAGCGTTCCGATATCAGATCGGAAGGAGTGGATTATTGGGCCAGTTGCAGATTGCACATGATCCATGCTCATCTTAGGTTTGCTGGTTGGGGAGATATATAATCAGAAGGTTTGCTCGACTTTCTGAGAGGGTAGCATCGCCATTGCCAATATATTCGCCCATCATGGTTTCATTCATTACCTTTCTTGCTACTTCTTTCGCCTTCACTTCTTCAGTTCTTGCTTACCCTGCCAATGTCACTGAGCTGAGTGAGCTCATGGTCCGCAGTGGAACTCCAAGGTTAGCGCCATCTGTTTCACACTCGTTCTCTTCGCCTCATTTTGTGATATGAGTTTCATGTAATTTTGTGCTTTACGTTTGGCAAAATGCGGTACTGATCTGTCGTGAAGTTCTACCGGCACCAACAATGGCTTTTACTATTCGTGGTGGACAGACAACGGTGCTCAAGCCACTTATACCAATGGCCCTGCTGGTCAATACAGTATAACCTGGGGTACTGGAGGTAACCTCGTTGGAGGTAAAGGATGGAACCCAGGAACTGCCAGGTAAGCCAGTCAATATTAAATCTTAAGAGACATCAGGAGCCAACCCTCTTCTAGAGCCATCTCCTACACCGGTACCTACAGCCCCAATGGCAACAGCTACCTCTCCGTATATGGCTGGACTCGCTCTCCTCTCATTGAGTACTACATCGTCGAGAACTTCGGAACTTACAACCCATCTACCGGGGCAACCAAGAAGGGATCGGTCACCAGCGATGGCTCAACATACGACATCTACCAGACCACACGCACCAACCAGCCTTCCATCGACGGCACGGCAACATTCCAGCAATACTGGTCCGTTCGAACCTCGCATCGTTCAAGCGGCACAGTCAACACCAAGGCTCACTTTGATGCCTGGGCGGCTCTTGGCATGAAGCTCGGAACGCACAACTACCAGATTGTGGCCACCGAGGGTTACTTCAGCAGTGGCTCGTCGACCATTACTGTTTCTGAGGGCACTGCTTCAGGTGGAAGTGGATCTACCCCAGTTGTCACAACCAGCAAAGCTTCGACTCCTACCTCTGGAACTGGAACCGGTGGAAGTGGAAGCGTAAGTCTCGTGCTTCACTTTATGTATTGCTATGAGTTGTGCTGATTGTACTGTAGTGTGTTGCCTTGTACGCCCAATGTGGTGGCTCCGGATGGGCTGGTGCTACCTGTTGCTCATCGGGGACTTGCAAAGTCCAGAGTCAATGGTACTCCCAGTGCTTGTGATTGCTGTGCGCAATGTGCCGGTCAAAAGTTCAAGTTCCTTCTCTGACTTCAATTCTTCTTAGCATTGCTGGACTCTGTACATACCTTCATTCAGGCTATCTTCTTGTAAATATTCTAGCGAAAGTACGACATAACATTCTCACATATGAACCGAATGAAAAGTTGCTTTAATAGCCTGAAAATATTCTCAGTCCTCTATTTTGCATGCTGTCGCGAACAAGTGGAGTGAAAGTCCGTCCAAAAGGAAGGTAAAACCGCATAACAGATTTGCTATCTGATCCCTCTCTTTACAATCTTTCCTGAGATTGTAAACGTGACGATACAAGGCAAATCAGTATCCTGAATGTTCGCGTGTTGTAAAAACAAATTACAGCAGCGGCCTAACCAATCAGCTCATGTTGCAGCCGAGGAGGATTGATCCAGGCTATTCATGGACCAGACGAGCGGGAACGAGACAGCAATATAGTATAGAAGAGGAGGAGTCCTCAGCATAGAAGTTTTGATATTTTTCTTGCCTCAAAACGGACAAAAGGAACAAGATCCAATGGAAACACATGTATTTGAACATTTATGAATAGTTGCTTACTGACTCGCTGCCTCACTGTCCAGCCAGCGCAACGACAGCAAAGGAGTCCAGTAAGCCCCACGAGAGTGCCACGAGTGCTACGATGCTGTTCTCTTCAAGCATCATTTCACCGACAATTGAAGACAAGCTGACGAGAATCAAACTCGTCAATATAAGAGAAAATCAACTACTGGTGATTATTTATTGCAGTTCTCGTGTCAATTCGTGGCGTCCGTGCAAAATGCAAGAAATCCCTCCCGCATCTCGGTGGTTGTCCGGCCCACGGATGTGAGTGGCTGCTGACATTTTCGGATCAACACTAAAATCTGCAGCATCAAGAGTCGACTCGTCACCCCGCGAACCAAAGCCTGTTGAGTGTGCAACCAAATCCTTGCTGCGACCCATCCTTAGCTGTTCTGATCTGACCGCAAGGTTGTTGCGAGATTCCATCAATAGCTTCATCTTTGTGCGATTCAATTACTTTCGGTGCCAATATTTACTTAGCAGACCATAGCAACCGGCTGTTGGCGATAACGGTGTTTACTTGGCTGATAAGCTCGACTGAACGGAAAATATCCACCACTTGCGTGCTCCACGACAGCTGAAGAGCCAGCACTGCATTCCAGAGATACACAGGAGACGATCGAGGATCTATCCGCATTCTTCAACTCTATCGATAAGGACGATTGAACGAACGAACGAATCTATACATATTTTTTGGAGGAGAAGATAACAGTGTTGATTCCGAGCTGCCGTTCGGCGGCCCTGAGCCGTCGTGATGGCTACCGATGGGCTTTCTCCTCCTGGGAGCAGCTCATATTCCTCGAATACTATGTATGTTGGAGATGGCACATGGGATTCTACCAGGAACGATTTTCTATTGCCGAATTTGGTGGGGTTGAATTTCGAGACGATGCGATATAATGGTAGATACTCCGGCTTTGTTTGGAAGGACCACATACTGATACTTTTGCTAGGAATGGGCAACCGATTCAAAACAATGCCTGGATACCATAGTCTGATTAGGGCACACGGTATCATAGCTGTCATAGCTTTCCTCGTCCTCCTTCCCGCCGCCATTCTCATAGCCCAGTTCTACTCTCGAAATCCATACTGGGCGTTGCGGATGCACATATACCTTCAAATTCTGGTAGTCGGACTATCAACAGTGGTCTTTATCATTGGATTCAACGCCGTCGGTCTCAATCGCAGTCTTACGAACCCACATCACGGAATCGGAGTTGCTATATACACTTTGATCTTGGTCCAAGCGATTGGAGGATGTTGGATACACAGGAGAGAAAAGAAGCGAATTCCGGTCAAGCTACCTGTCAAGTTGGTTCTGCACCAGTGGCTCGGAAGAACTATCGCGCTTTTGGGATTTGCTCAGGTTCCCCTGGGACTGACTCTCTACGGAAGTCCGAAGTGGATGTTTATCCTGTATGCCGTCTGGATGTTCTTCTTGCTCGTCTTGTTTTTCGTCTTATGCTATCGGGCAATTCCACCACTTGACGGATATGCGGGGGGAAGCAGGCGCAGCCACAGTCACGGCGGAACGGTCATCTCGGACAAGAAGCCTAGCAGATTTGGAGGACTTTTGGGTCCATTAGCATTGGGTGCTGGAGCTGCTGCGTTATTGGGCAGACGCAATAGGAG
The DNA here is from genome assembly GCA_020747065.1 of Cadophora sp. MPI-SDFR-AT-0126. Classification (NCBI taxonomy): domain Eukaryota; kingdom Fungi; phylum Ascomycota; class Leotiomycetes; order Helotiales; family Ploettnerulaceae; genus Cadophora; species Cadophora sp. MPI-SDFR-AT-0126. The sequence continues at coordinate 1,291,129 of JAGMVK010000011.1, forward strand.
CCGAAGTAGGAGCAGAAGCCATAGTCGAAGCAGGAGGACCGAAGTCATTCCCAGCAGAAGAGGGAGTGGAAGCTACATCGAGGAAGAAAAGTACACGGAGAGTCGGAAGAAGAGCGGTGGCATGATGGACAAACTATTGAAAGCAGGAGCAGTATTTGGTGCTGCTGGCCTAGCCAAAAGCTTTTTCGATCGAAGGCGAGACAAGAGATACGACGACGATTATTCTTCTGTTGCCCATGACACACCATCTCGACGACATGCTGCTCGGCGCCACAGTGACAGCGATCTAAGCGAAAGCATTGTTGTGCACAGAATGGAAGAAGGAAGACCAGGACACTCGGGCATCTTACCTGGACCAGGAGATCCAGTTCTGGCAGCAGCAGCTATCAGTGCAGCGACTCCCAGGCCCACCACACCGAGACCTGTCCGTAGGCAAAGTTCGTTTGATTCTGGTTCATATTCATACGATTCTACTCTCTCTCCGTCAAGACGCCCACAATCTACCCACAAAGTTCGCAATGGAGTTCTAGCAGGCCTTGGACTTGGCTGGTTCGCAAAGAGAATGAAAGACAGACGAGATAGGAAAGAGTTAGAGCGTCTTGATCGACTGGAAGCACAGCGCATCGAAGATGAGCGTCTAGCCAGACATGGAGCCACTCCGTCCCGACTTACAGGCGACGGATTCCCCAACCCAGGCCGACGACACCAAAGACGGCCTTCTGTAGCGCACTCCTCGGAACTCTCGTCAATCATTGACGACCCTCACTCCATCCGCCCCGGAGCCATACCACCACCTGTTGTCCCACCACCTTTCCAGCCAGGGCCAATAGCCACGGACATGGAAGCGAGAAGGTCACGATACGATGTTACAGAACCCGTATCAATGCCACCTGCTCCACACGATCCACAAGGCGTCCTGCACCAAGAAGAGTCAGGAAGCGAAGCCTACATGTCAGCAGGCGGCCATCCCCACCGCCGACATTCCTCACGGAGGAGAAGAGAAGGAGAAATAGCTGCAGCGGCCGCAGTTGCAGAAGCCGCCAGCCTCGCAGCAAAAGAAGAAGCCCGTAGAAGACGGTCAAGAAGCAGAGGCGGACACACCAGCGGGGATGTAGTCAGTCCACCTGTGAGCGTGAAAGTGAAGGTCCATGGAGACAAAGACCGTAATGTCACGTTACGGCGTCTCACAGAGCAAGAAGCTGCGGCGGAACGGGAAGCGAGGAGGTCAGATCGACGGCGTAGACGTGCCGATTCGTTGTCTAGTTTGAGTGGTACCGACACTGGACCTTCGAGGCGGAGATATAGAAGAGAAGGAAGTGTTAGAAGGGACAATACGCCTCCTCCAGCAATGGCGCCGCTGAATCCTCCTGCTCCACCTTTCGCAGGTGGCAGGAAGCCTAAAGATTCGGCATACTATAGCGGTCGACCGAGCGAGCCTGGTGGGAGCCCTGCTGGGCTACCGGCTGGAAGCGTAGGGAGTCCGGAGAGTCATGGTACATGGAGTGCTATGAGTCCGAGTGTAGAGGGTGGTGATGGAGCAGAAGCTGCTGCGGAGAGGCGGCGGAGGAGAAGATTAGAGAGGAATCAGAGGAATCAGACGGGGACGGTGGACTTCACTTGAGAATTTTAGGGGTAAGATTTTGGATGCGGGGTGGATGTCTCATTGAGCGGAGTTTGGGTCGCATTTGTAAAGATTACTTGGATGTCTTCCACATGGACAGAATTTGGGTAGGCAGTAGGCTAGATGTCAAGATGATGATCGATAATGCCTATAATGAAAGAATGGAGCTCACTTATACCGAATTAAGTTCTACTTATTATAATCGACCAGTCTTTCCTCATGATGGGTCCTAATATTGGTGTCTTTGTGTACAGCAGCAGAAGCTGATCAGTAGAAGGCTTTGGTAGACACCGCTGCAAATTGAAAATGGAATCATGAACGACTCAAGCAGTCAGAACATGACTTTAAAATCAAGAAGCCGAGAGTCTGATCTTTCCTCGATGTCAACATTTGGTTTCACATTTCAAGTCTTATGTTGAGACTTACAGCCTTTCGACGAGGCTGCCCCACCCCTCAGCCTTGCGGGCTGATCGCGTCCATCGCGTAAACAAACTTCCCTTTCCTCAACACTACACCACCCCTCCAGCGTCAATCGCATCATCAACCCACTCCCTTTTCTCAACCAAAACGACAGCCTCTCTATCTTCAAATTTACAAAAAATAATGCCGTCTCAAACACCACCTTCTCCCTCCCCACCCCCTCAGGCTCCCGTCGCCCTCACCCCCGGCGTTCGCGCAGCCGCCCTCCAAAAGGTCTACTCGGACGCCATCACCAACACTCTGAAAGCAATCTCGTACCCCAGCTTCGCAGCCTGCTTCCCATCTATCGCCGAGCACGCACCTTCAGCGCTCAAGATCCTGCATGGGAACATGGTGGGGAGGCTAGAGGGATTCGCGAAGGCGGAATTCGAGACGATTATGAGGGAGAGGAATGTGGTGGAGAATCTGAATAGGTTGGGGGATTTGATTGCGGATGCGAGGAGGAGGAAGGCGAGGGGTGTTGAGGGGGAGGGGGAAGGAGTGGGAGGGGGTGTTGTGCCGTGAGTTACATGTTTCTTTTTTCCTGCTTTCTTTGATTGAGAGTTGTGTCTTTGGGCTGGGGTACTATAACTTGAGTGCGGTACTGGCAATGCCATTGCGATAGGAAGACTACATGTAGCTTTATTAACGTCTCCTTAAAGACCACACACCCTCTCCGCGCCAGACCTCCTCCGCTCACACACCACGCCGCTTCATCAATCACAGCAATCACACCTTAACGCCAAACTGCAAACCACAGAATCGCAAAATGCAACACTGATCGAGGAAATTAGGAGACAGCGAGCGGAAATTGAGGAGCTGCTCAGTCTGGGAGAGATGCTGGTTAAGGATTTGGAGGGCGCAGGGAAGAAATTGGGGGAGAGGGGGGAGGAATTGGCGGAGAAAGGGAGGGAGGCGGAGAGTGTGCTGGTAGAGGACCTTTGAATTCGAAAAATTATAATGGATGTGCGGAGTATGTGTAGGATGGATATGATGGATGTGGCGTATGGGCAATGACCTGGGCTGTACTATGATTTGGCTGGCAGGCACTGTGGACACGACGAGTCATTGTTTGATTACCTCTGGATTTGGGTTGGAGAATGGCGTTTGGCAGGTGAGTCTTTAATGACTTTGGAGGGTCTGATGGGATATACCAGGACGAATAGGGCACGATTCATAAAATGCCGATATGTACGAATTCACAGCTTTGCAAGAAGCACATTCCGAGCAGTCTCTCGAACAGGCTTGCTTCGCAATTCCGGTAAATACAGACACTCTATCAACAAGCTCTCACGAAAAGATTCTTCTTTCCGCACCCGTGTAACAGTCACGTAGGAACGAACCTCCAATTGAGCACTTCAATCCAACAGCCGACACGCGCCCCCAAAGCCGACCCGGTATCTTGCATATTACATGGGCCAAACAAGCACTCAGCATCGCCCTAAGGGGATCCCAACTCAATATGCACGTCCGCATACAGAACCATGTACCACGTAAGCTAACATATGCTTCCTGGGATGTGAGACAAGTGATTGTGGCTTTCGGGGGATCCGCGGACTCGGGATTGTACCTGTGTAACATTGTAACCAACAAACAGTGTGACCAAGAAAAGCTCGTTCCAGCAGCCAATGGTGAAGGTTTTGGTGCTTTCAAGACACAATCTGGATGGAGTCTGTATTCGAGCCGAGCAGCGAAGGGGACGTGGTTCTTGAGTCTTGAAATGAAGAGCATGCCATCTGAGTGTTTACAATACCTTTTCACGAGGCTTATGGGGGTTTCAACGTACGAGTAAACAATGCCGGTATTCTAAGATGCAATGCTCATTCTCCTCCGTATGCAGGTAGGATACAAGTACAATCAATACAATCGTTTTCTTTCGTTGATGCCTTGCCTTGCCTTCCTATCCATCCAATCCAGCTGAATCCAGCCAAGCCAAATCCAATCGATAGCCAAAATCCAAACAATGCCCATCTCCAAACTCCAACACCCAATGCACCGCCGCTCTTTCTAAAACGCAAAAGGAGGAATGCCGTAGCACAAAATCAAATCTCCCCATCTTAAACTCTAATGAGGTTTCCCGACTGACCAACCCAAAACTCGCCCGCCCCGTCTTTCCCCTCGAGCTCACCATAATCAGGCGGTTGACACCTTTCCAGCTTTCCGGTAGCCCAGTCGACGACCCATTGCTTGCCCATCATGATGACTAGGTTACTCTTCCTGGGACTTCGATGAGTCAGGATAGCCATACAGCGTTTCGCGTATAGCATATCGTAGAAATGGGTCCACTGGTGCTGAGGTCGCCACTTACCGTCCGGAGTTATGGATGGATTGGGGGCGGTGGATGCGAGGTTCAAATGCGTGGTTGACTGAATCGCGTGGCGGGCACGAGAAAGCAGGTTTGGTCGGGACTCAGACGCTGCTATGGTGGCCGAAGTTGGTTCTGGATCTGGGAGGGAGAGACTAGCTGTCGATTGAGATGGAGATGGAGAATCCACTGATGGAGGTGTGGAGCTTGATTCTGTCTCCTCAGCGACAGTTTCATTGTCGCCTTGGGTTGTGGAAACAGCTGCATCTCCAGTATCTTCCGTTGGATCAGGGCCGGCTAGCTGCGGGAACTGAGTAGAGATGATCTCCTCCTGTTCTCGGACGAGGCTGGCGTTCAGCTGAACGTTGGTGAATCCTGCTCTGGCACGTCTCCGGATTCGTCGTGGGATACTGAGATCCCTTGGAATCTCCCGGTCGTCGAGGGGAGGTGCTAAGTCGATGGCGGCGAAGAGTGATTGAAGCCAGAGCACGAATGTCTCGATTTTGTTACAGGAGAGCAGAAACTGGTCTGCCTCAGCGCGAACGCGTATAACAAAACGTTTCCTGGTGACCGTCAGTAATGATATTGACTTCAGATAGAGTAAATGTCAAGCCTAGAAGATCTTCCGGCGGTATCCGGAAGTGATGGGAAATACGCTACAATGATCACTTACTTCAGATAATCAGCAGCGATGCCCACATCCGCATGCTGAAGGTTGTAGCTCCTCAAGAACACCCCCTTCTTCGATGCCATGGAATCATCAGGCTTTCCGCCATCATCCTTACCACCAAACAGAGCCGAACCCTTGAACTTGTGGAATTTTAATGCCGTTCCTTGCAGCGTAACGACGACTCGGTACCAGTTCCGATCAACAGCCCTATGCACAGCGCCTTCCAACTCCATCTTCTTCAAGAATACATTCTGAATGCTTATCGCACTCGAGTAAGGTGGGAGGATCTCGCGGCCCTCATCCTCGCGCGGTTGAATATTGAACTTCCGGCGGAGAGACGGGGAATCAAGTAGGTTGTCGTATGCGGGAGGATCGTCGGACGGGCCTACTTCCTCCTCCTCTTGCTCGTAGTACTCGTCCATTGAATGCCGATTTGAACTCGGGACACTAGGAGCGGTGTTCGCAGCATTTGCAGTCCTGGCGTTCCGCTCGACGGCAGCTCCATGACTGCCAGTTCTCACTTCCAAAACCATTGCCAACGTGGCCGAAAACTATAACTGGGCGTCGGATGAATAGGAAAGTCGGTCAGACATGATTCTCGAACAGTTGAAGTGTCCGATATGCAACGTCAGTCGATTGCTTTTTCTCGACTACGACGCGGCCCTGAAAAAAGAAAATTGTTTATACTGAGAGCAGTACGGGACTTGTAGGAAGAGTGAGGAAAGAGGTAGAAAGTAGGAAGTAGGAAATGAGAAGCATGAATAGAGTCAATTTGGATGGGTACGTACACCCGCTGGTGCTCGGATTGCGGAAAAGCTTCCCTTGGCTCCGGGGTAGAGATGAAGTTTCTTTACGAAGGGAAAGGGCCGATCATGCCGTGAGAGGTCGAATGTTGAATGGGCCCTGTCGGGCTCGTTCGAATTGCAGACGACGTGCATGACAAGTGTCCTCGGCTTTCCAGCCGGGAATGTTATCGCATCGTTTTGCTTACTACTCTGCTACTCACTAGGAAAAGGCCGGGGAGTGGGAGGTGGGGGATACGATGGGGGAGAGGGGACAGAGGGGGAAAAGATGGATCAAGGCTGTGTGCTGCTGCCCTGGTCGCTACTGCAAGTATGGTGTGCCCGTGGGGAAATCATAATAAAGTGATTGGTGAGGAAGACGGCGGATGTGGAGAAGGAGAGAAGGCGAAAACGAGATCGAGACGAGGAGATCAGCCTGCGCGATTTAGCCGGTGTTGAGAGGCTCCTCGGCTCGGATGAGGCACGTGATGTCAGCCGCAGATTTATTAGACGAGCCCCTTTCGGAAATCAACCCCGAGAGAGACTCGGACTGAAGCTCAAAAGGTACATCCGTATGCTTCTCGTCTACCTCATAAGCAGGTGAGCTGCTACATGTGGAAAAGGTCTCAGCCGCATTCGATCCCACATTACAGAGTTGGTGAGACGACATGAGTTGGTGTTGCACAGCTCTACCCGACATTCGAAGGGGTATCAATCCGAGACAGGAAAGATACAAATGGGTGCCTGACAAAGCCTTACACAATCAATCGATATCTACAATGCTATGCTATTACTCGGAAGTCTCTCGATACTGGATGTCGTCTCTCAAACCTGGGGTAAATGCTGGCTGCTACAACACTTCAAGTCGAGTGAAAGCTGGGTGGTGGCCCCAAATAACTCTCCTTCAAGCCACCAAGGTCAAAAACCAATTTCTCAAGCAACAGATTCGAGTGGTGCAACCTCAACTGTATGCTGTGTTTTCCCGGCCCAAACGTCTCGCCTAACCTATGCTTCTTAACCCACATGCAGTCCTGCACGGCTTTGGCCCAGCCCTCCGGAAGTTCTCCAGCATTCTTTGCTTCTTCCACCAGTCTGTGAGTCTGCGATTGTCCATCAACAACGATATCGTACTTCATGGGATGGCTCGGGTCGATGTCCAGTGTCATGTTGAAGTAAAGGAGTAGTTCGGCATTGGCAGATTGGGAGAAGACGTAGGTGTCATAGGTGAAATACGACTCTCCCTGGTCCGAGGCTGGGTCCAGCGCCACAGATCCATTCGCACTTAATCCTACTTCAATCAATGCTCGGTAGGGAGTTGCGATAATACAAGATGATGCCGGTATCGAGATGTAGCCATCACCCTCGATGAATCCGGAAAATTCCTGTGGGCACTTCCGTCCCAGCACAGGAAGGTGGACCTGTTCGAAGTCGCCCTCGGCCGAGCGTATATCAACCAACACCTCTTCATCCAAGTCCTCTGGAACTTGCTGCCAGTCGACTGAGATTTTGACACGCGCGTCCTCCTTCCCTGGGTCGAGTGTGCCCTCGATCACTGAGAGTGTGATCCAATTGAAAGGCGCACTCGCAGTCCAATGGATGGTCATATTCCCCCTCGAATATACATCGAACCATCTGCTCTCCGGTCCATAGCGAGTCATCGCACCGAGCGTCAGACCAGGCACCAGATCTCGCCTACTCGGATGCGTCCTATCAGATTCTTCGTTACACCGACCAGGTCGTACGCCTTCGTGTCCTTCTACAGCAACACCCATTTGTCCTGCAATGGGATTGGAGTTCTGCCTGCTCTGGACATAGCAGAGACCACTGACCATATCGCGCGATGGAGCATGCCATGTATCCCCGAAACCGTAGTGCGTTTGCATCATGATATGGTTCCACTTGCCGTTCAGTAAAGCGTGGTACTCTTCGCTGAGACTGTAATCTGCATCGAAGAGATCGAGGACTTCTTTCGCCAATGTATTAGTATAGTTGCGGCGTTGTCGAGCATACAGTTGATTTCTGCCGAGTGCGATTTGCAATGCTGTGAATGTGTACGAAGCTTTGATGGGGAACAGCACCAGCTGGAAAATACTCGCTCGCTGGTCTTCTGGGCACTGGTTATGGATTGCTTCTGCCGTTTCGAGCAGCGCTTTCCAACGACTGAGAACATGCTCAGCTTCGTTGTAGTGAAGAAGAGAGAAAGTGTGTGGTTCGATGTGTTCATGTTTTCTCATTGATACGAGGCGGTCATACTCAAATGATGCTGCCCCGATCACTTCGCTCAACTCGGGGCCGAAGTCGCGCTCGGCCATGGTGCTGAAAAAATGTGAAAAGTTGTCTGCTTTGATAAAGTTGATATCCCAAGCTAGGGCCATGGCGAAAGTTAATGGGATTTCCACGGCCTTGATGTCGCCTACGTTGAATATCCAGATCTGTTTTGCATTACGGTGGTGGGCTTCATGGAGTTGATGCCATGTTTTGCCCTGTCAATGTCAATTTTTGTGCAGTCAATGCCGGTGGTGCTCTTACAAGCGAGTTGCTGTTGGTCCATTTGTAACTTCGCGGATGTCCCACATATTCGAAGTGGTAGTAGACCTAGCGAATGTCAGCAAAGGAAGATGTAGGCTAATGCCACAACATACTCCTGCTCCACCTCTCCTCTCTGCTTCCTTTCCATGGGGAAGACGACGGATAGTTCCGAAATTGTCATCAGCAAACAGAAGTGTGACGTCGTCAGGTACTTCGAGCCTGCCAGTATCATACTGGTCCTGCACTTCCTTGTACAATGCGAGAAGTTCTAGATGCGTAATTAGCCACGGCTCTTTCGCTCTCGGGGTTTCTATGTCAATCTCACGAGTCACTCCATCCTCCCTCCCATGAACCTCTTTAATGATTCCCCTCTGCGTTCTAATAACATCCCTCACAACCGCCGCCGGATCATCCGTCACCATCTTCTTATCATATTCACCCCTCATCCCCAGCGTAACATACGATTCACACCCCTTACTCCTCCTAATCCCCTCCTCAAAAAATTCAGTAATCTTCTTCTTGTTGGTCAGCCAATTCCAGCTACCATCTGGATTCTCGGCAAACCATTCATTAGACATGCGCTGCATGGGCTCGTGGTGAGACGTCGAGATGCAGATTCCGTAGTCTTCGGCGGTTTGCTGGTTGGCGGTGTCATCGGTGAAAAATGAGGCCCCCGGGTTGGGGTAGCCGGGCCACATTGCTGGCCAGAGGAAGTTGGCCTATTGTCCCATCAATATCAAGAGGATAAGGAGAACTGTGGCGGGAAATGATGAGTGCATACTTTCAAACGCAGCAGCAACTCAAAAACTTTCTTGTAAAACTCAACACCATACTTCCCAAAATTCTCTCTCACCCACCCCGTGAGAGCAGGTGCCTCATCGTTGATGAAAATGCCTCGAAAACGCACACTTGGTTCCCCTTGCGTCGTAGTCACAGGCAGTGCGTAGATCTCAGGGTGATATTTAGGAACCACATCAGCCCACCAATACCATCTGCCTCGAAGTCAGCATTCTCTATCCATCTCTCAAAACAAAATCACGCCCATCTTTTCGTTGAAGGGCCACATACGGCGAAACACCAATCTGCTCCGACAACGCATACACCCCAAAGATACACCCCCTTTTATCACTCCCAGCAATAACCAGCGCCCTCCTACACCCCTCCAAAGGATCCTCAACCACAGCCGTAACATAACTCTCCCACTTCCCTCTAATACCACTCAGATCCACCTTTCCCTTCCTCTCAAGGCTCTGAATCAACGGGTTTTCTGTCACACTGCCTACGATGATAGCTGTCTGACATTTCTCATTGAAGATGTCGGGTTTGGTTTTGTTTTCGTTTGGACCGGTCCAGGATATGAGGGATGAAGCAGGGCCTTTCGTGACGCGGGAGAAGTCTTCGGAGAGGTTGCGGGTAGCGATGTGGATTCCGGGGAAATCGGCGTGGTGGATTATGATGGGAATGCCGACTAGATTGAGGAGTCCTTGCCCATTTGAGAAGGAAACGAACTTCTCGTCAAACATCCTGAAGTCGTGCTTAGGCCACGATTTTCATTGATCAATGGTCGACTTTGTTTGTTGATCTCAAGTCGGATGTTCTTGATATGTGATTTAGTGTCTAAACCGTTTGGAACATTACAATGGGGCAGCTCGCAGCTGCAGCGTCTTGATTATTTCCTCAAACTCGCTTTTTCGGGCAGACTTCAGCGAGCTTTCTGTCAGAGTGACCCTGAATGAGGGAATCTTCCCCGCGAAACCCCTCAGCCCCAGACTTTTAGTGCAAGCCATCCCCACTGTTCACCAAGACTTTGCCTGACTCTCGAAAGTGGGATGGATGTTTCTTGGTTCTACCCTTCTAGGACAAATTTAGGGAGACGAAAATCTACAACAAGTTTGAGAGAGCTATTTTGGTTTGGTTGGCATGCAGGATTTCATGAATCGCTTTCTTGTGTGGTCGCTGTTCTAGTCAACTAAGGTAATGTATTTGGGCGCTGTAACTGTTTTCCCCCACAGCAGTAAGGTCCCTAGGTTGCCCGAAGTTTATCCACAGGAGGCCATGGAAACCACTTCTGGATCCCGCTTCCTCAAAGATTGGAGAAGTAAACTCGCTCCTAAATCAGACACGTCAAACGCATCACATTCAAGTCTTCATACCCTAGACTGAAGAACTGTCACCTTGTTCAGTTGCCAGAAGAAGAGTTGGCATTGGTCTAGCTGTATGAGTACCGCCCGCTCGTATCGACTATGCGTATGACGTTCCAAGTTTATGGCTCTAAATTCAACTAAAGTTTACGCATTCAATTGTCTCTTATTGGATGGGAGAGGCATGGTTGAGCACATATGTTTCCCCTCGCCATTCCGGCCATTCGTAAGACTGACTGACTCGACCTGATGACTTCTCCGAAACTACGTATATCACACAATAGCTACGTTCAATTAAGTCGATATTAGATATAACCGAAACAGCTTACCTTCCATTAGTCGATTTTACTATTACCGATCCATAGTTGTGGCTCTTGGACTGTGATGATAGGTAACCAGGGTCAGAGGGATGTTAAATGAGTTAAGCGAACCTTAAAAAGGAGCTTTTCACAGTTTCTGCTTCTTCAATCTCTTGATTAGGTTGAGAACTCCAGGCTATGAAATATCTAGATATTTCACAGTATTCAAAGCTCGTTTCGATGTTCCGATGCTGAAAAGTATCCCCGCCTCGATAATTAGAGCAAAGGTTGCGTAGGAAACTATTCTCCAGAGGCAGCTTCACAAGGTGAAACATTACTTACCTTTCTCCATTCACCGCAAACCAACATCTGGAACAGGTGAATGACACAGCGTAAGTATCTGGTAGAGAGAACATTTGAGCTTTGGGAAATAACCATCTTTGAGGCGAATTACACCGCACACCCGTTCTTTCCCTCTCCTCATTTACGGATATTTTGAAACGGCTTTCCCGTCAGTTTATGCGAAAACGAAATCAAAACGAAAAAAACACCACCAAACACTCTGTACCTCAGATACTTCAGGAGGCCACGTTACCTGGGCGCGGTCAATTATATCCGTATCAACAGCGTTCTCTCACAACTTTCCATCATTGTGATTACGCTTCACTTTACATCTGCTTCTTCACCTTTCGATACTGATATCAGCCAACATTTATTCAACTGGGGCATCAGATCCTCAGCATTCAGGCGCGTTTCTGTTGCAGGCTCAGTGGCGCTCTTCCATGCTTCAGGCAATCAATGTACCACAGCCATATATTACAATGAACCAACCAGAATGCACCAAAGCCCCTGAGCAGGAAACAACCAATGGCTTGAATGCGACCGCGATTTTACGTGCCAGACTGGCCGAAAATAGGAAATTGAGAGAGCATTCTCCTTTCTCGTCACCAAGGGCAATGTCCTTATCAGACGGTTCTTCCTATTTGTTCGGTTCTGCTGACACAATCAACGATCTGGTATCTCTCAGAAACGAAGTCCAGATGATGAGAACGCAAATAGAGAAGGATGCAGAGGTTGCCAGAACCTTGGAGAAGAAGCGTGCTGAGGACTCGGAAACCATCAAGAACTTACTGCAAGTGGTTTTGACAAAGCTGAGTGACAAGGGGACACGATCAGTCAGCGAAGGTGAAAGTCTACCGCAAGATGACAATCGATATCTAGAGAAAGCGGATGGTGGATCTCTTATGAGCACAGAGCTAGAGCAGACGTCCAGCAGCGAAGTTAAAGATCTGCAACATGGCCACGACCAAGGTCCAAAATCATCAGCAACAGAATCTTCGGCAAACCCAAAGCTAGGGGGATTTGCCCATCTACGATTCGAAAGTTTACAGCACAGGGTCGAGCACCACAGCAGAGATGCAGAAACGGTATCCTCGGAAGCACAAGACTTAGAAGAAGTTCCCTTTACTCGGGTCGAGCTCTCAGAATGCAACCAGGAGCAGCATCCTAAGCAAGCAAGAAAAGAATACTCCACAAGCTCAGGTTCAACAATAAAGTCAAATGCCCGACTTGAAACTTCACAGATCGACCGGCATCCGAAGCAAGCAACAGCAAAATCGACTTCAAGTTCAGCGCTGGGGAAGCGTTCTAGCACTGGAGACGAACATCCATGGTCCGACCTTGAGCAGCCTACGAAGCATACAAGAACCCAATATTCTACTGGCTTGCAAGCGTGTGACGAGATAGACACTGATGAAGGTATACAAGCCCGCGAAACTACCAAGAAGATATTGCCAATGTCGACACCACAGCAAGCTTGTAAACCTACTCCAGCTCACTTGCAGAAAACTTCTCTTCCGGTCACTAGACAAAGAACGGCAAATCTGGCACGCAAGAGCGCAAGACAGACTCGAAATTCAAACAAAGATGCAGAGATGCAGCCAATCGATACTGGTATTCGCAAGAGAACGAGAGACAGGTCCGATCTATGGTTGGTATCAGAGCAGGGAGCCCTCATCCAAGTCATGAACGAAGAGAGGAAGCGCTTCAAAGGCACGGCCGCGCCTTGCGCTGAGATTGCCAGAGCTTTCAATGAGAAGATGAAAGGTGTCGTTCAGCAACGGGGCGAGAGATTTGTCACTGGAGCGGCATTGCAAGACAAGAGAATAGCCCGAGGTCGGACCACAGCTAGTATTCGTAACATGATGAAGCGCTGTGAGAAGGAAGGAAAATGCACTTCGACGGTGGATGGGAACTCTGTTGAACAGCCTTGGGAGATTGAGGACGACGATGACGAGGTGAGGGAGGAACAAGACGAAGAAGAATAAGGGGTTGAGTAGCGGCGACCCCAAGAATGACTCAATCTATCCTTCAAGGAAAAACTACTTGGATGGCAATCATGATTTTCCGGTTGCACTCATACCGGCATTATTATTGATCATGAATGTGTTGATTGCGCATTATATGCAAAGAGCTCGTTAGGAAATAAGAGCAAAGGATTTTCTTGACCACCTGATGTGTCTCATTTCTTGACAAGATTGAGCGGCCCAATTCCAGACCTAATTCGAGGACTTGATTGATCTCTTTGTTTCTGTGATACATCATACTCCAGGTGTGAAGAAGATGGCTTGGAGGCTTTGAGGTGTCGAGGCTGGAGGAGTACGAAGTAGTCGCGCACTAAATGAATGGTAGTAGGTTAGGCATGGCAATGACCCGAAGAATAATAGGCGGGGCAGGATTTCGGCTAGGGGACAAGTTCCTGGGCCTCCACACCAGCTCAAATCTGCAAAAAACAAAATTCCAAGACCCAAACAGCCTCGAAAAAAAATAGTCAAAAAATCGGTCTGTGAACAAATTGATTTAGGTCGTACCCGGGCTCGAACCGGGGATTCGGGAAAGTTCTTTACAGAACATGATTCTGATATGTAGTCAAAATCCCACGTGCTAACCGCTACACTATACAACCTGTCAGTTGCTGGAAACAACTGTAATTGTTCTGGAACGATGCCGCAAATATGCTTATTTGGCTACTTATGTGCTAAAGGGATTTGCCACCCGATGTGTCATATTTCACGAGAACCGTGTCTCTAACCCACCGTTAAGCGATAATGCATAACACTCCATTACTTTTAATCATTAATCACTCCGGTTCTGATATTCGGATGATGGAAAACATATTTAATGCTTACACTATGATAAAAGGCCCTTTTCTTCTTCTTCTCTTCTGAATTTTTTTTCATCGGATTTTTGGAAGTCCTGAAAGAGGTGAAATCAAGTGGTCATCGATTGCTGGGCCCAGCAAGGGGTGCAGCCACTCGTGATACGACGACATCCAAAGCAGACTCTGACAACCACCACCATAACATTCAAAATAAATCTTCTATCATAAGACCATTGATTGAGGTCGCAGCTATCACCTGATACACTTTATTAGAGATCCGAAACAGGGGACGACCTGTCCAATGTGAGCTATACTACAATCTCTAATTTGCTCTTCAGAGCTTCTGACGTTGTTTCGTTATGTTGTTTAATAATTCTCACATTTGTACTTGCAGCCGTATCACGAATCACTGCAACCCCCCGTGGCCCAAAATCGATTAAAACACATCCTCATTGTGTATACAAAGCAGGAAGGACCTTAGCTGATTCCCCAAATCTTATCCGGTTTGAACCACGGTAGCACAAGATATGGTACTCGACCAACACCAGATCTGTACCACAAGACCTGTATTACAATTTGCCATCTTACGACATGTAACAAACTTTCTTGCAGATTTCCTCACTGGAGCAGAGGTTGCTGGGACCGAGTTGCTGGGAACAATGATTGGCACAACATGATCTGGCTTCAAAAGCTATAGACCGAATTTCCTTTCCCTCTTCTATTATTGCGGACTTCTCTCTGAGTTTTGCATATTACTGCATTATATTGATACAACTTATACTGAGGGATCTTACAGATTGTGTCCTTCTGGGATGGGACCTTGAACTATTCAGCTCAATGGCTGATGAGCAAGCTTGTTGTTCTTTGATAGGAGGTAGCTGTGCGTCCGGGTTGAAGCAAAGAAAGCCACCGAACTATGCACAAGAGATGCCTGATAACTCGAATAGCTCAAAATACACTTCCACGTCCCTATCACCAGTCTGATTCAGGCCTTGAAAGGTGAATTCTTTATCACGTGTTACAGCTGTCTACACTAGTGCAAGCGATTTGTTTACCTTTCTCTCGAAAATGAATTCAAAGTCTCCCACACGATCGTTAAACACGCATCACCTTTCTTGCGTGAAAACCAGATCGATCTAGCGTCTATAATGCCCTCCCAAGCAATCACGTCTTTTGTAGAAGATCAATCGAATGTCGACAGCTTGGATGTCTCCTCTACGGTCACGCGCTACATGCATTCTCGAGGAGAATCATTTCGCGACGACTTGGATTCTTCCTCAGCAAAAACCACAGCCTCGAAGACTATCTAATGGTACCACCGCAGGTGACGCTGCAAATGTCACCCCATTACGCTTGTTCTGTTCTCCCCAAGATCAAACCCAAGATAATCCACCAATATCTCGCCATCTCTGCCGCTTATCCAACGAACTCCTCTGCATGATTGCTCAATATCTCTCATCTTCGAACGGGCCCCTCCAATCTAGCCGCATTGGCGCGCACATGCAAGCTCCTCTGTGACAACGCCACCCCGATCCTCTACAAGTCCATTATGATTAGGGACAAAAGATATTGGACTGGGATAGTCTGCCGACTCGTTCGTTGTTTTGTTCTGTATGGACCGCACAATTTCACCCACATCCGGAAACTCAACGTCTCTTGCCATGGCACTCAGGAGATGCTTTACATTGTTCACTTATCCATTACGTTAAGGATACGATCAACTTGCGACACCTGGCCATCGAGATCCTGGAGGGCTCGAAGTTCGAATTCTTGGAACCAAGACGAACAATGCACTTACCTCCAGTTCTACCTGCTAAGCTTGAAACTTGTAAGTATAAACATCATGGGAATGTAGTATGCAACCTGAGACTGATTTTGCAAATAGGCACTATGAAGTTTAGTCCTACGGATGGTGAATGGGCCATCAATGGCATCGTCCCTCTGTTAACGCATCCCTTTCTTCGCCACCTTGAGATGCACTCTGGATTAATATCTGAATATCCGATTCTTTTCAATGTTGGCGACAAGTTCAATGTAATCAGATTCAAATCTCCGAAGTCATCACCCCTCGAATCTCTGACGCTTGCCGACTTTAATCTCACCGCTCATGATCTCCAGGGAATGCTCCGTTACCCCAAAGCACTCCAATACCTATCTGTGTGTACGAAGAGTTCCAGCAACAACTATGACATCCCTGAAGATAACTATGAGTACATTGATTGTGAGACTGCTTTTTATGACATCGCCAGAGCGGTAGGCAAGTCACTTCTAGGCTTCAGGTACGAAGTTGACAAAAGCCAAGGAGAAATAATTACAGCAGCCAGCCTGTACAGATTCAAAACTCTTCGCTATCTAGAGGTCCAGCACCCTCTGCTAGCACCGCTCTCCCCCTGGTTTGATGCCTTCGGAGACCCTTCTGTCGCCGAGCTCCTCCCTCCAAAGTTCGAAGTCTTGAAGATCGTCAACTTCGTTTGCTCAGAGAAAGGCCTCGACATCATCGACAAGATCCTCGAGAACAAAGATAGGGTCGTCCCAAGCTTTCGACGCATCTTCCTGCTTATCGACTACGCAGATGCGGAGATGGAAAGCAAGTTGCGGGCTCTTGCTAAGAAGGCAGAATATAGTTCCCATGCACTCGATGAACTTATGTCGTGCTCAGTCGTACGTCCAGACTCGGTGCGCGAGGATGAGCTTGATACGCTCAAGGGTAAATGTAAGGCGAAAGGGATTGAGTTGATGTTCTCGTATGAACATGTTCTGAGGAAGGAGCTCTTGGTGGAGTGGGTTGGTCGGGCTGTTTGGGAGATTCCGGAACTGATTGCTTGATCTTTCATATGGTACTTAAGTCTCATGCAGTATGAGCAATGTCTGAGTAGGGCATAAATCTTTTCGTTTTCCTTGGAGGCTGCGATGACAATATGGCAGATGCCATCGAATCCCTATTTTGTAAGAGTACAATAAATAGCACAGAGACAGAGACAACAGAGAAGCCTAAGCTTCTAATAATTGAGATAGATTGCAGCCATCCGCATTCCTTTGACCGCTCCTGGTCAAAATCTCAACATGAGCGGAGTTCGATCTCGGCTAGAGATCTCAGTTCCGCAGGAATTACTCCCCAGGCGTACGGCTTCATTTCAAGAAACAAGAGCCTCCTCACCTGAAATCGAGCCCGAGAGAGCCAATTCATGAGTTCACGATCACTTTCCGGAATCATAATTCAAGAATACTGTATTACTCCTGTGACATTAACCCATTCTCATAAGACAGTAGCCTTTCCATCATTCCGTTCCAAACCTGTACTCCAATATCATGCCAAGCCGTTTCGTCCCAATAATACCATAACCATCCCAACCCAACCCTGCACAAACTACCCCTCCATCTGTACATCTGGCTTCTCCTCCTCAGTCGGGTTCTTGCCCATATTTTTCAGGAGGTAACTCCTCTTGAAATACTCGTTCGGATGCACTATCGTCTCCAATTGATTGGCAGTCCACGTTCCGTCGTCCTTGACCTTCTTGATTTCCTGTTTGTGAACATAGTCGAAGACCCTTTTCCTGGTTAGTATGGTTCTCCCAAATACATATCTAGACAACGTGGACTGAGGCATACCGATTGCAAGCCAAGTGATACTTCATCTTCTCCTTATCCTCCTTCACACCTCTCAGAACTTCATTGTCCTTAACCCCAACAGCCTGTAGCAATGACGTCAAATTGTCCACACTAAAATGCCTATAAGGACAACCATGTGCTTCGCCCGGTCCAGGTGGATGTTCTGTCAGGATTCTCTGGCACGAGAACGGACTATATCCACCACCTCTCCTATTCGAATCGCCTCCAACATCACCGTATGTATGGCGAACATTGTATCTGTACTCCTTGTTGAACACATCGTCTGTGATCTTGCTGAACGAAGACCGCCAGAATATCAAACATTCTTCGAGGTTGAGACCTATGCCTTTGAGGAAGAGTGTGTATTGTAATCGGCCGAAGTGCTTGAGATGTGCGTCTCGACGTAGTGACCGGTGGAGGTTCTGCATGCAGAGTGGGAAGGAGGAGGATAGAGTGTCGACATTTCGCGCTGAGATGTCGGCTCCTTGGAGGGCAGTTGCAGAGCTGGAGTAGTTTGCATCTGGTGTGGTGAAGTTCTGGGAGAGATGGGTGAGGATGGGCGTTAGTCGATCGTCTTCATCAAGACGAGGCAGGGCGCGAGAGGTCAACTTCTTCAATCAGTACACAGCCAACACTAGATATTAAGGAAACATACCTCGAGAGCCTTGTCCAGTCGACTAGTGAACTCTGCCACAACCATAGACAGCTGTTCTCGTCCAGGAACATATGCCTTGCCAGCCTTCAAAAACACTCGTCTGTTCTCCACCAACTCAGGAACGCGCTCCCAGTCGACCTTGAAATAACTCTCCTCCTCGACCCTAAGAGGATACCCACCTCCCGCCGCCCTCAGCTCCTCGGAGAACTCTCTCCTCTCGTCATCACTCACAGTCTCCCAGTCCAGATTCAACCCCTCCACGAATTGCTGCCTCTCTTTCAAATTGTCGGCTTGAAATCGTATCCGAAACAGTATGGACTCGACGCGTGAGAATCTTCTTCGCAAATCCTCGGCCGATGCAAACGCAAGTCGGAGGATAAAGTGGCTGTAATGATCTTTCTGCCTCTCGGCTTGCAGAGCCGTAGACCCAGAAGTAGAGGAGCTAAGTGGTAGGTATTTGTCGAGGAGGGGCTTCATATGCGCCGCTGTTTCGGTGATCGTTTTGTTCCTGAATGAACATGCTTCAATCTCGGCCAGGACTGTGGCAGTCAGCTCCATGCTCATTTTTCCTTCTCGGATACCCTACCTCGCAGACGATCGATAGCCCATTGTTCGAATTGCTCGAGCGTAATGTCCGCCGTTGGGGGTGTGACATAGAAATTTAACCTGTGCTGGTAATCGAGGTTCTGGTATGTTGGTGTTGCGAACTGCTTCTTCCTGTGATCCAAACCTGTCCTCCTTTTTGAGTCAATTCGATTGAGATCTTGTCGGATCATGATGACGGTTCTGTGGCAATATCGTAGACTTTGCGTTCAAGACATTCAAGAGAGAAGACAAATTGGTGTTGAGACTTCGAAGGAGACGCGATTTGACGCGCTTTCGCGACGCGCTCGATGTCCCACTCAATCAGCACTTTCAGGGGTCAGGCTTTTTAGCGAGATCCGGCGTCGACCTTACGCTTACGTTCATGAAATGTTTTCTTTCTCGATCATGTTGGGCTGAGATAGCTCCCGAATTTTTGTAGATGGATATCAAAAGACTATGTCTGTTCAGACATACTCTTGACATCATTATGTACACTCCAGTTCACAAAACAGCAAATGTACTTTCGTCTTACAACATTCAACAGGACAAACATCCAGTTTCACAAATATCGGGGATTGAAGGCTCGAAGGCGCTGGTTTGGAAGGTAGAATTGTGAAAGCCGGTTGCCTTGAAAAGTCAAGATAGGCAAACATATACAAATATGCGCTTAGCCTCACTCAACTAACTCACTGATAGCTAACCTGGTTGCAGTGAGATCCGAAGACTTGCTTACTTCTGAATAAGAGCCTGCCTAGGCTCTGCCAAACAAGATTTCGCCCAAGAGCAAACGTACGAAGAATTCCAATATCACACATCCAGTCATCCTCAAGAAACTTCAACATACCGAAATCATTTCGACGATACACCAAAATCCTCTCACTCATCTCGAACCTCGCTAAAATCCTTACCCCCCGGCCACACCACATCCTCGCTCACTCACTCACTCACTCACTCTCAACTTATTTTTGGGGGCTGAAAGTCCTCGACATGCAACAAAATCCCACTTCCAATCTACCAATTAATCTAGATCCCAGATGTAGATCTCGATCTTATCGATGCCGCGTTGCATACTATCTCATCCATATCATTCTGCGCAAAACATTGTGTTGCGTTGGTTGTGCATTGCATTTGGTGTGTGTGGATTTTTCGGGTCGCGTCTGGATCTACGATAGTACACGGTAATATGGATAATGATTAGATGCGCCGGAACTAGAGCCGAGGTTGCTTGCTAGTATTTACGAAGTATGGGCTATGAGATAATTGTACCTGCAGGTAGGTAAATGGGTATTGAGCCGGATTTGGAGAGGTATGCATGCAGTCGGAGAGCAGATAGTATATTCCTGTCTCTCTGTTCTCCCTATCTCTGTATGCGACAGGATTAGTTTGGGCAATGGGGATCTGGTTGGTGGATAAATACTTTCCCTGCCTGTATTTCGGTTTAGACCCTCAAACTTTAGCTCAGTAAATACTCGATCCGAAATGAGACAGCTTTGAGGAAATGGAGGAAGATTAGCATCAAGCACTGAATGTGCTGTATTGTCAGATGACATTGAGCACGTCACAAAGTCAAAAATGTCACGGCAACTCAGCAGGGTTTCTAGAAACAAAACAGCATTTCGTCATTTTTGGTACGCGAAACACAAAATCAACAAACAACGTAGGCAGGTTACGCTACCGCTTCGACGCTCTGAGAGTGTTCACAGTCGGGCTCTTCGGATCAGATAGACTTCCAGACCCACTTCCACTACCGCTGGCGCTACTGCCTTTCCGCTCCTCCCTCGCATCTGACCACATCGTGTGCTTGCCTGTTCCGTGATAGAAGGCGCTGGATCCTCCCGGCCCCTCGCTGCTTGACTGCGTGAATCCGGATACGTTGCTTAGCATGCTAGAGCTGCGGCCTCGAGTCCGGTTCCCGTGCGGAGAATAGGACGGTCCCGACGTGGCTGGAACGTTTGAGTGGATGGCTGAAGAATAGAGACCAGAAGAGTTTTGTGGATTCCAAGGATAGGCACCAGCGTTCATGCCACCGTTCTCAGGCACGACGTCAGGAGGAAAGCCGGTGTTGAGCAGATTCTGAGTGCTGGCACCAGGACTCTGATTTGGCTGGTACATGACCTGATGCTGGACTTGCGACAGAGCCTCGATAGCACTTCCAACTGCGTGAAGAGCAGCAGTTCCATCTTGAATTTGGAGATTGAGGTCTTGATCACGGCTGGTGTAGAACTCGTGGATCTTCTGTCGATTCAGCCTCTTAGCTTCACGCTCGCGTTCCTTCCTCTGAGCCTCGTCCAGACCCTTTGCATTGGCATCTGTTAGATTTTCATGCCTGCCATTGAGAAATGTGAGCCGAAGCTGCTTAGTCTCGCTTTTGTGCTGGAGAGTGCTCAAATCGTTCTTCCGCTCTTCAATCTCACGCTCTGCGGCTTGCTTGGCAGCGTTGAACTCAGAACGAGCCAGCTTATGCTTGTCACGCTGAGACTGGATCTCGGCCTTTGCGGAAGAATAACGTGCGGTATCGTCGGTTGGGACTGCTTGCAAGCTTTCAATCTCCAGCTCAAGTTCCTGAGTTCTTTCCTCTGCTTGCGTCCGGTTCACAGTGCTTTGTTGGATCTTCTGTCTCTGCTTATCCTCGTTTGGTGTAGACTGGACGCTCGCACTAAGCTTGTCGATTTCTCTGCGCAAAAGGGCAATGTTTTTCCTTTGAACGGCGCGATTAGACTTCAAAGTTCTTTTCTCTTCAGCCAGTTTGTGTTCCTGTGTTATAACGGAAGCTTTGAGAGTTGACGTAGGCGAGCCAGGACGACCAGTGATGTGAGGACCTGGCGAGAGGTTCACGGAGAGATCGGGAGTGGAA
Source organism: Cadophora sp. MPI-SDFR-AT-0126 (assembly GCA_020747065.1). Lineage (NCBI taxonomy): Eukaryota > Fungi > Ascomycota > Leotiomycetes > Helotiales > Ploettnerulaceae > Cadophora > Cadophora sp. MPI-SDFR-AT-0126. Next base: position 1,312,798 of record JAGMVK010000011.1, read on the forward strand.
GACTGCAAAGTCCGTACGCTGGTAGAGAAAATGAGCGAGTCATCGAGGGTGCTATAGAAATCACACTGGTAGCGGGAAGTGGGCGCGAGTCCCACTATCACGCCAGACCAACGGGTCTGCTGTCCTGGCGTTTGCTCAGTATCCGCCGTGGAGTTGATGCGAGTCGGCTGCCATGTCGCTTGGTTGATTTTGACGTAGAACGGTTTGGACGTGTCTATGCCGGAAGAATTCAAGCCCTTACTGTCCTCTCTACACTCTCGTGGCTTGTGAACTGGAAAGAAGCTGGTGCTGAAAGAAACCTCGTCAGACCCTATGGAAGTTATCCATATCCGATCCGCCTCGGAACTGAAGGGCGCATTTCCCAGATCATTTGCGCCTGTTGTATTCGCGCCTGCGGACTCAGATGCTGTGTGTGATGTTTCGTACTCTTTTACCATGACGATTTTGGTGCTTGCCAGAGCTGCCCATAAGGGTTGTCGAATGCGTACCTGTGCGCTTTGCTTCTTCTTCTTCTTGAAAGTAGCGGCTGGAATTCCAACCGCTACAGAAGCTGAGGAGTCATTTTCATGTGTCTGCGTTGTTGTTGAATCGCTTCCCGCGTCCAGGACCTTCCCAGCCTCTGGATCACCCATTGATGCTGAACTGTCTCTTTTCTCCCTCCTCACATACCAATCTCGGATATACCGTACCACACCCTGTGTAAGTATATGTATCGCTAAAATACTTCGAATCAAACCATGCCTCTTACTACGATTGCCCGAACGCGGCTCTAGCGGATCGTCAGGATCTGGCGATGCTAGAAACCCGTTCGATCCAATGATAGCTCGTAGACCGGAGTGTTGAATCGTAGTTCCACAAAAATAATGCGATATCCCAATAACACTAAAACACCATAACACATTCTTCATCCCCGCTCCTTTCCCACTCGTCCCACCCCCGAGCGTCAAGGCAATGACAGTTTGTGCCAAGTCCAACGCAATATCCTGAAGTGGACTCCATAAAAACAACCACACCATCAAAACGATCACATCTATCAGGAAGATGGTGCCTACAGATGGCGTACCCAAAGTTCCATGAAGGATATCTGTAAAGCTCAATCCAGAAGTGGCTGCGGTCGAGGGAGGGACGAATGTCAAGGTAGCGAACAGGAGGTGAATGATTGAGAGGAATGTGGGTGGGATTTGGAGAAGGACGATGAGGATGGCGAGGGTATCCCAAAGTGGACAGGACCACAAGACAGTGAGGGCGAACGACAAAGTATCGTGATGAACAGCGGGATTTTTGGCAGCATTGACATTGATTTGGCGGTGGTGCTCGAGAGAGGCCGGGGTCCCGGATGCGTTTTGGAAGACATCAGAGTCAGAAGAGCCATCGACAGAAGGCCTCCTCGAGATCTCCGCTACCATCTTGTTCTCTGCCATGTTTTCGCCAGGTACTGGGCACCGCGCATGTCCATTCGACGGAGGAGGGGTTCCAGGCAAGGGTGGTGTTGAGGAGTTGCTCTCAATAGACTTCGCATGGCCATTAAGTTGACCATTGCTCTTCTGCTTCTGCACTCTCTTCCCCGGGCCTACAAGACCATTCTCATGCCGTGTATCACGTTGGTTCGCAGCACCTGGCTGTCGCTTGCTTGTGGCCGCTCCACGAGGCATGCGACTGTGCTGACCCAGAGGGACGTCCGAGTCAGCGGAAGGATGCTGCTGATGGGGACCTCAGCGTTTCGAGCAGGTGACGATTCCCCTATTCGTGACTCCGATTGAGGACAAAATTTCGATTCGTTATGGTGGTCGTGGACAGTCGTAGCGGCCTCATTCGAATAATTGCTGTCGAGCCGTGGCGGGAGGGAGTGGCGTTGTGGGTGATGGTGAGGTTGAGGTGTATGGGTATGGAGTTGGAAGGTTGGAAGAAGAGGCTCGCAAGTTGAGGTCGAAAGACTCGCTCGCTCGCCCGCGGTGAAGTTGCAGTGCTTGTTTTGGCGACTAGCCGTAGTTGTACCGCAGATATTACGGGAGCCGCGGCTTACTTAATTAACACTGAACGACCACCACCAGCCAGCACCAGTACCTAGGTTCGGGGCAGGGGGAGGGCCACTTTTGCTTCTTCACTTGTACTCTCTCGGGCAAAGGCAGGGCAAGCAGAATAACGGAACCAGGAAAATGCAAGAAGCAGAAGCAGAGGCAAAGGCAAAATCCGATCTCTTGTTTTTTTATTCCCATTTTTCCCGGCCTGCAAGAGTGTCGGATTGGCTGACACGACCATGTCGACCCCATCTTTGCTCCACGCCGACTGAGGTATCCTGTCCTGTGCTGCCCTATTGCTTCTCCACCCCAAGCCTCCCGCCCCGATCAAGGCTTTTCTTCTGAGATTGCAGAGATTGGATGCGACCATGCTATGCCATGGCATGCACATGTTCACCGTACAACGCACGTCCTATCCTGTGCAGTCGAGGTGGGCAAAATCATGCACGGCAGACCAGTACCGCAGCCCTGTCCAGCGCCACAGCGAGTGGGAACCCTGACATGAGCGAGATCGTACGAGCAAGCGGCCATATCAGAGCTCTCGCTGCCTCTGAGAGAGAAAAAATCTCAGTAAGCAGGGCAAAATGAAGCTATATGGCCCTAGTAGTAGAGTATCTCTGTGTCACATGTAGTGGCCACGGATGATTCGTCGGCTCTTTCCCACCAGCGATTTCCATAACAAACCGTTTCTTGACCGGCTTTCCAAGTGGGAACTACTCTACTCTACCCCTACTCTTACTCTTACTGTGGCTGCAAGCCAAGCCGTTTGAGACTAAACTTTCCCAAACAAGACGCACCAGTTTCTGCAAAAATGCTGCACGGTTGACAGAATTCTGTCCTCCTTCAGCCCAATCAGAGGCCGAGACGCACGAGTCAGTATGTAAATCTTACGACAAGAAGAGCACAGCGCAGAAGGCTTCGACGTTAATATGTCACTACATGCCAGGATCTTTTCGAAAGCGGAGTCATCTGCACATGAAAATCCTTAGCAACGAATTGAAAATCAAAATTGACTACGGGCTTTGGCGGGGAGTTCTTTCTCGTGATCATCATCTCCGATATCAAAACCTTATATCGTTCAAGCTGGTGCTTATGTCAAGATGAATCGGCATTCATTTCTGGCTAAATATCCTGTCTTGAGATCATGAGCTTACGATACGGCATATAGGTCTGTTATCTCTGATACTTTCATAAAAGAGAATTCAAGTCCTCTCCTCCATCACAGCAGGAGGAGAATTATTCGTCGAAATCATACAATTCTAGCGTCCCATTATTCTCTCTCCGCATGATCAATTCCTTTATCTCCTCTCAGTAGCACGCCATGACCTCAAGGATGCGTCGTCGATCCTCATCCTCAACGATCAAAGATAAGCACTGTGATTGCTGCAGCAAGAGTTGCAGTGACTTGCATCTGCAGATTTCCCACTCTTGCTCCTCCTCCAACGGCAGCAAAGTGTGGAGGCTGCAGACTTTCGGAAAATGACCGGCCCTTGTAACCTTAAGCGACAGCTCTTTGCTTGGCCGGCACTTGAACAGCCTTCATCAAAATTCCCGGCCTGAGGGGGGTGTGGGCATCGATCTCAGTGGATCGACGCCAACTCTGGCCTCGGTATGGAATGTTTACTTTCCCTTTCCCGTCACTTGCACTATCGGTGACAGCTGTCCATGATGAAAACAGAAAGATGTCTTGAGGAGCAGGGAGGGATTGCGACGATCCTTGCCATCCTATATCTGATAACGAGCGTGAAAACGGAAATTTCTCCTCTTCTCTCCCCGCATCAGCAAAAGCCGAAGATACCGGCGCAGTCCTCATCCTAATCCTAGGGAAGCAAATGGCATCCTATCCTATCCTATCAACAGAGAGCAGCATATACGATGACAGCAGAAGATGAAACAGATGGCTATGAATGGCTGAATCAGCATCTCACCGCGATGGTCTGCAAAGTCAAGCATTTAGCGGTGGGGAGTGGAGGGGAAACTCGCGGGTAGGTCTGGCGATCCTCCTCATTTGCTCGACGCACATGCTGGATTAAGTTTCTGACGTGTTGCCCGTGGCTTGTCAGTCAGCGTGGACTTGCCTAGTCGGTGTTTGAATCGGTGGGCAAGATGTTCTTGCGAGATATCATCACCACTTTGATTCGTGCCGAGCTTCATGTTTCCAAGTCTGTCACGTGGCGCAAAAGAAATCCCTATTTACATCCTCTAGGGCTCCCGTGTCGACTTCTTTACATCCGAGGTCGGTGTTCAAGCTCTCAAAAGTTAATTTTCCTGTTCGCACACCTCAATGCTGGCTGGCGATGGGCAAGACTGCTACCGAGGAAGTCAGCTTGTGCTGAGCACCTTCCCTGTCTCTTCGCCCTTCTTGTCATCTTAGAAAAACTCTACTGCGCTCCAGAGTCAATATGACTACGGCCATGATCTCAGTTTTCTAACATAGAGGTGCGCTAAATTTAGCAAAAATACGAGTATGAACCTCGGCGAAAACAGAAGCCTCACATCCATAGCCCTTCAGAAGATTGACGAACTTGTGATGACGCAGGATCTTACTTCTGGTTTTAGATCTCCGTGAGCCCTTGTGCTTCGTCTTATCCTGGTCCACATATACTCCTTCGGGTTCACAAAGTAAAATGGTAATCATAAATGATTACTTAAAATCTGTTCCTTTTGTTTCTTCGTTTCCTCCTCTCAGTAATCAGACCGCTTGACCTCATCGGTGGTCACTTCAGCCAGATGTTCTTTCAAGAATTGGACAAATTTTGCTTCCGAAATGGTTAAGATGTATCTTATCCCAAAGCGCCATCTCCTCACTGTATTATCCTACTTCCCTCTCAAACCACATGGTGAGTTAGACACTCGATCAAAGAAGCTTGCGAGGACTTGAAATGCCCAAATGCCATCGATAAATGACAGACCACACAAGAGAAGATGTTCGCATGGTATCCGCAACCAACCAATGAGCCAAGTGAAGAGACGAGATTATTGGGTTGTCAACGAAAGAGAAAATCAAGCATGCAGGTAATCCGTCTCGGCTAAGAGCTTGCCTATGTCAACATTACGAAAGGAAAAAGGCTGTCTGAGAAGACAGTCTGAAAAGAATCACAGGGTCCATGGATATGAGGAATCTAGCAATTTCGCACGATGTACAACGACAGGTAGGAAGAGAAGACTTTGCAAAGTCAGGAGTGGAAAGCAAAAGCCAGAATGAATTCCATCCTAACATCGCAACCTCTGTTCGAAACCGTGCCGGGAGATGTGTTGATCTCTCCACTTTCGATTCACTCAATGAATAACTCGTAAGACATCTTAGACATATAAATTGCCTGGATAAGATAGGAAACGATGGATTCAACCTGTTGCTTGGAAACCTGCTGAAATGGAGGTAGATCGGCCGCTCGCTTGTACGGTAAGGGTGCTGGATGTCAACAAAGGAGATCCACAGACTTTTCACGATCCTCATGAGTTCTAGGAGAAATTATTGGACTGATAAATAGCTGGTCATTTTAATGCCCGGAGTTGGTTTCCACATCAAGCATTTGGATTTAGAAACTATCCTTGAGTCCATGCACCAGTTTGTCAAGGTCAGAAGTGAGGAGGACAGCCTCTTGTCTTAATTATAGTCAACCAAGTAGCTCAGAAATTCTCAACTGAGCACCATTGATCTCTGGCCCCAAGAACATGAAAATCGTTCCAGCTTCCTGCCTTTGGAGAAGAGAATCAAGCAAAAGGTACTAGTGACAGCCACCCGGACATCTCCAAAGACCTCCGTGCTAGCTCGAGCGAGCTCAAGCTTTTGGCTGGATTAGAGTTTCTTGTTCTCAGTGCTTCAACATCTCCTATTCATAAATGAAGAAATCAAGAAGTCAAGACTGTTGACTCATCTCTCGCAGAAGCAATGAATCACCATACCAAAGTCGCTCAAGCCTCCATTCATCTGTCACCCAAATCCCAGCCATCGAATCCAAGATTCTAATCATTACGAAAGACAACAATTCATTCAGGTGCGTCCTGTTTAATTTTAGTGTCTGAGACTTGTGGCTTGAATGGTTCATATTCGCTTGCATTAGCTTGCGAGCCAACAGGTATGTACAGTACAGCTTGCGGGGTCAAGGAACTCGTGCTCCGTGCAGCGTGCGTGCTACTTGATCTGCTTGCTTTAGGATCTGAAAGTATCTGCCTGGACTATTTTCATGTTGGTCGAACGTTCAGATCAAGAATTTGGGAGGAGAATGTTGAGGTCATACTGCGTGGGATGTGTAGCTAGGTTAGAAAGGTCATTGGAAGAAGCTTCGACTCGTCGATATGCACGCATCGCAGCTTTGCACTGAGCAGAAGCTTTATCGAATTCACTGACGGACCTCAGATGAAATCAAATTGGTTTCTCGAAGCTTATAAACAGTGCTATGTCGGATCTGCAAGTGTAATATGGTGGAAACAACATAGCGGCTGAGGGTCCGACCGAATGGTGATCAGATCAGATCACTAGAACAGAATTATCTGCTGGAAACCTACACGTCTTGATGAAGGGATCATCACAGTCGTGCAACAAGAGGATGTTATTGATCTCTCGATGACTTTAACTTAGCGGGGGAGTAGTTTGCAATGTTTCCCATCCTTAACCTCGGGAATCTCGTCCACATATCAGGAATCAAAGAGACGCCGAGCATCAACTTCCGCACAACAGGACTCAAAGCAAAGATTGAGCCGCTCTTGAGCCTCTTCATTATTAAATGGACACTAATGAGCCGCATGTCGTCCTATTTAAGGCCTGAGAATGAGGTCCGAGCCGCGACCTGAGAGTTGATAAGTCAGTCGTCCGAAGCGTTGATTATCTGGCCTTGTTAGTAGCTCTGGTCCCTTTGCACTGACACTGATATTTCTAGGTGCTGCAGTCTAATAACATGTACCTGTAAGTAACGCTTGAATGGTTGCGCAGTCTAAAAGTTGAGAGGCACGATGTACCGGATGTCAGCTTCGTGTATTCTGCAGTGGTTCTCATTGATATGTATAAATACCGGCACAGCTGCCTGCCTCTCATTGAATCTTCTGTACCAGTCGCTCGTTGTTCAATTTCCTCAGGCTCATAGAATTCCCTTGCCACCTTCATAATCTCTTCTCGTGGGAAGCAAGCCATTGCCCACCATGAAGCTACTCACCCTCGCCCTCACTCTTACCCCCCTCATAACGACCGCCTCAGCCGCCGCCCTCGAAGTCCTGTCTTCTCGAACCCTCAATTTTGGCTCCCCAAAATGCCCAGCGAACGGCACACTCTCAGGCGCCTATCTCAACCCCACACTCATAGTCCCCGTCTCCAAACGCGCCCCCAACGTCGCCTTCGGATCCACCAAAATGCCACTCATAACCCCCAACGACTTCTGCACCATCTTCAATCTCGTCATTCCACCCACCGCAGTCGACAAGACGTGCACGCTGGAATTCCTGTTCCCGCGTATCGACCAGAGCGCCCTGCCGTATATGTACTCTGGTGGTGGGCACTTTACGTTCACGGGGTACGCGTTCGGGACTGGGGCCACGGAGCAGACGACGTATAATAAGCAGCCGCCTCCTGGACCGAGTCCGCCTCAACCACCTGCTGTATTGAAGCCGGGGAATGCGTATACGATTAATGTTGGGGGTTGTGCAATTGAGACGGGTATGGCGGGGTTGGAGGTCAGCGGGCTTTTGTGTAGTACCGATACAACGTTCATCTTCGCGCAGAGTGATAAGAAGTGTCCGATTGGGTTCTTTGTTGCTATTTCGTAGCCTGTGCTAGGACTGTTGGATCTGAATCGCTTCATTTTGCTGTAATTAGTAGTGTCTAATGAAAAGTCGTGGTACCTCACCAACGTTGTTATTTCAGATGATCATCCGTAAAGTGTAAAACCCACATAGAATCTCTTATTCTGCTTCAAGCTAGACAAAGATAGTAGGAGAGATAGACTGATAAAGTCCTCTGCGATATTCGCTGCACCCTCATTCGTGTGCTAGAGTATCAAGAGCTGGCCCCTAGACAAGTTGCCAAAACAGCACAGTAGCTGCTAGAATCAGCCAAAGAGCGCATGCAAGTGGAAGAAAGACATACGTGGCAGTCCCAACGAAAACAACATTGGTCGAGGATTTCATCATACAGCTCATAAGAGTCGCAAAAGCAAGCATAGATATCGAGACAATACCTGCCCTCCAGACACGGTTCATGGGCACCCATAGCAGCATAAAGCATGGGACTACTAGAACACCCACTGCCATGGTGACTGTGATGACTTTGGTTATTGCTGTTGCCGCTCTGCTGTTGGGTGTATATTTAGACATGTCATATCCACATGCTATGTTTTCGAGGTGGAAGGGTAGACTTTGGGGCTTGCAAATATCCTCTAAATCCTAGTCAGCTGAGATCCAATAGAACCAGTAGATGTGAGGGCGGGTTGGACCTTAAAAGTTTCCACGATCCAAACAACAACGCGATTGCTATAATCGACGTCTATCAACGGGAATAGATCGTCGTAGTGATGAACCCAATCCCGGTCTTCTCGGACCACCGGCTTTTCGTTCCAGAAGAAATTAATCAGACTCTTGTGGTTATCATGCCGTACTTGGCCAACTTTGCTCCACTCACGGAAGCCTCGCAGTTGCCTATCTGAGAGAGATTCAGTTCTACTTGCAATCTACCACTAGCCCTAACTTCTTACCGTACTCAGACAATTTTGATTGTAGTCGCCGGTATAAGTCTTTCTGTTGGCCATGCCGGTCGAAGCATTGTTCACTTGATCTCAGTCTGAAATTCATTTCCGAGCTATCGTCTTCGCGGTCTAACCGGTCAAGCTCACTCTCAATATGAGATATTTCAGCTTGCAGATTCAACAGTACACGAAGGCGCACCCTCCCAAACTTTCTCAACATCGCGAACTCGTCACAAGCGTCTAGAAATGCCGCAATCTGTGGGTAGCCTTGAGGGGATCTCTCCATGGTCTTGACTGCATTTATTTAATGGTTCATGTTGCCCCTTTGTTACGAGTGACGATGAGTCTGACTTACGATTGTTGTATTCCACAAGGGGCGGCCGAGATGATGTCGCAGCATATAGAATTTTCCTGTGCTCTCTCAACCTAGGCTTATGCGCATAAGTGTGCAAATGTCGAGGTGGCCCGGAAGCAATTCTCCAAATATCTGAAGCCCGAGAATGGACTCGAGTCCTAAGCCTATCCCGCAGGCGCGTTGATGCAGCGAAATCCTCAGCGCCTTCAACACCAATGCCATTATAGTTTACTGCAAGCTTAGCAGCTACTGGCATTGCCGGATGATTGATTGTCTCTGGTAGTGGGCGACTCAGGAGCTGTGGACCTCTGTCGATGCCTCTTTCATTGCTCGGATGTTCAGCACGTGGCGGAGCCGATAGCAGGGAGCTTTCAGTTGTATCACAACGAGCTTTGTATGCCTGGCACGAGAGCTCTTGAGAAGCCATTGGAGCAAATGAAATATGAAAAGCTGATTCAATTTGGTAACTTCATAGTCCTATCCGAGAAGAAAAGCTGAACAGGACTACATATGTACGTTGTACGGACAACCTCGTCTAATTCACAACCTTGAGATCTGCCTATTGAAAGCCCTTAGGCAACAAGGCGGATCTGGCTGGCACACTTGCTGCCCAATAGCACCCGACAATAACAGCGAATGGCCAGTAGCGGGATGTAGATATGATGTCGCAGCATGCAGTATACATACACATGGAGCGGTGAGGACATTGCGCCCGGTTCATATGGAGGAAATATCGGTTTGATACGCAAGGGCACATGAGCGGTAAAGTCTCTCTTACAAGAAAGTACTCGCATTTGGCCCGAGTATCCCCGGGTAACATGGTAGACTCGCTGTGCCTGGTGGCATATTGGAGATTTTTGCCTTGTAGATTAGGAACGAAATGAGTGACTGCTGCCGAGATCAACCAAAAAGAGCAGTGGAAATTCAGCGATAGAGATGAAATAAATCAGTGAACCAGTGAATCAAGATGCGCAACGAGATATTGAAGAGCGTTGAAACATACCTTGAAACACATGTTTTGACTTCTATGGATGATCATTTTCCAGTCGTAGGTTTCATTACCTACCACCCATGTCCTCAACGGCGTCTTTCCGATCCCAAGTCGCTTGCTCGATGTTTCTCACCGCGTTTTCTATCTCTCGTATCCTCTTCTCAACCCTTATTTTTTCAGCCTATCCAAAGTCAGCATTCTTTGGCCCTGCCTTGCAAGACAAGTCATTGCATGTGGCCATGCGAAGATGGCAAAATTGCTATAAGAAACCTACTTCCTGCTCCGCCCATGTTTGTTCAAAAGCCTTGAGCATGAAAGGCCTGATCGTCGCTTTCCTCTTCTTCAGATAATCATAGACTACGATATCTTCAACGCATCTGGCCGCTGGTCTCTGATGTAGCTCGGATAGAATCATTACATCTAGAACAAAAGACGATTCCGATGCCGAAGGTAAATATGAGAGTTTATGGAAGACGGAGATATGATCTGGCCATGCCATGGGCTATTCGCATTAGTACATGTGTGGTTGAAAAGAGCATGGGAGACCTTACAAATTTATAGTCCGTTCTCATAGACTTCAGAATCATGCCAAATCCATTCGGTGTCACCGAGTCCATCCACTCTTTCCCATGTTCTGGATCGATATGTACCGCATAGTTATATGCCCAATTGACCCGCGCAGATTCCGCATACCGTATATACATTACATTATTAACATGTTCCTAGAACCTCATTGATCAACAATTGTCCGCGCGCCCATGCTTCAGAGCCCACCAAGCGTTTCAAGGAAAGACCGAACGAACCATTCTATCCATTTCTCCCCATACAACAGCTTGTCTAAGTAACCCGGCCCTCTTTCGTCCGACCAGGAATCCCTCTCGTCCCGCAACCAGTGCACGCCATTCTTCCCCTATGGCTTTCATGACTGTAGCTGCTTCTTGTGTCTGATCCCCTGACATGCCGAACATGATACATTTGCCTATCCTAGCCTTGATATCGGAGAGCCATCGTGCGTTGCCTGTAGCTGGTGCGGGGGCAGAAGGCGTAGAGGAGGAATTCGAGGATCGAGGAACTGAAAGTGAAAGGGCGCGTATTTGCTGTTTGTTGAAGGTCGGGAGGAGGAAGTGCTGGGCTTGCAGCCGCTGTTGAAGCCTAACTTTCATTGCCAAATCTAGAAAATAAGTATCAATAATCTACTTAGTGTTTTGGAGGAGAAGATCGAAGTGTTGTTGTTCGGAGGGGAGCTGGAGCTCTTCGGCAAAGCTCCTATCTCGGGCCGAAGCGGTCGCAGGGTTTGACGTGGGGAATTGCTGGGTTTGATGATTTGCGGGTCATGATCTCTTCTTTGTGGCGTTTACTCCAACGCAGAAAGAAAGCGTTCTTCTTTTGCTCAGTCTATGGGCTATCGAGTAACTTGTGTTTTCGACTGACTACTATCGATTGGGAAAATACCTTACGAACATTTGAAAATATGGCCATCCAAAACCCAGCTCTGAGGAGGGAGGTCATCAGCATTTACAAGGGTATGTAGAATCACGTCTTCATCTTTCAGGCCCAAGAATCATTGGATATAAACCTATCCTTCAACTCACATGCTTCGTCGCAATACTACCATTCACTAGAGCTTTTGAACCTTGGTCGGGAATACCCCTTGGGTTTTGACTACTTCCGCCCGCGACTACATAAGGCGTTCATCAGCAACGCATCTTTGACCGACGAGGAAGAGATTCGGCAGGGGATTAAGAGGGCAGAGTTTGTCAAGAAAGGTACGTAATTCAGTTGCTCAGAATATTTTGCCTGTGACTTGGAAGTTGACTGTTCACAGAAATTGAAGCATTGTAAGTCGAAGGATCAAATGTCAATTGTGGCTCGAGAGACTATTTACATTGAATTGGTTCAATGACTGGACTGACTTGGACTATCAGGTATTATCTGAAGAGGTATCGCGCGCTACGTCAAAGATATAATAAGACATGATGGAGCCTCCAGATTTCGTGCGACTAATCAACACGCTGGATGCTCGACAGCGCAAGGAATGCCCTCTCATTATTTATGGCCGACGATGATAGCCCTTTGAAATTATCAGCAAACACGACGGCCACATTAGTCGTCGACTTCCCGCCATTTCAGGTCGGATCATGGACTATGGATCAATATTACTGCCTAGAATGCAATGTTGATCTCTGCTTCTCTGGTTGAGGTTCATGCCAGCCGACTCTTGGGGTAGAAACTGCTTCCAAGGAAATGTTGTGTGGGGAAAAAGGAAGTGCAACTTGACATACTTCTATGACAAGAGTTCCCTTATCCATAGAAGTATCAGATGTCAGTACAAGACTTTATCCTAAGTCATGATTTTGTCTAGACGTACATGGTTCGTGTTGGCGGTGGTCTAGAGCATTTGAAGTCACATTCACTCGTTTCAATCTCAAAAGGACATCTGAAGTAGGTGGCAAGTCAGGAAGTACCTGTGGCGATGTAAGACATAGCCACAGATCCGAACAATACCGATTGGCAAAGGTATCGGGCGGACATAAGGAGGATTGAAAGGAGTTTTTGTCAGGTCAGCGAGACCAAACAGCCGCGAGGATTCAGGAATGTCAAGTAGATGCGCCGCTGTTCCATTCCGAAACACAGCTAAGTGGAAGGTCACTGTCGGCTTGGATGTCTGAGATTACAAGCTTCGACGGGCTTCAATAGATACTTAAAATAACCATGTTGTCGGACTGTACTGAAAGAAATTCGCATTCTGCAGTCAGTGAAGGATGTACGAGTAACTAGTAATGCTACATCTACAAGTTAGATCTTCATGGACATATTTCGACTCAATCAAGACAAAAAAGTGTTCGAGCCTTCCGTTCCCAGCCACAACAGCTCGATGCGGTTAAGCGACATTTTCACGTGATTTAAGTGGCTCGAGCGCTTTCGGCTTTGGAACCTTGAAGCTGTTGCTGTCAACCTCCCATGAACAGTCAAGAGAAAGCAGCATCACGACAAGCTATCTGCTCTGCAATCAAACAGACGCGGAACTGTATTGAAGACTACGCGCTTCTCAAGGTACGAGACTGCTTGGTATTCTAGCAAGACCAGCTCACAATCGACCAAATCCAGCTTGCGCATCAACATCTGCTTACTTGCTGAACGTACAGTTGGCTACCACCTCGATTGTCGATATTCACTACCTAAATCTTCCTATCTCGAGTACCTTTTTGACGCCCAAACATACGTTGTGTCGATTTTGCCTCCGAACACGACCCGACAGACTTGCCCCTGCTCGTGGAGCTAAACACCACACGGATATTGCTCCTGAAGCGCCATAGACCTGGCTGCGGTCTCATTCTTTGGGCCTTAATCTTGGTAGATGCTCGGACGTCCCCTTCAGCAGCCCTATGTGCCAACGAAGAAAGTTCCGATCCCCGCTCTCGAAACCTCCTACATAAACCGCCCTAGATTGCTACACTCTTCAACGGCCTGCGCTCGAGATTTGGAGCCAACGCCGCTGCCCTCTCTGTCCGCGGTGGATTTAGATGGCAGATGCTTATAGATTCCCACAGCAGAGTGCTGGGAGTTTCTATTACCCACAACACGCGCAACAGCATCATCCAAGACAGCAGATCATTCGCAACAATACCCCACCCAATAACGTTAGATCCGTCTTCAGCGCCGATACTCCTTCTCCTTCAAGATCTCCAGACTCCCACTCACCTGCGCCTAATCTATACGGAATGTTCAATCAAGGCCACCAGCAAGGGCAGCATGGCCGAGTCAACGGAGGACCAGGGCGGGGGATGCCAATGATATACAACCACCAACATCAAACTAACCAACAGCATTATCAACACCATGGCAATCTTCAGCAAGATCATGCCTCACACGCGACCAATGGCGCGATTTTGGGCGGTCATCACAATACCTTCTCTTCGGGTGTAATGTCCTCAGCAACTCCAAGCTTTACACCGAATGCTCTGCAGAATGGGCACGCGCCAACGACACGTGGAGGTCAGGCAGTACAGATCAACGAACATTGGGCGAAGCAATTGGAATTGCACAAGGAATCCGAGAAGGCACATGCACATATGCAGGACGGAGCTCCTAATCATTTTGCAAGACTCAAGGCCGGGGAAAATAAAGGTATAGCGCCTGCGGCTGCACCAGATCCAGATGCGCAAGAAAGCGCTGAAACCAATCTCGGCCGCATGTCTAACCAACCTACGAAGCAGCGACAAGAATGGTTTAATCTGGATCTCAGTGGTCAAGGAATCAAGGTACTAGCAGAACCGGTTTTCAGATACGACTTCTTGAAGCAGCTATATGTCGCATCGAATAAGCTCACAAGATTACCTCCTTCGATCCGTCATTTACGGTCCCTTCAACATCTCGATGCTTCCAACAACCAGTTAACTGAATTACCTCCGGAGTTGGGTATGTGCGTATTTTTGAAGAACCTGTTGGTATTCGACAACCAAATACAAACACTTCCAAATGAGCTGGGGTCATTATTCCACTTGGAAATGTTAGGTATTGAGGGCAACCCGCTGGCAGCAGACTTGAAACAAGAAATCATGGAACGAGGCACACAATCCCTCATAGAGCTTCTGCAAAACCAGACACCGAGTAAGATGATCCTATTTAGAGAAACGAGTAAATGCTAACTGAAAATAGTTCCTATGCCTCCTAACGCCCGTGAAGTCGTTGAGCTGCAGGAAGGCGAAGCAAACCCCAACCAGGAAAGATTTAAAGTCTATTCTTTCAATATCCTCTCCGACCAAGCATGCACTCGAAAGATGTATGGATATAGCGCGATACAAGCTTTGGACTGGGAATATCGAAAGGAGCAAATTCTTGCAGACATTCAAAGCAACGATGCGGACTTCGTGTGCTTGCAGGAAGTTGATACGGAAACTTTCAGGGAGTTTTTCAGCATGAAACTTGCATACAATGAGTACAAGGGTATCTATTGGCCTAGAACTCGTGCGAAAACAATGTCTGAGAAGGACGCTAAGATGGTCGATGGTTGTGCAACCTTCTACAAGTCGAACAAGTATATCCTTCTCGACAAGCAGCTCATCGATTTCAAAAGCGTCGCGATTAATCGGCCGGATATGAAGAATCAACATGACATCTTCAACAGAGTTATGCCGAGAGATCACATTGGTGTCGTGACCTTCTTCGAGAACAGACAAACAGGGTCACGGCTGATCCTGGTCAATACCCACCTGTTCTGGGATCCTGCCTATGCAGATGTCAAGTTGGTACAAACGGCCATCTTAATAAGCGAGGTCAGCAGACTGGCTGAGAAATATGCGACTTGGCCTGCCTGCAAAGACAAGAAGGCATTTGTGTTAGCGGATGAGAGCGCGGATCAAGAAGCAATTCCAGAGCCTGCCCCGCAGCCATCGAAGGAATATGCGAACAAGAGTGCTATACCGCTGGTAATATGCGCTGACCAGAACTCGACACCGGATTCCAGCGTGTTCGAGTTGCTTTCAAAGGGAGCTGTCAAACCCAATCATCCCGAGCTTGGAGGGCGCTCTTACGGAAACTTCACCAAGGAGGGTGGTGGTATCGAGCATCCATTCTCCTTGAGATCAGCGTATACCAACCTCGACAAGACTCCTGAGGCGGTACCATTCACCAATTATGTGCCTACCTTTAAAGGTATCATCGATCATATTTGGTATTCGACCAACGCTCTGGAAAATATCTCGCTGCTTGGACAAGTTGATCCAGAATACATGAAGACGGTCCCCGGTTTCCCCAACTACCATTACCCCAGTGATCACTTGTCGCTTATGGCAGAATTCGCCGTCAAGGGTAGCAAGCAAAAGCAAAAGCTGCTCACGGAACCAGACTTTGGCCCTTCAAGTCGGGGCAGTGATCGTAGGCGCAACTAGGCCATAATGAATTGACAGACACAAAAGGAGTTTTTCATGGTTCATCAAGGGCTCTGCTTGGAAATAAACAAATGGATGCTGGACGGGAAATGGAGTGGTGGAAATCTGGTCTCTGCATTGTGAATGATCTCTCTTTGGTCTCGTTGTGCCAGTGGCGGTGGGAAGGATGGTGTTTGGTTTGTCTCTCTGTCTTTCGGGAAGGCAGGCGAGATGAAATGAATGGATGGCAACATGCATTGGGAAGGGAAGAAGGGTTTCACTAGGAAATTCCTTTGTGTTGAATGTAAAGCGTTCTTTTTTCGAGTCTGTTATTTACGTACTCTGCCTGGTGCTGCTGCCTTCCATCTGTTTCTGCGGTTTGGGTTCTAGTAGAGTGGAGAGTGAAGTCGAATGGACGGGTGGATTTGGGCCCTGAATGAACAAGGTTGTATGTGTGGCTAAGTGTAGTGTGGTGCGGTGTTTTGATAGGTGGCGTTTTCTGTCATTTTCTATTGCGATGCGAGGTGGTTGGTCTTGCATATACAAGAGGATTCGTTCGACTGATAGAATGGATTCTTTTCTCGATATTTTGAGTCTCCTTCATCGCCTGTGATTCCTTTCCCTTTTGATTCGCCCCTGATTTGAAATCGATCCAGTGATCAATCCCCTATTGCCTCTCAACCATGAAATGGAAAGTCACAGTGTTTCTCACTGCATTATGTTTTCCCCTGAGATTCTTTGCCTGGCTGCTTGTACCATCAAAGAGGCAAACTATAATCATGCACGACTCCGAGAGCCTACAAGTGTTGCCCTGGATCTAATGAATGTCCCAGAACATTATTTCGCATTCTAATACCGAATTCAATGCCTACAATCTTCTCCTACACGATGCAGACGCACAAACGTCATTAGATATCCATCCATTCCTCGCCCCACAAGGCTAAATTCAAGTTAAATCATGACGAAGTCCATTCCACTCCTCCTCCTTACCAGTCCAGTATAATTAGTTCAGTTTCCGTTTTACTCCACGTCCCACCTGCCCGTAACAGTCGAAAGACAAACTCAAATCATTCGCGCTACACAGATACTGGGAAAGAAGCTTGTTCTAGAACTAGCACTTAAACTTGCGGATGTATCTCAACCGACCACCTGATTACCGCACCACTGGGGTTGTACTAGGCATTAGTAGGGGATAGTTTAGAAGTGGGAGGTTGCCGACGGTGCCGGATTCTGTGGAGAGAAGTTTAAGTGTTCTAGACTTGGTCTGCGGATGCTTATGTCAGGGTAGATGTAGGTGGAGATGTGAATGTCGTGGAACGTGAGGATATGGTTGGAAGGGTGAGCATTTTGTCAACTTTTGTATGGAAATGTGCAGAATTCCAGCGTGATTTGAGTCTGAAAATACTGTACAATATTTGCAGTTTGCCACTTGCTTCAGAGGCCGTAAGGCGAGGCTGGGGTCTTCAGAACCACTTTCTCGATATTCATCATCACATACACAATCCTTCCCCTCAACCCAATCCCCTTCTTAACATATCACTCATACCACATTCACACAATGTCAGCAACGTTGTTCTGTTGCACGTCGCATTCTCACTTCCCCTCATTTTCCCCTCACATACAATCGTCACTATCTCCTTTCCATTCTCTCATCTCTCCACATTCCTCTTCCGAAGTGGTCTCTGTTGCATATCGTACATTCCTTTCCCCTCACTTCCCCCTCCCTTTAGTCATACCCTCCATTTCTCCCAACTCGCAATGGTATGGGTGAAATGCTTATTGCAATCCACTTGATTCGAGACTTACGCTTCATTCTCCACGAATGCCACAAGTATCTGTTGCATGTCGCATCTTCATTCCCCTCATTTCCCCTCACTTAGATCCTCACTATCTCCTTATAGCTTTCAATTCTCCGCCTTTCTTCCTTCCTTCCTTCCTTCGTTTTCTAAATGATGAGAAGAGACGATAAAAGTCATCAACCTCCATTCACTTTACCTCTGCAGACATGGCATGTTCCGCCGAAAGGTGTATGTAAGGTATTTTCACATATACGTAGACTTCTCCCTCACTCAATCGACCAAACGATGAAAAGCAAAGATGAAAATCGGGGCTCGTTTGTAGCAAAAGTCTTCATTCTATGATACGGTGTGTTTCGTCAGTACGATTAGAGTGAAGGTAAACCACGGTACGCAACAAATGGACTTACACACACTACACCGAGCCAAACCAAACCAAGTCAAACCAACCAAAACCAACCAAACCGACCAGTCAAGTACCGGTATCTGGCATCCGGGTACATTCCACCTCAGTCAGCCCTACCTAGCCCTCAGTAAAGTGCCGGGGAAAAAACCATGAGTTGAAGCCTTTCTTTTTCGGTTTGTTGCATATCGCATGGTTACATGGGATTTCACGATTTCCATACCATGGACTGCCACTTTGTGGATCTTGGTGGATGATGTAGTGTAGTTAGGTTCTTAGTCTTTGGAGGGAGGTGGACGGTGGCTGGTCTGGACTGGCCTAAAGGGGGTGGTGGATGGGATTAGTGATCAATCATAAAGGACGAGGATGAGAAATGAGGCACGGAGATATTTCTTGTGACATTCTGGATGGAAATTGTTGGATGTGTTTCGAGGAGAGAAATGGTGTGGAGCAATGAGGGGAAAATGGCAGGATTTTTCTTTTGTCTTTCGTTTCGGGTTGTCTAAGACTACGCCACGGTGACACGAACTTAGCACAACTCCAACTCCTGTTGGAGGAATGGAGGAACTATGTCTTCAACTTGGAAACACGAAGACACACTTTGTTTTTTTCATTTACCCAATTACCCAATAATTCCTTTGTCTCACAAAACATTCATTAAAGTTAGGAGGGGAAATAGAGAGCCCCTTGAATTTCGCGTACTGGAAATGGTACTCTGTACGGTACTTGAAAGTCGATGCGTAAGTTGAAATAGATATCTAGCCCACCCATTTTACATTATAAAATTCGATGCTTTCACTGATTGGTCGGTCCTATCTAATACCCCTTACCCGTAGAAGTTTGGGAACTATCATATTCACGGGTGGACAATAGGAGAGAAAGAATATCTATGGATCTTGATTTTGAAGATTTATACTGTTTGCGAATGGCAACTTGCTACTTGTGAGTTTTTCATAACATGAAAAGAAAGAAAGAGGGGGAAAGAGTAGACTTTCTGTTCGGTATATGTGGCTAGAGAGACGTGGATGGGACTGAACGTTGAGTCTTGACAGTTTGAAGTCTTGTGGGGGTTAGGGATGCCTCGGTACGAGAAGCCGTACCTCGTGAAAGAAAGCAGCGTGAAGAGCATGATGGAGGTAATGAAAGTCTTGACACGGGACACGAGAACATTTTTTGCAGGAGGGGTGGTAAAGAGTCTCGCTCTAGATTGGTTTGAATTGATTTGGTTCGGTATTTAAATTAGACATTCATGAATGTAATCTTAGATGGATAGATAGAACACAGCCAGCTGAATCCTCATCCTCGTCTCCATCTCCATCCCCCTCCCAATCTCTATATCTCCAAGCCACCGCTTCACTAAATCCAAAAGGTATCTCATCGCTGAAAAAAATTCAATCCTGTACTCCAAGAGTTTTTTCCTTCCCAAAAGCCAAGGAGAATCGCTGGAAAATGCTGCCAACGCAATGCTATGCTATGCTACGCTCGCTCGCTAATCTAAGAACGAATCAAACAAATAAAAGCAGCAATAGAAGTATCGTGAAACTCGTCATACATAATTTGAGACCGAAATAGATATAGAAGATCTCCTCCACAGCTGATGCAGGAGTCGACGGAAAAGGGATGTCCTCGTGGAGATGTTGTGTTGTTGTGGTTGTGATTGTCGAATGCTGCATATGTGATGCGAGCACAGCCTCCTCCAAGGTAAGCGAACAAGAATACGTTAAGGAATTCTCCGTTCAATAAATAGAATACTCTTCTCCGTATCTGCAAACTGCAATGCAGCCATAAACACATGCATGCATGCATCTGAAACCCTCATCCAATCTTCTCTCGCAACTCTCAGACTTGTCCATCCCTTTTCGCAAAAAAGTCAAGACGAATGCGACCCTGAATGTGGGAGACACGCTCAAGCTGACATGACATCATTGAAGCCCAGTCTATCCTGCAGCATCGCGGGATCCGACGTCAAGTGCAGTGCTGTTCCCTCCAATGAAAGTGTACTGAGTGGAGTTGTGGCGCCTTGTGAGTGGTTGGAGGTTGGTGGCTTGCATGCGTGCATAAGGGTTCCCCGGGATTAGGCGAAATGCGAGGAGGGTTGAAGTGACAGCTGCAGCTCCGCCGTTTAGTCTGCACTGTATGGAGGTATTTGCGGAGAACTGAGCAGCTCCCTTACTCGCGGTGCACGGAGAGCTGTCGGTGATGGTGGGTGGGTGGATGAATGGATGAATGGCTTGCGCATGCCTAAGCTGGTCTCGGACAGCTGCAGAGGAGAGCGTCATGCGATTCTGGACGCGTGCATGGTGGTTTTTTGGAGTCGAGATGGGATTTTTCGAATGGTGAAATTGGGTGTGTGTGTGACGAGAGTCGGGAAATGTGGTAACGGGTCGAAATCCGGGTGCTGTGAAGCCTCAATCCTCAAGCCTGAAGCTCAGGTTTGGCTTGACGCTTTGTTGGTCCTCCTGTCCTTTCCTTCTGTAGTTTGAATAATCCAGTAACATTGATCCTGGATTCTCTCTCTGCGCTCCCTTCACTTGTAGCCAACCATTCTGGCACAACGATCACAGTAATAGAGATTGTGACCAAAGCGCACCATGCCTGATGCTTGAGCTTCGTCCGAACTGACTCTCCTTAATTCTCCTCCCGCCCCGGCGCTGATAACTGTCTCGACGCACTTTGCGCATCGCGAGCAGCGCATGACCTCGACGCGTGGTTGCGAGGCGTCCATGGAGAAGCTGGTGGCTGCTGAGTCGGCGTAGGATGAAGAATAGGATGAGGATCCTGATGATGAGGATGAGGAGGACGATGAAGATTCGGACGAAGTAGATTTTCGGTTTGAGGGTCGGTGTGGTGAAGAAGTGCGAGAGTTGATTGCTTCACTCTGGAGTTCGTAGTATCGGGAGCTCATGGTGGCGGTATTGAGATGGAGTGACGTGAGGATATTTGGACCCTTAAACTTTTTTTTTTTGGGAAGTAATGATGGTGATGTCGGGAGTTGAGAGAAGTCCCTTAGATTATATCTCCAAGATCAATCTGGGGTCTGTTGTCCTAAGCCTCCCTGTCCTGCTTTAATTAATCCCTCGGTGCAGATGGGTTGTTTGCTGCGCTGCGCGTTGTTTCAGCGGTGGATGCGAATGCACTTGGTCTGCAGATCCAAGGCTGGCATGCAGGAGGGTCCTGGTGGTCCAAAGTCGAAGGTGAGGTAGTCGATAAACCCACAAGACACAGAAGCTGGAGTCCGATGCGCTTTCTGAAAATCGATCTTGACGTCTGGTCTCGGTCCAAGTGGGTAGTTCCAGGGGAAGATCTTTTTCCAATATCAGGATTCGGCAATGTAGGATGAGGTAGTGAGGGGCAGCGGAGAGGGTGACAATGGTGGGATTTGACTGGACGATAGGATTCACAGGAGACTCGCTGGATGATTCGAGCCTTGATTCTGGATCGTGGAACGGTCGAGACAACTGCAGGCCAGGAAGATGATATCGCCAAAGGTTTGCTTATTGGACAGATGAGGCAAATATTTGGTGCATATGGAGACTGGAGAGGGTACAGGAGGGGTACAGCTGATGACACTGAATGATTGGAAGTTTCGTCCGAGGGGTGGATGATGTCGGTCGAATGACTTCAGACGAGAACGGAGAACTCTTGGGTGACTTCGAGGTCTGTTGAAAGGCGGGTAGATGTGAGAGTTGAGAGCGGGAGGACTCTTGCCTTTATCAAAATGGGTAAGCGAAGTCGAGGCGAAGTATTAGCTGCGATCTCCAGGAACCTTTCGAAGTTTTTGGCTTGAACTAATTTTTGGAAAAAGAATAAGCAAGAGACGTGAAGAGGGAAGGCCAGGTTATATGAAACTACTGAACGCGGCACCCGGTGAGGTCTAATTCATCCAAGTCCGTATGTACTCACTCACTCACTCTAGTCAGAAGCCGGGCATGGCATAGTTCGACGTCGCATACACAGTAAGGATTACTCAGGCCATGCCGCACATCCATGAATCTACCCTAGTCCTAGTACAGTACTACTAATTCTGATGCTCGTAGGCCGTTGTAACCCATCCCAGCCGAGTCCTTGGGTTCTTCTTGTCTTCTTTGCTGGCTGCCTGCCTCTGCTTCCGTGCTTCCCTTCCTTGCCTTTCCTTTTCTCCACCACCTGTACCCTTCCTGCACCCGCGCCAGGTAGACTTACGAATAACCCAAGCCAACAAAGGGCCACGCCGCCCTGACTGAGCAAATTCTCAGCAGAGACGAGCGACCTGCATAACTCGGAGTGGAGTTGAGTGGAATGGAGTTTAATTGAATGAGTAAAGGTATAGTGAGAATTCAGCAAACTAATCAGGCTTCAATTGAACCAACCCTGCCCAATGGAAGGAACCCCTCGCCAAGAAGAACCACCAAAGACAGCTTGATGGCTCCTGCGTGGCTCTTGGCGCAAGTTTGGGAAATATGTTCAATTTTCTCCTCTTGGTACCCACTTCAACCTCTCACTTCTCTCCCAGCACCCCCGCTTGGCAGGTATCTTCGAGAGGGTTCCTAGTCTAGACTTGCCCATCCTCACCGCTTGGGTATCAAGTTATGACAAGTTATTATCAAGGGCTGCAAAATAACCCAAACGACACACCAAGCCCTGAAGTGGCAAAGTTCGAGAGCCCAAGACAAGAGCCCAAGAGTCCAAGACCAGACACCCCAGCCACAGTTCTGGACCGATGATGCTGCGAAGTCTCGATCCTCGGCCACAATCACTCACTCTCTCTATTGCGCGCGTTTCCTGAGGTCTTGGTCTTGCCCATGCCTGTGCCCACTGAATGAATGGGTCTGACGGCCACTACTTTCTTCCGTAGTGCGACTGCTGAGAAGCCTAAGGGTGTACATGCTCAGCAGTGCCGGATACCCAGCGAAGCCTATTCGAAGTTCAGAGCCCGACTCTCAAGCGCCGATCCTCAGCAACGTCACCACTAACAACATGCACAGCACTAAAACCAAATGGCCACGCGGACGAAGTCCTCCTCTCACGATCTGTTTCTTCAATCCTGAAGTCTGGTTGGTAGCATGGGCAATATTTGGATTTTACGGATAAGTCAAGTTTCAAGATCGCGGCGTCGAATGAGGAGCTTGGATCGAGGAACGGAGAGAAGGCTGCAAGGTCACCCCTCTCCCCCTCGATCGTGAACCCCTCCCTCATCTGCAACAAACGCGCCATGCCGAAACGAAACGAACCATCAACATCCCGACAAGAAGACAAGAAAGCCACGTCTTGGTCTCTTTGCTCCCCCCGCACTCCTACAGTACAGTACTATGCAATACAAAAACATCTTGAAACTACCGTACCGTACCGTACGATACAGCATGTTGCTTCCCTTCTCGTATGATTACCGCTGCAACGGTAAGGAGTATCGTATCATGGCACGGCTTGCCTCAGCTGTTGTGCTGCGCACAGTCAGCTCAGCAGGGATACAACTCCGTAACTCAAATATCAAATATCGAAAGAAAAAGCCTCATTTCCCATCTCCTCCGCAGTTGGGCGTGTATTAGAGGACGGAAAAATAAAAATAAAAAAAGGTACTTCGAGTTCTGAAACCGAAGCGCGAACTGCCTTTCAATCCGTGCCGAAAACTGTAATTCGACTTTCAAGATTCGCGCCCGAGCGTTTGAACAGTGAAAGTCACTGTTACACTGTCCCCTCGAATTGAATTATGCGAGGTTGTCTTTCTGCGTAGATTTGACTTTGCTGTCAGTCGCTGTCGGCGTACTCGGATCTCGCTAACTCGGATGCGAGATACTCGCCGATCTGCAAGCTTATGTGTTTACTTACTGTACAGAGTAAATTAACAGTCCTCGTACTTCCGTACAATCAACAGCATCGGAAAGGTTATTTCAAGCAAGCTCTTTTGAGAGATGTGTACTGCTGACACTGGGTCTGCGTTTCTGATTCCGTACCCCTGGACACAGTCATGTAAGCTGTCAAAAGTCTCTCACCCGATAGGCTCAAAGACGCAATCCGGAAGCAAGCGAGATCGAGAACCCAGGCCGGCCGGCGTCGGATTTCCAGACAATATCGAAGCAAAGTAAGAAAAGTATGATATCGGAATCGGATACGAAATCAAAACCATTTACTCAGCCGAAATGCCGCGTATGCCTTCTGCACTCTTCTTTCTTTCAAGTCATCTGCAGCTGCATGTACTATACATGTGGACTTGTACATGTGAATTTGGGTGAGGCATTTCACAATTTCAGTTTCCTTTCCGTTCCGTTCCATTCCCTTCATTCCATCCCTTAGTGTGCACGCTCGCATGAAACTTCTCCATCGCATCCGGCTGCATGGGTAGTCATAAATATGTAGATGGGGGGGTCACAGGATAGGCAAGCCCAGGTGCAGGGCAACGCAACGCAAGCATCTCGGCCCTGGCCTACTTGCCGAGCCGCATCTCGATGTTTCTGTATACGAGAACGATTTCCTTCCTTTCCTTCCATCTCATCCTTCCATGCAGCAGCAGCCAACCGCACTTCCGTTTCACCCGCAGCCTCCATCTCGCTTACACTGATGCATGCAAGCCCTTTCACATCGCCAACATTTACCTCAAGCCACAACCACCAGGCATCAGCCAAATGATACCTCGCGCCCGAACATTCTTTACTTTCCAGGAGTCCAGGAGTCCAGGAATCAAGATGGTCTGGACTCTGAAGTGGATTTGACTCAATGCTACTTACAGGTGGATTGGCTTGGATTGGATTGAAACTCCAGACGAAAGATGAGGAGCCTCGGCTTGTGGTATTGATGGTTCACACTGTGGATTCAAATGTGATGAGGAGGCTGAAAACTAGGGGAAGCCTGCCGCGAACTTTTCTTCCCCCGACCAGAGGACCAGAGGTGTTAAGAATATCCCGAAGAATGGAATAGTAGTCAAAACTTTTTTAGATCTTCTGTTTCTTTATCTTTATCTTCCTCGAATGTGAAAGGAAGAATAGATACTGACGATTAGTTCTGAACTTTCTTATTTTGACCTTGGCTGGGACCAGGACCTGTACCTGTTGAGATCCAGAACTCCTTACCCTCCATTCTTTTCCTTTCCGTCGCTCTCCTTTCACTTTTCGCCAAGTCAAACTTTGGAATTCTAGACCGTCCCCTCCTTCCTTTCCGGCTCCACAACCAAAAAAGAAAAGCAAAAATCCCGACAAAAGTTGCCCTCCCCCGTGAGAAGGAAAGAAAGAGAAAGAAGTCAAAAGCTATGCGGCTCAAAAGCTTGGCTACAGTAGCTCTACCCTACGACCCAACCCAGTCCGAGCTGTCCGCTCCACTCTTAAAAAAGTATCCTTCCCGATCCATTCACTCGGTGAGCTAGCTACCCTGATCGTCACCCTCCTCAGCTTGGAAGACCCGAAGCGTCATTGTGTTTTCGTTTCTCCGCTTTCCTGATGCTCTTTACTTTTTGAAACTCATATTGGGTTTCTGGGAAGTGTCTGGATGAGTTTGTGGTTGCATGGGAAGAAGAAGGAGTACTAGTCTTGGCTTTGGAGTGGCTCGGCGGATGGGTCGAGCCTTCAGATATTGAGACGGGTCGATCTAAGTTTAAATGAGTAGAGTTGACCGTCTTATTGTGCTGGTGCTGCTGGGAGTTTTGCCTTTTTCATCTTTAGCTACTTCTACTGGAGTGGAACTCCGTCGTGTTTTCGTATTTCTGGAAGGGACTGCAAGGGTTCTGTCTCTACCACGCGTGCTTGGATCTTGTTACTGGCTTATCTTGGGGGTAGGTAGTCAAGGAACTAGGAAGCCAAGATTTCCAATGAGGTTGACTTCTGCCTTTCGATGCATGATGCATATGTCTGATGCTCTAGCATCGTCATTGCCAATCGGAACATTCTCCTATGTGTCCTCCCTGAGTCGCAATGCCTCTACAATGAAGACTCTAGAGGGAGAAGCGCTTTGGGAAGGCGACCTTGTACTTGTATTCGTTCGGCACAGGATGAAGCGTGAAGAGAGCGGAAGATGTATTTACCGGTTGTCAAAGGTAGCGGTACTACATCGAATAGTCTGGACCTGATGCAGAGGATTAGGTCTTATGCTAGTAGCTTCATTTGTGCTGAATATGAGATTTGTGGGAGAGCTCGAGTTGTGTTGTTATCTGGTAGTACCGATGTTATCATGAGTAGAACTTTTCATGATCTTGGCGCTTGGAAGGGATACTCGCTACTGTGTGTCTATAGGAGATTTCTCTATGATACCCGTTCGCTCAATAGTAGTTCCATCAGCCGCCATCAAGGCTAAAGTCAAGCTCCTGGAGCCGAGAGGCTTTCCTAAGCGAGTCTGGTTCTAGCCTCAATAAACATAACCCAAATTCAGTTGATCTAGGACTTTGCTCCTTTGACATGCTTCTCACATTGAGAAACAATCGACAAAAAGTTACATCATTGGCCCATATGAAATGGGGCTATGTTTCTCAATGCAAAAATCAGTGCACTGCGATTCTCGTCAACAACGCAATGCTGCTATGCTTACTTATCCAAGCCACTTTACACATTCTTCTCGGCTGGTTATGTAAACCGACCCTCACCAAATACAAC
Organism: Cadophora sp. MPI-SDFR-AT-0126; assembly: GCA_020747065.1. Classification (NCBI taxonomy): domain Eukaryota; kingdom Fungi; phylum Ascomycota; class Leotiomycetes; order Helotiales; family Ploettnerulaceae; genus Cadophora; species Cadophora sp. MPI-SDFR-AT-0126. The sequence continues at coordinate 1,339,457 of JAGMVK010000011.1, forward strand.
CACATTACTACCGTCTACCAGAATGAAACAAAGAAAAGAATGTATGCAAATTGATCCCTTGCTGACCTAGTACCTCCCTCCTCAACAGGCATAAAAGCAGCACCCCATCCCAAAAAATGCCAAACAAGGATATGGAGCTGAGCCAATGGGAGAAAGTACACGATCGGATAGGAATCAAAAGAGGACATCGTTTGCAGAAGCAAAGGTACCGTACGTTAGTACAGACCGAACGAGAACGGAAGCAATTCTTCATTCCCAACTGCAGTATATGACCGCAGCAGAATTGGCTTGCTGACACGACATGAACCTCCTCGACCCACATCCAAGCTAACCACACAAACCATAGCTTCCAACTGGCTACGCAAATCCATCCTCTGCGCCAATCCACAATTCTCGAACCAGATATTTCCCTTTCCGGAAGTTCTGGAAAAGCCATGGAAAGATGTTTCTTTGGGTCCCGTCTTGGAAACGTGCGTGGTAGGGATGGATGCAAGGGACTGACTGTGATCCATCGTTCTAGGAGATTGTGGTTCCTCTGCGCTAGAACGATAGAATATGCAGAGAACATGCATGGAAGGACGGGAGAAGAGCGAGCGGTAAGGGGGGATGCCTTTTGTGTCAGCCGCCGGGCAGGAAATTTGATGAGTAAGTCTCTGATAATGAATGGATGGGTATCTGGTTGGTTGGTTTGTGGTATGAAGAGGGATAGCGGGCCGGTCTCGTTGTGGATGTCGGCTTTTGGTGGTGTATGTGCATGAGTGAGTGCATAGAGGAGATAGGGAGAGATCATCTGTGGGATGTGGCTTGGATGGTTGGTATGCAAGGTGCTTATGAGAGGGTGGATGTGGGAAAGTCGACTTCGTATCCCGTCGTGTTGTGTTAAGCGAGGCTTGGGAAGCGAATGAAACAAGGGAAAAGGAATAGGCAGGAATGGGAAGGAGTAATGAGAATGAGGAAGGTTACATGAGAGTAGAATTTTCATGTGTGAAGGTTGAGACGTTACTTTTGAAGCGGATTGCATGAGGATGGAGACAGAAAAATTGTTGATCCATTAGATGCTTTCTCGAGGAGACTCGTGCAAGTTCAACAAAGATGCATGTGCAAGGCAACATGAACGACGATTGATGATGGGTAAGGACAAAATTGAGACGGGGCTTTGTTTTCAACACTTTGAATTTCTCTCTGCTCACAATATAATGCGTCTACTTGCGCAATACCATCTTTCTCCTCCGTATGTACCGCTCTTTCGCCCCTTCACTTGCTCGCTCGCTGTCTGGCTCCAGTGCGAAATCTACGCGACTTGGATTAAACGCCCGGGAAATCAACCAAAATCAAAACAAAGGACAATTATCTATACAATGACTCTCTTTTCGCTTTTCTCCTTCTTCCGCCTCGCTCTGAAGTAGGAGGAAGGGAGTCGCTGCGGCACGTCCCCGAGTCTGTCAATGGTATCAAAGAAGCAAGCGGCAAGCAATGAAGTTCATCCAATCCCGTCATACAATCTCTCCTCTCATGCTTCTAGCATCTCGCATCTCGCCCCTCTTGAATCAAATGCCCCTCCAACACACACACACACACTCTCTCTCTCTCTCGCGCGCGCGCGCGCGCGCGCGGTCAATTGAAAGGAAACTTGGTAGCATCCGCAGCAACCGGGGAATCAATCAACCAATCAAGCAACTCAATCCGCACTCAGTTAAAACGGTAAGAAAAGGATCTAACCAAGGAAAGTCGTAATATCATGAGGGTTAGCGAGAAGGAAAAGAGAAATTTCAGGTCCGTATCGGACAAATTGTATGTGTATGCCTGTGCTTTGCCCAGCAACCTGCGAATCCAGAATACAGGCACCACCGTCAAGGCGCGTAGTACAAAAATACACATCGCCGGGCCGCCTGCTACGCCAATGTAAACAAAAGAAATGAAAAGGCTTGCTCGCTCAAGACTCATTTGAATCACATCACAGCACAACATCCGCAACCTCCCTTCTTGGAATCTTCAGGCGGATCTTGTACTCTGATAGGCGCTTTGGGACTTTGTTGGGGACCTACACCCATAGGTGTACCAGAATGGATTTTTGGCATCGTTGAATAGCTCCCGGTTCCGGCAGTACCTGGTCGTCCTGTGCTCAGAGCAGGACTCTTTGGACCTCGTAATGGCCACTCTGGATCCAGAGACTGTTCGGTTTTCTTCTCCGCTTCTGACGCGGCTGCCGGAGCTGCTGGTGGTTCTGGTGTACGGGGATTCTCGTCGTTCAAAGGCCGGAAATCTGTGTCATAGGTATTCCCAAATTTGCCTTCCTTCTCCCACTGCTCCTGCTGTAACCGTCTGGCAACTGTTGGAAGAAGTTGTTGATCGGGTGGTAAACGAGGGTCAGGTTTGAACATTGTTGCCAGCCACGGTGGATCTCCCTCAGGACGCTTGCTGATGCTGTTGCTTGGCCCAAGCTCGCCAGATCGAGTTGGCGGTCTTTGGCCGGTTGCATTGACTTGATTTGAACCAGACCTCGTTTTGGACCGCTGGGAGGCAGAGGCAGCGCGGTTTGCAGGTGCTGAGCCTTTTTTCAAAGGCGTCTTCTTAGTTGGAGAATTTTCGGATAGTAGTCGTTTGGCAGGAGTTGGTGTCGCTGTGGGATCTTCACTTCCCTTAATGCTTTGGCTGCGTCCGCGTGATTTAGAATATAGTATCGAATCCTCCTCCACGAGGCCTGATCTGCGAATCGGGGTGTCACGCTCCAGATGTTGGAATGGTATAGGAAGAGGACTGGTCTTCATGACCGGTATTCGTGAAACACCTTTCACTCCCCCACTAACATCCTGGTACACATCCCCTTGGTCTTCAGCAGCTTCTTCCGGCAGACGTAAATCCCACACATTATTATCCCGTGCCTCGTCTTCTTCGGTGGGAAATGAGCCAACGCGCTGCCGCTTTTGTGCCTGCTCGCTCCTTGATCCGTTTCCTTGCTGGTCTCGACTGTGCTCTCGTCGACTTGATTTGCTAGGTGCCCGAGCCCTCGGAAGAATTATGCCTGCAGCTTGAAGTTCCTGGCTTTCAATACGCGCGAGTTTGTCTCTATGTATCCAACGCGATCGTTCCGGATCGTCATCCTCGAATAGCTCTGCACCGGCCTGCTTTGCATCACTGTAATCGATGCTATTTATCCCGCTTCTGTTCGGTCCGTAGAGATCGAGTAAACTATCTGGTGCACTTCCAGTCTCGCTGATACTGCTATCCTTCCGATTCAACGCATTCACTCGTGCGGGGGCCAAATATCCACTCTCTGCAGAACGCGTCGAATTGGTATCGGGTCTTCGCTGTGTCAGATCTGTTCGGGAGTTTTGGTGGCCCAGGGCATGACCATTCGTGTGAGACAGAGGTGGTTTGCTGTATTCCGCTAGTTTTTGGGGATTCTAGAGAGAGGCTTGGTCAGCATATGCTCAAAGCATGGAATTGAGCGGCTCTAGGCTCTCCAATACTGACTTCTGATTGTGATGGCACAGCGTAATTCCACGATTGCTGGCCTCCGTGTGAACTGCTTGGAGGTGTGAGGGAAGTTGGGGCTTGCGGCGCGGAGACCGCAGCCATCTTGACTTCAGGCTTCTCTAACCCAAAGTTGAAGGTATCAATCTTTATGACGGTGTTTCGTGGTGTAGTAGGAGCGTCGTCCGCAAACGAGGATCGGCGTGGCTTTGACTAGGCGAAGCAAGGGCAGGAGAATGTCTCTGAAGATACAGAATAGACTCAAACGAGAGACGGAAAGAAATCGCCAGCAGATATGGTCTTGTGAGGATCCAGACAATACCAGAATCGTCACCAAAGATCCAAACCGGACAATTGATAGAAGGAAGGGTCTGGTCTCCTAGGGCGGAGGACGTGCGTTGAAGTCCCGGCGGTGGCGCGAAATAGGAACAATTGCCCAGAAAGAGTGAGATCGAAGAAGTGATTGCGCAGGAGAGTAAGTCCAGAGAGGATTCTTGACGTGTGCAGGCGGCCAGGCGCAGGGGAGGTGGTCGAGAAGTGAGGTTTCGTTTGGCTTCCTTTACTGCTGCTGCTTGCGAAAGGGGACAGCCAAGAAGGAAGCTCAAATGTTGTCTTGCCGCATTGGAAGCATTTAGCGACCGGGGCTAGTTAGAATGGGGGGGTTAAAGGCCGAGGCTGGGCTGGCTCGCTGGCGATTCGCATCAACAACAAAGAAAGGGAGAATAAAAGACGACATCCATGACAGAGCCCAACGATATAATAACAGACTTATGTATCAAAGCATGTCAACGGCATTGATTAATCCTATCCACAATCATGCAATCTAGGACATCCTGTGTGTTCCCTTCAGACAATCAACCGCATCGCAGTTACGAAATTTGATATATCCTCACGGGTCGCTCTAGAGTCCCATCCCAGCCTGCGCACCCCGAACAGACTCGACCAGTCCTTTAACCTCCGTTCGGCGCATCTTGCATCTCCAATTTCCAAGCTCACAGTCTGCCAATCCGCGATTTTGCCAATCTGCTGAGTGGTCTGAACATGGAAATATGGCTTGCATGAGTCACCATAGCTGAGAAGCAACTCTCGAATACCTGGCATTAATTCTATTGAACACTGCTTGTTAGACTGGCCAATGTTCCAAGTCTAGTACAGCACATATTCTACGCCTTCTTCGAGTTAGATCGGCTTCCCTTTCCATCATGCCCGACACGCAGCCAACAACACGCAGAACCCGATTTGTTTGTATATCGGATACTCACAATGGCTGCCCTGGAGGAGCATTCAAGCTACCCAAGGGAGACGTTCTCATACATGCTGGAGATATGACCAACCAAGGTTCTTTTTCGGAACTAAAAAAGACCGTAGACTGGCTGGAGGAAGCAGACTTCGAGAAGAAAATCATTGTTGCTGGTATGCATACTCATGCTTCACCTACTTCCCTGGATGGTGGATCTATAGTCACCTGTCCGGTTTGGTTGTCCAACGGCTTTCTAGCACATTACTGGTTGTATATTCTACTCGTTATATAGTTTTGAAGCATGGCATTTACATCATAACCTATTCATACACAGGTGCAAATCACTAACAGACATAGGCAATCACGACATTACTCTAGACTCCGACTTCTATTCCCAGTATGGTCCATCCTTCCACAATCAAAATCCCCAGGACCCAAGACGTTGTCAAGAGCTTTTGGAACAGTCTCCTTCGATTACATGGCTCAAGCACGAAGCAGCTGTAGTCAACCTCACCTCCCCCACTGGTCCCCGGACAACATTCAAAATATTTGGTTCTCCTTACTCTCCTGCAGACGGGATGTGGGCCTTTGGATACAATGCCGATGAAGCAAAGCACATTTGGGATCCCATACCTCTCGATGCAGATATCGTTCTTACACATACCCCTCCGATAAACCACGTCGATCAGAGAACATATGGACAGTCGGTGGGATGTAAAGTCTTGCGCGAAGCGTTATGGAGAGTTCGACCAAGGATGGCGATATGTGGCCATGTCCACGAAGGAAGGGGTGCTGAACATGTTCTCTGGGAACTTGGAGACATTAACCACGAGAAGTACGAAAACAGGGTGGAACGGTGGGAAGACTCGGGCCGAAACAACAAGCAGATTTCACTAGTCAATCTTACAGCTAAAGGGCGAAATCCGCTTAATAACGATGGTGCGCTGGGACGGAGGGAAACGTGCATTATCAATGCAGCTATCGCAGCCTCGAGCTATCCTCACACGGGCGGAAGAAAGTTCAACAAACCTATAGTGGTCGATATCGATTTGCCAGTGTGGAAGGACTGATCTTCTTGCAATCCAATCGATACCGTCTCTGATAGCATGACCCCTTTCCCAGTTTGCTTGTCAGGCGTCAGTTGAAGGAATCACACCACAAAGACCGTCTTGCTGTACTGAGTGTGATCGAGGGCTGGCAACGGCCACGGTGATGTCAAGAGAGACGGCCACGAAGGCACACAATTACTACTCCCTGGTTTTGCGATCTGGGCTTTGCGGCACCATGGACCCAAAGTACTTCTCTATGGTACTTTCCCTTGAAAAGCTTGCATCACTATGGCTTACCATTCGATATCCTCCCAGGTCAATTGGAACGGAATCATACCCAAAGTTTTCTCTTTTTCCTTCTAGCTGCCCGGTGCTATATTGGGGCGACTCGATCCATCTTGTCATTGCCACGTTCCCCATTGCCTGGCTAAGGCGCGTTGCGTTGATGCCGTTGCTGGAAGGAATAACGAACAAAGTTCTAATCATTAGCATATGGACGGGCCAATTTTTAATCACATCTCTATCAGCCCTAAAGTATGTTGTCAGATCTGTATCGTGTTAGTTAGCATACGCTATCTATGTCTTAACATCCGGTTCAGCACTAATATCTCGCCTCCAGAAGTTCATCCAGCTAGTGCTTTAACATTGAGGATGCAATGGAAAAAAAACTTTGCGTCTAGCCATCAAACAGATCTCTTCATACATACCAGCCTTTTTCCTCCGAGGTTGACTACTAGCTACAAGCTACAAGTGCGAGAGGTGGAGGTTACTATTTCTCCACATCGAGCTACAGGCGTAGCTATGCTTCAATACTTTACTCCTCAAACCCCATTGAATTACTAAGTGAGATGCCCATCATGTCAAGTTTCTATTAAGTCTTCTTGCGTGCCACGGTTCTGTTGTAGCAGTCGAGCTTATGTTCTCGAAATTGTTGCTATGCCTCACTTCAGGACCGCTACGGCCCTTGTTCTAACTCTACTGCTGGCTGCAACACTACTGGCTACAGATCATCCCAATCACGCGGACTTAGACCGGCTCAGACCTGTGATGCACTTGTCACTAATCGTTGTTGACGTCGTCCACAGTATCCAGGCAAGCTCCTCGAGCCTAAAGTAGGTCGCTTCTGTTGAGAATGAAATTTCCAGTACTTCCCGAGACCCTTCCTCTTTCCCTTCCGCAACCTTCATTGCAAATCTCTCGGTCTTCCAAGAAGCCACAATCCTCGTAAGCAATCCTCGCTGCTTCCATCGATACCTGAGACTAAACATCCATCTTATTCATTCAGTGACGCCGTCTGTTCAACATGGCAAGATCAGCTCCGTTTGTGCTTTTACGCTGCATCGCATTGCTTTTCTTGTTCCGAGTCGCATCCTGCTCACCAATTGCCAATCATGATGAGCCCAGTCGCGATACAGCTGAAGTTGACAGAATTTTGGATTTCGTCGGCAATGGCGGCGCAACAGACCCAGACAATGTTGACACCGCCGCCATCAAGGCTACCTCTACCTCCGAACCGGCCACCAAGATTGCTGCCAACGAACAGCCAATGCGTGAATCCATAACTTATGTCACCCAGGAAGCGATCGATGCCTATGAGAAACACGGCGACTGCCACCCTGCCTTCTTCGACGTCACCAGTGAGAATCTTCGTCAGGCAAACGTATCCCTCTGGTACAATGAGTTCATGACCGCGAAGGCAAAGGCCGATCCCGAGGCATACAAGCGGTTCGGAGAATTTTCTCTCTTCGCTCGAGAGATCATGCAAACTTCCGACTTCGAATGCAACCTTCAATCCAAAGGTTGCAATCGCATACCTTCTTGCAAAGATGTCACTAACCACCTTGAGAGGCGGAACTTGGGCCTCTCCACTGCTGAACTTTTGGATCAAACGAAAAAAATCTACCTGACGGTTAAGCAAATGGATTCCATCACTAAGTATATCTCGAACATGCATGTACGTACCGTTTATGGCTTCCTTATGCACTGGACTGACTAAAGACAGGAACTCCTCAGCACCGTACAATCTAACATTGATGGAATCATCATGTCCATCATTACCGATTTCACTACACAGTCAAGCACAGATAGCGAAATCGCTTGCATGCTTCTCAAATTCGCATACGAAATGGCTTTTCAGATCGTGCAAACGGCCTTTTCATTCGGTCTTGGTTCAATTCCCAACGGAGCTGGAGATTACGTTCTTGCTGGTGACAAGATTATCAAAGCAGGACAGAATAAACAGCAACAGGATTTTGCTGCTAACAGTCACTGGATTTGGACCGGTATAGATCTCGTCCACTCGGTTGCGCAGATGGAAATGCAAATTGAAGGGATGAAATGGACTGATGAGTGGTACGGTGCAAATGCGGAAATGGAGCAGAAAAACTACCATCTCGTCATGGCGCAAGCCTATGTTGGTGGATTGTGCGCTGAAGTGGGTGGAGATATGCCAAATCAGAACTGGGAGCGAGCAACCAAGATGGCCTCGTATGTGTCCAAAGCTTTCATGGACATGAGAGCCGTTTTGGAGAGACTGATGAAGGCCCTCTCCAACGGAAGCGAAATGGAGAATGGTGTATCATACTTCGCTTTGTACCTGGAGCATGACGAGATGTTCAACGCTCTACAGCGTCTCAAGCAAGGCCACTCCGTCTACGAGAGGTATTTCACAACCATTGCCGAGCGTTGGAACTTCTTGCTAACTGCCTCCAGTATCATGACCCAGCGTTTCAAAGAGTCGCTCATCACATCTGCCTTGGCCAACAGCAAATGCTACCAGAAGTGTGCCAACAGACCTGGTGATTTGAAAGCTCAAGATGCCTGCAAGTCCAAATGGGCGAACGTTGATAGCCGATACTGCCCAGAGGAGGACGAATTCACCGCTTGCCAGGTACAATGCTTCACTACACAGACTGTTGGCAACCGTGAGAGAACCCTCATCGGAAAGATGGCTCTACCACAATACGCGCTCTCGGTAAAGCAATTGCTCAAGGACTCTCTGCACCACTACCACGAGACTGGCAATACACAACCCGCACTCGGACAGCTGGCAGGAAACGGATCCAGCGACATCCTAACTTTGGAACGGACTCTCAATTCTGAAGTTAGCGGTCTCGCATTGCCTGTCTGCTACTCAACTAGTGTCAAGCTCGCCGAATTCGACGACAAAGTCCACTTTGGAATGAAGTACAATCAGAATCAACAGTTCCCATGTACTTGCGGTGACTGGAGATCGAACGAGACACCAGGCTTTATGGCGAGATTGGGATTAGCTGCCAACCAGTCTGATTTCCAAACTGGTGCTGCCAAAGAGCTGTTCACTCAGATCTGCCCACACGTAAGTCAGGCCCCTCTCCCCGACTTCTGCCAGACAAAACAAAACACAACACAAACTAACACCTCTCTCCTCAGAACCTCAAGCACCTCCCGCCCCTCAGCCGCTTCCTCGCCTACTGCAGCCTCGGCATCCAATTCCCCGACAAATCCACCGGCAAAGGCCCAGCTTCCTACCCTTCCAGCCACCCCGACCACTGGGTGCACAACATGCACCAGATCCACACCGGGCGCGGAGCTCATCGCCACTGCGACATCATCCGCGAGCAGGTCAAAGAGATGGATGAGAAGGCGGGCAATACGGCGTTCTGTAAGAAGGTCACGCCGGAGATGGCGGAGGTTATCAACCAGGGGAGGGCGCACGCGGAGAATTCGAGGGGGAGCTTTGTGGTGAGCTATAAGGAGGCTTGTAAGAAGTGGTTGAGGAATAATAGGGCGTAGATGGAGATGGGGTTGCTATGACTTGGTGGCTTCTGATATGTTGTCTGGACGTCTCGCCGACTTGTTGGAGTTGATCATCTTTGCTGCCAGCTCTTCCTGAGTTTTGTTTCTCAAGCTGGAACTACACCTTCCCAGTTCTTGATCGTGCAGACTCGGAGGTCTTCAAAAGTTTGGGCATGGCGTTCATGGAGGCTGCCAGAAGTCATTTTTAGGACATTGACGTTGGCCTTGAGATTTGGTGCCATCTTGACTTGTATCTATCTTATTCACATCGTCTCTTCCCTTTTGTTTCATTTCGTCCAAAACACAAAAGAACACACACACATATATATATACACAATTTCAGTAGTCGAGAATAATATTAATGAAACAAAAAAACATATCAAAAGCTTATAAGCCCAACCGGTAGCAGAGCCTCAGCCTCACGCGGCCTCCACTCGAACCATCCTTTTACCACGTGTAGCATGTCTCGCATCGACGAACAGGACCGGCCTCGTCTATTCCATTCTACTGGTCCCATGAAATATTAAAGCTCAAGGCTCGATTGAACGTATCTACGCATGCATCTAATCTCTACTCTACTCGCCTCAACTCGACTCCACTCAGCCTGGCGCATATTCCCTCCTTCTCTCCCTCCCACGCGCTTCTTCACCACTCCATAACATATCTACTGCAGGACACCCTCTCCTGCACTCAGCCAAAGCACATAAACCTCAAACCCAAGCCACAGTTCCATTTCCTTCCGTTTCCTGGCCTTCCTTGCCTTGCATTATTGCACTCCCCCTACCTCCCTATGGCAAGCAATACCCCGCACCGAACTGCACCGCACCGTACCGCAAAGCTGCATTTGCTTTCTGGCGCATATGTGCGTCCTCGTGCGTGCGTGCGTGCGTGCGTTCGTGGGGACAAGGGTTCAGTATCTGTATGCAAGCAAGCGCTGGCTTCTCAGCCAATACTCTGGGTTTTGATGGGCACGTCTGGTTTTATATATACATGTGTGTGTGTTTATTTAGGTTTGTGATTGTATGTCGCATTTGGTTTTGATAAGTTCTAGAATAGTATATTGAGAGCTTGAGTATTGGGAGCTTGGACATGGATTTTTCTTCTGGACGTTATCTTTCTTGGCTTGGGTGACTGGATGGATGGGTCATGGAGGAGGGAAGGGAAGGCAAGGGAGGAAGGTTCGTGAATTGGAATGGGCGGTCGAGATGCGCTGTCACGTATTGTATTGTTGTCTACCCCGCCTTCCTCGGGACGATTGAGGGCCCCCACACTTCCAATTCGATCGAACTGCCTTCTCGCTCAAAAAGATACATGACGATGTATTTCATATGAACAAGCCCCAAACTGTCAGAATGATCAAAAATGAAACTGAATGATCCGCTCGTAGATACAATACGGTACGATGATGCGTTGCGTGAGACTTGGTGGGATGGCAGCTCTGTTAAGTCGGAGGAGGAGCGCAGTGGTGGGGTTAGCGGGGTAGGCTGGGCTGGGCTGAGGAAGTGGGATTGGAGTGGGAGAGCCTCGCACTCGCGCTACATCCTTCGAAATCCTCTGCTCGCTGGTTCCCGCGTATGGCGACAGCTAAAGCTAAAGTTATGCTGGGGTGTAGGACCTTGGTTGAGTTGACATGTACATGGATGTGGATGTGTTGTGATGGATTATGACGGCTTCTACTCTTTGCTTGAGGGGATTTCTCCTTCTTCGAGAGTGAGGGAAAGAGTAAGAGTAAATGGGTGAGTGATATCGACTCATTCATAAGCATCAACTTTTCTTACATCTTACGCCCGCATAACGTCAAGTATTCCATTTGTTCTTACCGTCAGACAGGCTGGTAGCCTCAACAACCAGGAGAAGAGACAGAGAGAGCCTCGCCGCAAATCAAATAAGCCGTACGAGTTACATGTCCCGACTTGAATCCCCTCCCTCGTCACACAGTAGTGCAGTAGTGTTGATAAGTAGCGAAATGGCGTAACGCGGAAAGGGATTGGAGGAGAGATCTGCGATGTTCGGCAGTACCCACGAAACGAAACGTAGTGCCATGCAGGTGATCCTAAACAGAAGCCCTTACTGTACCATACCAAGAGTTGTTTGGAGTGCAAGGAAGGGAAGAGGCTAAAAGAGAGTGGAGGGAAGCCAGAAGAAGAAGCTAACAGAGGAGTTGAGCAGAGAAGAGTTTCCCGCCGTAGCAGCGCAGATCTGGATGTGGGTTATGGAAAGCGATGTACTATTGGTGAAGAGTTGTGGAGTTGACAGAAGTCGGAAGTTGATGATTGGAAGGGGTTTATTGGTACAATTACTACCTAGGTATGGTATCCATTCTTGAAATCCTGGACTTCTGTATGGTGAAGCTGCATGCAAGATGCAAGTCTGAGGATGGGATGAGCCTTGAGAGGCTGCTTCTACCGAGCATGGGCTTCAGTGAGGGCAGATAGATGTCAGACGAGTCGGGGAAGCACAGCGGGTTCACCGCTGAAACATTGCAACGTGTAGATCAGCCGTGCCGATTGGCTCAGGAACCAGGACAGGATGGGGATAGGATAGGATAGGATAGGACAGACGACTGATGGCTTGATGGCTTGATGAGGGAGGGGATAGGACGAAGAGAGTGATGGATGGATGGGCCATGCATTCGGGCCTGAAAAGCCTCTTTTGGGGGATTCTGCTGCTCTGAATGGTTATTTGTATATCCTGGACCCCTCGTGCGTAGGGCCAGATCCCGCTGGCCTGCTTTAGAGGGGGAAAGAAGAGGGTGTGCTGAGGTTTGTGATGAGAGAAAAAAGAGCCCCCATCACATCCCGTCACATCACAGACTGATAGCCTTATCACATCTGTACTCTACAGTACAGTCGATGAGGCTGCTATTTTTACGGGCGGTTAGAGAGCCACCAAGAGGATGAGAGGGGTATTTTTAGTGATGAGCTATGATGACGGTGAGGGGATAGTGATGAGTGAGTGACGGCGAGGCTAGAGCTGAGATGGAAGAATACGGTAGCTAGTAAGACCTTTCATGGCAGTGCAGAAATGAGAATGCTACCGTATGTTGAGTAAGGTAAGGTAAAGTAAAGTAGAGTACGAATGGTAACGGCCGGCAGATCTGGATCTGGATCTGAATCCGATTCAAAGGATACCACTGCTTCGACCAATTCTGTTTGGCTGTGGAGCTTGCTTGAAAAGGGGAAGTGCGGCCTTTCTTCGACCTGTGGCCTATCGAGGGCCTGCAGCAACACGACCTGCTTCCTACGTGGAGGTCTCATGCACCTCAGGACCTTCTTCTTGGCCTGTTGCTCTTCCTACTGGTCAAGCATCGCCAATAGAATGGAATGTTTGTTGATCTAAGTTGCTGCTCGTGCCATGTTGTTGATTGTAGTGTGATGTGATCTGCTGGTGATGTTTCCTTGGTTGGTGCTGGTATTGTACAAGTGGATTGTGGTCCAATAATTGTTGAACAGCACAGCGATTTTGAGTACCGTACCAGGTTCTTGGGGAGGGGATATGGTTTCTGGTTTACCGGTATTTGGATTTATCCAGTGCATCGATTTGTTGCTTGATGTTCCGAAGTTCCGATTACAATGAGTCCAGTCTGTTCAGTTCTGGTACTGGATATCTTGCAAAGCCTACCTTAATCAGCTGTACTGTACATCTCAAATCACAACACACTCTCCAGCTGAACTCCGAGGCTCAGACTTCGTTTAGCTGATACTGAACTCTCCACAATTCCATAAGTGGCATCATACAACGCTGCTGAGACTGAATATCCGAAGTCGTGCCTACTGGTGCTTCAAATCTGAACCTCGTCGAGCTGGACCCTCCACTTTTCAGATTAGATGTCCAGGTTGCCTGCCAGCTGGGCCATGATGTTACCCAGCTCACGTCGTTTGATTCCATCAGGAGTAATGCGTGAGACGGACGTTACTGAAAGAGATCCTACTCCGCTGTGCTGCAGGTCTGTACAGCTTCACTTCACATCAGGGCAATCAATATTCGGACTATCGGTTCGGTCTGGTCTGGTCAGATCAGACCAGGCTGCCACCAAAATAGAGACCTCCTTTGTATCTTGACCGCGAGAGAGGACGTCAACGTCGTATCGTCTCCATGGTCTTCGTTGATCGAACTTCCCTTCCTTTTGCACTGCCATTGCCCGACTCGTAAGGCTCGATGCCCGCTCTTTTGTCGTGAAATGCTCATCTTTGCCCGAGACTTTGAGGCGGAAGATGTCTAATTAATGCTTTTGATACTCGGGCTGCCTCATCATCGCCCTGCTCGAGGCTGCAGGTAGTGCATGTCGACACAACAACAAGCATTGGCAGCGAACTGAAGCACCGTACATTCACCTCCGACGCAGGCCTGTCTGCCAGGCCATACACCGCCTGTTCTGGTTGTCTGGTCACTATTCGCAGACCACCTGCTGGGCCTGGCCCCATCTTGACCAGTCGATGTCAACAGTACCTGCACAGTGAAGCCCAAGCCAATGCAGCAGTGTCTGTCTCTCTTTCTCCCGTCTTCTTCGGCAGCCCCTCTGCTTCTTCCAGTCCTCGGGAATTCATGACCTCACGTCTAAACTGCGCATTGCATTGCATTGCTTTGCTTTGCATTCTTTTGCTTTGCTTGTTCATGTCTTACAAGACTTGAAGGCGAATTTGTCATTGCCACCGAAGATTCTACTGTGCCTATTCTACTTCCACTCTGGATCTAGGTTACCTTCCTGCTGACGAAGAACGCTGCTGCGGTTGTGCTGAGTCAACCTGACTCGCAAGCATTTTCGCCATTAGTCTGGTCGGTCTTAGGCGGCAACCGTAATTTGATTCTTAACCGAGCGACGCCCGTGACCTCATACGCCTCTTCCGTCTGCTCCATCCCGTCTTTTGACAGCTACAGCACGGATGACTTTAAGCACCAAGTCTGCTAGCTGTCCATTGGAAGAGACCTGACCTGACCAGACCAGACCAGACCAGACCATCTCCCCAGCCAGGAACCCTCGCCATCATCGCTCGCTCGCTCCATCCCGCTCCCGCCATTGCCTACTCTGTTCTGTCTACGTCCTCTGATCTTGCTTGCTTTGCACTGCACAGCCAGACATCGATTCTACAACCAACTGAGACTGTCCACAACTGCGTGATTAATCGATTCCATTCCAACCGGCCCCCGAGGTCTCGTCCGCTTCCTAATCATCCGACAACTACTTCCACTCTTTCTTTTAATACAAGACCGCTTGTTTTGTTGACTGTATTACATACCCCATTCACCGATCATTCCACCACCTACGACACCACCAGTTACCATGCAATAGACTCTTCTGCTCGCCCCTTCGAGCAACCACTACACCCTCAACACCCTCATACGAACTCCTCTCACCCTCATAATTCGTTGCCACTCGAACGCTGAGGTCAGCTCCTCTTCATAATCATGAATTCGACACTTCCCCCGGATCCGTACAAGCTGCTAGGAGTTACGAAGGACGCCAAACTACCAGAGATCCGGAGTGCCCACCGGAAACTGGTCCTCAAATGCCATCCAGACAAGGTGCAGGACGCCGCCCTGAAGGCTATCAAGCAAGATGAGTTCCAGAAGGTGCAACAAGCCTACGAGCTGCTCAGCGATGATGCGAAGAGGTTACAGTACGATGAACAGGTCAAGTTGTTTGAGTTGCGGAAGGAGATGGGACGTGGCAACCCGACGCCCAGGAGCAATCCATTCGAGTACGAAGTCAAGACTGCTGAGCCTCGAGCGAATTCCTACGGACGCCCCAAGGTGTACTCCTATCCTACATCAGCACCGAGACCGAACGAGGAGGTGTATGAGGACAGACATGTGCCCAGGAAATCTGCAAGCAACGAGTCTGCGTCGGATCGGAAACGTGCTGCGATGAAGGACGAGGAAATGCGATACCGGGAAGCCGCTGCTCGGAAGATGGAAGATGAGAGACAGAGGCAAAAGGAGAGGGAGCGAGAATCAACGAAGAGAGCTCATAGGGAGAAGAAGAAGTCCAGTGACAAGGACAGGAGGAAAGGCACAGAGGAAAAGGTGCGATCTCGACATGCCACCTATGTCGAGGACGATTCTTCAGACGACGAGCTTCGTAGAAGTGCGGCAAGAGCCGAGGCTATTAGAAACGCAGAGTGGAAACAAAGGCAGCGAATTGAAGAAGAGATCAGAATTCGCGAGGCCGAAGCCGCCGCTGCTCGCCATGCCCATGAACATCAACGTCCCAAGGAGGCTCCCATGAATGAGAAGTGGAACGGACATAAGGATTTTGCAGGCGCGTACATGATGGCTGCGCGCCGAAAGGTTGCACCACTGGAAACCGAACTTCCAGGACATCCAGGAATGCCACGAAGAGCTGAGACGTTCTCGGCTTCTTCAACGCCTGCCTATGTCCGATATACTACAACTCAGCAGCCACAGTACAGTGATGACGACATGCCTAAACGTTCATCCGCGGGACGAAAGGAGTCAAGTAGAAGATCCTCGGAGACACCAGCTGTACGACCAGAGAAGTCATCGAGAAGAAGATCACCAGCAGCGCCTACCAGTGACCCTTATATTGTGGAGCCGCCCTCGCCAACAAGTGCCCCTCGGGCGAAACCACCTCTCCAAACTTACAGTTCAGCACCTCCCGTCTTCGCACGAGAGCCGCCCAGTCGATCAAAGACTCAAGATTATCCCCGGAAAGAAGCCCCAATGCCTTCTCTTCCAAGAGCAGCAACATTCCAATCCGGGGATCGACCTAGAGCCAGCGGGAGCAGTAAGTTGAGACAACAGTTCAGTTCGGACTCAGAGCCTGATTCTCCTGTATACCAACAATCACCTCGACCTCGCAGTCCTCCGCCAACTCGTCGAAGCGAACCAACTCGCTACGTCGTCGAGAATGGCAAGACAATCCCCGTCGCAACACCCCGCCCTCATCGCTCTGAAATGCGGGATGACTACCCCCAAGACCGTAGTGAATCTCCACGTGGTACACCGGCGAGACCTCCTATCTCTCGGAATCCACCCAGTAGTGAGCGACCTCGCGCGAGTCGCTCGCAATCAACAACTTACTACCAGGCTGAACCCGAACCGATTGTGCTCACTGCACGACCTAAGTTGAATCGGGAAGGAAGTGGTCAGAGAGGAAGCTCGAGAGGTCCAACTGGCGGTGGAGCTTATTTTGATAATGTCTCTTATGGCACAAAATATCAACCCGAGCATGTTATCTATTCGTCCCATGCTGCAGGCCTTCAAGACTATGGACGCCGAGGCAGCGACGGCCGGGACAATAGAGATTACTACGCGCGAGGAACACCTCTTTACACTTGAGAGCATCTCTTCAAGCTGCAAACATGCTCTCTTCTCCAAATTCTCCATTCTTTGGAGCGCACATATTACACCCCTCAATTTTAATTGAGATTCTCTTCGAGGAGGAATCTTCCTCAGACGAGATGTTCAATTCTTGTACACGCTTACAATATGAAAACCATGACACAGTAACGACCCGCTTTTCCGATCTCCTCAGTTGAGAAGGCTTTTCCCAAATTTTTCATGAACGAACGACCAAGGTACGAAAGAAAACCACAAATGCATATACGACACGACGAACACGACAGGCGCAGCGCAGCATAGTTAAGGGACACAACCCCTTCTCATTGATCATTTGCCGTTCGGACATTCGTTGAAACTTTTGCTACGGCAGTGCGC
Organism: Cadophora sp. MPI-SDFR-AT-0126; assembly: GCA_020747065.1. Taxonomy (NCBI): domain Eukaryota; kingdom Fungi; phylum Ascomycota; class Leotiomycetes; order Helotiales; family Ploettnerulaceae; genus Cadophora; species Cadophora sp. MPI-SDFR-AT-0126. The sequence goes on from JAGMVK010000011.1 coordinate 1,356,674, forward strand.
GGGATGTACTACATCATGCATGCATGCTGATTTGCGTGGGTCGGTCACAGTCGTTTATTTGAAGTGTTTTCTGCGTTTGATTTTGATCGCTCGATTCGTTCGCTGTTGTATTTTACTCTTCCACAAACACACATACGCTCCTTTCTCGTCTTTTGCGAGCGAGAGAGAAGGAGCGAGGAGCCAGTCCTGGGATGAATTGGTGGGTTGGGACTGGATGGATATACGGAGTTTGTCTTTTTCTCGCTGGTGGGGTGATGAGAGATTTCGAGATGTCAAACTCTCGGATTTCAGATCTAGGGGGTGAGGGGAAGGAGAGGAGAAATGGGGATAGGTCATGTGGAAGGGAGAGAGACTTGGTGGATGAAGTTGCAGAGTGGATTGATACGATGTGACGACGAGATGAATGATTGATCATGATGAGCCCGTCTATTTACTTGCCTGTCTGTAACCTCACTGCTATGCTATGCTAGCTAGCACCAGCTTAGCTACGCGCAAGCGTGAGCGAACCAACTTGAGCATTTCAATGGAGTTCTTTTTCACTTCTCTGAATCATACGGATCAAGGTCTACTGCGTCATTCGCTTGCTTGAGATCTGATGATCGGGTGATCAGTGATTTGGTCTGTATGAGTGCTGCTATGAGTAGGTCCTGCTGATTGCTGACTGACAGACTACTACGAGGCGAGAGGAAAGAGGTAAGGACCGCGCGACAATAATCTGGGACCGAGTGGAAAGGTGAGTAAGTGGGATATGTAAGCCGAAAATTGTGCATTGCGGGCAATAGCAGCAGCAAGCGAAGCTACTCCAGTCCATCCATCTATCCAGCAAGTTCACCATCACCACACCACTATCACACCACCCTCACGAGTAGTCAAGCACTCTCGAGCCCAAGCACCCTCACTCATTTCTTCCCTCCCCCCTTCCTCGGGAGATCGACAATTAGACAGAACGATCTACCTGACCTACCTGACCTGTCAATCCGGTGATCAATCTAGTATCCAGGTTGCGTTTCGTTGCGTTTGCGTTATTTCCTCCAGTCCTCACTCACTCCACTATATGTTCCTTTTTCTAATGCCGTACCGGGCCGGCAAGATTCGGTAGTGGCAGTGGCACGCTTGCAATTGACTTCGTGAGCCGTCCAGGTTCTAGGGAGCGAGCTTCACCGCTTAGAGCAGGGAAGGACCTCCTTTATCTCGGGCCCGGTTTGTGGTGGATTTGGGATAGCAGGTGATAGATAGATAGATGAGGGGGAGATAGGTTGGTGGATAGCTTGTCGTTGGTTGACTGTCAGTGCAAGTTTTTCCCGTTGGGCGGTTTCGTTTCTTTATGTGGCGTTTGGTGTTTGTGTTTTGTTTTTTTGGGTCGGCTATTGATTTTGGTGCTTGGAGGTGGCGGGATGCTTGAATGTGTTTTTGTTCACTTGCATAGCTGGTCAGGGCCATAGAGGTGTCTACCTGTATATTTGCATACTTACCGGATGATACTACATCTGTTCCAAGAGGTTGAGAGTGACAAGTGTCAGTGGTATCATGCTTCGCTAGTTTCAGCTGGCGAAGGAAGAAGTGGATATGTCGAAGACAAATCGTCTGCTCTGCTATTCTATAGGATGTGCCAATACCGTGGTGGGTCGAGATGGTGAGCTAGGTCTGGACCTGTAGGTCTTGACTCTTGCTACAGCACGTGGAAGGAAGAACGAAGAACAAGTTGCAGGAGGAACAAACTGGAGGGGTCGATGCTGCCCAGTTCTGTAGCTGTAACCGATCGATCGATACTGACACATGCAGAGCATCTGACCGGTGTGTTAGGTCGGTACGTAGTTGACAGTTTGTCGTGCCTGCAAGTTGAAAGTGACGGTGTAGGGTTTTCAGGTGATAGAGAGTATATGTAGAGACTCACCGATACGATGAATTCCCACAATGAAGGAGCCTCCTCAATATCTACCTTGTCCCCAATCTTTGTGCATCTGCCTGATTCTTAGAGCAAATTAGAGCAAAAGAGCTCAATCCCTCGAGCTTCCTCCATGTCATCAGCCCTACCTTTCCTCTTCTTCGCATTTCCCCTTACCTTTACTTTCTGTCCTACTATCCGGTGCTTCTCTACCCCCATTCAATTCGGGAAGTGAGTGGAGCAGAGTGGAGACTTCATGTACAGCGCACACTCTACCCGCAGTACCCCACCGCCTTCGGCGAATTTGCTTACTCTGATTTTTGCTTTTTTTTCTTCGGATTTTTAATTACGTATATGATGAATCTTGAGCGGGGAATCCTGGTGTCGATCGTGTATTTGAAGTCTGTTTATTTTGCTTTTTTGTCTCTTAGGATGGGACGGATTGAGCTTGAGCTAGCTTGCTCCCTATCAAAAGTGGAGTGGAGATTTGAATAGGCGGTGAGTGGGGTAAGTGGCATAGCTGTGTAATAAAAAGAAAGGGACGATGAGATCACCGTCTTCAACTTGAGTAGCCTTGTAACGTAAGATGTCAGTTTCGATACAAGAACGTAGTATCGTGAGAGGTTGGGGGTGTTGGTTGACTTTTTCTCGCTGGATCTGGATATCACAGCCGCAATCGGGATTGGCGAAGCCACCTCTCCCTAACTAGTTTTAAAATTGGGAGAAGATTCATACTGTATCACAGAGCTACCCTGTGACTATCGCTGAACCTATGGTGAAAGCCGACTACCAGATGTGTTTCACGGTCTGTACCTCCAACCAGTAGCGGCGTATTTATTATATCAAAAAATCGAACAGAGCGAAACGCGTTGTTTTGTCTCACCACTTCAATATGAGTATATCCATCTACGCCATTCCAGATGATATGGAGTTGTTACCACTCACCGCTCGGTGATCGCGGTCGCTCTATCTCGCGTCTTTCTTCACTTTGCTTTGGCAGTAGGGACTTTTTTGTTGATGCGTTTGTTGATTCTCAAGATTAAGCGAGGTGGATGGGAGCGACTGCCCACGGTAGCCTCTTGACATCCAGTGTAGACCCTTATGAGACACCAAATAAATAAGTAAGGTCGGACACTAATCGCTCTTTGCGTTTATGAGTGTCTATATATTTGCTGGCTCAATGGGCAGTACCCTGTATTCCCACCCACCTCGCTTCCCATTATTTACTTTCCCCCTCGCTGCACAATAACAGCTTCCGAAGCATACATCCTCACAACACCACCCTCAATCCCCTCCCAAGTCTCGTTGCCAACCAACTTACCCACACCATCAACATACTGTCCTCCCCACGTGGTCCCATTCTTGGCGATCGTATTCGCACTCGTAAGGCGCTTGACCTGGATGTTCTTGCCAAGGACCGGCGACAAATCTACATATTTCACTGGGCGTAACTTTGCCGTACCATTGTGGAAGTGCGTGTTCAGAATAACCATCTTTTGAAGCCGGGAGCCGCTGTAGATGGCGTAGTGGGCAAGGTCGTAGGTGTCGAGCGAGGCGACGCGGTGGATGCTGGGGTTTCTGATGTTGGATACGACATCGGCTGTGAAGAGCATGCTGTAGTATCTGCAAAGGTTTCAGCTATGTATCCAAGAATGGACCAGGATCTGGCCCCTTTCACTCCCTCTAAGAACATCTTTCTGTCGGTAAAGATGATCACAGACAGAGTAGAAGGCATGGGTTTGCTTACTGTGGATTGATATGCGCAGGGTATGACTCGTTCAATGCACCTGGCTCCCACATCGAGTAGAAGAAATCGCCTTTTCCATTATGGAAGAAAAGTCTGTCTGCTCCTAGAGTTGCAAGGTAGAACGAATAGTCGATCATCCAGAGAAGGGCACCCATGGTATTGGATAACCCTTCTTTACCATGACAGGCAACAGTGTTTGTCTCACCCATGTGGTATGTCGCTCCAATAGACTTTGCGGCGGCGATTTCCCCTACATACGAGGAAAAATACTGAACGGTGAGCATGTGATTCACATAGGTTTCGAGGCTCAGTAGTGCTTCATTAGTAGCTATTTAGAGGGTTAGAACTTCCATGAGTAAGTGGTAGGCGATCGTGTTACGTACGTGTGCACCGATTTCCCATGTAGGCATGCGAAGATATAATTTTTATCTGTTTAATCTTTGAGATCCCCCACTTGACAGCCTGCACCATCGTGAAGTCTGACACAGTCGCTGGGTCTGCGGCACTCGACCCGTACTGAAACCTCTTTCCGGATGCCAGCTGTGGTAGCCAGTCAAGTGTTTGTTTGACGTATGCTGCCATCGTCCATGTTGCTGGGGATCGGTAATTGACTTGCGGCCAGATATAATGATCTGGTTCATTTCCGAGCTCGTAGGCAATCAGCTTGGATTGATCGAGATATTTCAGTGCTCCGGCAAGTTCTGCTTTTGGTATCTCGACATTGTCTAAAGAGGAAGTACAAGGTCAGACATACGACATCACCCTTGTGTTGAGGCGCGTACCTTGTCCAAGGTTAAGACCGAATATGTACTTCTGGTTAGAAGGTCCGTTCTCATTCATCACCTCAAACAGTCCTTTGCTATACGTGACATTGACGGCTTCTGAGTTTCCAGATTTGAATGTGCTGTTCATAGCCTCTGGGCAGTTCTCGCAAAATTTGGCAATATCCTGTGTATTTCCACCGATGCGAAGGATTGGAGGGACGCCTGACTTGTCTTGGATGTTTTGAAGCAACTGCTTTGAGTATACATTTGGCGAGCCTGGCGTCCCTAGGAAGTCAACTGCGTAGCAAAATCTGTTTGGTCAGGGAGAGGACTCTATGTAGTAGATTATATTTGGGACTTACTCGATTGACATGGATATCAACTGTCGGTCCAGTGGCATTGCCCTTCTTGCCCCAGCAGAGACATCGAATGACACTGAAGCATTGGAAGTGCTAATAAGCACCTGCTGCTCAGTGCGTGTTTCGACTTCCAGAGGAGTGGCAGAGACAACTCCTTGCCAGGATACAAGAACCAGAGCTACGCACGTAGCAACAAAGAGTTGCGACATTATGATTATCTCCAGAAGGAAGATGATAATTGCAAGCTCCAAAGACTGTCCTAGAAACTATCTATGGACGGCAAGGATTCTAGCGACCTGATTCATACTTACTATAATGCGCAAGGTCCTCTTATAACATCCTGCCTCCTCTCCACTTCTCAATTCGAGGCATTGCCGTCGACATCTGCCAGGATGGAATAATCCAAGATCATTTCCTGGGCGTCTGTTGAAGAGTGGGTCAGGGGACTTTTTTCCACCAGTATTGATAAACCCGACTCTATGCCCCCAGCTAGACGCAGTTCTGATAGGTTTATGACATGCTGCACCCCAGGAACGAAAAGTCAACAAGATCCCCACATCCCCGCACTCCCCCAACTTCCCCCGCCTTATCCACAGTCCACCTTCCACCTTTGCGGCCCCACTTGCCTTCGAGCAATTTCAAACCTTGAAAGTACACATGGAAGAATAGATCTAGAAATAGAGTTTTGAGGCTCCTTTCAAGCTGGTATACTCACGTAACTATTGGCCTGTTAAAACAACTAGAGTATTTTCCTGTTGTTGGGGTGTTTGTCTATATCGACATGTTTAATCTGCCTACATGACTTCCAATTTTGCGCCTCTAGTCCTCCTGTTCCTCTTGATCTGTCTAGTTGATTCATCCATATCCACCACTGCGCAAGTTACTTTGACAGCTCCCATCTTGTGCGTTCCTCCAACCAATCCGCCGTCAGTTCCAGGCATCTGCCCATGAATCTTCCTCATATGCCTCTTACAATTGTCCTCACGAGTGAAATGCCGAGCTCCATTTCCAGATGCGCCACCAATACTTCGTGGGCAGCCCTCAAAAGAGCAGTAATACTTCTCCGTGAGGGAGTGACGCTCGTTGATATGGCGGTCCAAAAGCCTCTTGGTCGCTTGTTTCAAGGAGCAATGAGGACACTGGAAACGTTTGATGTGATACCTGAGGTGGTGACTTGAGAGACATTAGCATTCGGAGTACTAAGGATGGGACATATATGTTGAATAGAGGTGATCGGGTAGGAGGCTTGATGGACTAACTTGAGGTCGACCTTGGTGCTGAAGACCTTGTCGCATCCCTGCCAAGAACAAGTGATCGATGAGACGGACGAAGCGCCGTTCGTGGTAGCTATGGAATCTGATGGCTGTTGCGCAGGTGATGCGGACAAGGAAGAACCAAGTGTAGAAAGAGAATCCTGGGACCAGAGCGAAGACTGTGGTGTTTCTAGATCATAGGTGCCAAAGTCCTGAAGATCTTTTGGCACATTTGTGAAGTTAAAAATGGACCTCGAATTGTGAGTGTTGTCTAATGTATCCACTTCGTGAGACAGAGATGGGGTGAATGAGTCTGGATCTCTATCAAAAGAGATGTAAGTTTGTGAGGTCGCTGAAATCTCTCGAGGTGATGCCATGCTGTTCAAGTGTAGATCGTCGTATGCATCGATATTTTGATTTGAAACCATATCTGTCAGATTCATTCCGAGGCAGTGACAAGCATGCAAAGAGTGGTATTGAAAGGCGCAGGCACATGTTTGTATGCGATGAAACACAGGTTCATGGAAAAGCTCATTCGGAGGACTGTAGTGAAAGCTAGGATGTGTTGCCAGCAAGTGTGTTTGTTCGGAAGTGACTGGACAGAACTGTCCAAAGATACTGTCACCCTGCATACCGAGGCCCGAGAACTCAGCCCACTCTTCCTCCATTGTCGTCATATTGAGCTAATCTTCAAGATCCAAAAAATAGTTTCGTCAAAAATCGAGGTGTTTTTGTTGTACTTAATGTGATATAGCAAAAAGTCGCTAACAGAGCCGTGTTGATTCAATCTGCTGAATCGCCGTAACAGTGCCGTCGCACCTAACAGGAAGATCACTCTTGAACGGTTTTCGTGAATTGTATGGTAACAACGTTCAGTCGGCGAGTGAAATTGTTAGGCCTGCGAGCGATGCACCGGCCGCTTAGTCGATACCGGATCCCAGTCTGTAGAATCCCCTGGCAGCTCACGATGCTGCTCAGAGGCCAGAAAAGGGGGTCGAGATGAGATTCCCGCTCATCTACGTGTGCAGAAACTTACTGCAATAGTCGCCAGAGAGGGCGACGTCTCTTGCGGAAAAGGGAAGGAGAGCGAATTTATGTCATGGGGGAATCAAATAGTGCTTCTTGAAAGACGTAGCTGCGAACCTGACAATAGGAGACAAGTCGCTCAACCAATCTTGTCTTCTGGTGATAGGAAGATAGATAAATGTTCGAAGGAAGGAGAGGTATTGCCTCCCATAGGTCGTCGAGATGGAAGCGATAGACTCCACTGGATGAAGTGTAGACGGGAGTATAGCTGACGAGTGTGTGCAAAGTTTGTTGGGACTGTGAGGCTGAGCGAGCCCAAGTAGAGCCACAGTGGACGCGCAGTGGCAGGTGGGGGACACCAGCGTAGAAACTGAATGGTTGTAGTCAAAAAAATTCAACCGTGGATAGATCTACAGTCAATATGAGTGCGGGGCAACTCAATTATAAGAGTGGCAAAGCGAATGAGGTCTCCTGGACATTATTTTCTGAAGGAGCTGATGAAAATGAGGTCTCCCGCCAGCTCACCGAAGGAGAGCCTTGCGAATCGTGGGAGGCCTCACCGAACAAGCAGCTGACCAATGAGAAGTCGGAGATGTGTTGTTGGCGCTTCGCCGCCCAGGGCATATGAGGGCTTGAAGGGCATTCGTCATGCCTGGTGGGACCCAATCAGACATGATCAACTATGATGCCAGAATGTCAAAAGGAGATGCCAAGTCAGATATGCTCCATCACCTAGAAATCAACCAATATAGAAGAGTCCATGACAAATTTTCAATCAGCTTTATTATAAGGCGCAGCAATTCCACATCTGGTTTTCAGCTCGAAGAAGAAACAAACTTGAAAGTCAGACTACTTGGAAGATCGTGCTTAACTTCTCACAATATCAGTGCTAATGCCATATATTGGCCAAGACATAATTATGGCTATCAAATATCGATTGACTTGGATACCTGAAGATAGTCCATTTCACGTTATAATTTGGACCGATATTCTATGGTAGATACTTGCTCGGAATTTTGAAACCAACGAAATTTCTACTAGACGCACTTTCGCTACTGTAAACTGACTCCTCGGTTTGTTTACGTTAGCCGAAGGGAGCGAGGGGCAACACTGAAGTCCCTCCAGCTGTTCACAGAGTTGACGCTCTCACAATCAAGTACAGAAACGATATTTATCTTTCAAGTCTTCGTCTTAAGAGCTGATTGAATAGTAGCCGCACGGCGTAAGGAAAGATATCTCTTCACCACTTCACAACTCCTCCTGACATTCGCTATTACTAGTCAACGATGTCCCAGTAGACATTGTAGTCAAAATCATGAGCATCATAGAACGGCCCCAAATCCACTGTTTCTCCGCCAGCAGTGGCCGTGAAAGCAAGGTTGGAGTCTCCAGCTGGCTGGACAGAACTCAGCTGAAGTGTCGGTGGCGAGGTGGGCCCCGAGTCACCATAGTTTCCGCACAGAATGACTGGTCCGAAAGCCAACGCAGCAAGATTGGGCTTATCCTGTGCAGGGATAGTTCGCAAAGTCATTGGCAGTCGTACAGTGACTACGTCTCCTGCGTTCCAGGTGCGTGAGATCAAGGCGTAAGTACCCGGCGTGGTGTTGATATTTTGTTTTTGGCCGTTGATGGTAATCTCGGTGCCCGAGCTCCACTCTGGAATCCGAATTTGGAGCCCCCAGCTGGTGCTATCTGACCCAGTTATCGTAAGTGTTGTCGTATCGCTGGCTGGAAAGGTGGTTGTTTGGGTGATGACAACATTGCGCTGCTCCCAGTTCAGGATGGAAGGTACGAATAGATTTACGAATAATGTCTTGTCGTCATAAAAGTAGATGGAGTCCATCAACTTAGTGTTTGTCTCGATCCCGGTTCCCTGACAGCACCAAAAAGAATCATAGTCGGTGCTCCAAGTGCCTCCTCCCCATGCAGGTCCAACACCCCTACGTCCTCCGGGATTGAGGGGCGTGAAGTAAGTGACATGGCCGTGATCGCTGCTTGGGTGTTGCTGGCCCAGCAGGTGGTTCATCAGAGCACGCTCATAGAAATCGAAGTACGCCGGGTCCGGGTCCATCACCCAAAGCTCTCGTGTTAATTTGAGCATGTTGTATGTATTACACGCCTCGGCCGTGTCTTCATTTAGATACCCGGCGATGGCATTAGGGGCACGGAAGTGTTCTGCTTGACTGTTGCCTCCAATGGCGTATGTATGTGCGTTGACTGTGAAATTCCATGCATTGCGAGCAATGTCTCGATATCTCTCCGTTCCTGTAGCTTTGAATTCTCGTGCAGCGCCAATCCACTTCGGGACCTGTGTATTTGCATGCAACCCATTCAGTGAGTCCTTGGTAGATGCCAAAGGGTCGAAAACTGCGGCGTGATCGAAGCGTTGTGCGGTAGTGAGCCACTTTTGATCTCCAGTTTGATGGAAAATATCGCTAAGCACCTCATTCATTCCACCAAATTCAGTGGCCATCATATTTTGCATCTGGCTATAGCTCAGCTTTGCGGTTCGCTGGTCGACCCAGCCGGCCAAACCGAGTAAAACATCCCGAGCTGTGGTGTCCCCAATATATCGCCAAACATCCAACAAACCTGCCATTGTCTTATGGATGGCATAGTATGGCACATTGCCATTGCTGAGGGTTCGCTGTTCCAATGCCGTAAAATCAGATTCCGGGAAACCAGATAAGTATCCAGTGCTGAAGTTTGCAGCGGCATTGTTAGCCTGGCACTTTGCTAGCTCAGCTGTGAAAGTAAGTGCCCGATCTCGACATGCCGTATCTTTGGTTACTGCGTAGCACTGAGACCAAGCGGTGAGGAAATGCCCTTGCATGTGTGTACGGAAAGGAAAAGTAGGTTCATCCCATCCCCCGTTGGCGGCAGCACCGTTGGTAGAAAGTTTGTGGTTTGCACGAAAATTGTACAGTAACCGGTCCACGTCAACCCAGGTGAGGTAATTTTGAGTACGTTGCTGATTGTCGAGAAAGCGCCCAGTGGTTAAAGAGACCTGGCTAATGTCGAAGGCGTACGCGGAAACTCCTTTCTCTGGGAGTGCTTGGGCCATTACTATATGGGAATATGAGCTCAATATGGCGAAGCCAGCAACAAGGGCTTCTGGAAATAACATGTTGAGGTCTTTGTAACGGCAATACACAACAGGATCTCTGGAGACACAACAAATATGCCATTGCTGGCAGCGGACCCGGCATAGACTATATAATTATGTACATCGGAACTATTCTCAGCGAGAAGATCACTACGTTCTCCATCACACATACATACACCTTCCCCATTAGAATTCTCGCCGGGGTTTCTCTAGAATAAGAGAATGTAGTGTCGACCAAGGTGAAAATCATTAAGGTTTCCCATTTCATCCACCAATCGATTATCAAAGGACCGTTGAATAGTTGCTGGGCTTTCTTGAGGGGTTTGTTGTTGATGATTAGTATGATTGGTGCGGCTGTCGACCGATGATGAGAGGCAGCGCCATGGTAGGAATATGATTAGTGCGGCTGTCAACTGTCCGAGGGACAACGAGGTTATTTTGTAGAAAGGTGGGTTAGTCTCCGCGTTAGCCCCCCGGGGTAATGCTAATACATGGATTGATAGCCATACGGAGTAACTGCGGGGCTATGACTATCCCCCGCAGTCATGTCTGTTGACCATCAATTGCCGAGAAAGCTCCCTTTACAATTCTGTAAGCGAGGTGGAGTTCTACCGAAAAGCAATGGCCTGTTGACATTAGCAGCTTGAGCAAGGTTTTGGCGCCGAGAGTCTAAACCTGGAGCAATATTCTGTCACTGGACACTGGTTTTTATTCATCTACCCGAGAACTATCCAGAAGCAATGGGGAATACATGGAAGTCTCGAATCTCTGAAGCGCTTAACCTTAAGATCCTAGGCCGACCCGCTGACCCTGCTTGCTCCCTATGGCGCTTTGACGGCGGGTGGTGCAGGAGTGGCAGGTTGGGTCATGCTTGCATAAAACAAGCCATGTTTCCAGGAACCAGGGACCTCCGTTCCTTTCGAGCGAACGCAATGATGTATTCGTATTTGTATTCGTATTTGTATTTATTTTCTATTCAGGGACGTCTATCTAGTCTGCGATATTATCATGTGCTCGCGACGGTACAAACTTGAATCTTGTAAGCTGGGAATCTTTCCCTTGTCCACCAAGCATTATGTTACGCAAGCAATAGATCACACCTCCTCTTAACACTATACTTCGTGGTCTTTGCAGGGCTTTTATTCAAAGTTAGTGAACGTACACAATAGTAAGGATTCGTTAACTCTAATTTCAGATCCTAATTGGCCGCCCTCTGACATTATGCATCCTTCTCTCGCTTTGAACGATCGAGATGAACGATTGAGATCGCCGACTCCATTGAAGATCATGATCCTTTAAAGTTTGAGACCTCACAATGTTGCGATGTTCCGAAACGATACTCCAAACACGATCGCATGAACATGCTTACATGAGTTATATAGGAAAATAGAGTTTATAATTGCACGACGTCAAAACAGGATCGATGACGCTTATTATTTTGATCGCTCTTCTTTTTCCTCCCTATCCACTTGTCGTCTTTCTATCTGTCTCTGCCTCCTATCACAATACAAGTCTTTATACACGCACACGTTCAAGATGAAGACTATATATATTACGCTTGCTGCTCTAGCGAGCCTCGTGTCGGCCCAAAACCCTGTAATACCTCTCCCGGCAGCTGCAACAAGTCCTTCGACGAACCCGGCGAGTGGAACTGAAAGTAATAGCACCAGTGGAAGTTCAAGTGGAAGTTCAAGTGGCAGTAGTGCGTGCGGGACCTTGTTTGGGATCATCGGTTTTTGCGGCGGTGGTGGGGGAAATGGAGGAGGAGCTGGAGGAGGAGCTGGAGGAGGAGCTGGAGGAGGAGCTGGAACTGGCAGTGGAGGGACTGGGCAGGGGAGTGGAAGTGGAGGGGGAGGGGGAGGGGGAGGAGGAGATGGGTTTGCAAATGGCTGTGGAAGCGTGCTAGGGATCGGAAGTGTCTGCGTAAGCGTGAGTGCAAGTGCAGGCGCATCTGCGAGTGCATCTGCAGGTGCAAGTGCGAGTGCAAGTGCTGCGGCAAGCCAGGAGGAGGAGGCTGCGAATGCGATTGGGAGTACAAGTAGTAGTAATCCTACTCAGGTCAGCACGGCTGGGGCACCGATGTGGGCTTCGGGATTGGGTGGGATTATGGCCGTTCTGGGAGTTATAGCTGTCGGAAATCTTTGAAGCATTGTTAGTCGCGATGTAGTATCAAGGGTGTGGTTTGTATTTAAGAACCGGATCTTTACCTCGTGGACTCGTTAGTGGGACTTAAGTGACATAAAAAATAAGTGACATTAAAGGTAGTATCGTTAGGGATTTACTACTGCAAAAGGTATAAGGGCAAATGTATGAATCGTAATATCGAGGGTTGGATTCTAGTCCTTCCCCTCAATCCTTGCCTTGAGGATGATCCAAGTAGTGGCTAATGAGCCGATGTTGACACTCGCCTCGCTTCGCCTCGCTTCATTCTCGGCAAATTATCCACTCAACCTCCCAAACATCCACTTCTGTATTCACTATACAAACGAAAATAACAAGAATTTCTACAAGACAATTCTCAGCTGGTCGAGTGCGCTTCCTCCCGTCTTGCCTTCCACTCCTCGCCTTCGGGGAAGGCCTGGAGTGGGAGGTATTTCGGAAATAGGGGTTGCGAGAAGTTGGTTCAAATCCAACTGTCTAAACCAAAGAATTATAACTTTTTGGTCCTCAGCCCCATTGTAATCTCACTTTATCGCTTGCAAAGAGCATTTCTTTAGAAGTTCACTTTTTACACCCCCTCATCCTCACCTAATCAATCACCTACCCATCTCCCATATAAATCCAAATATCACTTTCTATCCCCAGGACATTGTTCAAACGGTCGAGCGCGCTTCGTTCCTCGTTTTACAATTTCGACATCGGTTTGCAAAGACTAGATGAGATTTGTAAGTAGACGAAATCTGTAGATGCGAGTAGTTGGTTCGAATCCAACCGTCCCTAAACATTCACCCCTCTGTATTTTTTTTCTCCTTTCGGCTCTTTCCCTGTATGTATCGCCACAAAGTCCATCACCTCAGTCCAACCTATATAAACCAATCAGCACTTTTTAATTCCAAGACATAGCTCCGCTGGGTGAGCGCGCTTCCTCCCTACTTACCTGATTTTTCGTCTGTGCGCATCACAAGAGACTTCCATTGGGCAGCTAAGTGGGAATTAGGGGTTGCGAGTAAGTTGGTTCGAATCCAACTGTCAACTTTTTTCTTCTTTCTTTTGCTCTTCTTTTCCTCTTTTTTCTTCCCTCCCCCCAAATTTTTTTTTCACTCCCGTCTCCATCTTCGGGAAAGTGAGAACTAGGGGTTACATGTAGGCTGACTCGAATCCAGAGGAGGTCTGAGTCATGATCTCCTTTTGTAGCAGTTTGCATTAAGTGGAAAGTGGTATGGCAGTAACAGTGGTGATTTGTGTTGGAGTTCTTTTTTGTTTTTGTTGTTGATAATTTACCGAATGGAGGCGAGGTGCTCGCTTAATTTGAACTGGGTGAGGTGGCCGACAGTCTTGCTCTAACATACGTCAGTTTTGGAGCCAGGTAAGCATCGAGAGGTTTACAGTAAGCACGGTTTGAGCATTTTAATTTCATTCCCTTTGGTGTCATTTCCAATGAATATGCACGTGTACCTCACATCCATGCCCTAATCACTTCTGCAGCGGCTGTCCCATTCCACCATATGTGATCATCTTTGTAACCTGATACTCTCCAATGCCATACTTGCTGCCCTCCCTTCCAAATCCACTCTCCTTCACACCCCCAAACGGCGCTGCAGGATCACTGATCAATCCCGTATTGACACCGACCATACCGACCTCCAACGCCTCTGCAACTCTCGTCACGCGCTGGATATCTCTCGAAAAGAAATATCCCGCCAGTCCAACTTCGGCCGAATTAGCGATCTTGACAACCTCCTCCTCGGTCTCGAATTTGAAGAGGCCAGCTACGGGCCCGAATGTTTCTTCGGATGCGAGTGCCATGTCGGTAGTCATGCCGGTGATGATAGTAGGCTGAAAGAAATTCGGTCCGAGTTCAGGCATCTTCTGTCCACCTTGAATGACCTTGCCACCCTTCTTTTCGGCATCTCGTACGTGTGCATCGACTTTGCTGATAGCTCTGTCGTGGATGAGAGGGCCGTGTGTGACGCCCTCGGTGTATCCACCGCCGACTTTGAAGTCCTTGACCTTTGCAGCGAATTTCTGGGCGAAGGAATCGTAGATCTTGGATTGGACGAATATTCTGTTGGCGCAGACGCAAGTTTGTCCCGAAGAGCGGAATTTGCTAGCGATTGCACCGGCGACTGCAACGTCGAGATCAGCGTCGTCGAAGACAATGAAAGGTGCGTTTCCTCCAAGCTCGAATGAGAGCTTCTTGAGTGTTGAGGAAGACTGCTTCATGAGCAGTTTTCCGACACCTGTAGATCCAGTGAAAGAGACCTTCTTAATCGTTGGAGATGTAGTGAGCAGTTCGCCGACTTCAGCGGTATTCTGAAGCGCGCTGATAACATTGACTACTCCCTTGGGGATACCTGCTCTGTGAGCAAGCTCAGCAAGAGCCAAAGCTGTGAAAGGCGTCTCGCCAGGAGACTTTGCAACAACAGTGCAACCAGCAGCGAGAGCAGGTCCAATTTTCCGGGTGATCATAGCAGCGGGGAAGTTCCATGGTGTGATCAAACCACAAACACCTACCGGCTCCTTGATCGTAACCACTCTGTTCCCCGCTACTGACGCTGGAATTGTATCACCATAAACTCTCGGAGCCTCCTCACTAAACCACTCGAAAAAGCTAGCTGCATACGCAGCCTCGCCCTTCGCATCCGCGAAAGGCTTGCCGTTTTCCCATGTTATGAGTTTCGCAATATCTTCCGAATTCTCGACCTATTCTCAAATCAAAACTCCATTCTTGTCCAAGTGTACAGCAGAGCTCCGGAACCCACCATCAAATCATACCATTTCCGCAACAACTTCGATCTCTCTCTACCAGTTTTCGTTTTGAAAGATGGGAATGCCGCTGCAGCAGCATCGATAGCTTTTTGTGTATCTGCGACATCGAATTCGGGGGCTGTGCCTATGAGCTTGCCAGATGAGGGGTCTATTTAACAAGCAATTAGTTAGCTTTACTTCCAATTCCAACCACACTCAAAACTTCCAGACATAACAGAGTAAATCATAAACACGCAGATCGAGACTCGTCCAACCTACCAAAAACCTCAAAAGTCTTCCCCGACTTCGCCTTCACCCACTCCCCATTAACATACGCCACATCCGTCTTCAACAACGACGGATCACTGAGCTTCGGCACATTATGCGACATAGCTGCTCTTGCTGATGCGTTCCTCCTACAAACAATCGGTAGACTCGATTTCTGGAATTGTGACCGTGAGAGAAATGTGCGGGTTGCCGGAGCTGTGTATGTTCTGCGGAGAGTGTTCATTTCGAAGAGAGGAGAGGGAGGGGAAGAGCTGGCGGTACACTAGGTAGATGTTTTGGTACGGGATGGTATCGGAAGGAGATGCCGAGGTTTAGTGAGGTTACACCTCTTTCTGGTTGGGTGCTAGGTAGTCAGGATTGGTATTGGTGTTGTTAATGACATCGATGATGAGGAGAGGGGTTCAATTGGTTCGAGTGTTCGGGTTGGGGGAGAAAGGAGGAATTCCAAATTTTGGTGAGGGGATGGGATGCGCTGCTTGGAGAAGTGGAAGTGGGGTAATGGTATGGAAGCTCATTGAGCTCGAGCAGTGGACGTCATTGGGGGCTCAGGCATCTTGTAGGTACAGCTACCCCTGTAAACAAAAAAAAAGCTAACTTTGGTTGTTATTTTACATGCCGAACTTTCCTTTTGGGGACCGAACCCGATTGATGGAGTAAAAGTTTCTTAAACAAGTAAAGCATTCCCGTGAAATCTAGTATCGGAGTTGACTTCGAGTGCCGGACTGAGTTGTGGAGTTGAATGCCTATCGATCGATGTCTTGGCGTTCGCTCCCACGATTCGGAGCGAATTTCAACCAAGTCGTTGGAGTTGGGAGAGCCACCATGATCCCGATGTTGGAGAATTTGTCACAAGAAAACGGACAACAATAGAACATGCACGATTGAAGAGACTCTGTGATTTTCGGCTCCTATACGTCACGCAGAACATAACTGCCTTTCTACCATTATTAACGCCGTCTCGCATCATCCCTTCATCACTCATGGCATCATTTCCTGTAAAAGTCCTTGCATGTTCTGTGTCCCCAAATTCAACACTTCATCGCTTTTGATCAGGAAGGTAGGCCTTTTGTCCCTCTAATGTCTCGCCAGGTCCTGTAGCATAGGCTGGAGGAGCGGCTCTTCCATAGCCAACCAGATCAGGCGTGCTCCTTCCACCACTCATACTTAGATCATCTGTGTAACGACCTTGTGCAGCTTCTTTCTCCTTCCAATTTGCAGCTGAACTTTGTGGTGCTGGGATCACGCCACCGTCGCCGCCTCCGACGACTAAATCTCCGCCTCCCTTCATCTTGCCGACTACCATACCTTTGGCAACAGATTTGACAATAGCTCTCCGTGATACGCCCGTAGCATCAATATAGACCAGACCAACATTTTTGACACCTCCACCAATGCTCTTGGAGAGCTCGCCTGCTTCGGCACCGTACTTGTGAGTTACCACAGTTGTTGCGGCACTCGATGTGGAAGCCAACAGCGTTCGGCCAGCTTGATCGATTCCATCTGCAATAGTGGAAAATGCCATCAAGCTCTTATTCAGAAGACCAGGCTTGTAATCGCTGATTGGTTGTCCGTCAGGACCAATACCTCTGTGATGACTTTTCTCTCCGCGCTTCGCAAGTGTGGCACCAATGTTCTGCGCATACTTGCTAACTTGTCCCACAGTCTTAGCACTCAAGCCGGCTGCGCCTTCAGTAAAAGTATGTACTTTGCGGACGCGCGTCTGAGTCGTTGCATCAAAAGTCATGGGCTTCGCATTCGGCTTGGTCTTCTGCGTGAAGTTATCGGCTTGCGTTTGCAGGGTCTTGGAAACAAAGGTGGATGTCGTGACAATCAAGCGAGAGGCCATAGCTGCCTTCGAAACCAGTGTGGAGTTCTTGTATGCAGGATGCATAGCCATTTCGAGATATTCTTGTGATGCAGGCGCAACGGCAATGTTCTGGGATCCATCTTGAGGCAGAGATATCATGACCGGATCTACGAATCGTTAGTATGACTTTTATTACCTAGGAAAGCACATACCTTTAGAGCCTGGTTTCATCTTACTATCCTCTACCACCTGGAACCCCTCTCCCAACTCACCCACAACACTTCCATTCTCCTCGTCAATGAGAACGATTTGACCACCCGTATGAGAGCTAGAGCTACCTGGGACATACGCCTCTCCTGGCTTGAAAGCCGACGGATCATACGCAGGAATCGGTAACTCCTTGCCACTCTTGCTTCTCGAGACCTTGGGTCGAGCAGACTTGGGTGGCGAGGCTCTCTCGAGAAAGGCTGTACATTGCGCAAGAATTGTCTCAAAGGTATCAACATCCTCCTGGCTCCCCTTGCCCTTTCCAACACCGGGAAATTCTATTCTTGTGAAAGCGCCGCTATCTGGACCTAAGTCCCATCGTGGAATGAGGTAGCTGTTGGGTGGTTGGTGATAGATTTGTGTGGTCGCGGGTAGAGGAAGGTCGAGCTCGGGAGGCAGGTGGAGGTGTAGATAGAAGTCTTCTTCTGGAGCAGCGGATTGAGGGTCTGCGGAAGAAAGTCCGGAGAATGGTGATGATGTCGGCACCATCAGTAAAGACAATGTTTGGCCGCCAGCGGGCGTAAGGCACTCCTCATTGCCATTCTCGAGATGGTATGCCTTGATGCCATTGATAGCATAGAGAAGCTTCGGATCCTGTTAACAATTAGTAACAGAATACTATCTTGGGGGCACTGGGGACATACATTATGTCCTGACGACATCTTCGCGATCAGGTCTTTGTTGGCAGAGGAGTTGCCCAATGGTTGGTGCAGGGTTGAAGAAGAGAAATGGGTGGGAAGAAGAAGAGACAAGTTGGCAGACCACCACAATTCAGGAATGAATTGCGAGAATGATGGAGAAAAGAATTAGACTCTCGGGTCTGTAGAAAAAGAGACCAGGACAAGACCAACTTCAAACAGGTTCCCAGCAGGCGTGTGGGACTTTTGTTACGACTGATTGAGGGGCGGCACTGGCCTGGTACACTCATACGGGGTACTCCCACTTTCCCACCTCGGCGGTTATCCTGCTGCTGGAGCCCAACTTAGGCCAATGACGTGGGGTTTGGCAGCTGCCAGCAGGCGTGTAGCTACGCCGTGGCTGTGCAATCTCAGAGCATGCCAAGGTTGATAGGAATAGAAGGCGAATCAGACGACGAGCGCTTCTGTGACGAGGTGTGAGAGGTGGGTGATGTGTTGGGGATCGTCTTTTTTAACCTTATTCAAGCGTATGGCGCCAAGCAGCACACGCGATGCATGCATATTCGAGTGCTCACATGTACGCATTTGGTACCGTGCTTATTTGTGTAGCGGAATAAGCGGGATGGCACTCCATTCGGAATTAGAACGAGTGGAGAATCTAATCTGAGAATGCTGCATATCGTGTGTTTGAGGCCGACAAATACTGATTTGAATGTCACCAATGTGATGAGCGAAGTTCAGCGAAACAAACCTAAGCCTGAACAGGCGAGAGTGGCAAAGAACTTACGAATACTCTGACCACTGACTGCAACTAGCTGAGTAGACTGGTAGCCCACGAGCTGAAGTGAATAGGACTACCTACCTAGTTGCCCTGCTGGTGAGACCATTTCAATGTCACAACAGAACATACAGCCTCAACATGAGAGAAAAAGACTTTGCATGCCGCAGATCTCCAAAGCCAGGTATACCAACGCCATATGTATCTCCCATGCTACGCTCTCAATATCCAACGCCCAGCAAATGCAACAGTACCGCTCAAGCATTCGTCAAATCAATAAGGTCCGGAACCGCTGGGCCAACTCCTCTCAGCAGAACAATCTTATTTCCACTGACCAGCGCCGACCCAACTTTCTCGTTAAACTCAAGCAATCTTCCACCTTCCACATGAAAGATCCTAAGCTTATCCTTCTCATCTGTCCCCTGATTGTTGACATTCTGAACCTGCAGACTCTTGGCTGCCGCATCCAGGACTCTTCCCATCACCCAATCCTTCGAGTAATAGAACGCACCACTAGGGAACTTCGACGTGATCGTGGCAGCCTCCGCTTCGACATATAGATATATTCGTTTTTCGGGCGGCAATTTGTCATCTCCTTTCGCCGTCTTCTTCAGATTGTTGACAGCAATCACTCTCGCGGCCGCAGATGTAGGTTTTGGCTTCGGCAGGACTCGAGTAGCTCCACTGGTAGCTTTTGCTTTCTGCGCCGAGCCCCATGCTTTCAGCCTCCCAAGGGCATTCTTCGCTGTGTCGGCTTGGGCGTCGAATCTGCCGGCTCGAGCGCCGATTGGAATGAGATTCTTGCAGTCGTGATCCTCTTTCAGTCGATGCTTGAGGCAGTAGTCGCGATTACATGTAGAACAATGTACCGAGGTTGAGAGACTTGTGCCGATTATTGTTTTGCAAGTTGGTGAGGCGCAAGGCTTCTCGACTTCTGCCATGAGTTTGCCTGCGCCGATTGAGGGTGTAGATAAGTTTGCTCTCCTCCTTTTTGCTGCCCATTCTCCTGCTTTCGGACAGTGATGTCCACTTTCTGACCGGTGGTCGAGACAGAATGTGCCGCGGCATGATTCACAGCGGAAAGGTAGGAAATCGAGTTGATTGCAGTAGGTGTATTGACAGTGGGCGCCGATGAGGGTTGGGTCTTTTTCGTCCATTGTTGTGAAGCTGGCTTCCTCTGAGTCTGAGCGTGAAGAGGAGGCCATGATTATGGAGTCTCGGAGAATCCAATTTATATGCTGAGTGTCGTTGTAGGTAGCGGCGAAGTCGTAATGAAGGCAAGGCTGAGATTGTTGTTTAGTTAGCTGACAGATCGTAGTTCGAGGCTTCTGGAAGCTCAGCCTTGGCTAGTGGCTCGGATTGATACCCGGTCCGGAGAACTAGTGCCTGTATTGCTACAGTACTTTTGCTAACCCAATTCAACCCTTGGTAATGTTGGCTATGACAAGGCAGTCCTTCGGATCAAACCGTCTTGGTGTATTTCTCTGTTATATTGGGCTTTAATATTCCAAAGAGCAATGTAACCATAAGGTATCGAAAAGTTTGAACCCCCTGTTCCATTATGTGCAACACCAGCACGAGGTCAACAAGAGGCTGCACAGCACAGAAGAAATTACAAAATCAATGTTGATGTATCCATCAGAGCCTTTACTCCCCCGCCTTTCCAATCCCAGAACGATGCGATCCATTTTATCCTATCCAGCGCTAAAGCAGAGACTCTCCTAATGCGCATCTGACCAAGGAACAGCCAGATCTAACAGTCATATGAGCTCCGATATCATCAACTCCCGGCTCTAAGGTAGGATTGACCTCGACCAAGTCCATCGCGACAAGGTTGCCAGTTTCATGAACACACTCAGCAATGAAATCGCCCTCCCTCAATGTAAGACCGCCTCGAACGGGAGTTCCAGTGCTTGGAGCCCACATTGGATCTAACGCATCGACATCAAAAGACAAGTGTATAGGCGTGTCAGTGCCAATGTGTCCCAATGCCATCTCCATGACTCTGCCGATACCATGTCTAAGACCGATCAGCAAATATTCTTCCTGTAACGCCATCGCAACTTACCTGTCAATATCATGCATGCTGAAAGCCTTCACCCCATTCTCTCTCAAAATGATTTTCTCACCACGATCAACATCCCGGAGACCGATGTACACCAATTTCTTCAAACTGATCAAGTTCTCCTTCTTCAACCAGCCAAAGATATCTTCCCGATCATCTTTAGCCAGTCCGGTCAAGAAAGCGACCGGCATTCCGTGTACGTTTCCACTGTCGCTTGTCTCTGGTGTATTGATATCCGTATGCGCGTCGACCCAGATAACAGCCATCTCGCGATCCAACCGCTCCCGAATGGCCTTCGCAGTTCCTGCAATTGTTCCTATCGCAATGCTGTGATCTCCACCAAGTGTCAGGACCATTCGGCCCTCTTTCGCATGCGAGTAGACTTGTTCTGAGAGCTTGCGCGTTACGGCAGATACTGCAAGAGGGTTCTTCATGCCGCGGTAGTCTGGATCGGAGGCAGGGAGGAGTTCTTTGTAGGAATGGACGGTATCATCGTGGAATAGCTTGTAGCCCAACTCCTCCTTGAGCTGAGTCAAAAGACCGCTCTCGATCAGAGCAGAAGGTGCAGCATCAACTCCAGGTTTGCACTGCGTTCTGTTAGATGCGATTGCTTCGGGGAACGAAACTGCTTACCTGTCCACCCGAGAACCCAACAGCGACCACGCCCAGCTGGTCGCCTTTCGAAAGGAACTTTGGTTGGATCATTGAAGTGGTCGTCATTGTAGAAGAATTGTTGGCGGAAGCCAGAGAGGTATAAAGGGTAGGTACTGCGCTTTGTATGGAAGAAAATGAGAAAAGGGAGTGAATGGCGGGGCAGTTTGGCGGGGTGAACTTAGATGGATTTGGCTTGTGATGAACGAAAAGAATGAAAGTAAAGATACTTGCGCAAGGCGGACGGTGTTCTTTTTATCTTGAAAAGTGCGAAAACGCACCGCCGCTGGGCTTCTGTGGGCTCTTAGGTAAGTCAAGATTTGTTCTTCTCAACATGACCGTTAAGTGTGCAAGATACGCGAAGCACCTTGCCTCTAAGTGCAGGTAGATCCAGACAATGTCCCCTAAGTACAGGAATTGACGAGAACGACATCCACGACGACAAGGGCAACGGATAAGGCCCCTCCACAATCAGGACCGAATTTGTAAGAGATTCATGCCATCAAGCCGATTCATGCCGACGATGTATCTCGTGGCTACAACTATCGCGACGACGCTGTCTCTCTTACAAGCCGTTTCCCAATCATGGTCGGCATTGATAGCCAAAGAGGGTGCGTGACTCGTGGATGACGGCAGGAATATCAAAAGAAATCATGTGTAAGTCCACGAGTAAAATGCACCGGCCTGTTGCAATCTTGAGAGGCAATCCGGGATTGATTGCTGGAATCAGATGTTGATGATGTTGTGGTTACCTTCGTCGCAATGACACAGACACAAGTGGGACAATCGACCCCTGTTCGAGGCGGTATAACACGTGATCTAATGATAATTTGTGTTCCTTCTTTTCTACCTAGGAACCTACACATAGGGTTGGCTAGTGTAAGACTAATCCTCTGGTACATATATGCCTCATAGATATCCATTGAATTGTTCTGAGTTGAATGGAGGCTTTCGATCGTGAACATCCTTAGAATCACGTGTCAAGGTATTAGACCAGGACCAACATCTAAGCCTCTTACGATTGAAATTGTGTCCAAGAGCACATCTCAATCGGTGTGACTACTCCTTCGGTCTTTTAAACCCTATTGATGCATCTTCTTTCCGCGAGGACTTCTCCGACGCGTGCTAATAAATTAGCAAGTTGAATCTTGATCCGCCGTCCGGCTTGTTATGTTGGTCAATTCTGGCAACCTACTCAAGATGTCATCACACTCTTCACCCTGTCTCACAAGCCTTCCTTCAGAGCTCCAGATCAAGATATATCAGGAAGTCTCACGCCCTGATCTCAAGAGCCTCCGCCTTACTTGTTCCGTCATCTCAACCATCGCATCTCAACAGCTCTACTCCACCGTTTATCTCACGACCAGTTTCAGAAGCCTCCAAAGCTTCCGACTGATTTCCGAATGCCCTACCTTGAGGAGATATGTGAGAATTCTCAACTATGATCCTCGAACATTCTGTAGCTGCGAATTTGACCCCCCTACTATCGACTCGTTTGAAGACTGGGAAGAAGACCATGCTGGGAATTTCGAGCCCATTGACAAAATGAATCGAATGAACTTACTCGCCGCCTATCCTGAAGAGAAGTTGCAAGTCTATTACGGGAGATGGCTTGAGTATCTCGACGACGAAAAACAGTTCACTTCAACAACGTACCCCCAGAGCATCCTCCCAGATATAATCAGCAAGTGCCCCAGCCTCATCTGTGTACTTCAGCCAGCAATGCTTCGCAAGACTCGGGATTCGGGCCCAGATGTCACATATACCAATTTCAGCTCTTTCTTGACCGACTACAAGTTCGCTCAAGAGACATTGTCAGGGAAGGAGATCATGTTCAATTCTATCACACAACCGACGCCATGGGATATTTTGCAAGCTCTGCACCTTGCAGACACACTCACTACACTTTCTGCCTTCGACGGTGTAGATCTACATCTCTGCAACACCGGGCCTTACGACGATCCACTCCCGTGGGAGCTTCCAGCTTTGAGAAAGCTGTGTCTTATCTTCGTCCACAAAGGCAGATGTCGAGCTTCAAAGTTCACTCATCTATTGTCCAGCTGTCCAGCTTTGCAAGAACTCAGTCTCGTGTACCGTGGACATCTGTTCTTACAGTCTGATCGACGGTATCTTCAACTTTCGTGCGTTCTCTCTGGTGCACAGCATTGGCCAGGACTCCGAAATCTATCTCTAGAGCATCTCAGAATGACAGGTCCGGAGTTGCGAAATCTTTTGTCAAAACACGCATCTTCTTTACGATCTCTCGAGCTCCATTCTATCAATTTGGATCCAGAAGTCAACGATAAAGGCGAAGAACAGACTACATCATGGCTGGACATAGTTGAATATCTACGACACGATTTTTTCCTAGATGGGATGCAGTTTTCTGGTCTCCTTTCTAATAGTAGAAATGAGGCTTGGAGAGTCAGCGAAGCGTCAGTCGAAGAAACCCTGAAATGGAGAATCCAGGCGTACATCTGCAGAAAAGGCGATAATCCCGTCAAGCGAGATTCGAGTCGAGTCTTGAGACCAATACGAGGGGTACTGGAATATGACACTCGTGGGCGAGAGATGCCATTCATCTTTGATGATAACACATGGTCGTTCTCACAGGTCGATTTGCCCCAACTACTTATTCTATGGTGAGACACATTTCAAGTCACAAACTGAGGAGCAATGTAAGAAACAGCGAACAGAATATCAGGATATCATGGTCAATTTCTATAAAATCCTACACAGCTTGTTTTCGTCCCCATCCACCGCCGCCTGGAGAGTTGATGATGATTCTGTCTCCCTTGTCAAAGGTCGCCGTGGCTTTGCCGCCGAGGTTTATAACCATACCATCCTCCTTCCTGACCCAGAGATTCCTTCCCATCGAACCGTCACCTCCACCGTTACTTCCCTTTGGCGCTCTCGTCCTCCTTTCGGAGAGAATCGACACCTGAACCTTGGGCACCAAAAACTCGATATCTCGAATAATGCCATCTCCACCAGGATGCAAACCCTCACCACCGGAGCCCTCACGTATGCCGAATTCTCTCAACAGAACTGGATATCGCTTCTCAAATACTTCTGGGTCCGTTATGCGAGTGTTGGTCATATGGGTGTGGACACCACTCGTTCCATCCCAGGTTGGACCAGCACCAGCTCCGCCACCGATGGTCTCGTAATAGCCAAATCCTTTCTCTACTATCTCCTCGCCGTCAGCATTGATTGTTTTACCCCCAATTCCGAAGGTCAGGTTATTCATGCATCCCTGACTATCAGCGCATGCGCTGAAGGCTGTCAATACCACGTCCGTGATGCGTTGAGATGTGAGAACGTTTCCACCGACGACCGAGGCACCTGCTGCGGGTGATAGAATCGATTGCTCGGGTACGCGGATGTCGATCGGCTTGAGGCAGCCTTGGTTGAGAGGAATGTCGGAGGCAATGAGTGCGCGGAGACAATATATGATTGCAGAGTGGGTGATGGCAATCGGGGCGTTCGTATTGCCATATACCTGTGGACCTGTACCAGTGAAATCAAAGATCGCTGATCCAGTGTTCTCATCGATGGTTATCTTGAGAGAGATTGGAGTTCCATCGTCCATGTAATCCACCGCCTGCAATGCCGCTCCGGATGTGTTCATCTTCTTGAGAAGACTTCGGACTGCTTCTTCGGCGTTGTCCTGGATCGCAAACATGTATTTGTGGACCTGGCTCAGAGTATGTTCCTCAATCAAAGCTTGGATAAGGTTGATCCCCTGTTTGTTTGCCGCTACCTGTGCCTTGAGGTCCGAAAGGTTATCGCTCAGTGCCCGTGTTCCAGAGATTCCTGCATACTTTGCAGGCTCATGCAGTAGCATCTCAACGACCCTCTCCTCGTTGAAACGACCATGGCTGACGATCTTTTCGCCAAATATAGCAGCACCCTCTTCATACAACCACTTAGAATCCGGTGGCATAGATCCAGGACGGCTTCCGCCAATATCAGCATGATGACCCCGCGAAGCAACATAAAAGACGATCTTTTCATTGTCGAATACTGGTGTCACGACAGTAAGATCTGGAAGATGGGTGCCACCAGTTGCAGGGTGATTCGAGAGTAAAACATCGCCTTCTTCAAGCTTGCCCATCCACATGTGGTGGAGATGTCTGACACAAAATTGCATGCTACCAAGATGCACTGGGACATGAGGGGCATTGGCTACAAGACCACCATCGGGCGAGAACAGGGCGCATGAGAAGTCCAGCCTTTCTTTGATATTTGTCGACACGGAAGTCTTTTGAAGAGTCCGGCCCATCTGTTCGGCAATTGACATGAACCTGTTTATCGTGTCAGTTGCAAATACCGTATAATCTCTGTGACATTGATAGGTCCTTACCTGTGGCCGAAGATGGATAACTTGATAGGATTCACCTCATCTCCTGTTAGGACTGCAGAAGTATCCGTGATCTTCTTTTCCGGCCCGGCCAAATCAATCATGACTGTACTTTCAAGCACTGTAGCGAGACATCCCGGAGATACTAATATCGTCTGGGTCTTGTCAAGGATTAATGCCGGACCTTGGAGTCTTGTTCCTGGCTGTAGACTCCCAAGTAGATGGACAGCAGTGCTGACATGTCCCGACTTGGCGTCAAAGCATACCAGCGTCTTCGTCTCTGGCTCTGGAACAGCAATCTGCTTCTCTGCAACCCACTTCAGTTGTTGATATGGGCTATCTCCTTCGGCTTTGGCAGATGATCCGATTGCGCGAACGCGGAAGTCGTCGATGAGGATCTTTTTCTCGGGAAATACAAAACCAAACTCTCGAGAGTGCCTCTCTTCAAATGTCCTCTGGAAGTTTTGAACATTCTGGTGTGGCTCCTGCATGATCATGAAGGAAGAGTTGGATCCTTCATATCGCATGTTAAGATATAACTCCAGTCGAATAAGGTCATCGCCGAGTTTTTGGCTTCGCAAATGTTCTGCAGCCGTCTCAGACAATTCGTCGAGCGTTGCAGTGATTTCGGGGTATTTCGATGGCCCGAATGCCATTGCAGCCGGTCTCTGTACTTCGTGTACTACATCTGCCAAAGAGAGCCCATAAGCACTGAGAATCGACGAGTACTTATGAATGACGACCTGCGAAATAGACAAGGCGGCAGCAACATCGCAAGCGTGCTGGCCTCCGGCACCACCAAAACAAGATAGCATGTGATCCGAGGTATCATGACCACGAGCTTCGGTCAAAGCACGTATCGGTCTAGCCATAACCTCTGATGCAACACGGAGAAACCCTAGGGCAACCTCTTCAGCGGAGAACTCGGCTCGACTAGCTGCTCGGTTATCGTTATTGATTTCCTTGGTCAACTTAGTAAACAGCTCCACCACAATCTCTGTTCCCAGCGGCAGATCCTCATTGGGTCCAAAGATCTTGGGGAAGTCTGAAGGTAGCCGGGGAGTCAGCATTTGCCATATCTGGGATGCGTTGGGAAGAGGAAAGGGTGGGCTTCTCCATGTACTTACACTCAGGCACGATTCTTCCGAGAAATAAATTCGCGTCCGTGATGGTCAAAGGACCACCCTTCCGATAGCATGCTGGTCCTGGATGAGCACCGGCTGATTCAGGACCGACTGCGAAGAGCCCATTGCGCCAGAAAAGCATGGATCCACCGCCAGCAGCAACACTATGGAATTTGTCAGAATTCCACAGCGTATGTTGTGAGAATGACGGTGCACTCACGTTATGATATCCAATTGTGGAGACTGGATGGTGATACCAGCTGTAACGGTCTCAAACACATGTTCATAGGTGCCAGCATACCGCGAGCAATCTGTCGATGTTCCACCCATATCAAATCCGATCACAGGTTTCCGCTGCTCGTCATCCCATGATGTCTGAGCATAACCAACAACACCTCCTGCAGGGCCAGACAAAATGCTCCTCAAGCCGCCAAATCCTCGAAAGTCCACCAGTCCTCCATCAGACTGCATGAATTCGCAACGAAGATCTGAAGAAGCGAGACTACCCTTGAAGCTGTCGGATATTGACTGGATGTAGGACTTGATGACAGGTGTGAGGTAAGCATCTGCTGTTGCGGACATTCCTCGAGGAACAGCTTTTATCATAGGCTGCAGGGCAGCAGACTCGACGACGGAGAACCCCATGTCCCTTGCTAGGGCCGCAACTTGCCGTTCGTGCTCGGGATAGACATATGAGTGGATCAATACCACAGATACAGACCTGTAACCATCGTCCCAGAGCTTCTTCAGAGACTTCTCGACTGAGCCCAAGTCAGGTGATTTCAGCACTCGAATCACTTCGCCAGTGAGACCAATGTGAAGGCTCTCGTCGCTGGATGTTTCTATGTGCACAGGTGAAGGATCTTCGGCATAACCCTCGAGAGTCACGCGTTCGTCTACTTCGATGACGGACTGGTAGAGAAGCTCTGGTCGAGCGACGGTCAGGTCAAAGATATTTGGCCGAGACTGGTTGCTGATTTTCAGAAGGTCCCTTGACCAGAAGTATTTTAGTCAGCTTTATGATTTGATGATTTTGATGGTCAGAATCCAATGTTTATGGATAGCATAATACTCTAGGCTCCTGGTGTGTAGCTCTCATGTCATGCATAGCTCTGACGACATGACCAAGGCGTGGATAGTTCAACAAACATATAGACTTACTTGAAACCCTTGGTAATCAGAAGAGCCGAGCGAGCTCCTTTTCTCTCAAGTAAAGCATTCGTTCCAACAGTAGTACCCATGCGAATTCTCTCGATCAAATCGGTTTCGAGAGGTTCGCCACGGGGATGCGGCTTCCCCGTGACCAGTTCCAGAATTCGTCGGACACCCTCTGTTGGTGCATCGCTGTAGTTCGCAGGGTCAACTGAAAGGACTTTGAGAATGATGTCGTCTTGACCTGGCACTGAAGCGTGCACATCGGTGAATGTTCCACCTCTGTCTATCGATATCTTGATGCCGGATGCAGCGGAGACAGATGTTTCGACTTGGCAGTCTCCCATCTTTTCGGTGTTGTGAGATATCTCATATCATATTGCGGCACATGTGCTTCGTCTATTTTATGTATAATCCGTAAGTCTTAAGTGGTGTTGCATTTTGGTGGTGCGGGACGGAGAAGCGGACGCGATTGTCCGTCAAGCCAATCTACGCGAGAAGTCCACAAGACGGTGCTGGAAGTCCGCCTCCTCAGCCAGTATCCACAGGATCGACGGCACTTATCCGACAGTCAATCTCGGCCACCCTCAACGACCTTTTGACCGAACTCAATAGATAAGATGTCGGAAGGATCAATTAAAAGCAGTTTAAAGTTTCGAGGTTACTTTGTGTCATATGAGGCTTGAACTTCCGGTCTCATAATTCCAATTTTATACCTTGTACCGAGATCATGTCTACAACCACCACTACTACTCAGACCAACGAGGTCTTGACTCTGTCAACATTCCCAACTGGCATTTCAGCACGTCTCGCTTCTCGGAGCAATAAGCACACCAAATCCACCTCCGGACTCGCACCGTCACATCTCCAAGCCAACCTCATCATCCTCCCTTCTAAATATGCAGCCGACTTTCGAGATCTCTGCGCAAGAAACCCAGTTCCATGTCCCTTGATCGCCGAATCAAGTGCTCCAGGAGACTTCTCAACCCTCAAGTCGTACCTACCCAGCGTACCAGATTCCAAGATCGCATCTTCGCTTGATCTCCGCACTGACTGTCCCCGTTTCAACGTCTACCAAGACTCGAAGCTCCTTAAAGAGGGAATATCTGATATCATGGCCCAATGGACATCTGATCATGTCGCTTTCCTCATCGGCTGCAGCTACAGTTTCGAGTCGGCACTCGTTCGAGCTGGTTTCCCGCCCAGACATGCCCTGCTAGATCGGAATGTACCTATGTACCGGACGAACATTCCTTTGAACCCAGCCGGCTCTTTCACGGGCGGGACATACGTGGTCTCGATGCGGCCATACAAGAAGAAAGATATCGATGCCATCCGGGCCATTACGAGACGCTATCTTCCCACTCATGGTGAATGTGTGGCCTGGGGATGGGAGGCGGTTGAGAGACTGGGGATTAAAAACATTGATCTGCCGCAGTGGGGCGATGCGCCTTTGACCATGGATGGAAGGCCATTGAGTGAGATGTTTGGAGATGAGGAGAATGTGCCGCTGTTTTGGGGATGTGGTGTCACGCCTCAGGAGGCAGTGATGAGAGCTGAACTGGAGGGTGTCGTGATGGCGCATGCGCCGGGACATATGCTTGTGTTGGACTGCTTGGAGGAAGAGGTCCTGAAATGATTGTGCACATTATGAGTAGCAAATACATAGATGATTATGACATTTAGATTCTCAAATCTCCAAAATTTGTCCACTTAAGGGAAATTCATCCGACTGGATTTCCTGCCATTAAGATACGACACTTCAGGAAATGTCGATAAGTATAGCTCGCACTGTAGCAAAATTTTGTATGGCGATCGATGATTGAATCCTACTTATGACCTTGTTTTTTACTATACAAATTCAGCGGAGCAATTTTGGTCAAAGGGAAGAGAGACCACTAGGTTGACATGTTAAGCGAGGGTCGGCGCTCATGGTTGATGATACTTTAAGTATTGACATCGTGCGGAATCACATTCTTAGAATACTTTATAAACCAATTTGACATGATTATCCAAAGTAAATAAATGCTTGATTGAAATTACTGATCTTCTGCTCTGGGTCCGAACCTCCATGAGATCAGCCTCTATGGAAATAAGACCACCCCATACGCAACACTGCACAGGTTGACATCCATCTCACACAGCCAGACACTACCTAGTACACGTATCTGAAGTCCAGATTCTCTTCACCTGTGGTACCCTTTCTATCATCTTCTCTCTCACCTCTGGAGATCCTGTCTTTCTTCGAGTTCTGAATCTTGTAATAAACAAGCTGGACCGAGATCAAGCCCATAGAGATGAGTGCCGAGCCAAGCGAGCTCCAATGTCCCAACATGTATGGCGACTTGCGGTATACCTGCGGCGCAACAACACCGGCAACATTGCCAATAGCCTGGGAAAGCCCAAGCGCCGTTGCACGTCGATAGTGAGGCGCCGTGTTATTGACGATCCAAGTTTCGTTCAGTCCTGGGCCGCAATACAGTGGGAGGGCAATGAGGTAGCAAGCGGCATACTTGACTGCATTGCTGTCTGATGCGACCAAAAGTGCATATCCGATGACAGCGAATACATCGAGGAAGAGAAGAACTGAACCTCGAAGCCCGTACTTGTCGCCAATAGTGGCAGCTACGAAGAAAGAGATTCCGCCGAGGAGGTAAACTGGAACGCTTAGGTATTGTGCTTCCATTCGGCTGTATCCCAGACCGTTACGGAGGATCGATGGGAGGAAAGTGCTGAAACCATATAGGATGATGTCTTGGAAGAATTGAATCAAGGCACTGAACATACTGTTAGTACTGGTACGCCCGGCGTGGGAATGACATATGGTACATACCCAGTGTAAACTCTCCACTCTTTAAGCGCCGATCTGACTTGCGTCCAGTCAAACTTCTCGCGTCCCATGTATTCGAGACGTTGTTGCTCTCGGATCAACATCGCCTCACGCTCCTCTGGTGTCCACCATTTGGCGTCAGCCGGTTTCTCGGGCAATCCATACCAGACGAATGGCACGATGAGGAGAGAAATAAGTCCCTCTACGATATACAGCCAGCTCCAAGACCGAAGTCCACCAGCTTCGCCGATCTTGGTAATTCCAGTTGCAATGAGGCCACCAAACATGCCAGAGAAAGAGGTGGCGGCAAATAGGTAGGCGAAACGGAGACCCTGTTCTTTGCGGTTGTAGACCATGGTGATGTACAGACTGATGCAGGGAAAGAAACCCGCTTCGCACAATCCAAGAACCAGTCGACAAGCAACGAGGGAGCCATAGGACTTCACGAATGCCGTGCCGATTGTAACGATTGCCCAGGCAGCCGCCATGATGGTGATGCCGCGGTGAGTCTTGATTTTCCTCAGTGCGAGCACCAATGGGAAGATAGCGGAAACATATGTGGCAAAGAACACGCTGACAGCCGTGCTATACTGAGCACCACTCAAATTGAGCCTGGGGGACGACACATATTAGCCCTACATCAAGAAAGGTATTGGAAGTAGGGGAGGTCGCGTTTTGGGAGCAGGAAAAATGTACTCACTGGTCTGTCAATCCGGCAATAGCAGCATTGCCGATGTTGCTGCGGTCCAAGTAGGAAAGGAAATAGAGGGCACAGAAAAGGGGTGCCAGGCGTGTATCCAGCTTCCGTAAGATCCTCTTCTGAAGGACAGGGTCGATGTAGACTTCCGCAACTTCTTCGCTCGTCTCATCATCGTTGCCGAAGACTTTCTCATTTGGCTCGCTCTTTGTCGGCTCGACGGCCGGAGCCACATATGTGTCTGTATTATTTGACGACATTGTAATTGATACGACTGGTGATTGTATGTGGCAGAAGAAACGTGCCTTGACGGGGACTACCTATCGGCTCCTGTCCTCAACCCCATCTTTATAGATGGATGGAGTCATAAATGGGGACATGGTATCTGAGCTGAGTGTTGTCACCGGAAAGAGGCGTTCCTTGGAACACGCGGAGACATCACATAAACGGACATTTAGATCCGTCTATTGTAGATACTGATAATCCGGGGTGATGCTCAGATACTATTAAAATGAACTGAGAGGATCTTGCTTGGCGGACCCTTCTCAGGGGAGCTAGTGCCCACCGACTCATGCCTCCTATCGGGGATGGCTCTCGCTTAATCTAGCGCAGAAAAACGGAGGTGGAAGTCCGCCACCGAGATACAGATTGAAGACATCGTCACACCTGATAGGCATTGTTGAGGGAAATTCGGAGCATTATTGCTTTCTTGTTACGCGATACTGGATTGAATCCAGCCTTGAGGTCTGGTTTACGATAAAGAAGGGCTTTCAACCCCGTCTTTAGGACTTCGTCCAAAGTACCAGATATCCCACTCTTTAACGCACTTCCGTCTCCGTTCACTTCTCATCGCAAGAGCTGTGAATGCAAGTTAGTGTTGCCGAATCAGGACAATAGATCGTTACTGAAAACAGAGTGTTGGTTCCCCCACTTCTTTTCATATCACTTTCGGCTTTTGATCATCAATTCGAGGAGCACGCAGTAATTGGCCCTCGAGATCAAGTGAAATATCTGACAAGAGTAGATGATCCTGTCTTGCTCGACCAGAAGGCTTCAAATCGAACAAGACCTTAGAAGGTGTAAAACAATCTTTGGTCTTTTCGTCTGAGCTTGCCGCTGATACG
The DNA here is from genome assembly GCA_020747065.1 of Cadophora sp. MPI-SDFR-AT-0126. Lineage (NCBI taxonomy): Eukaryota > Fungi > Ascomycota > Leotiomycetes > Helotiales > Ploettnerulaceae > Cadophora > Cadophora sp. MPI-SDFR-AT-0126. The sequence goes on from JAGMVK010000011.1 coordinate 1,389,506, forward strand.
CGACCTCGATCATAGAAACTCGAACAAGACTCATTGAGACGAGAGTCTGGAACCTGTTGAGCGTCGCAGTCCGTATCTTTCCCCGCTTCAAATCGATACTTCACCATGCAGCGTAAGTCTGCAACCCCAAGCCCAGCTTCAACTAGCTGCAGCATATCGTATGTCATCCGGACGCGGAGTTGCAATTCCATAGACTTTGCTTACCATTTTCAGGTGTGAGAGATGCCGCAGGCGCAAAGTCAGTGATTCTTATTCGCGAGTATGTCAAGCAAGTCGCTCACAGAAGCACTAGATCAAATGTGATAAGCGGATCCCATGCTCGAAATGCACGAAAGCTGAAGTAGATTGCTCCTTCCCAGGAGGTGGGGAAAGACAACGGTATGTTTAGGCTGCTGACATCCACTTGTATTTCTACCTTGCCATTCACACTAACGACAATACATAGGCCAGCATCTAAGAAACACGTTCAAGCTCTTCAGAATCAGATTGCTTCTCTAGAATCTTTGGTCCAGAAACTTGCTACTGCAGATGAGTCTTCACGGAATGAGATTCTTGCCACAGCGGTCTCTTCCGAGACCCAGGATAACCCCATCAATCCTCTCTCAAACCATATCTCACCATCACCGTCGACATCATCAACTGGAGAAATGTTCCTTGGCCGGGCTCGTGAGGGCAGGATGAGAAAGCTTAGCTCGAGGAAAGCCACACAATTCTTTGGAGGCACAAGCCTATTCGAGATCCAGCTTTCAGGGACTTCAAACAGAGCCTTCTCCCGTAACAACACCGCTCCATCGAGTTCTTCCGGCCTTGCCCACAATTCTCCCACGACATTTGAACATGACAGCCACATTTTCGAGCCCCAGGGTCAGATCTGTCGGCAATTGCTGTCGGTATTCTTCCTAAATGTTTACCAATACAACATGTGCATCTATCGCGAGTACTTCTTGCGAGACTATGCCGCTGGTGAAGGACCGTATTACTCTGATATGCTGCTGTATTCTATCTGTGCAACTGCGGCACTTGTCTCGCCGGATGCCTCGCTTAAGGCGCTGTCCTCCATGTTCGCAAAACAAGCTACAACAATGCTCTACGATTCGTTAGAGCTTCCAGAACTCACTACTCTCCAGTCACTTCTTGTCTTGGGACAGCTGGAGATAGGTCAGGGAAGAGGATCCAAAGGCTGGCTCTTCTGTGGCATGGCCTGCCGTTTGACCCACGAGATGGGATTGCACCTCGATCCAAACAATTGGAATGTTGCAGCTGACTCGTCCATCGACCGGGAAGTCTTGCGTCGTGTATATTGGGCTGCATTTATCGTGGATAAGCAGCTAAGTCTCTATTTCGGGCGGCCTCCAGCCCTCTATCCTCACGGAGCTGATGTTAGAAATACGATCAGGATTCCGTATCCACCTGAGTGGGAAAACCTTCTGAACACTTATGTGTCCCAGGGAAACTCTGCAGATAATTTTGAGGATGGTCTGTCAATCGTAGCAGGATTTACGCATCGTGTCGAGCTTTCCAAGATCTTTCATACTATGATTGTCGACATTTTTGAGAACCGACATCGCAAGATCGATATCACAATTGCTGCGGCAACAGCACAGGTGAGCATGCAATTTTAATATTTGGCAGTATTCCTAAGGGAAGGCCCTGTGGAGAGACATCCAGTGCCTTGCCGTAGGTGAAGAGCATTGCTAAGAAACGATATAGAGGATCCACAGTTCTCTGGCCAAGTGGCTTGCCATGCTGCCACAGAAACTGCATTGGAACCAATGGACCGTCGAGCAAGTTCCTCCCTACGTCCTACACCTCCATATGGCCTTCCACACTGGAATTATCATACTACACAGGCCTTCCCGACAGTTCCTAGATGACGAGGCAGTCACCAAAGGCGATGACGTTGAAGTCTGCTACGAATCTCTGGGTGCAATATTGCGCCTCATGCGAGTTTACAGCAAGCACTACCGCTTCGAAGCATTACCTTTGGATTTCGTACACACGCTATCAGCAGCAGCAGGCGTGCTATTGATGAAGAGATACTTGGAGAAATCATCTTGGGCAGACAAAGACATATCGAAACCTCTTGGACAAATATTGGAGGCCATGGGTGTGGTTGAAAGCGTTTGGCCGTGCATCACCGAAATCAAGGAGGGGATCCTGGAGACTATGAGCCCCGCAGGTGGAAGCGATCCACAACATGACTATGAAACTGATTACAACCTAATGGGTATGTTGGAGTACGGGCCAGGGTCTCTCCCAAATCCATGGTTTACTGGAGTCGAGAATAACCCAGGGGATTTGTGCTTTTTGGTAACTGATGATTTTCTGAACGGTTTCGTTACCTAGTTCTAGCGTGCGAAGGCTCAAGTTCTTATCAAATGCACTTCTTCCACGACTTCCTGCATATTTTTCATCGTGGTGTTCCCTCCACTAATCAGTATGACCAAATTCTACGCCTTATCTGCCCCCTATTTTCTCGCATCGATAGCCGAGAATAAATAAGGAGTTAGACAACAAAATTACATATTCTCAATTAAGCTCATGTTGACTACTATTTTATCTCCATTTACAATTAGTCTTGAGATACACATACCTCTTCCCTTGCATTTCCAAAACTTAACCCGGAGTATAATACGGAGCTTGTGCCCAAAAATCGCACTGTTTCACAGCCCCAGGATCCGGAAGCAACATGCCCAAAGCAGGCTGGAACAAGCCTTTCGAACTAATACTCGAAACCGTAAAAGCCTTTCCGTACGGAACCATATCCTGTACTCCTTGCGCCACCGGTTTCCCCGTCATAGCAAAAGACGTCAAATATCTTTGAAGCGTAGCCGCGACCGTGGCATTGACACGAGCCCCTTGATTGAGCGAAGAAGTATCGCCGTTGAAGAACGTGTAGGCGTTGTCTTGTCCGTGCAGTCCCGGGGGGACCCAAAAGACGTAGGCGTAGCCTGAGAGTCTCGTTGCGAGATACTTGACGTTGCAGGTTACGAGGAAGTTGGAGATGGCGAGAGCGGTTCGTTGGATGGATGTTTTGTAGCCGTAGGTCCCGTTGAAGATAGGGGGATAGAGTTCGGTGGTGATGGTGTTTATGGTGGATTCGTTGGCTGTTGGGTAGAGGTTGGCGATTGCCGCTTCGTAGTCGTCTTGAGTTTGGACGAATGGTGGAGTGAAGAGGAGTCCCTCGTCCGATGTATGGCTCACCAGTACGCTGACGTTGTGGTAAGACCCATTCGCTACCAGTCGAAGAGGAAGGTCTGGGACATAGGAATTTGGTGAAGGGTCAACAAACGGACCAAAGTAAAGGAACCATAGGTCGATAGACCTGTCATAATTGTGTTGACGGCATACAAGGCTTCGAACGGAAGGGAGCGAAGATCATCGGCCGAGCTGATAGTCATATTCGTGATGGCCGAAGCGTTCTTCAGGGCATTGGCGAAGATTTGCTTCGATTGAGTTGGGACGAATATTTGGAAAGCTGGGCTTTGAGGTATCGCTCGTTGGAAAGGAACTGATCCTAGTCCACCATACGAAGTGATGTGATGCATGATTGAGCCGGCGCCAGCAGATTCTCCCATGACGGTCACGCGTGATAGATCACCGCCAAAGAGGTGGATGTTTTGTTGGATCCAATCGAGTGCTAGTCTCTGATCGAGGAGACCAACGTTTGCGGTGATATTTTCGGATCCGGATAACCAGCCCTGAGTATATCAATAAGTTGATGAATATCGTGAGTTGAATGCACAACTTACAAAAAGTCCAAGGCGGTAATTCATAGCAACGTACACAATGCCCTCCCCATCATTCTCTAAACTACGAGATATCAAACTCGCAGGATTTCCGTAAGACGTCTTGCTACCACCTGTATATCCGCCTCCGTAGATCCAAACCAGGACAGGAGCTCCGGGTGGGACCTTACATGGTTGGCCAGGTTCGCATTGAACTGTATGATATCCACTTGTCCCATTAGTTTTCGTGATATTGAAAACCTTCTGAGGTACAATGACATCGAGGAAGAGACAGTCTTCAGAGACGCCAGGACCTGGAGTCAGGAGAGAAGAGATATTGGTGCTCGTCGGCATTTGCATCATGGACGGATGGGTGTAATTGCTGATGTTTTGGCCAGTCAGGAGGTCGGTGAAGAATTCTGTGGCTTCAGAAATCCATGCTAACAAATCATCAGAATTCATTCATACTATAAAGGTTTGAGCAGAGATCAAGTACCTGGGCCTGCCTGGGGGCACATGACACTATTTTGGCCATCATTAACAGTCGTGTTGCGACCGCTGGGAGCAAGTGGCGGCGAGAACCGAAGAGGGCCAACGGGAGCCTGTCCAAAACGTATATTGGAGAAATTAAAGTATCCTGAGCCGGATTCCTGATTTTGATGAGTATAAAAAGGTCATAAGTGTATTGAAGGACTTACATTCAGCGTTGCTTGATGTACAGCATACCCAAGATCCACAACAGGAAGAGCTGCTTGAGCTGCCGCGAGAGTACAGAGTGCTGCTGTTGAAATTCCCAGCAAAAAACTAGATTTGACCATCATGACTGCTGTAAATGCTCAGGAAAATTGGGAGCCGAAGAAAATTGAAGATGGGGGACATGAAAGCAGAACATGTGTGGACAGACTACGTGAAGTAGTCTTCACCTACCAGAAGCACCATGGCTAGCACACTCTCTAAATCCATCCATGATGCCGTGTTCTCACATGGCAACGCGGCCCCTCGGCAAAGCCATTATCAGAACCAGAACGGATCTCCAGGTCTCTAGACTCTGCTCTGCACTGCAGAAATCAAGCTCATCAGCGCGAGATACGAAAACGCGGGGTGGTGCGGGATGATCTCACTAGCTCGCGGCGCCTGCCATCTGAAGTTAGAACTGCCCGAGATCAGGCGGCCAGGCCCACTAACTTTAGTACAATTAAATCCCTACTAAGTTAAAGAAATGTAGAACGGCCTCGGTACGGTGAGTGGAAGCAGCCGCATCGGAAAGACTGCTTTGGGTAGGTTAAAGGCACTCTTACGTCAACGTATATTTTGCACTTACTGGCACACCCTCCAGCAATCGCTGAAGCTTCTCAAGCCGGGCTGCGGCCTTTATTTGACATGGGCAAGAGATAGACAGTGTAGATTTCTCTCAAGCCGACCGCAACGATTTCACAGTTTCTCGCTCGCTCGCTCGCTTAACTTCCTTTTCCTACCCAACATAGTCCTCTACACATCTGCCAGCTTCTCAACAGGCAAGTGCATGGTAGCCATAACCGTCTCCGCATTTCTCGGCTCGAGAGATTTCTTGACTGGGTTCGGAGCCTCAAACACCTCCGCCAGTTCTTCAAGCGTACGATCCTTCGTCTCAGGGAAGAACTTCCAGATGAAAATCGCTTCGATGATATCCCAGAATACGAAAACAAGATAGAAGTAGTAGCCGATCTTCTCAAATGCAGGTCCAGAGGAATATGCTAGAACGATGGAGATACCGCTTGACATGAAGTTTCCGAGCGCTGTGCCCTTCGCGCGGTTATATGTGGAAAGAGTCTCGGCAACATACATCGATTGCTGGGCTGTCCATCCGATGGAGAAGACAACACCGAAGAGGAAGACGAATGCGATGGTTGTGTTTGCTGCGTTATGGTTGGATGGATCATCGACGGCCATCTTGGAGGTTCCTGTGATGACAGCGAATATAACGGAACAGCAGAGAATGCTGTAGATCAGGAGGGGACGACGACCGACTCGATCTGTGAGACGAGCACCGAGGAGCGAACTGAGGAACCCAAGCATCGAGTTTACTGCGTTTAGTGCAAGGACCTTTTTCTGGTCGACAATGCCGGCTGTGTTCATCATGGTAACCAGATAGTAACTGGACAGCGAGTTACCAGATGCCTAGCATGTCAGCAAATCATCTTAGCTTTGGGTGAGGATTGTATTGTCGGTGCTTACTTGTCCCATAAAAGCCATGCCAAGTACACAAATCAATCGACGACGATCACTGTGTGTGTTCCACAATTGGCGGTAATCCCACCATCTCTTATCCGCCGGCTCAGACGAAAGCTGAGCCATCATTTCCTTTAACTGAAGCTGGACTATAGGATGATCGACCGAGCCCTCTCCATGAAGCTGGGCGAGAATCGCAGCTGCTTCGTCATGTCTATCGTGTTGCATGAGCCAACGGGGCTACAAGACGGATTAGTAGGGCTCTGGAGGACATGGAAGCCTTTACCTACAGATTCAGGCAGGAAGAAGACAAAGATAGCGACAATGCCGGATGTTCCCAATTGCATCCACACGGGAAGCCTCCAGCCACCATTGCCCTCGATATATGCACTTCCGTAAACGACCCATCCTGCAATAATGGCACCAAGCGGCCACATGCAGTTATAAAAGCCAGTGAGTGTTCCTCGCCACTGTTAACGTCAGCCATGCTCCAACTTATCCTCGAAACATCATTTCCGAAGACTATATGTGAGAGGCTCGGCTTTGGTTCCAAAACGTACCTTAGGATGAGCCATTTCACTGACGTATGTCGGTGCAGCAATACAGCAGTATGAGACACCAAAACCCAGTAGAAATCGCCCACCTAGAAATTGTGGAATGGCTTTGCTTGTTGCTCTGTGCTCTCAGTCAGTAAAAGGAAACGACCAGCGAGCGCTTCGCCTTACGTATCGTGGATGTACTTACTGAATGCAGGTTCCAATGATAATCACGACAGCACCAATGAACATTCCAACACGACGACCAAGTCGGTCAGTCGCAAATGGCACGAGTGGAGCAGCTGCAAGACTGCCGACGTTGTAGATCATGAAGACAATACCCGTCGAAGAACCAGATGTTTTCCTATCCAGATCAGCTTTCTTTGTCCATAAATACGCGGATTATTCGCTAGAACAACTTACATATCGAAAGTCTTCTGGTAAGAGATCATTCCATTGAGACCGCCCATAAGCGAGCCATCATATCCATTCAAGCAACCACAGCAGTATGCCACGAATAGGACGCCGTAGAGTCGCAGCATCGACCACGTCCATGGAGAGTATTTGCTGCTGTCGACTTCCTCGGCAATTTCTATCGCAACAGCTACGGGGTTGAGATCTGTCTTAATGTCGTGGGACATAACATTCTCCTTCTCGTCCACTGCAGGGATCGCGGTCTTGTGGTCCGCCATGGCTCTGGCTGACTGATGAAAAAGAAGATGAAGGTGTTCTCTCTGAAGTCCAGGTCCAGCCTTGGGACCAAGTTGGTTTATATAATCCCAATATGTTCCCCGCCACCGTGCCTTATTCCCAGGAACTTGCTCGAGCGTCGTATCCCTCTGCACCAACATCCCCCACTTCCCAATTGTAGGTATCGCCTCCTCGAATCTTCTTCCCCAGACCCCGCCATAACTCCATGCAACCCTTCAAGTGGACGAGTTTGGCCCATTTGATTGGTGCGCATCCAATCGAGGGGAACAAGCTTGGCAGAGGTCCGAGCCGCTAGCACCAGGATATTTTCCCCGAGTTCCCCAGCTTGGCCTTCAGCCCCGCGCTCGTTGTGAAGTATGCCATTTCTCTCAACAAGAATTTGACTGGTGGGATTCGGGAATGGGATAGAGATCTTGGCTCGTGCTGATCGTTTCTTGGAGAGTGTATGTCCCCGACTTCCCCGAGTTCTCGATTGAGCCAACCGAGCCAACATGAGTTGATGACAAGCTGCTGCAGGAGGCTGGATCAAACTCCCCGTAGCATGTTTTTCTACATAATGAAGCAATAACACGCGACTTTTTGATTGCATGGACATCAGCAAGCTAAGCACAAAGTCCTTGAAACTGATACTGCGCCGCTTGGGACGACTTCTAAAGTGGGATGTATTCAAAGACTGATTGGCTCAGAACATGACATGAAAGATTTAAGATTGCAATAAGAATGACTCGTAACTTTCTAATAACTGACCACAAATCGTATCCAGATTTTTGGCACCCTAGTAAAAGGTCATCACTGGATGAACAGCTTCACAGGATTACCAAAGTTGTCGCATTGGGAATACTGAAGCATTGTAATTGCAGAAAATAGAAGGACAAGTATAACCATCTGAATGCGACATGTGAACCATGCATTGGCATCGGCACTATCGACACCGTTTCCTCGATTCTGAAATCTTCTCAGTAACGTCAATGGGAAGTGATGGTAACTTTGGAGGGTAGACGGCCAAATCCCGGTGAGATGATCATATCTGCTTCAATTCGGGGTTCTAGTGTAGCGGCTCTAAATCTTCGGAAATGTCTGTGACCTCATTCCCTTGAGCCTCTTCCATATCGCTTTCAAATCGAGTTGCTTGGTCGTCGTGGTACTCTGCCATATAGCCCTGAAGTTTCCAAAGCCGAGACTGTACTTCAACCGTGACATTTTTGTGCTTCAGCACCACAACTTCCTTCTCAAAAACGCTGTTCGGAACCGACTTTCGTAGCTCCTCCAATTTCTCTTTACCCAGGAGGGCCGGAAGATTATATATTGGAACCTTCCTTTTCTTCTTTGCCAGTTGTGGCCCAACGTCGCCAATGTCCTGGGTTCCAACATCGAGAGTTGCAAACTCCGGTGGTCCTGTTGACATATCACCATTCAAACTTCCCGTCCAGAGGAATGCAGCTACTTGTGACTTCTTCAAGGCGTCTTCCCAGTCAGTACAGCCGACAATATATCCTCGCTTTTTCCTGGCGAGATAGAGAAGAGCTTCTGAGATACGCCGACCCATCAAGATCGTGACAAAATCGTCCATGTCGGGCCTCCAGCCAGCTTTTCCATAAGTCTGCATTGCAGATTTCACGGGTCGCCATCCACCGGGAATGAATTTGGCTTGTCCGGCTTTCCCTTTGTTGGATCGTTTGGATCCCGATGCGGTATCGACCATGCCACCGATCAAGACTTTACTGTTGAGTGTGTAGCCCTGGTACCCCATCTTAGAAGGCCTGGCTTTCGCCTCTGCCTCCATCCTGCTCTCCTGCTCTTCTACTCTTACCAACTCTGCGACTTTGGCTGAGGAATCTTTCCCCATGCCGCTGTCGAGTTCATCTAGCTTCCCCAATTCTGCTTCCTCCACCTTATCCACAGCCTCCCTCTTCTCGGTAGAAAGGTGTTTTTTAGCCAGGTTGGCCGGCACATACCACGGCTCTCCAGTCGTTGGATCCGACATCACTCTAAATCCCTGGAGGAAGAAAGAGGGTAATTTAGTACCGCTGATTGAACATCTGCGGACAGGTGTGGCAAGTGCAAGAGCATACGGGTTCTTTGCAAGCTGCTGCTGGAACTTTGTAGGGTTCTTGCTCGGAAGGCTTTTCTGAGCACGATGTTTCTCTCTAGCTTCGAGAAAAGATGGATCCATGAGCGGCGAGAGAGAGAGAGGACGTCGTTTGAAGGCGGGCTTAGAAAATTCTTGCGGGAAGCCGATTGGAGACTCTGCTGCAGAGACATTGGATGTCGATGTCGGGTCGAGAGCGTTGGATGAGGATTGCGGATTGGAAGCTTCAAATGTCTCGTTCCTAGACGCACCATTCCGCGCTGCAGCAACATTTCCGCTGAGTTTCACTGATCCAGTGGTAGAATTGACAAGCAGTCCATCACCGTCTTTCAAAATTCCAGATTGTGAAGCCTGTTGTTTTGTGCTGGACAGTTCCCGACTTTGGCAAGCTCCGCAGAGCTTCCATGGTGTCTGGAGCCCAAGAAAGCATGTTATTCCTGTAGGATGTGATCGAGTGACTGTGGCAAGCCACTTTGCAGTGCTGCTACCGGAGGGATTCGTGCATTTGTTCATGCCACATTCTCTGCTGCTCAATGTTGCGAATGAAGTCGAAAGTTTTGACGTGGAAACTGAAATAACTTGGAGTGAAGCTCAGGATCCCTGCCTGCCTGCCAAGCGATCGCGCTTCTTTTCCGCATCCATCGCGTCTCCCAACTCCAATCTCGAGACTTTCTCGAGACGCTGGTAGTACTCGAATAATTCCAACTCATCCACAATGTTCGTAACCAGAATACTGCGGGCGCCAGCTCGCAATGCCTTCCAACAAAGACTGCGAAGCTTTTCCTCAATACCATCTCGAGCAGAGCCTCCGAAATCATGGACTCCCATGCCGTTGATCACTGAGACAATTGTAAGTCAATTGCTTGCAGACCCGAGGACTTTGCTGACAGTATAGGGAGGCGGCTATCGACAATCAGACATCTTCTCGAAACTACTGCAAGAACGAATCATTTGTTTGAATGGTGAAGTGAATGATGTCCTTTCCGCAGCAGTCGTTGCCCAACTTCTATACCTCGAGTCCGATGCGCCAGAAAAGGCGATTACTCTCTACATCAACTCCCCGGGTGGATCTGTAACGGCTGGTCTGGCAATCTATGATACGATGTCGTACATTCGGTCGCCGGTCTCAACAGTCTGCGTTGGACAAGCAGCTTCAATGGGAAGCTTACTGTTGTGTGGTGGTGAGAAGGGAAAGAGATTCTGTCTGCCACATAGCAGTGTTATGGTACACCAGCCGAGCGGAGGATATTTTGGACAAGCAAGTGATATTGCGATCCATGCACAGGAGATATTGAGAGTACGGAGGAAATTGAACGAGATATTCATCAAGCATTTGACGAAGCCACACACTTTGGAGGATGTGGAACGATTGATGGAGAGAGATCGGTTCTTGAGTGCTGAGGAAGCTTTGGAGATGGGTATTGTGGATGAGATTCTCCAGAGGAGGGTTGAGGGCGAGGAAAATAAGAAAGAAGGAGAGAATGACACATAGATTCAATGGATGCTTGAGCAAATTCATTCCTGTCATACGTGCTATTACGGTCATGAACGCATCCATGCACCAAGGCATGGCTTCCAAATCCCAACGCCAAATCATTCCTTCATAGCTTTGAATTCCTTCCTTCACCTCCGACTCTAGCAAGGATCCAGTCAGCAACGTCATTCGCAAAGACTTGTCTGTTGTCGGGCAAGTCAGCGTGTAACTGATGGGACCAACCCTCGTAGGTCTTGAACTCCTTGTCCTCCAACCCAGTCTGTCTCTCAAACCATTTCTTACTTTCCTCATAACTAGTTCCCTTATCTTCAGTACCATGGGCTAGCCAGACACTCTTCACATTCGGGTTCAATTTGACTTTTGCCTGGTTCAGTAAAGAAGTTCTGTCCAGCATACCAGCCAGACCCTCCAAAGTGCCGTTCCCATACAAGAGCTTGTCTTCTGCAAGGGACTTCACCACAGCTGGGTCTCGAGTCAAGTTCACTGGTGGGATGGCTGAGTATCGTTGCTTGTGAGGAAGTAGCTTTCCAGCCAATCTTCCGGCAGCAACTGTAATCCACATCGGTTCGAAGCCTTTCGGGAAACCGATAAATGGGCTTTCCAACAACCAACCCCGGATGTCCTTTATGAGATCAGCATACTGAGGATCAGAAGCCAAGATCAAGGCCTCTCCCCCGCCCATTGAATGACCCATGACAAACAAGGGAACAGAGCAAGGCATTTGCGACTTAATGAAGGACACAATGTCGGAGATGACCTGAGACGTTGGTCCGGTCAGGCCTTGCTCCGATGGCTTTTTTACAGAACGGCCCCAGCCGCGTTGATCGAAGGCAGCTGTTTCGATTCCTTTGGAAGCGAGAGTTGGGAACAGTTCATAATACCGATCACAATGGTCATCGAATCCATGGATGAAGACAAGCTTGGCTAGAGGAGCTCCATCTGGCTACGGACTGGGTGTTAGTTCGAATAATGGTATAGTTTCGAAACATAGAGTTATGAGACTAGATACTCTAGGTCACATACCTTCCAAGTTTTGGTGTAGAGAGAAACATCGCCGATCTGATGAGTTCCTTCAATTTCAGTAGGCATCTTGACAGAATCTAGGTGCGTTGTAGCTTCGAAGCATATAGAAAATTCTGGCGATCGGTATCACCGGCTGACAGATGTTCAATCGAACGTCGAATAAGTGTACTCTGATACAAATAGTGGAGAGTCTGAATCAACAATCTGAACTTGATTGATGATTCTGAAAGCGAGCTCGGGAGGGTAGGGTCCAGAGCGAAGGTTCCTGATCGCCAACAGGGGTCTCGTGCCGAGGCGGCCGCTTGCATGTGAGCTCGACTTTACTTTAACAAGAGCCCAAATCTTTGACATATTTCTACATCCAGATGACAGCTCTGCCGCACCCCTTTCCAAGTACGAGCCGCATCTTGTCTGGGACGGGAGGTCTCTTGCGGCTCTCAAATAACTGTCGGGCATATTCTACGAAGGTTGTGAAAGGTAGCAAGAGGTGACATTATTCCGCATCAGAATACTAACTCTATGAAGAGAATGACATCGTCTTGCTGAAGCATCGAAACAATCCGAGTGCGCCAATAGTCACTGGTAAGCTGCGATCAGGACGGAAAACTACTTTATCTGCCACATCGAATTGGCGAGATGCCATCGAGAATGATCATATTATTGGAAAAGAGCTACGGGAGGTAGTCACTTCGAGGAAGGGGGTGCATTATCGAATTCTCGAACCGACCCTCGCAGAGTACACAGATTGCTCGCCGCGGATAGTTACGCCGGTAGGACGTTTATCAACTTAGATTGTTTGGTTTACAGCTTCTAATCGCATGATAGTAGATCTACTCTCAAGATGCGAGTTTAATCGTGTCTCTCCTCGACCTGCATCCTACTCCGCCACGTCCGAATGAGACAAATGAAGAGGTACTTGAGATATTCGAAGCTGGAACGGGTCATGGAGCCTTGACACTACATCTTGCGCGAGCTATTCATGCTGCAAACCCCCCAGCTCCAACACCAGAACCGATCGCACCGACGGAAGACAACACTGTTCGGACTGAGCAGAATTTGGCCATCGAAAAGGCATGGCGGAAAGCTCGAAGAGCAGTAGTACATACTCTTGACATCAATGCTGCTCACTCACATCATGCCGCGCAAGTGGTGAAGAACTTTCGAAGGGGACTCTACTTCCCAAATGTGGATTTCCATACTGGAACGATCGAAGAATATCTATCTGGAAGGCTGGCGGATTCCGACGATCCTTTTCTGGACCATGCAATCCTGGATCTTCCGTCAACACACGAGTACTTTGAAATTGTGAGCAAAGCTATGAAGGCAAATGGGACTTTGATCGGCTTTTGCCCAAGCATCACACAGATCAATTCTTGTGTTTTGCTTACGAAGCAAAAGAATTTGCCATTCTTCTTGGAGAAAGTCATTGAGATTGGTGGTGCCGTTGGGGGGAGAGAATGGGATGTCCGGCTGGTTACTCCAAGGGCTTTGAAAAACGATTCGGGGGAGAAGCAAGCGACAGTGGATACTGTTGGTGAAGTGGAAGACCGCAAGGCATCAGAGACAACTAACAGGGGAGAAGAGATGGTCTGTAGACCAAAGGTTGGGGGACGAGTTTCGGGAGGAGGCTTTGTAGGGTTATGGCGTAGAATTACTCCATTCTCGCCGCAGTCGCCGTAGACTGGACTTTAGATTTACGACTTGGAAATATACTGTACTGTATGATATCGTCTGTACCTTATAAATCGTCAAAGAAATACTTTTTTCACATCCCATAGTGTCACGAGACTCCGGTCAAAGGAAGATGATCTATTGACAGGGTTTATTAGCCTTCCCGACTAGCGACCCCGGATTTCGTCTCAAAGAGCCTGAAATTATGGACACGAATTCGAGCTTCCCCTTTCTCTGACCAGCCAGTCTCGAATGCGAATACTCGCCGTCAACAATGGAATAGTCGCAATGTGCGCTTGACATAACACGGATGGAAAAGATCGACCTCGGATAACACTCAGCTCAGCTATTGATTGTGGCGGCAGCTAGCTCATCAACAGCTACTGCAACATGACGAGACGGATTGTAGGAACCTTTCTGGAACAATGTATGAATTTACAATACTGACTTTCGCTTCCATAGGTTCGCACAGCAAGCCAACTCGGGGCTCTAGCTGTCCTGACTATCGTAGTCATCTTCTTTCTGGACAACAAATTCCGAGTCCTACCCTCCGCGATCCACAATGCACTTCCTGCGCATCATCCTGGCCTGGTGATCACCGACATAACGGTGACCTCTTGCTCGCGCATAAATGTTTTCACATCCTGCAAACTCGACTCGGAGGTATGGCATCGAATAGAGAAAGATCTATACCTGGGGAAAGGCTGGGTCAGTAGCGCATTCGTCCAAATCAAGCGAAAGAAGGAGGAGGAACTTTTGGCAGAAGACAAAGTGATTGTGGATGTGAAAGTAGGGAGATTGGATCCCAGTACCACAGACAAAGGAGAAGGAGACGAGAGGTGGGAGTCCCGGCCAGCAGGATTATGGTTAAAACGGTCAGCAAAGCGCCATGCGAGCGACTCGCACCAAGCCATTACGTCCGTGGACGTTCTGTTTGGGGCAGACGCAGTGGATCCTAGAGATGGATGGCAGATGGTGGGCACGCCCATGCTGCTAGATACCAGTGGAGAGGGGCATGAAGCTAGGTTGAGTGTGAGGAGAGGCAAGGAGGTTCCACACTCCAGGCCAGTCCCGAGGATAAATGAAAATGGAAAATTCAAGATCATGCAGGTTGCGGATCTACATTTGAGTACTGGCACGGGAGCTTGCAGAGACGAGATGCCGGTTGGCCACAACGGTGGGAAATGTGAGGCGGATCCCAGGACATTGGAGTTTGTGGGAAGACTTTTGGATGAAGAGAAACCGGATTTGGTGGTGCTAAGCGGAGATCAGATTAATGGAGAGACAGCTCCAGACGCTCAAAGCGTGAGTGATTAAATAACATATCCTTCCGCCAGGATGCTGACTTTACTAGGCTATATTCAAGTATGCCGAGCTGTTCATCAAGCGCAAGATTCCATACGCTACCATCTTTGGTAATCATGACGACGAGGGCTCACTTCCTCGAGCTGGACAAATGGCTTTGATCGAGTCTCTGCCATATTCTCTCTCGGCCGCTGGCCCTGAAGACATCGATGGCGTTGGAAACTACTACGTCGAAGTTCTTGCACGAGGGAGCTCCAAGCACTCCGCGTTGACGATCTATCTATTGGATACACATGCTTATTCACCAGATGAGCATAATTTCAAAGGGTACGATTGGCTGAAGAAAAACCAAATAGACTGGTTCAAGGCCACCGCTCAAGGCCTGAAAAAGGAACATGCTGGTTATACACATATCCACATGGATTTGGCATTCATTCATATCCCACTCCCCGAGTACCGAGACGATACACTGCCTCGAAAAGGAGAGTGGAGGGAAGGCGTCACTGCACCAGGGTTCAATTCTGGCTTCAGAGACGCCTTAGTTGAAGAAGGTGTAGTGATGGTATCATGTGGTCATGATCATGCAAACGAATACTGCGCATTGACCAGTAACGAGGCGAAGACCCCCGCGATGTGGATGTGCTATGCTGGAGGAGCTGGATTTGGGGGTTATGGTGGCTACGGCGGATATCACCGCCGAATCAGGTTGTTCGATATCGATCTGAACGAGGCTCGGATTCGGACTTGGAAGCGTGTTGAGTATGGAGATACTGGCAAGAGGATCGATGAGCAGATCATCGTTGAGGGAGGCCGTGCTAGAGCACTTGATGCATAGAAGTCTCCAGATATACTGTTATTGCAGAGGCGATATCTCTCGAACAATTGGGCCGAGGTAAATGCCTGCATATTTAAGCGAAGAAATGGAAAGCAAATAGGGCACTGGCAGGCGTTTGGAGTGGGCTTGGAGTAGCATAGGTATGATGGACGGCCTTTCTTTGAGGTTCTTGTAAGCTTTATATCGATTGAGTTCTCTGTATAGTGAGTTACAATGACGATCCCACTTCGATACTGACACTTCGATTCTAAGGCTAAGCGAGGCAATATCAGCTCTCAGACATATTTCTAAATCTCTTTCACCTCTATCTGAATTGATGTTTACTGTAGATGTCATCGACCTCTCGTGACGCTATTCCAGGCTTATGTCAGGTGCGACAATTCATTGGTTCAGCGCACCAGTTCTTTGCGTGAAGGCGCATGCATGTTCGGCCTCGCAGTTCGCCCAACTCCCCATCGACAACTCAAGTTCCAAGCCTTTCCATTCCCTTCACACAGACGATGGCCAGGTCAACAGGCTCTACACAACCTCATCTTTGACTTCACATCTTCGCAGACTCGCAATCCAGAACAGTATCAAGAGTCATCCCAACGGCGCAAATCCCATCGAGCAACCATGGAAGCGCTCGCAGCCTTGAGCGTTGCAGCGGCTGTGATCCAATTTTTGGACTTCAGTAGTAAGCTGGTTTCGAAGGGCCAGCAGCTCCACAGCTCTACGAATGGAGCTTTGATTGAAAATACCGAGCTAGAAGAGGCGGCGAGGAGATTGAAGGGCTTGACGGAACCGTTGCAGACTTCAGAAGGAGACGAAGCCATCGCTGCTATTTGCAAGTCTTGTAAGTCAAGCACATTCTTGGTCCTGGAAGGATACATTTGAGCTGTTCCACATCAGCTCGCTCCCTACTTTCGTAGACTTTATACAGTACAGTGAACGAAAAGTCAAAACTGTTCAAAATCTGCATTAGTGAAGGAGATATCGGTACCCATCACACCCAGAAGGCGCAAATGTTCTGATCATTTTCAGGTGTCAAAATTTCTAGCGATCTCATTACACGCCTTACGAATCTTCAGGTGTCAACTACACTGCCTCGTAAGCGGTGGAAGAGTTTTCGGCAGGCGCTCAAAAGTGTATGGACGAGGGGTGAGATCAAGGAGACAAAAAAACACCTTGAGAGTTTAAAAATAGAGCTGATAGCACATGTTACCGTCAATGTAAGGCAAGTACAATCTTTTCTTCATGTTTCAGAGTCCGTTATTAATTTGTTGCATTTAGAGACAAAGTAACGACTGCATATATCCAACAGGACGCTCGATTCAATACCTTAGATACTGCCACCCGACAAATTATGGAGTCTTTACTGGATCTACCAAACACCGTCCGTACCGACATAGACAATCAATTTCAGCAACTCGCAAGATCCGAACACTTGGAGCACAGCAAAACTCGTGCGGTCTTCATGGATCACACGAAGACTCAGCTTGATAGTCGTGTTTGCCATTCTATTATTGAGAGCCTACACTTCCCAACAAGAACTGTACGCCACGAAACAATCCCCGAGGCACACAAGCGGACCTTTGAATGGATATTCAGAGACCCCGTTATCGACGGAAAGCCATGGAGCAACTTTGTAGACTGGTTAAAGTCTGGAGATGGAATCTACTGGATTAATGGAAAGGCTGGATCGGGCAAATCGACGCTCATGAAGTTCATCGTGGATCATGACCAGACTAGCGAGCTTCTCGGTGTGTGGGCTCAAGGTACCAGCCTAGAGACACCGTCATTCTTCTTCTGGAAGCATGGACATGAGGACCAACGATCACAGGAAGGGCTTCTACGCTCACTGCTCTATGATGTTTTGCGAAAATGTCCAGCGCTCGTTCCCAGTGTGTTCCCTGATGTTTGGGAAAGAAATTTTAAGTTGACGTCGCAAAACGTCTCACCCGTCCTCAGCACATGGACTTTGACAAAATTGAAGCATGCTTTTGCCCGTCTAGTAACTTGCAAGACGATCCGCATAAGCTTCTTCCTTGATGGCCTCGACGAATACGAAGGTGACCACGTTGAACTTGCCGAGTACTTTGGCCAGCTTGCTTGCTCTGATCATGTCAAGTTATGCGTCTCAAGTCGCCCATGGCCACCTTTTCAAGATGCATTCCAAAACTGCCGTGGACTGAAGCTGCAGGACCTTACGAGTGGCGATATCAAGCAATATGTTGAGGACAAAATTAACGAAAACGCGAATATGGCGTTGTTGAAGCGAAGGATGCCTGTGAGATCGAATTTTTTTGTCGATAATCTGATATGGAAAGCTGAAGGAGTGTTTCTCTGGGTTACACTGGTCGTCAAATCATTGTTGAAAGGGCTCAGTCACAGAAATGACCTTGAAACATTGGAGAAGAGGCTAGATTCTATGCCACCCGATCTTGAAAATCTGTACAGCCACATGCTCTCTTCAATAGACTCTCACGATATGGAGAAAGGCTCAAAGCTATTCCAACTTTTCGAGGCCTGTGATTCGGACAAGGATCTACAGTTAATCTACGTTGCGTTGAATGGAGCCACAGCAGAAGCGCTGAGCTCACCTCTGGCGATGTCAGAGCACAAATCTGAAGAATTACAGCAGGCTCAATTTGACTCCATGTTTGAGGAAATGAATATCATTTTACAAGCATGTTGCGGTGGCATGATCGAAGTCACTATTCTGGACGACGAGATATACAAATCCTGGAGACAGGGGCGCCTCTCCTATATTCACCGAACAGTCTCGGACTTCCTATCGAAACCTGAGATATGGAATGAGATATTGAGGCACACCTCAAATGCCAGCTGGTTCCCTCAGAAATCTTTGCTCAGTTCTAGTGTGATATGCTTGGAAAACTTCATTCTCCCTGGACTTGAAGCTCGGAAAGAGTCAGTGTATTATGTGGAGTATCAATGGGCGTGTTTTTGCGATCACGCAAGTGATTTCGCGATACGAGGAGTGGTGTCGGACGACGACTGCACAAATTTAACTGAAGATTTCGATAGAGCTGCTACAAATGTCGCGCACAGTTGCTTTTGGAATCAAAGCGATGCCAAAACCAAGTTCAACCACTGGTCTAATTATATAACTCAGCCAACTCTACCTCGACAAGACTTTTTGTCATTGACAGCGGACTGTGGATTGTGGTTTTATGTCAAACATCGCTTGAAAGAAGATCCTTCGCTGGTGGCGCACAGGCTGGAGGTTCCATTGCTTGCTCACTCCCTTTTACGATTTGAATCGTCGATACTTTATACAGAATTGTTTTTCATGACTGCAAGCGTCATATTATCTTTCTCCGCAGATCCCAATGAGGTTTTCCGAGGTCATTCGTGTTGGCAATATTGGGTGACTATTCTGCACACGAAAGGCCAAGTATTAGGCCCCAGATATGACCACAATTTCAAGGCGATTACTGTGGAGATGCTTAGAGCCGGTGCAGATCTTACTTTAGGGTGTTTGAAAGGCAGAACGGCTTTGCGGGACTTATATCGAGAATTATGGACAGAGGATGGTTTCAGAGATCGTTACGTGTTTATTTTCATTCAAATGCATCATCTGGTAGATCACTCCGAAGAAGCATGGAGAGACTCGAATCAGAATGACAAATTTTGTCGACACGAGCGAGTTCTGTTTGCGGAAAGAGAAAACCTCCCTTTTGGAGAACGGCATTGTTTGAAAGCAGTGATCGAAGATGCGTTCCGGGAGAGAGACCCAGAAGGCGCAGATGAGATCTTGCAGCTCATCGAGGAACTGGAGGCATGTTCTACACTCCAAGCCCTCAAGTATTCAACTAATTGTGCTTAGGCTAAAGAAGCTTCCGAGGAGTGTGAAGTTCCAATCAGAGAGAGGAAGCGGAAGAGGCTTGAAGAGGATGTTGAATAGAATTATCTTCGTGTCGAGGATTGGGAAGCGGAAGAGGCTTGAAGAGGATGTTGAATAGAATTATCTTTGTGTCGAGGATTGGGAAGCTGCAGACGAAACCTGAAATGCAATAGTTGTTTTCAGGGTGTTTTCTTATGTGAGCAGTAGCGGATGATGTAAAGACCTCGGTGAGTGTTGTCCGTGTTAAGGGCTGTGATTGACATTTATGGTCGCAGATGTGGTGTTTTCTAGACTAGTTCAGAATTGATCGTCATTTTTGGTACACTAACCCCTCGAATGCCTCATTAGAATATAATCAGTGTCCTTGTAATGTGTCAAGAGTCACATTCCTAGAGCAAGCTGGACACTTCTCTAGTGGTGTTTTTCGACGGAGTTTAATGCTCACTGGATGGATGAGCAAGCGGCATGTAGCGTTGGAACCAAAAAGAAGTTTGTGATCTCAAACTTCTGGTGGAAACTTATGGACCTGTAAGCTCCTTAAACGAACATCGTTCGTCCTCCTCACTTTGTTGACTTCGGTTCGGGTAGTCATCAGGACAGGGGGGCTTTAGCGTATCACGGCTCGGAGAAACATGAGCCGGCGGGGTCAAGACGCAAACAGGTCTCTGCCTTCCAGCTCTCAACTTCAAAACAACGCTGAGGCTTCGATTTGAACGCAAATTACACGGTACATCGTAGAAATGGCAGAAGCTCAGACTCACGATGATCCTGATGTCCCCAAAGGCCGCAAGGCTTTCGTTCCTCTAGGTAAGCAACAAGCTCGAATCTGCGAAGCTACAGCTCTGTACTGCTCAGTGCTACACCTCGATCATTTACCAACGATAGTCCATAGAGAACAACCCCGAAGTCATGTCCGCTCTAGTCCACAAGCTTGGCCTCTCACCTACTCTCTTTCCACGATGTCTTCAGTATCGACGACCCAGATCTACTCTCCTTCATTCCTCGTCCTGCAAATGCTCTTCTCCTCGTCTTCCCAGTCAGCAAATCCTACGAGAGGTTCCGCGTACAAGAAGATGGAAGCAAGTCTGAATATGAAGGCAAAGGGGAAGGGGAGCCGGTTATTTGGTATAAGCAGACGATCAGAAATGCTTGTGGATTGATTGGGATATTGCATGCTGTGAGCAACGGAAGCTCGAGAGAGTTTATTCGTAAGGAGAATCGGCGAATCGTGAGACCTCTGCTGATGGTTGATAGAACCTGGTTCAGACCTCGAGAAACTGGTCAAAGATGCTACGCCGCTGGGACCCATTGAGCGGGCAGATTTGCTGTACAATTCCCAGGCGTTGGAGAGTGCCCACCAGAGTGCCGCCAGCCAAGGACAAAGCGCTACGCCAGATGCCGATGATAATATTGACTTACATTACGTATGTTTCGTCAAGGATGAGAAGAATCACCTGTGGGAGATGGACGGACGGAGAAAGGGGCCACTGGACAGAGGAGTTCTTGGCGACGGCGAGGATGTGCTGAGCGAGAAGGCTTTGGATATGGGGCCCAGACAGTTCTTGAAAAGAGAAGCAGAGGCTGAAGGCGGAGAGCTAAGGTTCAGTCTGATATCTTTGGCACCTAGCCTGGACTGAGTGTATACCTGAAGCTATGGCTGCATCTCTGGCGTTTGGGTGCATGAACATTTGAAGCTCAAAGCTCAACTTTGGAATGGATATGGGGTAACTCATTGCTAATATTATCACATAGAATCCAATAAATGGGGATTTGCCGAGACTTCATTCTTGTAAGCTTCAGAGACTGACGCTTGATTATCCCATCAACCAAAGTTCTCAGAAATCTCGTAGGAACTACTTTCTTCACAAGGCTGAGAAGCAAGGCTGACATCCCACTAAATTAGCGCTAAATCAACATCGTCACCAAAGCAAAGGTGACCTGACATTACGAAATTTTTCACTCGCACAACACTCAACTCACCTATGCGTCTGACACCAAGTCTATTCTACCGCCCAAACCTCATGAGAATGGCTCTCCATCCACCACAGAACACATCAAAGCTGATCTGTAAATTCCCCACTTCATTGACCCCTCCTCAAGTGGGTCAATAGCTAACAGCCTTGCAGTCGCACCAGCAAACGACAAAACCAACTCCCAAGCGGAGCAGTACACCAAAGGCGCTCTCGAAAAAGATCAACTAGACCCCGTATCGCCTTTCACACAATTTCATACCTGGTTCACGCACGCGCAAGCCAATGGCGTGCATCAACCCGAGACCGTGTGCCTTTCCACAGCCTCATTACCCTCTGGTCGTGTGAGCTCCCGAATGGTATACCTGAAAGAGCTCGATACGGCTGGATTTGTGATCTATTCGAATTTCGGCACAAGTAAGAAAGCGAAGGATATCGAGAGCAATAAATGGGCGAGCTTGACATTCTGGTGGAGGGAACTGGAAAGACAAGTTCGCGTGGAGGGTAAAGTCGAGAGATTGACAAGCGAAGAAAGCCAAGTGTATTTCGATACGAGGATTCGGGGGAGTAGAGTAGGTGCATGGGCGAGTAGGCAGAGTCAGGTTTTGGAGGGGAGGGAACAACTGGAGGGATGGGTGAAGGAGACTGAACAGAAGTTTGAAGGGAAAGAGAAGATTCCTGTCCCAGAGTTTTGGGGAGGTTTGAGGATTAAGCCGGAGATGGTGGAGTTTTGGCAGGGGAGGGAAAGCAGGTTGCATGATCGCTTCCAGTATACTAAATTGGAAGAGGGCGGTTGGAAGATTGATAGGCTGAGTCCATAAGTGGTAAGATCCTAAGATATTCGAAGCTACTCGACTCAATCTTCTTTTACCAAAGTCAAAATCATTGATAGTATTGTTCCCTTTTCGACTGCCGCAAGTCAAAGTAAGCTTACTCGGAATTGGATATGGAAGCTGTCCGAGAAACCAAACACTGATCTCGCGAATACATTTTCATACCAGGATAGTTAGAGTCCGTCACATACGACCATAGAATCAAAGTGGAGGTAGTCTTAGTGCCAGCTAGCTACTGTTGCTCAGGAAAACTTACGGAATTGGCCGCGTAGCTAAATTCTGATAGTACTCAAAGGATCAGCAAAGCGGAGCTCCGATTTCATTCCAGCGACAGTAAGATCAAATGATTCCCGGCAAATCCTGCAATATCCTCCACCGAAAACAACTAATGCCCAACTTAATTTGGTCACGTATCAGTAGGCATGGCGGTAATCCATGGACCGATGTCACCAAAGACTGCAACGCCAGCCGCAAGGACATTCAACCCCGTCGCAGAGAGAGTATCTTTGGCTACCGCCTCGCATGCGAGTCTCAAGGCTGGAATCGATGTTCATAAGTGGATGGGCTTCTATGTTTGGGAAGAAATGCAATTAGCAGCAGTTATTGCAAGTGTTCTATGGGAAGCCATGCAGGCTAGAGATTCTCAAGCATAGCTATCATTGCGTCTCCTAGTTTACTGCATGTACGGAATCGAAGTAGTGAAAGATGAAGGATGAAGGATGGAAAGCCGGACTCACTGGTTGAGATGTCGTCATGATACTGCTTGAATTGGTGACAGGTGTTGCCATGAACTCTTGTGGCGGAGTTTCCTTGGTTATGACGGTAGGCATTGTGACAAACACGTCGTACTTGAATCACTGATATGGTGTTTGGTGAAGTGAGCGGATAAAAGAGATGATCGTAATTAAGCAATTGGCGAATTAAGAAGAACATGGTAGCTGATCCCATTAAATGCTCTTTTTAATTACAGGTCGTCCTCGTCTGACTCATTCATGCTTTGCTCATTGTACGTTGGCACTTGTGTACAAGTGTTTTGTTTGCAGCTTCCTCATCAGCCTTATCACGTCTACAAGAACCGAAAATGAAGCAATTGATCAGACTAGCCTGTTGATGACTTCTTAGGGATTTGCTCGCTCGTCTCCACGCTAGTAGTCAAACATGAACAACTAGCCACAACAAAGCTTCAAAGAGAAACAAGATTTCGTAATATTGACTTCCATACTGGTAAGCGAGTCAGAGTAGATAGACAAACGGCTTTTGAAGGTATAATATTGGTCCGAGACAAAAATCATAATTTGCACAAATCATTGTCAGTGTATAGGAGTACTTTTTAAAACGCAAAGAATAGACCTTGAACACAGAACTTGATAGCCGTCGAATAGTTGATACTGGAGATCCACTTGAATCCGTCGGCAAGACTTCGGCACATTTGACTTCTGCCCCTCCTTGGGCACAAGCGGACAGATAATTCACGACCTCGCAACATCCTACCCCTGTTTGATCTTGAATACCAAATCTCTCGCTCTTTACCTCTTGAATAAGATCTTTTCCTCGGAATTTCTTAAAATCCCCCTCGATCCCATAGTTCTGACAATCACAGCCTTCATTCATTCACAAAATCTGCCGCTCACCTGCCATCCACCAAGCGGCAAGGCCAAGATGGTACTCAAAGGCATCTCACCTCTCATCTCCCCATCTCTCTTGAAGATATTGGCGGAAATGGGACATGGTGATGAGATTGTACTTGCCGACGCGCATTTTCCAAGTCATTCCATTTGTGGGCCGAATGTGCCTGTTGTGAGAGCCGATGGTAAGTCTTTTTACCCCCAATATGAGATATACAAGTTGTCTGAATGAGGAGAAATATGTGCTTAATTTGATGTGTGAAATGAATTGCAGATTGTGTGCTAAGAATACGACAGGCATATCAGCATCATCTCTCCTCGCAGCAATCATCCCATTATTCGAGCTTGACACCTACGGCGAAACACCAGTCATGATGATGGAAGGTACGATTCCTTTCCTAATTCCTCAGTACCTCCTAGAGCCCAAACCCTTATTAACCAACACACCAAAAGTCGTACCAGGCGACACCTCCGACCCCGAAGTGGAAGTCTCCTTCAAAGCCTCACTAGCAGCAGGCTACACAGGCGATATTCTGAAAATCGAGCGCTTCGCATTCTACGAGCGAGTCAAGCAGAAAGCTTTTGCAATCGTGGTTACAGGTGAGACGAGGAAATATGGGAATGTGATTCTGAAGAAGGGCGTTACGCCCATTGCCTAGGAAATGAGTGATGGATCATGTGGGGTTCGCTGCGCCACCAATTCTTGGGCAGGACGAGGAGGAGAATGAGTCAAAAATTGAAGGCGATATATCTATTGAGATATCTACAGGGCTGGTACATACGATCATAGACTGAGGAAACCTGGGTAGAATTCTCTGTCTACTACCAGTATCTAATGAATACCTTCTAGCTCCTAATAATGCTCTCCGACTGAAAAATAGTAAAGCACGAACCCTAGCCAGTGACAGTGGACGAAGTTCCTAAACTCAAGACAGACGATCCGTTCGTCGAGGTTGCTAAGTTGAAAACCAATCCCAAGAACCTCATAATTCGAAGAGAGTGTGGGGGTGACATTCGGAACAAAGCG
This sequence comes from Cadophora sp. MPI-SDFR-AT-0126, assembly GCA_020747065.1. NCBI lineage: Eukaryota > Fungi > Ascomycota > Leotiomycetes > Helotiales > Ploettnerulaceae > Cadophora > Cadophora sp. MPI-SDFR-AT-0126. The sequence goes on from JAGMVK010000011.1 coordinate 1,414,409, forward strand.
TCTTACTTGCACGCTTGAGAAAGAACACGAAGACCAAGGGGGAGCTGACGATACTGGCGTCGTCACTGGAATGAACCCTGAGGTAGATGGCGGAATCAGAGTTCTACCTTTTCCATCAGATGACTGGGTCTACAATATCAAGCCGGCGCTTTGGGCACCCTATTTACACTATGGAACCTGATCCCGTTTTAATTCCGGAGAATGCCCCCAGCTACAGCGTGAAAGAGTGTTTTTTGATATCTACTTGCGGATGAAGCGTGAGAGATAAGCGAGAATTGGACGTGTTCAGGATCAGATGTGAGGGCGCACCAGTCTTATTGTACGTCATGGATAGCCAAGAGAGAGAGACTCGCTTAGTATGTACTGTAGAGAAAGAGCAGACTCGTTTTTGGGGAAACCTCCAGTACGTTACTGCGGAGTCAGTGGCAATTAAAGAGATACATATAAATCTGACGTGCAACGATTAGTCACCTGTCTCTTCCTTACTAGCTGCATGAAATTCCACTTTTCAAGAAGCTCTAACAGAAATTATCTTATAAGTTGCTAGCTGATTGATAGAATCTTTCGCATTTAAGTTGCGATAGTTCGGGAAACCAAGGACGCGCTTTCCGAATGCAGAACAAGAAAGTATCGACGGATTGCAGTCAAGTACTCTTGCCTTCACTACTCGACATGGAAGCTACTTCCTTCTCTTGTTAGCTTCCAATCACTGCTCGGTGTTTTAGGAGCAGCTTCTTTCTCAGTTCTTCTTCTTCTTCTTCTTCCTCCCTTCATCCACAATCAACATCAACTTTCAGCCATCAATATCCAACCATCAACATCCAACCTCTGTACCCCATTGTAGTTATCACACTAAGAACCTACTCAGTGGCCGCGCTGATGCCTTTTTCCCAATCTCTCTGGGTCTTCCTACCCAGTACTACCACTGCACCAATGGTCGAACATCCATCCCTCCCTTGAATCCAGACACGTTCATAGGGCTTCTTTTGAACATGGTGGAACATACCTGCATCTTTGTAATGTGTTCATCGACTCTCGATACCAGGCTGCGCCGCTTACCACCTGGAGGATATTGGGTAGCGTTGCTGATACCTCTCTACTAGATAGTTGACAACGTTCTCCTTCACATACCCGTTCCATCCTCAATGACCGTGACCACTATTTACCAGCTCAATCATTATCCCTGCAACCCTTTGCTTTGCGGCGTATCTTGTACCCTTCCTGGCAACTCGGTCGGCTCTGGAATTCCCTTTAATGCCGGAGTGTCCAATAACGTACCGTAACTCAACAACGATACCCAGGGCTACCAATTCGTGCGTCGCCATCATACTTGGTCCGACCAATCTCTCTCCATCCGGAAGTCCTTTAATCCTATTCAAAGAATATTGAAATCTTCGGAAGTAATCCAGAGCATTCTGAGAATCCGAATAGATACAAACATCGCTCGGCCGCTGTCCGATCCCCATATCTCGAGCTTCCTTCCATGCAATCTCGAGGTCCATGCAATCTCGAGGGCTTTTGAAATTGCGTAGATTTCAAGCACGTTGGGATTCACGGATCCGCAAACGCGATATGAGAATTCGGTCCATGATGACTCGGTAGCGGATTAAACCACCCCTATCCCACAGCTTCCATTTTCAAGGCGAGAGCCATCAGCCCAGTATACCGCTCTTGAATGCTCAGTAAGGTTGAGACCTTCAAGCGCCCTTCTTTGAGTGCGGTTTCTCGTGGGTGAGTGATGATCACGCCCTCGAACAAAGTAATCTTCAATCCTTGACGAATTCTACTCCGCTCGGATTGCAGACGCTCCTGTCCGCCACTGCGAGACAAATTTCGCTTTGCTCGAGCTTCTGTTGCGGTGCAGGACTCACAGCCTTGACAGAGTGGAAGATTGTGCTTCTGTAGGAGGGCTTGTTGTCGTTCGTGTTCCCGCCGGGCTTTGCGAGCGATTTGAGAGGGCCGGACCATGGCTATTCAGATGATTGAATTTCGGACAATTTCTTGTGGGGAGAGTGAAAAGAAGGAAGTATGTCTGGCCTATTTACGGTTTTTGCAATTCCGAAGATAGATTGGCGGAACGAAAACTGACTACTTAGTGCCGACTTATCTTTGTGCGTCACACGGTGACTTAGGTCCCGGAGTTGAAGATATATGGCGTGTATCGGTAATAGTAATCGTCAAACAGCTTGATGACCTTTAGCAAAGGGATTTATGGGCAACTGCAAGATGAGCAGGAAGTTTACCAACCAAAGTACCGTTGCTTGTTGGGAATCAATCAGCACGAACAATTTCATCAGGCCGCTCTGCCATTCATGAGCCTCAGACCTGCTGTATGTCTTTTTCTTGCTCCTTTTTGCTGTTCAGATCCCTTGCGACTTGAACGGCAGATGATCATTTCAAGAGCCAGCCAAGGTAAAGAAGGTTCCACCGGGTCTGAATTGATCTTAGAGTAAAACCCTGGTTTTGCAGATTTACAAGAAAAAATTAAGGATAAATATCAGCAATATAATCCTTATGAAAAGTCAGAAAGTTGCAGAAACAATCATCCACCATCGGGTGACTGTAGCTTTTGGCACCAGACACACCTCAGCTTTCAAATCAAAGTCAGTCAGTATCAACAACTCGGACTTGGGATCATTCAGCTAGCTGAAGAAATGATCCCTATTGCCTCCCTTTTGTACAAAGTCAGCTGAAGAGCAATTCCTACATTGCAGGCACCAGCCAGATCGTGTTCCACAGTCCTGTCGCCCTGATATTCCTGTAGGTCTTTTATGACAGCCGTATCCCCCACAAGATATTTTCTTCCACCAAATCACACTCCATCGATCCTTGGCCTTCAACTTGAAGCTAATTGTAGCGCCTTCTCCGTTTCTATAGATGAAGAAGTGGGCGAGGACAATATAGTCGGATTTTTTTACATCTTAGGTTGTGCTGTAACGAAGTCCTCGACTGCATGTTATTTTCGGACTCAAATTCCATCGACGCAATTCTGAGCGGCCCGAACACAATAGACCTGGTCGACTGCATTGACAACCGAAAATTGTACTGTATAATCGTTTTATTCTGCCTGCTATCTCTTCTTTCGCAGTCATTCTTATGCCGTGATAGGATCCCTCCCCGTCCAATCCCATGACAACCCCCAAATCTATCCAAACATATACATTAAGAAATACTCAAAATAGTCATCTGATGGTTTGAGCCTAGGATCAGTCCATCCTCCCGTCCAACCCAAGATTCAAAGGCCAGGACGCCAGTTTATTCGACGCCATCCTCCGCCTGGAGCAGAACACAAGGAGATACACAGTGCATGCTAGACCATGCCATGTTGATGGAGAAAGAAACGAGGAAATCTGCCGTGTCGAGCGTCGTGCTGGTAATAATGTTATAAAGAGTGAGGTCAGGTCTAATATTGAAGTTAAATGTTGGAAGCTGCTTGATTCGTAACATTTCGATAGCCGAGAAGACTTGGCGGGCGCTGCTAAGGACCGAACACTTAAGGAGCGTGAGTTTCTCAAGTCTAGTCCAGAAGAGCCGTGAGCGTCAGCTATATGATGGATATCAAAAGCTGCTTGTGAGGAAGTATCGAAGTTGCGCCATCCAAGTCCGACGATCCATAATCGGGTGTCAGTCGTCAGGTGAGACTTCAAGCGAATCCTCAACACCTCCACCACCATCCCAAATTCTTCTCAACACGACTCTTCATTCCCTCCCCTACCCCTCCCCTACCCCTCCATCTCTCTTTCTATCCCACAATCCTCTCTCAACCCCAAATCTACGTCCCAGGCATCGTCCTCCCCGTCTTATCCCCCCTCCAGATCTTAACAAAAGCCGCAATGCCGATCCCCATAAACGCCAAGACGATCATGCCTAGGATCATGGGGAGCGAGAAGAAATCGCCGATGGCGGAACGTTTTTGGATGGTGTGTGTGAGGGATGGGGATTGGGATTGGGTGTGGTGGAGGAAGGTTCGTGGGGTGAGGTTGAGGTTGAGGTTGAGGGCTGGCATTGTGATGTATGTGGTTTCTTGTGTACGTATTGTGTATGTGTTATGAGGAGGGTGTGTTGTTGTGACTTGCGAGCGAGTGAGGGACGAGGGAAGAGGAGGTGACACCAGAGAAGGTTGAGTATAGAGGAAGTATTGAGATTCTGAAACTGGACGCTGAAAGAAAGTTTTCGAAAGCAAGAAAACGAATGACTTTTTATCTTTGCATCTCCAATCTTGTCAAGAAAGGCTTAGATTTCCCTCTCTCACTCCCTCGCCACCTCCGGGGCCAACCTCTATCTTTAAGAATCTCAAGACCGCCTACCAGAGAGCCTCGCCTCGTACAGCCTAGCCCTAACCCCTCTATGGGAAATTACGAGCCTCTCCATCTTGGCCCTGAGACTGGTCGGTTGAATGCAAACTCCGCACTTATGATACCATTCAAGACCATACAACCTGCGCAAACCAGACGCAAGATCCCCACCCATTTTCCAACTCAGTGTTGCACAGAGACAAATAGCGCAGAGTTGACAGGCATTTATTTGAACGCTTCGCGTAATTGACGAGTAGGAGGTTTCTGTGTACGAAGCGAGGGTGTTGTGCCGCAATTTGGAAGTCAGGGGCTCGGATATGGAGCTTTTATGGGACGGACGGCCAATGAGAGAGCGCAGTGTACGAAAAGTGGACATGCCTCTTGGATATTTTTAGGATGTCGGACTGTCGTATCAGTTCGTTAAGTATATGAATGCTTGATTGAGGTAAGTGAGATAGCAAGCTCAGGGCATTTCCGCATCTCTTCTACTCTCCAAATGTGAATGTCAAGATTGCTGTAAAATGGCGAGCGTCATGATAAATGAAATGCATATGACAAATCGGCACTCTTGATCTTGGCTGAGAGAAACGGCCCGGCTTTTACAACGTTGTACTGCGGCTCAGGGAAGGCTATGTCTGCAAAATATTGAGGCACAGTACCACGAGACACTTCTCATGTCAATTCGAGGCACAAGTCGGATCATGATATCTTTCAAAGCCGGAAGACCGGAATCATGAATGCACTTCGACAACAGATTCTGGTTCGTGGAGACATGTCGTCAAAATAAACAGGATGTTTATTTGCTCGTACTCGCAAAGTGTGAGCTCGGATCTGGATCTGCGAATCCGAGGTGTCAAACTGCTGGCTGAAGTTGACAAGATAAGATCCCCTTACTTCCGCTGTCCAGAATGATAGGTAGAGAGAGGCTCGGTACTTGCGGAAGAAGCGATGGCGGTGATAGGGAGGTTGGTTGCTGTTGTATAGGATTGGTGATGGTGACCCGACCACCCACGTCGATACTTCGAATGAGACGACAAACCACAAGTGCAGACTTCCAAGCTGCACAGTAACTTCCGACATAGCAATATCAGGCATGTCCTCTCACAACTTCGCGAAACGAAGATACATCCTGAAGTAGTCCGACTTGAATGCTGCCCGGTCTGCTCGCGGAGCAGAGACAAATCCAAAATATTATACCTCGGATTACTTAATCCAGAACCGAACTTCAAATCGCCGCCAACGATCACGCAGACTTTGAAACTACCATTTCTGTGGCTCTGTTGTATATAACTTCCCCCCTACCGGTTAAGTTGCAGGTCATGCTACTGGTTATGCGTTTCCGAACCTTCTGCACTTTCTGAACTGACCTCGTCAATCATAACATCAATCAGCTCGCCCATCACTTGCGTCCCCAACACCTATTCCACGTTCGGGTCTGCGAGCTTAACCTCGAACACTGTTCATGGAGACCGGTCTTTGAATTTGGATAGGAGGAAGGGAAACGGGAGATGTGAGATGAAGGGAAGAGGACCCCTCGCCGATGGACGACGGTGATATATCGAGGAGAAAACAGAGAAGGCGAAAAGGGGAGAGATATTAGAGGATGAATCGCAGTTTTGATGAGGTGGAATGCTGATGAGCGGCTTGAATGGAAGTGTGCCGGCATTGATGATCTCAAGAAGAGGGCGAGCTCGTCAGAGAAAGTTGGGAAATTTGGCAGTATGTCGAATTCTGATCCGGGAGGAAAGAATGTGAGCTTGGCTTATCTGGAGAGGAAGGAGTGAGAGATGAAAGTTGGGTTTTGAATGTGAGATGAGGTTGAGATGGGAAGGAGTGAGTGGTGGAGGCTGGGGAGAGTTGTTGGACTGTTACGTTGAGCTCCTATTGGCTTCACAACAGCAGCGGCAGAGGCTTTTTGGAAAATTTACAGTCAAATGGTAGCCCAATAACAGACGGGAGGTAGTCGGAAAGAGAAGGAGCAGAGCAGGTAGGGTGTTTGCCTTCCATTCAATCACCGGCACGACATTGAATCAAGAAGGAAAGTCCATTCTAGATACATCCCGCTCTCGAGCTCGGTAGAATCGAAGACCCAATTTGAATTTTTTATTCACACCACTCGTCAGGAAGTATCAAAGCAGAAGCAGGAATCTCAATCATCTCGTGAGAGAGCCAAGTCTGGCCGAAGTTATAGCCTGACGGTATGAATTCGATGCACCGCGCCGCCGTGCCACCTCGAGAGAGCTGAAGCAAAGAAGATTGATTGTCTAGATCTGGTACTGGCATTATCGAAGGAAGGAGTTAAAAAAGATCAGCCCTAGAATTAGATTCCTCCGTCTTTGGATGCGGCGGTGTAGGCATCAGAGATGACTTGCCAACATTCTCATCCTATTGCTCTCCTATTTGTGCCGAGTTTGGCGAGAGGTCGAGTTGGTGAGAAATTTGAATAGGCGAGCGAGCAATGGAGCCTCGCATATTGACCTACAAATCACTGTATTTCTGCTGCTTCCTATCTGCATACGGCGAAATAGAAGGGCCGTTTTCTCCCTCTTTCTCTGTTCCCGCCGTACTTCATCAATATGAAGTAGGTTTTGATGGCAACTTCTGCTAATCGCGGCTACAGATTGAAGATCAGAGACATGGGCTTAGCTTGTTTCCATTAAGGAGTTTTCTGGCTCCAGCGTATGCAGGAGCTGGGAATGCAAATCAAGCGACAGAGAGTCTAGAAAGTGGAAAGTAAGCAAGTCCACCCCTCACGAACGCCATGGGAGCAACCACTGTCGATCAGGCACAGATAGTGTCTGTATATCGGTCCGTTTGGGAGTTGCTGCAGTAGTCGATATCAAGACTGAAGTTGGTATTAACATCTGATGTTTGCGCGATTTATGGAAATCGTGGAGACGAGTATTGGAGGTGGGGTACATACAGTACTACCCCACGAGGTACCTGCTCTCCTCTCGGTGATCATGCAGACTCTATAGAGATATAATCATAGGGTTTCTGATATTGGTTCGCTTGTGAGAAGGAGGCGTGGGTGTGGCAGGGTCGGAAGAGAGGCCGAGAGGGCTTAGGGCTGCAGGTATCGCTGGCTCTCGGTTGTATTGTGAATGTGAAGCCTAAACTGGCAAGATGCTCGACAGGGAAAATTGCAGGTACTGTTGACACGTTTGACAGCGGGGAAAGTCCAGATTCAGGAGATGTTCCTCCGGAGGCCGATATCACCGATATACACGTTTGGTAGGCAAAACCACTTAGTAGATATCAGAGACAACGCTTCCAGAGCTTCGGCCTGATGTCTGTACTTTCTAGGAAAGCTCAAGAAGACTCGGCGCATTTGTTTGAGGCAGAGAGAAGCATTTGAAGCAAGAAATGATGTGAATCCAATGAGATATGGATATGCTCTCAACTCAGTTGTCTGGATTCCAGATGCCAACTCGCTTGAGGTGCACATGAAAAACACCCCAACCGTGCCATCATTATCGACCAGCGGTCAACCTGCATTCTCTTTCCCCAGACTTATCAAATTCCAGACAAGCGCAAAGCCAAATCAAGCCTCGTCACCGTGCACCTCCACACTTTCAATATCATCTCCGCGTTTCCTGCTGGTGACTTCGGCCCTTCTCTGCCCCTGTCGCCAACAGTTGGACACTTGCCTTGATTAGGACAGACTCTGCATGTGTCTAGTCATGTGACGATAGCGTGACTTTGAAATAACGAGCAGCATGCCTTGATTTAGAGTTGATCGAGATCGCTTGATCCGGATCAAAACCTTGATGGTCTGACATCTTCGATACCACACCCGACAGTAAAGAGTGGTGTGCTTGTTGATGTCTAAGCAGAACGCTAGTACATGAACAACCAGTCGAGGAGTATGTTTAACTTCAGTCTCGGTCACCGGTTGTTCGGATGTCTGTGGCAACCGCGGTACCAGCCAGTCCCAGTTCCACTTCAGGTAAAGGAATGGCCAAATCATGCGATGGATGAGAACGGGAGAGGCTCGATCCAGTGCTTGTCATAGGTACAAATTTGTATGTACCTCGTACAGGCCATCACACCAGAGCTGGCTGGTCGGTGAGGAAGACAGTACCATTGCACCAAGTACCGAAGTGTACGTACGTCTGTAGCTCAACAAGACGAAAGGATCCGAGTTGTGAGCTGGACACAATTCCTGCTTGGTTGCATCTTCAAACTCGGTCAGATCTTGATTTGCCGCGCGTTGACAGGAGGAAAACGATGATATGAGTTGAGATGTGATACGATGATCCCGTCTGCGAAGATTTTCAGAAAGGAAGCAGAAAGTTAAAATGCCGAAGTATCCATAGTTCCTGTCATCTTGTCACCGTTCTTCGCTCGTGGATGGATGGACGGAACAGAAACAGCACCAGAAGCCAAATGGAAGGCTCGAAGAAGGATCTCGCATGAAGGGACAGGGCAAGTCCTTGCGGGGATTCGGTCTTGCAGATGCGCTAGAACTGAGTTGGACTTAGCGCAAAAATTTGAAGGCGTCTCCGATTGGCTGGAGGAGCAGAAGAGGAGGAAAACGGAAACCTCACGACTCGCGCGCGTCGAAGGATCTTCTTGGATGCATTGTGATGATGACAGAGGTCAAGCCATTTTCTCAACGTCCTGCTTGGCCTTGCAAGTGCCGATGGGAAGGAGAGCGCAGTCGTTTCCACAGTGCTTTGTGTTGTGTTGCGGTGCTGTGCGCTGCAGCTCGAGTATCGTGAGCTGTTGTGCGAGAGAAGAGCGGAGTGGACAGGCTCGCTGGCGTCTTATGGATGACAGATGAAGTCGATTGAATGATTTGTCGAGAGGCAAATCCAAATGCCGTGAGACGAGAATCGAATTATCGGGATATCCTGGTATGACAATATGTAATTTAAAAGTGCATCGCGAATCCTCTCGCCAGTGTCTTGAGAATTTAGAAGGGGGCGGGCATTCCTTTCACTTATGGACAAGGAACGACCTGATGGCTGAAATGCATCATCAATGCAAAGTAACAAGTTAGAGCTGGAATGGGAAGTCCAGCGACGTACAATACAACAGCAGCTTTCAGCCAGATCAATTCGATGAGGCTGCTGACACGACCAGGCAGGGCGGCGAAGCAGGCAAGGTACGGTGGTGCCCTTCGTCTGCTACGTTACCTTTCCCAGTTGAGACAAAATCGGATCGGATCGTGTGAGTGCCTGTGGTGTTGTTGGCCACAAAATCATGCCAAATTATTCATTCCACGTTTACAGTATTAATAAAACGATGCACGCACCATACGGAAATGCGACTGCCGGGTTTTGATACCGTGGCAATCACAGCGGAGGGCCGGTTGCTTATTTTCTGGGGGCAAATGAAAGTGTTTCCAGCGTGGTCTTCCGTTTTACAGGGCATGGTTTTGGGGCATCGGCTCTCGGAAAGGCACTGTATTTGACGTTTGGCAGTGTTTGAATCAGTGTATCGGCTGTCTTAGGACCAGTTGAATCGTTAGTGTTTCTTCGATTGTTCTATGATCGACTGGTTCAATGGTTCCATGGTTCGACACTCGGGGTTGCTCCCGCCAGACACCGTCCAACCACAGTCTCGGTGCCGTGCCCTAGGAAAAAAGGAAGGACACTAACTTGTACAGAACAGTAAATGTTTATCGAATCAGAGAGATCCAAGAAGAAATGATTGAATGGGAATACACTAAGAAAGACATATTTGAAGTACTCTACTTGCACCCAAGTAACTTTCCGGGCATATCCTCAGTTTGATTTGTTACTATTGGCATGATTAATTAATTACTATTGATGGCTGTAATGACCAGTGGCTCAGCCCGCTCACTGTCAGTGGTCAGCTCATGGACAACTAAGTGCAAATGCAGAACGCCCTAACCTCGAAATAGCCTGGTCCTGTGGCCTCACTGGCCTGGTCAGGCACGGCTGCCTCTGGCTGGTGCAGTCAGTCAGTCTTGGCGATTCTGTTCAAAGTCCGTCGTTTGCCCTCTCCCATCGTCCCGGGTCCCATTCCCATTCCCAGTCCCAATAATCCCTTCAACAGTCGATCCACATCTTGTCTCCAACCAAATATTCCCTCCATTCTCATTCCTCAAATCTCCTCACTACCTAAGCACCACTGCCTAAACAAAACAAAAATATATCCTCTCCTTTTTTCACTCTGTTGCTCGCATCCTAACTTGCCCCGAAACATCTCTGCACCCCGTCCCTGGTACTGGTGGCCCAATAACACAGGCCTGCTCACTCCTATTTCTCGACCCCCGCACTTCTGGAAATGAGCGCCCCGTCTCCGCCATTCCTTCATATACGGACCGAATAACTCCAGACTCCACGCAGAACAACCTTTGCCCACTCCACTACTACCCCATACTCAGTCCTGTACTGTATGTACTGTACGTCGAAGCAGATCAACCCTTAATCAATCGAGTACCGCTGGGCCGTCGTCGGTATCGTCTGGCCCTACTGCCATACAACGTTTCGTCCGTCGTCAACACGAGTCGAGCCGTTGAGTCGAGCTGAGTCGATCGACCAGGCCGAAAGGTTCAACCGCGACGATTCTTCAACCTCCCTATCCATCGCCCGCCATGTCTACCTCGGTCAAGCGGGCTTGCGACGCATGCCATCGTCGAAAAGTCAAATGTGATGGCATCAATCCGTGTCGCAACTGTTCCTCAGCCCAATTATCGTGTACCTACCACGCTATCCCGCAGAAGAAAGGCCCCAAGGGGTCGCGAGCGAAGGTCATCAGCGAACTTCGAGAAACCCAACGACAGAGCACTCTTTCCTCGAAAGTAGCGAATCGAATGAATGGAATCAATAGTCCGCCATGCAGCCCGACGCTCTCTCCTACTCCAGGCCTCCTCACGAACGATATGATCAAGGAATGCATCGAATTTTTCTTCGCGAACATGTATCCCACCCTCCCCATTCTACACCGCGGTCGACTAGAACAACAAGCGATGTACGCAGACCAGAACGTCGACACATATTGTTTGTTGACATCCTTATGCGCCTTCATGATGATACAACCAGGAATGGGAATACCAGGCGATCCTCTCGGACTCGACAGTCTACCAGGTGCCAACCTCGTGTCGGGAAACTTGTTGATGGAGGAGACTTTGAGAGTTAGGAAATCTTACGACCATCTTGAGACCCCGACATTAAATAGTCTGGTCACCAGTTTCTTCCTGTTTGGATGCTACTTTGGTCTCGATTTGCACAACAAGGCTTGGTTTCATCTGAGAGAGGCGACAACTTTGGCGCATATCTTGAACATGCAGAAGGAGGATACCTACGTTCAATTTGATGTTGTTGAGTCGTCGAGACGACGAAGGCTATATTGGCTTCTCTTCGTCACGGAAAGGTAAGATCACTAGTCGTGAAGATCACCAGCTTGCTAACCTTGAACAGAGCCTATGCACTTCAGAGACATCGACCTCTTTCATTGCAAGCGACCATTACCCTTCCGACACAGACAGACGATCCAACTGACACGCAATCTCATCACTTGAACGGATTCATCCATCTCGTCAACCTCTTCCGACCATTCGACGAAGGATTTGTTGCTCTCTGGAACAAGACCAGAACAGACTGCTCTCCAGCTTATCTGTCCGCTCTTCAGAAGCAATTGAACGATGCTCTACCCACGTATCTCAACTCTACGGAGAACCAGACTGCCGACTTGAGAACCAGTCAACAATGGTTACGAACCATGGTGTGGCAATTGAGTATCCAGAATGGATGTTTGAGCTCCGGTAACGGGGATCCAAGCATGACTTTCCAGTACCCTGTTGATATCTCTCGGGATCTTATTGGGATGACTTCTCAATTCTCTCAACAGAGCATGGAGGTTCACGGCATCGGACTTGTAAGTTCCAAAATCAAACTTGTTATATCTCTACTAACAGCCACAGATTGAGAAACTTTTCGATGTCGCTTGCTCTCTTACTGACGTCCTTTCCCTTCTTCCACCAAACCCCGACCCATTCCAGCTTGGCCCTCGGGATTATCTCCATGACTTCATGACCCTCCTTTCCGTTCTTCGCAATGGCGATCATCGTTTCCTCCCTCTTCTCCTCGCCAAGGTCAATGATGTTCTACCAAAGCTCGTCAACCCAATGCTTCAGACCGTACCAGATGCCCCAGCTAATATGTGTGCTGATGTCGACATCTTTGATGGTTTCGGTAATGCTGGCATTGGAGTTGCATCGAATTTCCCAGGCTACAATGGAAATGGTACCAGTGGAGGCGAATTCAAGATTGAGCCTGATACCGATTTCAACGGAAATACAATCTCCGGCATGCCACAATACGACAGGAGGATCGAAGAGCTGGGTTCGCCCATCAACGAAAACAGCGATAACAGTACCTCCTTTACTAGTCCTTCAGTCATGCAAAGTCCTATGGAATATGCTGGCTTGGGAGACTACGGAGGGTTTCCAGACATGAACGCGCCTAGGATAAACAACAACGTGGGCGTCCATACTCACACAGGAAATTTCGGGGAAGGTGTCGGTGGCGGTGGAAGACCTCTGGACTTCAAACGAGAGTTCGAGGGGACTATGGGATTGCTAAGCCAACACAGACAACCCATGATGGCAAATGGTATGGAGGCTGTCAGACGACCGCCCTTACGACAAAACAGTGGAAGCAATTTCGGCATGCAAATACCACGGAGTGTGCCGGACCAATTTCGGCATTTGCAGAGGGCAAACAGTGGCGGAAGTGTAGATATGGTTGTAGGGGGTGGTGAAATGTCATACCGATGAAACTGTTGAGTCGGAAACGTTACCAGCCATAGCTGAAGACACGCCGAGTTCAGATGTCTCGAGGAGACTAGCTCGGTCGTTACCACTTCCGACTGTCCACGATGGACAGCTCCCAAACCATGGTACCATTGCTACCTTCTAGAATGCCCACGAACACATGTCTCGCTAGTCGCACACACCAGACACAGATCCCCGGACTACGGGAACAACAAACAGTACTACGTTTCAGCGTAACCATTTTTCGGCGTATAAATCGGGCACCCAAGGACACGGGATCGGACGGACATGAAGGGACAGGAAAGGAAAGGAATGGATTGGGAAATCTCGTCGGCGTTGGGAATGGTTCCAGTAGCATGTTGTGCCTCCTTTGTCACCTTTTCGATGTGATCGGTCATCGTACCTGTGTTAGCTGGCATCTCTGACGGGTAAAGGAAAGGAAAAGAAAGTAAAGAATGGAAGTATATATATCTTGGAATGAATCATATTAGCTTATTGTTCATTTGTCTAAACTTTGTCTCCGCTTTCTATCCTTCCTACTTCGTGAGTGAGTAAGTGAATGGTTTGATTGGTTGGTGTTACTCCAAGGGCTTCGAATGAGACCGGACTTGGCACTTTTTATTCCTCTGGCTTTCTCATTTATGTTGTCGAGGAATTATGTGGGCCTTTGTTATTATCACTTGTATCGAAGGTGGTAAGATCCCCGCCTATTCCACGCTCAATCCATTACATCCCAATTCTTTTCACTTTCGCGTCTCTGTCTCTGTCTCTTCCATCTTTTCTCAACTGACCGCCAGGTTAATCATACCTTACCACCTGACTTGAATTGACTTCATCTGATTACTAACACAGAAACATGAACGAGCGAACGGACGGAAATTCTGAGCGTCAGTTGCGCTAATTTCTCACTCCATAGAATATCAGATCCCCCTCCCCCTCCAAAGAAAATCCGTCGCCTTTTCATTCTCCACGCTGCTCGCTAATCGCGCATATTCCCCAGTGGGATCATTATTTCCTTGCCTTGCCTTTTTGAGAGTGGCAAAAAATTCGGGGGATGTTCGGTGCATATCTGGGATTCTTATGTGATTTTGTGTTATAGCGATATCCCTAGTCGCCGTTGGTGTTGTGCGTATTGTGCTGTATCAGCTGCAAGGTGTATCCTGTTTCCAAACAAAGATGACGACAAGCGAAGTCGGACCACGACGTTTTCGAGAACTTTCAACCTTCGGATTTACAATCGGAATTATCCTTGCTTGCTTATTTGAGGAATGGGCATCTCGTCTGCACTTTGTGTGTATGGCTGTATCACGGTGATCGATCGGGGTGTTTGTGTGTGTGTGTGATGTGGTTTTGCATGAATCTTCCATAAATACGTGAAGGCGAAGCGAGAGTGGCTGATTATGTAGGCGGGTTTTGTTTCAAGTTTCGAGTTTCGACGCATTTGTTCAGGAGTACGGAATTGCGGAAAGGGATTTGCTGCCGAACCGTCGGTTGGTTATTTTTGTTCTTCTTGGACTAGATATTTTTTTTTCTTTCAAGAGGGGTGTGTGGTTTCTTCACCGCAATTTTGGTGGTGGTTTTGGAGAGGGGGGTCAGGAGGTTGGTGATGGGAATTGTGGAGGGAGGCTGAGGCTTAATGGAGATTTTATAGATGGGGAATCGACACGTCGATATTTTCCGCAAAATTGAGAATCGAAGTAGTAGTGGGAGGAAGATCGGATGAGATGAGAGATTGCGCCATCGATTTGTTCACGGCGCTCGGATGGGGATGGGATGGGAGGGTCTTGATCTTGTGATGGGGTACTAAAAGTGACGATGCTCTACGGATGCTGGTGGCATGGACACGACTGACGATGAAAGAGCGCGCCACGAACAAGAAGAACGACGTCTCAAATCATCACTTCCTATTCTTTTCAGAGCTCGAGAGTTTGAAAGTACAAATAAAGCCACCACGTCGTCTCGCCACCGGCCACTCAGTATTCCGATATCCGTTACCCGCCAGTGCCGTGTGCAAGCTTTTGAGTTTCTAATGCAGATTGCAGCCATCCGATCTTCTTTGGATTTGCGATGTCATGCAGAGCCTCAACTGGGACCTTCCTGTCAATTGAGAACACGGTGAGTTTGGTGATTGAGCCAAGCCCCGCTTTCTCTGGACTGGTCGTTTCTGCAACACCACAACTCCATCCATCCCATCTCATCGATAGGGCAACCAAGGAAGAAAATAATAGCCGAGGAAGACATCTTTCCTGCCATTCCATCCTTTCAATACTTATAGAGAGACATCTAATAATGCGCGATCTGCAAAAGTCAAGCGGTGTAGCATCATCGCTCCACCCTTTCCAAGTCAGCTTACAAGGCTTTTGCAAGGAGAAGGAATTGAGAAGGTAGGGAGAAGAGAAATGAGGAAAGGATGAGGGGAGAGGAAAATGATGGTCCAAAGTTTGTATTGTGGATATTGTCTGGAGCGAGACAGGGAGGGCCCATGGTGAGACAGGCTGGACAGGACCCCGGATCTGCGTGTGAAACAAACTCAAAGGGTGAGTGATGTCATGTTTTCTTTCGCCCCTTGTTCAAGTTCTTGATTTTCGATAGAGGCTGTGCTGTGATTTGGAGGACCTGAAGGGGTCCGAAGCTTTTTTTCGGCTTGGAATATATTGGTGGGTCGTTGGCTGGTTCGCTTATTGAGGGGTCCTCCTTGTTATGGTAGAGGAGAGGGTGGCTATGGTGGGTCATGAAGGGATGAAGAGATGCGTATGACATCGATGGAGGGGTAGATGCTGGCGAGGTGTACGAGGAGGGGTCGGTGTGAGGTGTGCTGAAAGTGGGCAGGTATAAGAAGTTCCTCCCAGTCGTTCGTGGGAGGGGCTCACTTTTTCGATTTCGATATGTCTGATGTTTGAGCGTTTGATCAGACAGCTTTGACCTAAGTATTCAAACAGGGCAACCACAGAAAGACGGGTCGAGATATAAGATCTCGAAATCAATAGGTGTTATTGTGTCTGCAAGTAGGCACTGAAAGAGGACTTTGAGCAAAACGACGACGGCAAGACTTCAGAAATCACTGCCGATTCGATTGGATACTCTCTTCCGCTTATCCATTTGCAAACAATCAGATCTGGAAAACACGCATGATCCAACAACTATCCCACGGATAAACATTCTCATAACCGTTCAAACCAACATGACAGCCGTCGCAGCCTCCCCTTTCCAACCAACAACAGTCAACACCGCACCATCATCCCCAGCATCCTCATCTTCAACCTCTACCACCGCCTTAGCCCCTCGACCCGTTCAGCTGTTACCATCAGGACTCTGGAAACCAACTCCTACTCTCAAAACAAGTACTCCAAACTTCTCGCATCCGATGGCTCTACCTACACCTCCTGCTTCGGCTGCTTTAACGCCATCCACATCTACGGCTGTTGCAACTATACCAAGAACACCACCAACACCAACGTCGATGTCTACTAGAAATCCTAGTCTAAAAACTCAAACGGCCACACTCACGCCTACCACACCCCGTTCCATCGTCAAACCAGGCGACATCCACCCAGCCAACAGACTACCCGCCTACTCTCCCACAACGATCTCTTCCACATCATCCAGCTCTCTAAACTCAACCTCGAAATCCAAAGCTCAACTCAAATCACAGAATACGAACGGCAGCAAACGACGCTCACGTGGGAAATCCATAAAGGAAGGTGCTTTCTTCGCGTTCGTCCTCCTCCCACTTAGTTGTTGGTATACGCGGGGAGGGAAACGTCTAGGTGCCAGTGGACCGCCTCCACCTCAAAAGGTGGAGTACGGGGATGGGCATGGAGGAAAGAGAGGTGTCATTGAGTGGGATGCTGATTACGAGGTGGATGAAGAGGTTCTGGTCGCGGGTTATAAGAGAAGAGGGAGGGCAGCTACTGACGCAGCATTACCGGAACTCAGGAGGCCTGTATATGGGCTTGGGAGGAAGGATAGTCTAGGGCAGGTCGCCGGTGGTGCTGGAGCTCCTGGTGGGATGAAAGGTCGGGTTATTGCTAGGAGGGAGAGCTTTAGCGCGCCTGTGCCGAAGAGTGTGGTTCTTGGGCACGGCCGGAGTAATAGTTTCAGCAGTGCGAGCATTCGTGGACGGGAAAGAGATGGAATGGGGCTGGGGAATGGGATGGTGGTGGCGAGGAGAGAAGTCGCGGATTATGGTGTTGATCGGGGGGCTGCTGCTGTTGATGGGTGGGATTTGGAGAAGGAGAGGGAAATTGAGTTTGACAGGTTGAGATTGAGTAGGGCGAAGAGTAGGACGGGGAGTCCGGTGCCGTTGAGGAGAAGGAGGAGTGAAGTTTGAGGTTTTGAGAGACCTTGCTATGCTTACGTCTTAGTTTGCGAACTTGCATTGGAGTTTGGGGGAACTGGAGCTGAAAATGCCTTGTTGTGGCGCAATGCTTCCCTGGTCAGAAGGAGATGAATAAATGGAAGCCGCGCATCATATCGTTTGAGAAATAGAACCTCTCTATTCGTATCATTATCTCAGCCCTGGGTAACAACCACTGTGTACAACAAATCACTCACTCATTGGAATGCCTCTTCATTTTGGGTACAGCTCTCACCACCACTTCTCACTCAACACCCTTTTCTCTTCCATACCATCCGCCTTCCCAGCCAATTCAACGAACCGATCCGTCATTTTTGGTACACCACAGACGTAAACCACCGTACCGCTTCTCTTCTCTGCATCACTCAAAGCATCCTCTAAATCAATCGCTTCAATTCGCCTCCTCTGCACATCCAACCCTTCGAAATCGTTTGCTAATACTTCTCCCTTTCCCTCTTCACCCGTCACGAAGAGCCGCAAATTACCCTCCTCACCCAGCACTTCAAAAATCTCACGCAAACGAGAAAGGAAAAGAATCTCCTCATTCCTCCCCTCCCCGTCAACTGACCCACGAACCGAATACAAGAACCGTACATCAAAACCCAAGTTCCCTGCCCTTGCTTTCTCCTCAGCAATAACACTAAGCATACTAATCAACGGATTAATTCCCACTCCACCAGCTATGAAGACAACTTTTTTGATGCTTGAGACTGGGTTTGGGAGGGGAGGGGGCCATGTGAATGAGCCGCCGATTCGAATGCTGAGGTGGGTGTCAATGATTTGGGAGGGGTTTTGCCAGAGCCAGTGGGCGGGTGTGAGTGGTGTGGAGTGCGGAGGAGGACGTTGGATTGCGAGTTCGAGGTAGTGTGGTGAGAGGGAGGGTGGTGAGGTTAGGGTGAAGCCGCCTGGGGAGGGGAGGGAGGGGATGTGGAGGTCGACCCATTGGCCTGGCTGGAACTATGATAAGTGTCAATGACTGTCTGTTACAATACGAGCTGTGTAGAAGATAGACGAGGAAAAGACTCGCTTGGAGATGGAACCCCAGAACCTGAGAACAGAAACAAACTGATGGAGATACATTGCACCACGCACCTTTATGGAATCTTTCTCAACTGGAGTCAAGCGAAGAAGTCGAATTGACGAGTTTATCTGTGAGATCTGTGACAATATCACAGGATGGAGCGTCTGCACTCTTCTCAGCATGAGCTCACTCGATTGAAGACCATTACTTGGCTTACGTTATCTCGTGGTTCGGCGGCAGTTCGCTCGATGTGTGGGAGCGATGCTTTCTCTTGAGTAGCCATAGATCGCATGAAACAATGGTAGAGGGAGCGGTAAATGGAAGTGCTAGGTTTTGTTGATCGAATCATGGGAGCTGGTTGGTTGGTGATAGATAGGTTAGGAGGCGAGGACGTTCTGAAGAAGTCTCTAAGCGAAATGGGCCACGGGCTACAGTAGTTACTTCTCGGAATACCTTGATAGGGTACTGGCACTTTGTACTTTGAGGACCATTGAAGAGGATCAGACCAGATAGAGATTCAAACGTTTACAATCGACTGCAAGAAGATTAATGGAATAAAGCGGATCGGATTTAGGGAATAGCTTTGTGTCACGTGATATATACTCTTTTTCATTGTGCTTGTTAGCTGTTGATGCGGCACGAATCAAGCGAGGTTGTTGACTTCTTTGGATCGCAAGACTTCCTCAATCCCTGTGTAGCTCTGCCGCAGTTTTCTCTTGCTCTGTTATTCTTTGAATCTCTCTTGGTTGAAGCATATCTTACTTACCCCGCTACCAACTTCCCCGCTCTTTCCTCGATAAGCCCAAATTGAGCTTCAACTTCACTCTTACTTTTGTCTCATCACAACTCATGCCAGGTACCGTGCCACAATACGTTCATGCCGGGATTACTCCTTTGATAAACTTATCGGTACTAAGTTCTGGTCAAGCTTCTCTATCACACCTTTACCCCTGAGAACTCTATCATTCAAGGTTGCATCAATCAGCTTGGCGGCGCTTAGACATGATTATCACCTTCCAGATACATGTTGCCCAGGAGCTAGAGTTCGTATCGTGTACCTCTGTACCAGGAGGTGAACTTGTATGCTGGATTTGTATTCTTCTCTCCAAGTCTCTCTCTGTGTGATTTTTTGCTTCGTATGGAGCTGTGGAGTAGTGACTGTCCCATGAATACTGTGATTTCTCAACCCCTTTTCAATTCGACAATTGCTTTGTCTATTGTGTTCCTTGTCTCTCCAGGCCGGAACAGTCATGCGGACGCCTTGGGAATCCGAAGCACGCTTCCTCGGAGCCTCATCCAAAGACAACCTTGTTGCTCCGAAGTCTTAACTGTTTGTGCAAATGACTTATTCCGCATACACGAGATTTCTCCCCCCATGATATGGTCTTGGGTCTTGGCGTCTCTTTACATGTTCCTAAAAGGCAGGAGTGAGATCGCTAATCGAAGAGTTTCGCGCATAAGCACTGCATTTACGAGATCCTCCCCTGCCATGGAGAAGGACTCTCGAGTGGCGAGGGAAATGTTCCTGCGGATCATCAGTAGCTCTTTTCTTTCTTGATTTACTAAATTTGAAAGTGGGATGCAACTGCAGATACGAAAACGTCCATTGCTGAAGTTATATCTAAGAGGTCCTAGTTCGTGGTGTTATATATGATGTGAATGTCCCAAGACGTTTCTGGACATTTAAGAGGTCAATCAAAATGCGCCTCTCGTTCATTGCAGGTCTCCTCCTAGGAGCCGGCTGTGTTGTCCATGCCACTACTGAAGATCTTCGCGCATTCCTTGCTACACACAAATCTCGAAAAGGTGTCTCGGCTGTTGATGCAGACTTCTTGGATTGGAAGGCCAACGTTTTCACGACTGTAAGTGCTGTATGGCCAGATAATACGCTATTCCTGAATGTCACCGAGTGCTATGGAGACATTGGAATAACCCAGACCGAATGGTTGCTGACGGTTTTGGGATCCAGAACTCCACACCGGCACCAGTGATCCCCAAGGCTTATATCATTCAACTCAAGACCGGCTCGGATCTCCTTGGGCGTGATGAGCACTCTCAATTTCACAAAAGAGCTTCAGAAATTGAGTACTCAACACGTCAGGAATTCAAGAATCCTGGTAGGTTGAATCTTCGGATTATGAAAGTCTAGATTTAGCTCAGGACTTGGAAGTTACAACATGATTTTTGATACTGCGACGATCAACGAAGTCTCCGTGCTGACAGCCTTTTCAGACCTATTTTTCGGTCTCTCAATACAGGTCAATGATGACTCCAATGAGACCACGATCCAGGAAATCCCCAATGTCTTGAAGGTATGGCCGTTGAGAATGATCCCGCGACCAGTTCTCAGTGGCGGCCCTGGCTCCACCAGCACTTTCAGAGCCGCTGCTTCGAATCTTACGGCTACCGCCGGAAGCAAGGCGAATGTCAATTCGGTGCACAGGCAAACTGAAGTTGATAAACTTCATGCTCTTGGCATCAAAGGTTAGTAAATTTAGTCTTGTCAATCAAGTACCACGAAGAATTTTGCTAAAAATGGTGGTAATTAGGGAAAGGCGTCAAAGTCGCAATTATGTAGGTATTCTTGAAGGTGCAAACTGTCCCTCGCATGTCACAAAATCTTGCGAGGACATGTGTCGTCCATTTCCCGTCTGTCACAATTGCTGACTCGCTCGACTTACAGGGATACCGGCGTTGACTGGCATCATCCAGCTCTTGGAGGATGCTTCGGACCCGGTTGCAAAATCTCCTTTGGAAAGGACTTTATTGGAGATTCTTACGATGAGACGGGTATTCCAGAGACCGATGACGACCCGCTAGCAACTTGTGAGTCCACCTCGGGAGCGCAATATCTCGTTTGACAAGTTGATCCAATGTCCATAATTGTCTGGACATTGGAGATGATACGAAGCTTCCTAAAGTTTGATACCGAAATTAATCCGGGGTTTCTGAATTGTAGGCACAGGCGGTGGTCATGGTACTCATGTAGCAGGTAAGTACGGCTGCCAGTAGTGAGCCCAGCATACCTGACAGAACCAGGCACGATTGGTATGCAAGATCCCGAGGGTGCGCCCTTTGGGCTCGTTGGTGTTGCACCCGAAGCTGATCTCGGAATGTATCGTGTCTTTGGATGCTCTGGAGGGGCTCCAGGAGACATCATGATGCTTGCATTCGAGCAGGCCGCAATCGATCAAGTCGATGTCCTGAGTATCTCTCTTGGCTCTTATCTTCAATGGGAAGAAGAAGATCCTTTCCAAATTATCACAGCAGCATTGGAGGCCAGGGGAACCGCAGTCGTCGTTGCCAATGGAAACAACGGCGTTGTTGCTGGTATCCCATCATCCCCGGCCATTGGCAGGGGAGTGATCGCGGTAGGATCAGTCCAAAACAGCCACTATCCAACTGTCTATGGCGGCAAAGATTCTCGGGGACGCTCCTTCAAATATTCAGGGGATCCATGGCCGGTTCAGGCTCCTGTGACTGGTCTCACAGTGTATGACTTCGTGAAGATTGCAGCGAACACTTCTTCACCTATGGGGTGTGCGTACGATGGATGGTACGTAGTCCAACTTCTAATACCCTGAGATATTCTCAGATGTTGGAAATGATAAAGTTTCTGACAAGAATTCGTTAGGTGGGCTGCCGATGACGCGGTTCTAGACAAAGACAACAGTATCATTGCGTTGCCTTATGGCGGAGGATGCTCAGTAAGTATACCCATAATTCCCTACTTTGACCAAATCAAGACTTCATCTTGGCAAAACCTTTCTCCTTCAAACGTCACGAAAAGCAACGCTGACTTTCGCGAAGTGGGCAACAAAGATGTTCGTTTCACAGGGTCTCGGCTTCAAATACACATTGATATATGCTACGGCTGCCGACGATATATTCGATCAGGAGTATAACGCTATTGATCCATTCCCGCCTTATTATGGTGATTCAACCGGACGAGTTCTCTACCTTTCTTTCGGTACTAATATGAGGCAGGGATTACACTCAATGAAGTTGATGGACGGACGCTCCTGGGTGGTCTTGCACTATCAAAGCCAAATGAGTACAAGTTATACTTCTCATCTGATGTTTTTGAATCTCGTAAGTTACAGCGAATTCTCTTGTTGTGATCCAATAATTTAAGGGCATTTCAAGTCCCCTCAATCTGCATTACATTCGCCCTATCGAGTCAACACTGACCACAGTGAACGTTTAGATACTCAAGTCACGGCGGGATTGATGTCCAACTTTTCATCCTGGGGTCCAACTTCTGATACACTCGCCATCAAACCCCAATTATCAGCACCCGGAGGTTCTGTCCTTTCAACATGGCCACTTGTATGTCGTCAGATCTTAATCTCCTCCATTGAAAAGGAACCAACATGTTCCTATGCAATTGTGCTTATGTCTGCGCTTCTCTGAGCACAAATTCTCATCTTCTTTCCGTGTCCTGACGTTGTGTTGGTTATATTAGCTAACTTGAGTCCTTGACTTTTAGGAAGGAACCGGCTATGCGGTCCTCAGTGGAACATCCATGGCAACTCCCTAGTAGGTGGTCTTGGAACCTCTTAGTATTTCCTTTCTCTACCTTGATGTGCCAAACAATGACCCTCATCCTCTACAGCGTTTCGGGAGCCCTGGCACTTCTGAAGTCTCAGTTCCCTGATGTATCAGTGCAAAAATTGAGAGAAATCCTCCAGAGCACTGCCAGCAATGTTCCATACGTTTACGATAAATCGCTACGTTCATCGGTTGCACAACAAGGTGGTGGGCTTATCAACGTGAGCAACCTCATGTTCTGTTTGTGCTTGGTTAATTTCTTACCAGGTATACAATGCCATCCATTTCCAATCGTCTGTTACACCATCCGAGTTGAACCTTGGCGACCTGGACCAATTGGAGCCACGGGAAATCACAATAGAAAACAATTCTGGTAGAAGCAAGACATACGGTGAGTCGAACTTGTCACATTGAAGTGACTTGAATGTCCAAAAGTTGATTTAGTCCTTCAGTAATCTCCCACGAGCCCGCTGGGGAGACCAATTTATTACCGTACCTGTACAGAAATACACCCGCCCAGGAAGGCGTCTCAGCGCTTCCCGGGCTTTACCCCTCATACGCAACAGTCAAGTTCTCGAGCACATCAATTACCATCGGAGCGGGGCAATCGGCAAACTTCACAGCAACATTCCAGCCACCATCCGACATTGACGACGATTTTTTGCCCGTGTACTCCGGTTTCATCAAAATAACCAACAATAACGACCAGTTCAAAGTCGCCTACCTAGGGCAGCCGTATTCGCGTTACAAAGCTGATTATATCGACGCAACTTCGGACACTGGTGAAAAGCTACCAGAACTGGTTTACTTTGATGAAGAATTCGGTATTCATACAGTCACGGACATTTGGACGTTTGATTTCGGGCTTAGTGTGCCGGGAGAAGGGTGAGTTCATCTTCTACAAGTTCACTTCTTGTTCTTCAATGTCCTGTAGAATTTCCATACATTCAACCCCACGCTGAAAAGTTGGGATGTACTGCGTCAATCGACTTGCAAATGGTTCTGTGGCAGACATACCAAGACCCCGTACCTTGGCATTCTCTTCTCCCCTCATGTATCCGCCTGGTTGTCGGACCATTTGATTTACACAATGACTAACGCCGAATGCTTCGTATCTAGATACCCATATCTGAACTGGGTCACTTTGCAGTCCAGCCAGTACTTCCGCATAGATATCGTTCCGTACAATACCAGTTTCGTTCCTGACTTTTGTAAGTCCTGGCCCAAACATATCCAATCTTGAAAAATCTCCCAGATTGCTTGAAACTTGACACAATTAGCAGGACTAACTGCTAATAAAATGCATAGACGGGTTCACCTTTAACGAAACCAATCGTAAGTTGCATCTTGCTACCTTCCACCACTTCAAATAACCCCGACTTCCAGGTGATATGTACTTACTTTCCCAACAGCATATGGTGTGCCCGACTCGGCTCTCCCGCTTCAATATCCCGATCTACCATTCAGCGAAATTGGTGCTGGGGCTGAAACGTAAGAATTGCCACCTCTTATCCTTTGTTCTACCAGAACAATGAAGTCTGTGAGATCACCAACTGACATTAAGTCTGTGTAGATACGGTCTATGGGTCGATGATACATCTAATCGACGTCCGACTGCTTTCTTATACTATCTCGAAGGTGTAGCGTACGACTATGGTGAGGTGCCGTTTGGAGCTTTGCCCGAAGGAGACTACAGAGCTCTTTTGAGGGTCCTGAGGTGGGGCGGTGATGCAGACAAGGAAGAGGGGTATCAGAGCTGGTTGAGCCCTGTTATTAGAGTGAAGAGGACTTTGTGAGCTATCTGATTCGCTAGGTGATACATATGAACTAAGATGGAACAGGTAGAGTGGATGTTAATGTCGACTGGGAATTGAATGGATGATGTTCAGTGCGAATTGTACAAGTTGTGAGGAAGTAAGAGAGGTGCGATATAGAAAAGCTTATCTGTAACCTGAATTAAAATGCTTCTCTCTTACCTCCCTGACCTCCGCAATCTCGTTATGAAAGCCGTGACTGCGGGACATACTGAAGTTGTTATTCTACCCGAGATTTGCGCATATACCGACTTGGAATCTTGTTCGGGATACATGATCCTTCTCAGGTACAATTTTCTATAGTATTTTAAAAACATCTCCGATTGTAAATTCCAAGCTTTGTATCGCAAAAATTGTCACCCATGGTTCTCTCCCAATGAGAAGTTTAGGTCTTTGAGGCGCATCGCCAGGCTTAATTAGATCTTCTATTTACTAACAGTCAATAAGGGCTCCAAGTATACCTTCGGCAATATGAGTTGACAATTCAGTACCAGTGCTATGTATGAACGTATGGAGGCGGTTGCAACAGGCAAGAATGGGGAACGAAGACAAACTCTGTTTGTTGACAGAAAAGAAAGGAAATTGCCAAGACTTCGAATTGACAAGCGAGCGCCCCGCAGAATCTCAACCTCACCTCATGTCCATCTTGCGTTCTCTTCGATCGATGGACGGCTATCTTCGTCGTTTGATGTACAGATCCTGGATGAGTGATAGAAGAGACTCTATTCGTACCTTCTCGTCGGCGGAGCGCGCTTCCACGATCCCGAAGTCCCCGCCCAGCTCGGCGCTGCTCGCGAGAAGGCTAGGAGAAAGTCTCAGGTGAGCTCATGGACGCCGTTTGTGTTTTTGAAGAGATGTAGCTGATGCTTATCACTCTTAAGTCTATAGGCTCGCGTTGTGAGGAACACGGTGAGACCTTTCTCCAGGTATCTCGCTCAGGGCAGACCTGGCCAGTAAATCATCACAGTCAGTTCATTCGTGCTCCAACCTTACCACATATACATGCTGCCCGATCAGTTCTTTCAAGCCACTGCACTCGAAATATGTCCGTGGCAGTCGTCAGCTTCCACCCTTGAAGTCAATGGAGACGTATCACTTCTCAATTTTCCACATCTTCAGTCTTAAAGTCGTCTTCTTAGCTGACTTGACTATGAAGAACCCATCTCATGAGCTCAATAAGTGTCATTGAATTCATCTAAGATACTTGTGCAGTTCATCGTCCGTGGTGAGGTAAATTCCGTCACTAGTCACGCTGGCGCGAACCACTTTCTGGCCGTTGGGATGAGTTTCCGACGAGAAAATTATTCTGCACCTCAAAACACATATGTTAACAACCAATCGACTATTTACTATGTCTCAATGATGTTTTGGAGTTCTTGAGAGTACACAGCGCCGTATCAGCACCGCTGCTCGGGATCTACACGAACTGGGCAACTCTTGTCGGATCCAGGCATCTCGAGTATGAAATAGCGAATGAGCAAGCACGAAACGAATCGGGGCAACGAGTATAATTTCAAGTACACCAGCGACCTCTCGCGCATTCCAGGCCAGAGCTATCTTTGTCCTTTCAGCACGTTGTAAGTAAAAGCCATTGTTCTCCGAGGAAATTCCTCGCCGTGGGCTCGCTTAAAGCACCACTTTCAGCCTCCTGATGTATTTCTTTGTTGCCATTGTCACGACGAGTTCACCTTCAAATATTCACCACCTCAACTTCAAACCTTGATGAGTCAAAAGACCTCACAAAAAGCCCTAAAATGCTGTTATCGACCATGCACAATAGCAATGGCTTCGCAAAGCCCCGCGAGCCTTGCCCTCAAAGTTTTCGTCCACGGCTGCAGTCCCTTCCTCTTCCATTCTTTCCGCATACCATCAAACCTGACCTTTACTTTTGCAGAACCTCGCACGATCTTACTGATTTGCTACATACTCGATATTTGCAAGAGAGCATAATGGCTACTGTATCTAGTGGCGCAATGAGCTCGCCAGGTCTCGCTGCTCCAGGCACCTCTCTTGCTCTGACAATGACGGCCAAGAAGCAAATCCCCGCGACCCCTTCCAGTATCCGTCGCTCTGCTCGCAGTTTCAAGCCAACGGGTAAGTGTAGTCGCTCAATCTGAGCATGATTAGGATATCTTGGACTTCGTAAGAGCACAGCTAATTCGCCGCTTCAGAAAAAGCTGCTCAGTTCAACATGCCAACGATGGGCCATGAGGTTCTGATCACTCCTTCTCCAAGTCCTCCACATGCCTTGGTCGTCAAGAAGCTGTCCGCAAAGAAAGATGCTCTCAAGAGTGCTGATGACAGAAAGAGCGACCAGGACAAAGATGCTCAAAAGACAGCCTCGTTCCTACCTAAGCTGAAGCTCCGATTCGCACCAGAGATTGTCCTGAAGTCCTTCCGAGGTGACAGTACTGTCTCACCCTCCCCTCCCTTGCCAGATGAAGGCGCAACCGTCATTTCAGCTTCGACACCGAAGACAAGGAGCCAGGCTAGATTAGATGTCGAGCTCAATATCGCAAAGAAGTCGGCATCGAAACCAGTCGTAACAACTGATCCCATGAGCGCTTCCGAGTCTGATTCCACCACCGCCTCGGACAATATTCTTCCCACTATTGAAAGTGTCCCAGAAGAGGAAGTTGAGCAGGACTTGGAAGTCTCGTTTACTGCAACCAAGAAGACCCAGATCCAGTCCGCAAAGAAATCCGCCACCAAGCCCACGCCGAAGAAGAAGGCACCAAAGAAGGTTGTCAAGAAAACCGGAGCCAAGACTGATTCGCCATTCGGAGAGGGCTCCCTGAGTTCGCAGGCTCCTCCCGGCAACGAGACCGCCAAAGACGTCGCAAAGCCTGCTCCAGCATCGAAGAAGCGTGGGTGTGGTGACTCTGATTCTGCCGGTAGTAAGGAGACTACCAATGGACGCCCTTCAAAGATTCAGAAGGTCTCTCCCCTAGGACGGAAGCAGAACGTCGTTACTCCGGAGCCCATCGTTGACGCCACTCCTCCTGGACCAGACGAAACCGAACTGACCGCTTGGCTTTTCGCATACGGCAAGGAGGGCAGTGAGAAGTATCTGAGAGAGAAGTTCCCAAGATGCACAATCGAGGCCTAGTAAGTGTTTGAACAGCTCTAGAACAATACCCGATCGATGCTAACTCTACTGAAGCGGCTACGGAAAGCTTCAGAACTACAAGTTCATCCTTCATTCAGACGGTTACGCTAAGGCCGTTGAAGAAGCTGGCAGCAAGATCTATGGTGCCCTCTGGAAAATCCCGGAGAAGATTAGATCAACACTGGAGAAGAAGGCTGGCAAGCATGGCATGAAGTTCGTTCACATCCCAGATATTCAGCCCATGCGCAGACATCCCGACTACGAGCCAAACTGCTGGACTGCTCCTTGGGTTTCTCATGCAGAGCCACTCAAGTGCTGGATGGGTGTCTGTGAGAAGTTAAACGGTAGCGAGGAGAAAGGCAAGGTGGCCATCGAAGATGACTTCTTCAAGCGCCGGGGTCTTAGCAGAGTGATTATGGAGATGGAGATGGCTGGTGTTCCAGGAGCGTACGTGCAGAAGTATATTCGCTCGTGGATTCCTCCTCCTAGAAATCCGTACGATACTGGATACTTCATCGATCACAAGCAGGTCAAGCTATCGAAGAAGGAGTAGCTGGGTATCTTCTACTGACGATAGTTGGGAGATTGTACCAAACGACGCGAGTGACGTGTATAGAAGGAGACATTGGGCATGTGTAATCCTCTTTTAGCGTTTGAGTACGGATGGATATTCCGAGCAGGCCTTTTGACACGCTGCAGATAGACTTGGAGTCTTGGTAGCATTGGCGCAAAGGTGTACCACACATAAAAATGGAGTTTGACTTGTAAATTGCAGCTCTCTCATTAAATTTGATGTGTGAGCCTCGCGCGCAGCAATGAAACTTCCCCTATATCATGACCTCCCTTCTATTTACCTCCCAGATATTCCCACGCAGCCAACGCATGTGTCCTCACCACATCCAAGAACTCCTGCACATCGACCGACTCATCCTTCGCCGCCATGCCCTTAGGTGACACCCCAAAAACATACGCCGGAATCCCTCTGTACCTATAGAATTTACAATCCGTCGCGCCCATTGACGGAATCGCCACCGGCTTCTTCATTTCCCTGTCCCCATCTCCCTTCCCATCCTCATGCCCACCCCTCACCCTCACCGCACTCCTCGCCAGAATATCAACCATAGGATGATCATGCGCACACCCCGCCGCAGGATGACTAGCCGCTTCTTGCACTTGCACACTCACATTCGGATACTCCTTCAAGATCTCATTAATAAGAGGCAAGACGTCGTCTCGGGTCAAGCCGATCGGCATCCTAATATCAGCTTCGAATACGCAGTACGAGGGGATCATGTTTACTTTTAGGCCGCCGTGGATGGTGCCGATGTTGAGGGTGGGTTTGAGGGCGATGGAGGAGGCGCCGGGGCCCATGGCGGCGTCGATTGCGGAGAGGACGGAGGGCTGGGACATGTATTCGACTAAGGAGGGAGTTAGGTTTGGGACGAGAGAGGAGATGGTGGTGTGGAGGGTGGTGATTAGGTGTGCGGCGAGGAGGGTGGCGCTTGCGCCTGATAGTGCTCGTATTAGAACTTCTTCAAAGGGATGTAACTGAGTATATAGGAGGGGATAGATGTAGGTCTCACTCAAGTGCGTATAAGCCCCATGCGCACCCTCCGTTCTCACCTCAAACGTCAACCTCAGCGTCCCCTTCTCCGCGAATCTAATCGTACCCGTTCCGCCTGGCTCAGCATTGATCATGCAATCTCCTCTCCACCGCTCGTCTTCCAGCAGGTACTTGGTCCCCCATTTGCCGCCGGTCTCTTCGTCGGATACGGCGAACAGGGCAATACTGCCGGACAGGTGGGAACGGTACTTGTAGAGGTAGGTGTAGGCGATTATGGAGGCCGCTAGCCCGGCTTTCATGTCGATGGTTCCGCGTCCGTGGAGGCGGCCGGAGGTGATGGTGCCGGAGTAGGGGGGATAAGTCCAGGAGGATGTGTCGGAGTCAACGGGGAAATGGTCAACTGGGAAAATATCATATCAATATATCCATCCGCCTTTGGAATGTCATATTCGAGATCTATCGCCTCGTTCCCTCCTTTGTCACAACTAAACACTCGTTCCGCTTCCACCACCTCATCGAAATACACGCACAGACGAGAGAAACTCACTGTGACCATTCAACACTAACCTCTTCCCCTCCCCACCGCACTACGCATCACACACCACATTCGGCGCTTCAGGCGATGGAGCGATGATCTCAGGTGTGATGCCGTGTGACTCAAGGTAAGATGTGATGACAGAGGCTGCTTGGAGGGTGTCGCCGGGTGGGTTTGGCGATGGTGTTTGAGTGAGGCGTTGGAGGAATTTGACTGTTGCGTTGATTTACTTAGTAAATATTCTATTACGGAAGTTCCAACATATCAAGCGAGGTTTATTTGAGCCTTATTGGAAGCACATAACAGCTTGTGCCCGCTTAGAAGTGCGGAACTTCAAGAAAGGGTAAGTTATATTTGGAGCAATGAGCACTCACTGTGCGATTCAGCGTCCGCGGTGATGATTTTGAGTAGTATTTGGGAATCCATGGTACTGGGAGGAGGAATTGTTGTCGGGCGGATGATTCTAGGTTATTGGGAGAGCCATGGTCTGGTATTTATCAACATGCGAACTCGCTTATTTGGCCCGCCTCCTAGAACGACATTGAAGAGTGGGATGATCGATCTTCTCGGCGAGATGGATTGAGCTTCGGTAAAGAGCTTAATTCGACTGCAGTCTTGACGTAAAGCTCCGAGTCCGCAACAATTGAGAGATTTTGGTCAGCAATGCAGCTAGGAATTATACTGTTTCGTGTCGAGTAATTATCAAAAGAGAGGCGAATCCAAATTCTATTGCTAAGGAGTATGCATCGCACTGTGGGTATCTAAGAAGCGGTAAACCATAATGTACAGAGTCTAAATGAGAACATATAGAGAACAAATCATGCTTAGCCCCAGGATCATCGAGCACCAGAAACAGACATTGTTAAGGACTTGCTTTCCCTTCACCCATTTCGTACGCTGCAGCATGACAATGGGAAGCTGGCTCATCTGAGCGATGAATCCATACCCGCGGATCTTCTTGGTGATGCAGGCCAGGACGAGTTCGTGACCAATGGCGCTGATGAGAAATGTAATCAGCGTTGCGAGAGGTCGTCCGATGTGAGGACGGGAAGCACTGTAGACGTGTCGTCGGAAGAAATGGTGGACAGGGATGTTCCACTCGCGCGAGAACTCGAGCCAGTCAGTGCTGTTCCACCAATCTGAATAGAAGTGCCTGTCTGCGAAGCCTAAAAAGATTTATTAGCTGTTGCACATGCAGATTTTGTGAAAGGGTACTTACAGGTGATCTCCGCACACGCTCCAAGAACATATTCGAAGATGACAAGGAATACCAGAAGGAATGTGATCATGAATGGGAAAAGAAGCATCGAAATGGATTCCGCAAGAATGAGAGCGGTTTCCGATAAGGAGTTGACAGTTTCGAGGCGGAGAGCCGATTCAGTCATCACAGGAAGAATGAACTCCTCTGATGTGATTGTAAGCAAGAAAATGACGCCGAATACGGCCAGAACCTTGTATCCAAGTTGAGACCAGACAATGCCATCTGTTCGTGGATACTCCAATTCGTAGCAAAGCGTTGGACAACAGATGTAATCCACATAGTTTGCCCAAGTCAAGTTCTTGGGGTATGTGACAGAACCCATGGGAGACGTAAGTTCTATCGCCAGGTCTTCTCGCAGACGAGCAAGTTCTGTTCTCTCGTCGGCATCTTTCTGCTGTCTCTCTTCAGAAGTCGGAGTATGACCAGCACTTGGATATTGATACGCCGGTGCTTTTGAAGCTGTAGATGGCTCATCGAGCGCCTTTAGTCGCCTCTCTGTTTCGCTCAGGTGACCGTTATAGAAAGAATACGAATGCATCTTCATAAGCAACACAAATGTGTGTAAGATCAAGAACACCTGGGCTGTCCAGGTCCATTCGCGGAGAAATGGTATACTGACGTCTGTTAGATATGGCCCGGCCCATTAAGAGGAGCGCTTACGCAACCCAAACGGAAAACCAAACCGCCTGATAAACACTTTGTACAGCCATTCCACCTCCTAGCCATCCTAACCCAAGAGCCTTTCCAGTCCGACTTCTAAACAGCCTATGTAGCGGCAAGCTGAGTGCTGTGGTGAGCACCATCAATCCATCTGCTAAAGCCAGTTCCCAGACCTTGACTGTAAATAGTCCCCAGATCTGCACTCTCATGGGGTATCCTGTATCTTTGATGTTGCGCAACATCGTCGTTGTAGCCATAATTGTAAGAGCAATCCAAAAGAGGATATAAAAGCCTTGGAAGTCTCGGTAGTCGCTGTTGGGATCGAAATGAGAAACTCTTGAAGCGTATTCGATAGTAGGAAACAGCCTGCGCCGCTGCTGAGCCCTGACCTGTTTGCGCGCAGAGGAAATGGATTGTACAGAGGGAGGAGCATCTGCTGGGACGGGTGTCGAGCGACCACTGGAGAAGTCAGAAGAAGAAGCAGGAAAGCAGAGAGAGAATGTTTACCTTGTCTGACCAGAGGCGTTTTCACTTTGCACCCCATCTTTAGATTTAGAAACAGTAAGGAGTCGCTCTTCGCTGAGAGTCCTAAGAACAGCCGGATGTCCTGGTTTGGTCGCCCGAGGACGAAGGATATGATCATGGTGGCCATTCCCGTTACCCATAAAGTCCGAGGACGTCGACATCTTGATCGCAACAGTTGAGGCACGGCAAACTCGGGATTTCTGCAATTAGAGGACTTGTTGCGTAGGAATAGGGTCGGTCCACGTTGCTTGAAAGAGAGGAGCTCAACGTGTTGTAAAAGGTCCAAATATCTGTCTTGCTTGTTTGTCCAGAATGTGCGCGAGGCCAGAGGGGTATCTAATGGAGAGGTGCAAGAAGACTGATTATGGATTCAAGGCCGCTTTGTGATGGGTTTTGGAATTGCAAAGATGCCGACAGAAGGGAAGGAAAGACAATGTGAAAATGCCGAATCCGATGCCAATGCAATCAAAGCCATGCGTGCATCCTGCTTTCGGTGATGGATGCTTGCTGATCAAGCTCAATGACACGAGGCTGTCGAGGTATTTACTTGGAGCAAAAGGAGAGGCGCGGCTCTCAAGCCACAAGCATCATCGGCGAGTTTCATTGGCTGCAGGCCAAGATTCTCTGGAAACGCTGAAACCCCTGTTTGGCCAAGTCGGGCAGGATGCGAGCACCGACTAAACGTACCTAAATATTTTCATATTATGTATTGTAAAATACATTGAGATATTCAGGAATATCGAAGTCCATATTGATTGATGTAGAAATCCGTGACATATTGAACTTTTTTCGAAAAGGTTGGCCGCATTCAAAACTATGTACTTCTAATGCTCGTTCTGCCTCATTATCGAGGCGCTAAGTTCCGAGCTAAGGACGGTAAGGCAAGACCTCCTGTGTGGGCCAGATGCATGTTCATCATGTTTAACGACTGCTGTCAACATAAGTCGCAATAACCAGCCAGGTCCACGAAAAGTACAGTAAAGTACTCTGGACTTTGGCTTTCAGTTACAATTGCATAATCTGGTAGAACCCGACCATCTGCCCCATCGCGGGCCTTAAACCGCCAGTATGAGCTCTTGTAAGACGATTTGGCACCCCTCCAAAGTATGCAAATCTGACCACGTTCTAGTAAAACAATTCATCCGCAATGTGCGAGCCTCCAAGACCATTGCAGACGAGCGTGCGGTCGTACAGAAGGAGAGCGCGGCAATTCGAGCAAGCTTCAGGGAAGAGAGCGGAGATTCCAATGTCAGGTAGGAGGACTTGCACAGCTATGGACGGTGAAAGCAGCCGCTGATGTACGCAGGCGGAACAACGTCGCAAAGCTGCTATATCTGTTTACCCTCGGAGAGCGGACCCATTTCGGCCAGATAGAATGTCTCAAGCTGCTGGCTTCACCTCGATTCGCCGACAAACGTTTAGGTTACTTGGGGACGATGTTGCTGTTGGATGAGAACCAGGAGGTTCTTACGCTGGTCACAAATTCTCTGAAGAAGTACATATTGTTCCCCTGATTTGTTGAAGGGTCTACTGACCAAGGCATAGTGACCTGAACCACTCCAACCAGTACATTGTTGGACTTGCCCTCTGTACTCTCGGAAACATTGCATCTGTGGAAATGTCAAGAGATCTCTTTCCCGAAATCGAAACCCTTCTCTCTACCGCGAACCCATACATTCGAAGGAAAGCTGCCCTTTGCGCCATGAGGATATGCAGAAAGGTGCCAGATCTGCAAGAACACTTCCTAGAGAAGGCAGCAACCCTGCTCTCTGATAGAAACCATGGTGTATTGTTGTGCGGATTGACATTGGTCACAAGTCTTTGCGAGGCGGATGAGGCTGAAGGGGGGGAGGAAGGCATCGTGGAGAAGTTCAGACCGTTTGTTGGAGGCCTGGTACGAACTCTGAAGGCGCTTTCCAGCTCCGGATATGCGCCCGAACACGATGTAACTGGCATTACCGACCCTTTCCTACAAGTCAGAATCTTGCAATTATTACGAGTCTTGGGTCGTGGAGACGCACAAACTAGTGAACAGATCAACGATATTCTGGCCCAGGTTGCGACTAATACCGACTCGTCCAAAAATGTGGGCAACTCGATTCTTTACGAAGCAGTTCTCACCATTCTAGACATCGAGGCAGATTCCGGTCTCAGAGTTCTCGGTGTCAATATCCTGGGCAAATTTCTCTCGAACCGGGATAACAATATCCGATACGTGGCTCTGAACACCCTCATAAAAGTTGTCGCGGTCGAGCCGAATGCTGTCCAGAGGCACCGAAATACCATCCTCGAATGTCTTCGTGATCCGGATATCAGTATCAGGCGGCGAGCTCTGGATCTGAGCTTTACCTTAATCAACGAAAGCAACGTTCGATTACTGATCCGAGAACTGCTTGCTTTCTTAGAAGTTGCAGACAACGAATTCAAGCCAATCATGACGAGCCAGATCGGTATTGCTGCGGACAGATTCTCTCCCAACAAGCGATGGCACGTTGATACGATGTTGAGAGTCCTTTCTCTTGCAGGGAACTACGTGAAAGAGCAGATTTTGTCCTCTTTCATCAGACTCATTGCAACAACCCCAGAATTGCAGACGTATGCTGTACAGAAACTGTATGCTGGGCTGAAGAAGGACATTACTCAGGAGAGTTTGACTCTAGCTGGTGCCTGGTGTATTGGAGAGTATGGCGATGCTCTGTTGCGAGGCGGCCAATACGAGGAAGAGGAGTTGGTGCAGGAGGTCAAACAAAACGAGGTTGTGGATCTGTTCTCAACTATCTTGAACAGCAGCTACGCCACCCAGATTGCCACTGAATATATTGTCACATCATTGATGAAGCTGACAACCCGTTTCACGGACCCCGCGCAAATCGACAGGATCAGGCGTATCCTGCAAAGCAACTCGGCAAGTCTTGACGTCGAGGTTCAACAACGAGCTGTGGAGTATGGAAACCTGTTCGGCTATGATACAATCAGGAAAGGCGTCCTAGAAAAGATGCCACCTCCCCAGATCAAGGAGGAGTCAAGAGTGTTGGGCGAGGCTACGAAGAAGCCAAGCAAATCCACCAACAGGAAATCCAAAGCAGTCAAACCCGCCGAGCAAGATCTACTGTTCGACCTCATGGGAGATGGCAGCATGCCTGCATCAGATATCGGCGGGAATGGCTCTCAAAACAACGCTGACCTCCTAGCCGATATCCTTGGCGGAACTAATTCGCCCCCTTCCAATTCACCAGCACCCCAACAATCAAATATGAGCTCCATCATGGATCTCTTCGACAACTCTGGCCCGCCCAATCCCCAAGCTGCTGCTGCGCCAACCTCTAACGATCTCTTTTCCGGCATGTCATCACCTCCTCCACAAGCAGCCCCTGCGAGCATTCCCGCACACCCATGTTACGACAAGAACGATTTGAACATTACTTTGCAACTACAACGCAATGCGGAGGGTACGATACAGGTAATGGCACGGTTCAGAAATACATCCATGCACCAATCCGTTTCGAATGTTGCTCTGCAGGCTGCCGTTCCAAAGACGCAAAAGTTGCAATTAAATGCGATGTCAAACGCTGAATTAGCGCCGGGATCAGAAGCGACACAAACAATGAGAATAACCGGTAGTAAGGGAGTGAGTAGTCCAGGACACTGCCTATATATCCCCGCGCTAACCATTGTTAGCCTCCACTGCGCCTGCGATTGAAAATTGCCTACTTGCATCCATCTTCGGGGCAGGTCACAGATCAGGTCGACTGGTCAGAACCGAGATAATGGAGGTGTTCAGTAGCATAGCCTCGACGAATGATAAAACAAAAGAATTTGCGCAGGATTCAAGTCCATGTAGTCGTGCTCGCTTGATATGAGCTTGTTTCACAAAATTCTGGTAAGCTAACTAAATTCTCAAGTGTACTGAAATTCGATGGTTCACGCAGACGCCAGTCTTAGTTTTTACGAATCTGATCAGACCAATTCGATTGAGTCCTGTGCTCTTAGTGTCTAGCCGGTCTACTCTTTTCGACCCAGACTAAGATAGTAACAGGCACAATTGACCTGCACTACCACCCTACCTACACTTTATTTCTTCGTTCTTCAAAAATACTTTTCCCGTCATTTTCATGCACAGACCCAACCCCAAGTTTTTTTTTTCTCAATATACCTGCGCGTATTCACCTTCAATACCTCAAGTACATCTTCAAGATGCGTATCTACATGACCGCCGTCCTGGCAGGACTCCTTCTAGCTTTCTGCGCCAGAGCAGCACCTTCTGAATTTCAACGCCCAAATGGCACATTCTTCTCTAACACAGCCATTGTCGGAGACACGACAACTACTTTGCCTTATATAAACACTACTACCGTCTTCTGCAAACGAGATGGCACGTCTTGTAATCGCAAATCGCAAATGCTGCAGGTCAAAATCACAGGGAACTGGAATGACCTCGACCAGCCTGAGATTGAGGATATCGATTACTTCCGGTTCTCATCGAAGAACATTATCCTTTCTAGGGCTGATGACTGGTACGTGTATTTTCACCGAATGTCGCTTGCAATGTCACAATTAGGTCTTTCTACATATCCAGGCTAATACATACCCAGGTACGCAGCATGGACGGTTACCCGGCAGAACGACCCAGAATGGGCCGAACTCGGCGAGTGGAAACTCTTCGCCAAAGATTTCGCGCAGACGTACAACTTTGAATGCGATCTGACTTTTGGGTCTTGCGTCAATTATCCTTCTCTGGGTGATCTGCAGAGGATGTGGCCGGGTTCTGAGAATAGGGCGCTTGTTAGGAGGATCTTCTTTACGTTTCAT
The DNA here is from genome assembly GCA_020747065.1 of Cadophora sp. MPI-SDFR-AT-0126. NCBI lineage: Eukaryota > Fungi > Ascomycota > Leotiomycetes > Helotiales > Ploettnerulaceae > Cadophora > Cadophora sp. MPI-SDFR-AT-0126. The sequence continues at coordinate 1,451,659 of JAGMVK010000011.1, forward strand.
AGGTACGCGATTGCGCATGATTATGTGAAGGCTATTGATGTAAGTCACTTATCTTTTTGCGTTGGTTGGAGTTGTCTGGCATTCTATCTGTGTAACTGGCTTAGTCACACCTCAGCGTATACCTCGCACCAGCGCAGTTATTGGGCTGTTCATGTCAGGACTCAAGCATGGATGGATGCTGTCTGCATTTAAATCCCCCATCAATTTACAAGACATATCGAGTGGGAGTATGCTGCTAAAAACCTTTTAGGAGGCTTATGACCGCACACACACCTACCTGATTGGTATGGTCCCTGAGATAATCACAACCTTCACTCTACAGGTCGATGCTGCAAAGAAGATGAAATGTGATCAGCTCCATACTGTTGTCAATATTGTAGTTCAAATCGGAATACAGTTGGCAACGATGGCTTTTGTGGGACTGTTGGCTCCTGAGCTAGCAATGCTAGGTCCTGCGGCTGCGGCACTCGTCGAGGAGTCCAGAGGGTTGGAAAAGACCCTCGCAGATACAATTGATGATGCAGCTCGCCAAGCTGCATTGCAAAGATTAGCTACGGTGAAAGATGAGCTCCAGAGATCAAACGCACGAGGAAAGCTTCGCTGGCTTTCGACTACACTCCCAGCAGACGCTCGCTCAACCCAGATGGGCGTGGAACGAACCATCTTCTGGAGCAACGTAGCTCTCTACAATTTCGGGTACCTGGAAAGCCAGGCATACGCAGACCTCAAGAAGGTGTATCAGTCTAGAATACCATTTATTGGTCCAGGCATAGGCCATGGAACAATGTGCTCCGAGTTTGAGGGAGACTTTGTTGACAATAATGCCGGGAACAGAGACATGTTGGCGGCCAGGCTCAGTAGCATCTTTGAATCATCTCGAAAGCAGAGACAGAACATGTTCAAAACATTCTATCAAGGCTACATTGCGGAACCCGGACAGGCATCCGGCACAGCCATGTGGCTGAAAAGTCGTGATTGGATTGGAACAGGCTCTGTATTAGAAGACATGAAAGATATCTCAAACATGGAAGAGTGAGTACTGTCCTATGGATTTCATCGACAGCCAGGCTGATCAATATATAGGGAAGTAAAGACGGCTGTAGTCAAGGCCCTGATTACGGACACCCTCACATCCGATTTCAACTACATCAAATGCGGGTACAAGGACAATGCAGCAGTCCACTGCGAGAAGGCCAAAAATGCAACCAAAGGGCAAGATTTATCAGTCTTCTGTCCACACGCCGACACAGACCCGCAATTCATGTGCGACTCCAGACGATGGTACTTCTCCGACCTCCATCAGCATGACATCCCAATGGTGGCGGCCAAAAAGTTTGAAACCTTTGCCGGCAATCGATTCAATTTCACGCGACAGCAGTTCCTCATGGAGTCGTTCCGTAATTACGAGCTCTACGCCCATACAAACCCCACAGACTACGGGGGATGGGGCTATGGGAATTCAAGCAGCACAGGAATCGGATTCAATCTTCCAGTATGTGTAAGCGCCAAGCCGAGGTTTTTTGAAAGGAAGGGCTATCCTTCTATCTGTGGAGATTGGCATGCTAGCGAGACAGAAAGCTTTATCGAAGCTATGAATGCCGGTGTCAACTCCTCAATCTACAAGTACAGGAGACATAGTATGCCAATGTATCTCTACACTGAGATTATATCCCAGGTAAGACACTGATTTCATCATGTATTCCAACCCTGATAATACTAACAAACACTCGAAGGCTCTCAATGACTTCCCACCGCTAACTCGATACCTTGGTCTTTGCGCCAACTCTCTCCGATTCCCCAACGTGGGCGAGACCCCTGGAGTGGCAGCGAATTGGCTCAAGATCCAACTCAGCAAAGACCAGGATTGTGAGTTGGTGCAGAACGATACTAAGGGTATGAATAATGAAGAGGAGGCAAATCGCTGGTTCTGCACTAATGCTGGCGGTCATACAATCTTTAAGAGGGAGAAGCCTTATGTGGACTCGCCACATGCTAAGTATATGAAGAGTCATAAGAGGAAATGTAAGAAATGGTTGAAGAGTCATGGAACTTCTGCCAAGGATAAGTTTAGGCCTGGGAAGTAGTTTTGTGCCGTTCTATGTGGGAGACATCATATCCGGTTGGGAAGGGCTGATTGGTAATGTCGTTTAACTTTCATTGTACTCCGTAGTTGTGTCTAAGCCAAGCTTTTCTCAAAATCCAACATCTTTTTCGGGCACAAGTACTATTGGTCAAACTTTTCTGCACTTTTCTCTTGGCAACACAACATGCCTTCCACAGCATTAATGTTATACCGACGACCTTCGGCGCCGAGGCGTGGTGTTCGCATGCCGCACCACCAGCCAACACGCTTTCGCTAAAACCCGCAGCCGAAGGATCACAACATCACTTCGCCCACCAACCTCTCAGCACACGCACACACAAGGCGCTAACAGCCTTGGACATAATGTAAGCTTACCCCCTGCCACTCACCCGCTAATTCTTATCCCCATGAGGAAATGCGCTTTGCAAGTATTACTAACTCCCAATTTCCCAAACGGGTCACTTGTCGCGCGATTGTCAACATGCCCATGGCGTAAATGGCGTTAATCTCGCAAAGTCACGTTCCTGAATGGCGGGTATTATTTTTGGGGGAGACACTGGGCAAAGATCTGACAGCTGCGGCTACTTGCAGCATGTCGGGATGCGCTGCTATGATGGATGGGTGCGCTTGGCGGTGAGGTTTACGTAGAGCTTGGAAATGTCTTTGGGACTTTTGGTGAGTATAAATATGAAGAGTTGTCTATCTGTTCTTGAAGTTCCGAAATTTCAGATCATATTAGATTGAAAGGGAAAATAATCAGAAATCATGGGTTTTGCTTTTGCCTGCGCTCTTGCCGCTTTGGTGTTGACTACGATTGCAACTCCTTCCGGAAACTCGAATTGGCAGGTTGGCCAGAAAGTGCAGACTTCGAGTGGGTGTGTGGAAGGACATGCTGCTGAGAAAGTTCCTTCTGTTTCAGAGTACTTAGGGATTCCTTATGTTCGTGGTATTGTAAAATTTCTGTTCAAAACTGACAACATTATAGGCGAAACCTCCAGTTGGAAATTTGAGATGGGCTGCGCCGGAAGCACTTGATAGTCCCGAGGCAACTATCAATGGGAGTAACTTTGTAAGTGTCTCATAGCTCTAGGATAACCAAGATGCTGATAGAGTAGGGATATTCATGTCCTTCGACTGGAGGAGGTTCATTTCTAGATGTAGCGACCAACGCTTCCAACCTCAATCTTGGCCCATCTGCGCTTCAAGTCTTGGACGAAATGATAGGACAGACTGGCGATATCCTCAGCGAGGATTGTCTCACGCTCAACATTTGGACGAAGCCACAGTCCGGAGAGAAGAAGAAAGCGGTCCTTCTGTGGATCCATGGCGGAGACTTTGTTTCTGGGTCGTCTAATATCCTGGCTCATAACGGAAAATATCTTGCAGATTCCCAGGATATTATTGTAGTATCTATCAAGTACGAATTGTGAAAAATACCCACATCTTACGAGTCCAACTGACAGCACTGAACAGCTACCGCCTCAACATCTTCGGCTTTCCAGGAAATCCAAGCAGCACCAACAACCTCGGTCTTCTCGACCAACGACTAGCAATCGAATGGACCCGAGACAACATCCGAGCCTTCGGAGGAGACCCAAGACGCATAACACTTGTTGGGGAATCCTCGGGTGCAGGATCCGTTGACTTCTACTCATTTGCATGGACACACGACCCCATCGTCAACGGCTTCATCGCACAATCCAACATCGCCGATCCAAAAACCCCAGACGAATCAGCAACAAACTGGGCAGCAGCCGCAACACTACTCGGCTGCACCTCCTCAAACTCTACAAATACCACTATTCTGTCCTGCATGCGTTCTCGAAACCAAACATCGATTCTCAGAGCCATTGCCGCATTACCAGCCTTCGGCCCAACAGTCGACAACATCGTCGCCTTCCCCAACAACCTCGAACGCGCCGCCGCTGGAAAATTAATACGAAAGCCCTGGCTAATCGGCAACAACGACAACGAAGCCGGCCTCTTCGAAGTCCTATTCGGCGCCCGCGGCATCACCTTCCCTCCCTCCTACTGGAAACTCCAAAACCAGTTCTCGTTCAACTGTAAGATATCCCTCCGTGCAAAAGCCGCAGCGCTCAAAGTCCCGACATGGAGGTATCACTACTTCGGGGATTTCCCGAACCTGGCGCTGTCGATTTCGCCGCCTTCGGGGGCGTGGCATGGGTCGGAGATTCCGATGGTGTTTGGGCCGGATTTGGATATTCAGAATGTGACGGGGAGGACGACGGAGCAACAGAGGGTGGGGGAGTATATGCAGGGTGCTTGGGCGGCGTTTGTGAAGGATCCGGAGAAAGGGTTAAAGAAGTTGGTTGTCCCTGACTGAAACTCTTCCTTCTGTCACTAAAAGAGATACTAACTGATGGTTTTCATCCAGATACGGATGGCCTAGGTACAACCCGGACTCGAAAACGCTCGTGAGACTGGCATACGAGAATCAAACAAGCGCGAATCTTGGATTACCTGCAGACTACGATTTCACGTGTCCTTGGTCATTGCCGCTGGGGAACGCGTTGTTGTATTCTGCTAATTCTTCACAGCCAGCTATTGATTTTATAGCGGGGCTGACGAAGCCAGTTGCTGAGAAGGTGCTGGATTTGTTTGATATTTAAAGCAGGATATGGGGCATTGGGTGCATTACATGGTTGAGTAACAACCAACATATTAATATAAACCCCATGGATTATTGACACTACAACGATGGCTAGAGCATGTCGTACTGCGGCCCCTTATTCTTCGCTTAACATAAATAACAGGGAGGGTATCGCAACACGCACTGCTCCTTTAAGAATCTTGCATTCTCGTAGCAATGTACTTGAAAATAGTCCTGATATGAAAAACCGTTTTTTTTTATATCACAGAATCAAGACAGGCCATTATACCTCTTGGCGTGTTGAACATGACCGTAATCCCAAACGCCATCAATGATTCATCCGAAACCAATATCATGTACATCATCACACCTCATTCTAAACAGACATCTTCATAGCAATAGCTTTGTGCGGCTCGTATCCCTTCACAACAAAATCTTCAAGCTTCCAGCCGTCGATGCTCCCACCTTTCTCCCTGGTAATCTCTAACTCGGGAAACGGCCTCGGTTCCCTCGTCAACTGCGTCTTGAGCGCATCCACATGATCGGCATATACATGAGCGTCTCCCAACACATGCGTGAATGTTCCTGGAGTCAAGTCGCAGACATGGGCGAGCATATGCGTAAGGAGCGCATAGCTAGCGATATTGAATGGTTCTCCGAGACCGAGATCCGAACTCCTTTGGTAGACCTGGCAGTCCAGTTTCCCCTTTCCTCTCTCTCCATTCTCGCTCTTGGGATACGACACGTAGAATTGCGCAAACATATGACAGGGCGGCAGAGCCATGAGCTTCATATCCTTTGGATTCCAGGCACTGAAGATAATCCTTCTATCGTAAGGATTGTTCTTCAATTTATGGATCACCTCAGCGAGCTGGTCGACGCCCTGTCCCGTATAATCCGTCTCCGCATCCACATACTCCGCCCCAAAATGCCGCCACTGGAAACCATAGACCGGTCCCAAGTCGCCCACAGCGCGGTGCGAAAGGCCGACCGAGTCGAGGTACTCGCGCGATCCGTTGCCGTCCCAGATCTTGATGCCGGCTGCTTGGAGGGGGAGAGACGACGTCGAGCCGGAGATGAACCACAGGAGCTCGCCGATGACGGCGCGTAGGAAGACGCGCTTTGTGGTGAGGAGGGGGAGGATGGGCTTTCCTTCTGGGGATGTGAGGGAGAATTTCATGGGGCGAGGGGCGAATATGGAATAAGTTCCTGTGCCAGTTCTGGGAGAAAATATGAGTATGCATAGCCAAAGTTTTGGGAGCATTGAAACACTACCTATCTGGACGATGTTCTCCCTTCTCGAGGCAGTCCTTGACCAGGTCGAGGTACTGGTATTCTTCGTGTTTTGTGAGGTTGGAGGTACCATTTTGTTCTACTGTTTTTATAGGGCTTTGAGCAACAGTCTCTGGTTCCATGATTGAGGGTGCCATTTTGGGTTTGTATCGAGGGTGTTCTGTTGTGGATGTGAAATGTATGACAGGAATGGAGCAGATTTGGGCAGACGCGTAGAGTGAGTGCATTTGACGCGACGTGACAAAGCCCTGGAAATCGAATAACCTTAATTCTGACACTAACTAAGTCCAGTCCAACAGCGCATGGTGGATTTTACATAAGCCAATTGGGCTCCCATCTAGACCCCAGCCACCAAGCGCCAATAGCCTGAGTGGGCTGAACCCCTGAACGCATCCGGATCCTTTACTTCCCTATCGAGCTTTGCTTACCACTGAAGATAGCAGAAGTCAGCCACATCCAGGAACCAGATCGCGGACGATCCAAAGCCAAAGAGCGTCAATACTGCCCACTTGGCTAGCTTAGCTCCTGCCCCGTATTGCTATTAGTATGCTAGTCTCTCTGGCCTTCTCTCTGTCCTTGAGAGAAAATAAAGTGATTCTGCTTTTTGCGCTTCAGCCTCATATGCACGTATCCTAGCCTTTCTGTAATTATGGACCCCTATCTCCTCATGCAACAAGAGCTATATCTCACAATTCGTAGTCAGCCAAGTTTCTTGTTAGCAATGAAGCCTTTCGGACGATAGCCTTGGTGAATTGCCACCACAATGTTCACACCACGCCGTGTCGGATTTGCCTTGGTGGCCGCTGTGGTGTTTGTTTTATACGGACTATGGTTCACTTCGAGAGGAGATATTTTAGGTACTCCAACGCCAATTGATTCGAAACAATCGAACCCGGCAGCTCCGATTCTCGACCAGCAATCCTCTCCGAATGTTACGAATGCGCTCCCGGTGGAAGAATGGGAGATGGAGGGACACGATGGTCTGTCGCCTCTCTGTCGGCAGACCGAATGGACAGAGGGACTCTGGCTTCACTGCCACAGTTATTGCGGACCGAACAAGACTTCGGTATGCGGAGGGTTGAACAATGCGCGGAATCGCATTCAGACCTGTTTACGACTGGCAATCGATGCAGGTGCTGGGCTTATACTTCCCTCGGCGACCGAGAGAGACGAGGATCATTTAGTCAAGACAAATGGCGATGTGCGCGTTTGCCCAGAAGTCTTCTGGAATATCGACTATCTGCAGACATCTTTACGTGAGCAGTGTCCTCAGCTGAAGTTGCGAATGTGCGACGATCGGAAAGGTATCAAACACATAATCGAGACCCCAACCAGGTATTACCTGGACGCAGCACATTCAAACGGGACATTTCGACAGTTTGTCCATGACGCGTTTGACAACAGTCCCTTCAACTTGACCGATGTCAGTGCCAAAAACCCCGCTGTAGTCAATTTCGGCGACTCATTTATTGGGTGGGACTACAAGAAATCTGGTGAGGTGAGTGAACGAAACATTTCTGTACTTTACGAGGTCGTATTGAAAGTTTCTGAGCTAGCTTTGGCTTGCTGGGATTCTCAATTGAGTGCGAGCATGGCATATTTTGTTCGGAAGAGCTAAACTGACTTTGAAACGCACAACAGCTTATGACTCTACGGAAAGCATTGTTCAAGGTGATTAAGTTCAATCAAAATTTGTTGGACATGAGCTCGAAGATCGGCCACCATCCAAAACTGAGCAAGGGAGCTTATATTGGGGTGCATCTTCGGGGAGAGGATGACTGGCCTAATGAGTTTGGAGCCGTCACGGACCAAATGCAATTTTATACTGCGGAAATTCAGCGCATCCAGAAGGCAGTGTCATACAACATCAAGACTGTCTACGTCAGTGTAAGTTATCCATCCTACAATTCGAAAATCATCTGCTCACCATTCCAACAGTGCGGCGACGAAGGTGCCATCCAGCGATTCAGGGATATCCTCAAGCCACTAGGCTTCATTGTTGAGTCAAAGTCTACCTTACTGACCTCTTCAAATGGGACACTCGCCCAAGTCGAGTCTCTAGCGTTCGATCAGAAAGCCATCGTTGAGTACCAGACTCTTGTCGATGCTCGGTTCTGGATGGGACTGGGTATGTCCTCAATGTCATCTCTCATTGCCTATGCCAGGTCAATTGATAACGAAGAGGACTTCTTCTCGCATTATGTCTTCCCAGGAAGTACTCGGAATGGTGCCGAACGAGCATATCCAGTTGCACCTGATATGAGGGGAAACAGAAACACCAAGTTGATGGTGGTGAATGGTGTTGATATCATGGACTCGTTTCCGTGATGTAAAACATTGGGTCTGTCTTGGATCATTCGGATTTTGTTGGTATATATTCATCATGTAGCGCGGTGTCTGGCGTTTCGATTTTGGATGGCATATATTAGACAGCGCATTTAGACATGTAGAACTGAAAGTGCATTGTAGATAATGGAATGATTGCCCTGGCTCAGTCAGCAGTATCTAAAATTCGCAAGTGTAATTCAGGTACCAAGATCAGATATTCCTCAACAACCCCTTGATATAACCAAACCGAAATCTGTTTAGAGATGCTTATTATCCTCTTGGTCAAGCATCAACGACCATCCTGAACTCGGGTTCGGACCGGACATAACAAAAACACGGAGTTCGCTTCCCCTGCACCATTCCGCATTTACCCCTGCCAATGACGCCGACCAACCGAGGGAACATCAGATAAGAATTTAAAGATCCCAAAACCATCCGGCATTCAACACCATGGACATCACTCCAATTCCTCTACAGCGCCCATGTTACTTCGACCCGTAGTCAGGTCACCATGGCGAGTCCTTCGCATAACTCTGCAACCTCAAGCGCAATGCAAAGGCCGCAGTAACAGAAGCATCACCACCCGCAGCAACAATAACACCCCGCCGTTCCCGACAATCCAAACATGTCCCTCTCCATCATGCTCCTGCGCTGCGACGCCCGCTATGCCGCAAGGCCTCCCAATCGATCACTCGAAATCGCTGAACGGGACTATGGCGCCGTATGCGGAGCAAGTGCTGATCTGCACGGGCAAGGATGACTGGCCGTCCAAGATTGAAGATGAGAATTCGGGGGACAATCTGGCGGCGGATATCAAGGAGTTGATGGGGAGGGGTGGGATGTTTTCTGATGTACGTATACCTATTTCCCTACAACGAAATCCTCCAAGATTGTCGCTTCATTAGGAATTCTCACTGATTGCATACTAACTGTATTTAGCCCTACCACAACGTCTCCATCCTCAATACCTCCTTGCCCTCCACGCCGCCTCCCTCCCGCCCGGGCATCCAAATCCAAAGCACATCCGCCTACCTCGTCCCCAGCTTCAAGTACATCCCGTTCCTGCCCCGCGTTTCTTTCGATTCCGTTCAAGCCCTCGTCAAAGGCTATCTCCTGCCTACCAAATTGCATCCTGCCCATGACAACCTCTCGCCTATACATAAAGACCGGTTGTTGCGCAGTGAAGATCAGGGGAGAATGTTGTATGGTGTGCAGGATGTGAAGGATGTGTTAGTGTTGATATGTGGACATGGAGGGAGGGATATGAGGTGTGGTGTTATGGGACCGGTGTTGAGGGAAGAGTTTGAAAGGCAGCTTGGGAGACAGGATTTCGCGGTTTTGAAAGATCCTGTACATGTCAGTGTCGAAACGGAAAATGAAGCTCAATTACTCGGAGACCGAGACCAGGACGTCGGTACGAACGGTGCTGCGAGAGTAGGTCTGATAAGCCATATTGGCGGACACAAGTTCGCCGGGAATGTCATCTTGTATCTACCACCTGGCTTCAGAACAGCAGATGGGAAAGCGCATGATCTGGCAGGATGTGGGATTTGGTATGGGAGGGTGGAGCCGAAGCATGTGGAGGGTATTGTGAAGGAGACAGTGCTTGAGGGAAGGGTTATAGAGGAATTGTTTAGGGGTGGGATTAGACAGGGAGGGGAGATTTTGAGGCTTTGAAGGCTGGGTGGGGTCTTGGGCAAAGGATCACTGGTACTTGTAAGTCATGTGATGGTAATCATTTGTGACTGGAAAAGGGAGATGTGCTCCGATGGAGATGATTGACGATATGAGCAATCTCAAACCCTGTATATATAAACATGTGAAGATTCATGGGACCGTCGCTCCACTCCCAGATCAGTTCAGACTAGCAGATTCTACCTGAGCAGGAACAAATGACGATTCTTCCAATTGCGCTACATCCACTGACTTCTAGAAAGCAAGATCTGATAACGAGGCTCTCAAATATTCCTCAAGTAGCCCAATGGCCAATCCACAGAGTCGTAGATATCGTCATTCGCGCGCTGGCTAAAAACAAGCCGGGGTCGTTGATACAGCAAATCAGACACAAACATCATAAGCGAACAGATTAGTAAACAGTCAGGCCATATGCACACCAAAGACCAAAGCGGGTAATTTTTACAACCAATAACTGCTTCACATAACTGTTGGTAATCCAATGGCTTTTACTGAAGCCGGTCAATCGCTTTCTCGTGGAGGATGCTGTTTGTCAGCAGCCACTTCTTGTGCGATGCTGACACCGATGTCCTAAAGAGGTTATTTTCCAGATCTCGCTTGGATGTTTTAATTCTTTGTCATGTCGGAGATGGGAGAATAGGGACGGAGTTGTTATGAAATGAGGGATGTTGGGTGTTGGAAAAAAAGTATATAAGATGGACTTCAAACTTCAAAGGGGAACATTTCTAAAATCCAAATCACCTCAAATCCTCGACCATCAATTCACTCCAACACATCACTTATTCACCAACACAAGATCTTTTGACATTTTCGATATTCATAGGCCCGCTCAAGGAAAAACCTCAAGATGTCTGGAGACTTGGTTCTCATCACTGGCGGCACCGGCCTCATTGGCATCAAAACCATCCACACAGCACTCAAAGCCGGCTACTCAGTCAGAGCAGCAGTTCGCTCCCAAGCAAAAGCAGATGCAGTCCTAGCCACACCAACCGTGCAAGCCATCAACCCCGGATCTAGACTCACCTTCATCATCGTCCCCGATATCCTCGCCGACAACGCCTACGACGACGCAGTCCGCGGCGTCAGATTCATCATCCACTGTGCATCGCCCGTCATCAAAGGCGAGGGCTTCACACCGGACCAATACGAAGACCACCTCATCGCTCCAGCACTCAAAGGCACCATGTCCATCCTGACAGCAGCATACAAGACATCCGGTATCCAGCGCATCGTCATCACCTCGTCCGAAGTAGCCATCATTCCCTGGGAGGAGTTCATCTCCAAGGAAGTCGACACCGTGTTCGACGACACGTACGAGATCCCGTTCCCTGCTGGGCCGTACGGTAATCCGTTCGAAGCGTACGCTGCTAGTAAAGTCCGTGCTTTGCTCGCTACGAATGAGTTTGTGAAGGAGAAGAAGCCGGAGTGGGATGTTATTAACATCATGCCTTCGTTCGTCATTGGTGATAACGAGATGGTCACGGATCCGAATATGATCTCGGATGGTACGGTGGCCGCTGCTATGGCTCAGGTTCTCGGTAAGGACAGCGGATGGGGAGCCGTTCCCAGCACGAGTGTCCATGTCGCTGATGTTGCACGCCTACACGTCGAGTCTCTGAAGCCTGAGATTGCCGGAAACCAGAACTTCCTAGCTGTTTCTGAGGGAGAGAGAGGTACGAGATGGGAGGAGGCTATTGAGATTGTGAATCGGAATTTCCCTGAAGCTGTCAAGAAAGGTGTCTTGCCGAATAATGGAACTGCTGCGACGAAGAGGACGAGGGCTGATGCTAGTCGGACTGAAGAGGTCTTTGGGTTCAAGTTTCAGAGCTATGAGGAACAGGTTAAGAGTGCTGTGAAGCAATACTTGTCTCTTGTTGGAGAATCAGCTGCGTAATTCTGTAGTGCAATATCGTATCCGAGAATGTATTTCTTCCAAACCGCTTACCTGTCGTAAAATGTCTGTAATTGTGCTGCCCAGCAACTCAAGTGTGCATTCAAAATGTTCAACGCAGCCCGATAATGTGAATGGTTCTACTCAACTCCCAAGGACTCAAGTGGAGCCCCAAATTCTAGCAGGCTGAACAGAATTTAATTTTGAGATCAATTTAAGTCATCGGACTTTGAATGAATTCTTCCAAGACCATGAGCTTTTTGAGACATAAAACATGCCACAAACGAGATCTTCACGGGTCATTGTTGACTTCCAACGTTTAATCGCCAAGTCTTTAGCGACAGTCCACTGGTTCCAGCGGACATACCCCTGTACCGCGCTAACAAAACCCCAGAGCTATCATGCTCCAGATTTCGCAACCTTCAAGCCCAGCATCCGCAACAAACCGGCACAGATCCAACTTCAACACTTCACAATCGCAACAATGGGCTGGTTCTGGGGCTCCTCCTCGTCAGACGATAATGATAAATCAAATGATCCCCTCCGCAACCTCGATCCCAGCCTACGAGAGTTCCTCAAGAAAGAATCGCCCGTAAAGTACGATACCTCGAATCCCCCAGCTCCATCACAACCACAAGCACCCGTAACCTCAACACCCCAACCCACCGAACGTCTCCTCTCCAAAACTCCCACCACCTCCCCTTCTCCCACCTCATCAGAAAACGCAAACTCAGAGCCCAAAGTCCCGCCACAAAGCCTCTACAAAGACGGCCGCTACGCGCACCTCTGGAAAACCTACCAATCACAACAAGATGTCGAATCCTCGAACAAATCCGACCAGGAGAAGATCGATGATGTATTAGAAGGGTACAAATACCGGAAAGCGGAGATTGGGCGTGCGGCGCTGGAGAATTGCGCGCTGGAGCAGTGGGAGGTTAATGATTGTTTTCGGAATGGAGGGTGGGCGAGTAGGTTGACGATGTGTCGGAAGGAAAATAGGGAGTTGGAGAGGTGTTATACTATGCAGGGGGTATGTTTTAATCATTCCCATTCCATTTTGCTTCTCGGATTGTTTGTGGACATGGCTATATAATGAATCGGGCAGTGGATGTTGGATTGATGCATTACAAGAACTTTACTGATCTTTGATTTTCCTGCAGAAATTCCTCAAAGCACTGGGCTACCTCTCGACCTTCGACCGTCCCCCAGAAGTAGACGAGCAAATCCAAATGCACGCCGACACGCTCTACCACCGTATGTTAGACCAAGAAGCCGCCATCGAAGCCGCCAAAGCCTCCGGGAAACCCATCCCCGAATTCCCACCCCTTCTCTCTTCACCCACCCCCTCCACTTCAAATAAAACCTCCTCCAGCGCAGCCGGCGCCGCTCACGCCAATCTCGACGAGAACAAACTCAAGCCCTCAGATCTCCCGCCGAAAGTACAAGCGGCGTTTAAGAAGCGGCTGGATGGACTGAGTGAGGAGGAGAGGGAGGTGGAGGAGAGGGCTATCAAGGCGGAGATTCAGGCGGGGGAGCAGGTTGCGCAGAGTTTGGGAAACATTTATGAGAGGCAGGCGGAGGAGAAGAGGCTGAGGAAGGAGCAGGGGAAGGAGACGATTGGGGATAGGATTTCGTCGATTTTTGGGTTTAGGTGAGGGTCAGGTGGATTGGGAGGGGTGTATTGATATTTCCAAGAGACAGGGAAGTTGGAGCAGGCATATTGAGCCTTGCATGAAAGTGTTTGAGGAGCACATGGAGAGTGAGTGAGTAGTGAGAAAGATTCTATGTCTGTACGGACTTTAGTCTTATGTCTTGATACATGTATGGAATATGTACAAGTATCTTTGGGTATATAGTTTGAGATGCATACATCTGCACCAACTTAGGATATGCTGAAATGCAAAGTCTCTTCTCCCAATGCAGATGTTGACTCTCGAGAGCATCCCTCGATCACATCTACTATTACGCGAATCGGCCCCCCTTTTCCCGAACTCTCACTTCTTCATATAACTTTTCTCTAGATCAACAGTCTCAACCCATTACGACCTTGCCTTAACCTTCTTGATATGACTCGTATGCAGCGCTTCCACAGCCGGGATAATCAGACTCTCAATCTCCATCTCGGGTTCCCCCTCTGGCAAATCCTTCGGATCCAACGGCCTATCCACAAGCTCCCCTCCACTCGCCGCAACACCAACCATATTCTCAGCCCCTGAAATCGTCTTCTTCCTCCTATGTCTCGGCACACGAATCCACTGATCTTTCTGTCCCGGTGCCACAAATACCACCTCCCACTTCCGCGTCGACAGTAAGTTACCGATCACCAAGTGATGCTGGTACCTGTCAAGCGAGTACTGCGCTTTATGTACTAAGATTTCTGGATCTGTTTCCAGCTTGAATGATACGATCATCCCTTCTGGCGCCCATCCATCGACCAAATTCTTCAAGAATTTAGGAACGGGGTCCAAATCAACGATCAAGCGTTTACTCCTCGGAACCTTCGGCGACGAATCGAAATTATCAAACGTCTCTTCCTCCTCCTCAGCTCTAACAGCCTGTTCCTTCGGCGCCTGCATGTCCGTCGCATTCGTAGACTGTATCTTATGCTCGACCATGCGTTCCGGCGGGACGAAGAAATCTGACACCGCAGCAGCGAGGTACAGCAACCCGTTTGGACCAAGCGGACGCATCAATTGCGCGATGGCGCGGAGAACGAATAGGTAATCATTGATCGTTGTGAATGGCAGCGTGAGGAGCAGGTTCTTCTCCTTCGCGGAATTATACTTCCTCAGCACGCCCAGCATCTTCTCACGATACTCCTCATTGGCAACGACATTCCCGTCCGGGCCCTCGTGCAAGAAATCCAGGAAACAGTCCGTCGCATGACTATAATGCCGTGAGTACGGCAGCAGAGAGAACTGCCTGTGCAGGAATATCACGGCGTAGCCGCTCTCGAGGAAATACTCTGCTGAGGTCGCGCCTCGTGTCCCCGCGCTGAAGTTGTCGATGAAGCGCACGGTTTGCCGCTCTAAGGGGACGGTCGTCCCGCCGGATGTTACGAGGACGACGCGCCGGCCGGCGAGGGCGTGCGTGTTTATGAAGGAGGAGGCGAGGGAGGTGTGCTGTTCGAGGGCTTTGGGAGGGGGGTTCTCGCCGAAGTAGTCGCGCTCTGCTATGTCTGCTGTGTTTTGGCGGGCGAGGTCTGGACGCAGGGAATTGGAGTTCGAAGAAGGGTCCGACATGCTGCTGTGCGAGGAGTGGGTGGAGGAGGAGGAGGAGCTGGAGAAGATGGAGGAGGTGGGCGAGGGGGGGCGTGAGGAGGGGAGGTTAAAGGAGAGTGTGAATGTTGTGCTGGAATGCGACTGCGATGCTGGGGGTGAGGGTGAGGTTGAGATCGAAGGCGGGGTTGATAAACTTGAAGTGGGGTGATGCTGTGAGCTCAGCAAGTCAGGGGTTTTGGTGGCTGGGCTTGCGACAGGGCTCTTGTAGGGACTCGTGTGAGGCATTGTGACGCGACGACAACAAGCAACGTAAGATATTCTCACAGAATTCCAACATACGAGATTTAGGGAGCTTTAGGGTGGGAGGAGCCATCTCTTATACATTTCTTTGATTACTTACAAACACCTCGGTGCTTTCGATCGGCCATTCCCTCCCTCGGGCAACAGGGTCGGTGCCTTTTACAATGACCTCGGGCGATCGGTAAGAACGGGCGTATCAGCCTTGCAAGCTTCGCG
Organism: Cadophora sp. MPI-SDFR-AT-0126; assembly: GCA_020747065.1. NCBI lineage: Eukaryota > Fungi > Ascomycota > Leotiomycetes > Helotiales > Ploettnerulaceae > Cadophora > Cadophora sp. MPI-SDFR-AT-0126. The sequence continues at coordinate 1,467,297 of JAGMVK010000011.1, forward strand.
CCTGAATGGCATACATGGTCTGTATGCAATCGGGCGAGTTTCTCTGATGAGTGGGTGGTCAGCAGGTCGGCATTCATTTAGAGTATTGCTGCTCGCTCTATCGCTTCGTGGTGATGATCGATTGTAAAGTGCCGTGCAAGGAGGGGAAATTTAAAGCTTAGCGATGGTGATGAACCTAGATGTAGGAGAAAAGGGGGCTTAAGCGAGCTAGATGTTTTGGTAATGTTCTTGGCTCCTTTATGGAGTGCAAGTTATATCTGCTCTTCAGAGCCATGAATTGAACTTCAAATAGATCAATTCATGGTTCAAATATGATCCTTCCGTATTCATTGATCATTCGAATTCGTCGTCAGCATCCCTCAGCTCACGGTTAACAAAATATAACACCCTGGAAACGTTCCTGTCTCCAATATCTCCTCAACAAAGCATCCACATATTCCCCCAAACGAACAAGCCGGTTCTACTCCTATGCAATGTGATCACCGCCCGAAGCAACAAGACCTTCACGTCTGGCTTGCTTGATAGCCTTCCTCTTCGCAGTTCCAACGCCAGCAACGCCATGCTCCTGGTTGTTGCCCAACCAAGGCTTCTTACTATCACCCAGAATGCTTCCGGCCAAGAAATAAGTGACCAGCCCCAGAATAATAAGAACGAAAGCAATGGGGTACAAGTAGTGAATAGCATAGTGGAAAACCTTGATGCCAATGATGACACCCCAGAAGTTTCCAGTCAGAAGTGAAATGTCGAAGAATGCCGCTGATGCCATTCGCAGAATGATCGGAGCAAGAGAATAGAATAATGCGAGAATGAGAGTGTAGCCGACGATGTAGCCTCCGACCTGACCGTCCCAGGTCGCGGACTGAAATTGGTCTCGGTCGAAAATTGCGGCGGTGATGCCATTGATAATGATTCCAAAGAGACCAAGCATGCCGAGAACTTCGTACATGGGACGCTTGGAGACGAACCATTCCTCGAACACGTTGGAGATGCCATAGAATGTTGCGCCTGCAAGCCCGAAAAGGTCTCCCTTGAGCATGGTCGGAGGGCTTCCACCGTTGGCACCAGTGATGTGGTCAGATGCAAGGAGCAGACCCATTCCGCCGCAGCAGACGAGGATACCGATGATCTGAGCCCACTTGTAGCGCACGCGGAGAATGAAGAAAGAGATAAGGACGACGCAGATGATGGACCAGAAATTGAGAAGTTGGGCCTTTATTCGTTAGCTTTGAATTCCATCAAGAAAACATGCTGGATCTTACCGACAAAAGATTGGTGTATCGATACGCCAACACAGTGAAGTAATTTCCTTCCACATCCAAGAAACTCAGAATGACATACTTCCACCCATCGACCAACAAGAGCTTGAAATACTTCTTGAATCCGTATTTGTAGATCGTGAATGTGGTATAGATGAGTGTGAGCAAGACGTAATTGAAGAGTGTTTGGAAGGCTGGAATGGAAGTGCCTTTCATCACCAACAGGGTCGAGAAGGTATTGGTACCGGTAATGCAAAGGGCAAGGACTTGTCTGTATACTGTGTCAGTCAAAGCAAAAGTCAAATGTTATAGAGGCAAACATACCCAATGAGCAAAACGATCCAAAAATCCTTGGTGAGCAAGTACGAATACCAAGCCTTCCTCTTCCCCTCCAGCGACTCAAGCGCATGTTCCAAAACCTCTGGGTTGACATCATTGTCGTCGACTCTTCTCTCCCCACTCATCTCCAAGCTACTGACAGGCTGAGCATTGGTCTCCAACCCATCACTAGATTTGCGATACGTTTCTCCCATAGGACCCCTCTCGTTCGTCTCGACGTAAGCCGATTTGGTCGCCATTGCGCCGTAATCGTTCCTCTCTCCTCTTAAATTAGAATTATGAAATTCCTGATCAGAATCTGGACGCTCGTCGTCCGAAGTATATACAAGAAGCGGTTGAAACTCGTCCGAAGCCGTGGTGCCTGCGTGCGTACGTATTGTAGATGGCTAGCGTAACCAAAAATCGAGTGTAGGTAGTGTTGAGAGAATCGCAGGCCAAACTTCACCGTGAAGTCTTTCTCCCCAAAGACAGTAAGCGCAAAGACTTCAAGTCGCTTACTGGTAGAGTTATGATTCTCTGCTGGACATTGACGATGCGCCAATGTTTGTGCGACAAGAGATCGGTCGGGTTGAGGTTATGTAGGAAAAGAGGGAGGAAAGAAGAAGAGCGCAGAGGTGGGGTGGAATTTTGCTTTTTCTGCCACTACCCTAGCTCCTCGGTGTAGCTTCCGTTTAGCTGATTTACAGCGGGGCAACCCGCATGCCCAGAGTCTAGGCCACGCTGGTAGCACCCTGAGATTGGACGAACAGGCCCCATCAGACGGATCACAGTGGAGCGGACCGGGGCCTCGTCTTTCAGGGGTGATCATCTGGGCTCCCAGAAGACAAAAGGAAAGTCAAAAGTTTAAACTATCGCAAAGGTCGCTTGAGAAAATTATCATTCGCTATGAAATCGAGGCAATCCTTGAACTTGCTTTTGCAACGAATCGTGAATCCAAATGGGTGAATGCCTACTTGATGGCCCCAATCAAGCCCGAACTGGCGCTGGCTCTCGAGCCGAGGCAAGCCATCCAGCAAGAGCTACCGTCCCTGAGTTTGAGCTGCACTTGCAACGGGGCTGTAAGTCTAGAGCAATGACCGAAGTGTCTAGAATATTCAGATGGATGTGATTAATCTTAGCTGCTTTCGTTGGCTGCTTTCGTTGTCCTCATCTCGATCAGCAAAAAAGAACTTGACCTCCTTGGCAGGCTCGGCTATCAGTCTTGAATCAAAACAAATCCTACGATGCGGCAAGGTATGATGGCACAGTCATTTGATCGATGTTCACCTTTATACGCTTTTTTCAATGGACTCAGAAAAGGTAGCAAATTGAAGCTCATTTTTAGGTAATCACAAAGTTTCATGATATGTTACACTTAGGAAACAGGTTACGAAAACAGAATGCTCGCCATCCAACCATCAAGACGACGCGTAAATAGATTCAATCACACAGGCGACAACTTTGAAAACAAACCCAGTTCTGCATCAGATCCAGCTTCCTGGATCTTGGTGCTTTCTCCTTCTCAAGAAGACTACGTCAACTTCCAAGTCTAGCCTCCTCTTCGACCCAGCGGACTTACCGAATACAATAGGCATCACAAGGTCCGCCATCCATATACCGCCGTCATCTGCACGCTCTTGTCCAATTTCCACCACTTCAACTCTTTCTTGACATCAAGAAGCTCCCCAGCGTTTTCAACCCAACCTTCATCAATTTGACCAAGCTCATCGCCATCACAAAATTTTATCTGCACCTTTGGCTCACGACCCTGGTATCTAGGACGAGTATCATTCTCGATCTCTCGAACGACGATCATCTCCTTTAAGCTCGTCATTGCTTTCATAGCTTTGCGCAGGCCCGCTGTCGTTGAGCTCTGGTCGGTGGATTGGCCTTGACCGTGGCCCTCAAGCCAGAGGTACGTCTCATCGATCGCGACGTGTTTGAGCTTAGCAAGTTCTTCTTGTTTCAGGACGCCGAAGAGTCGATGGAGGCAATCTTCTTCCAAGGCTATGTCGAAGTAGAGGACGTCAATGTCATAGTTGAATAGTGTTCGTGCGGGTTGGAGAAAGGAGCCGAAGCAAATCGAGTAATGTCTCTGGACTTCGTGCCGTGATTCCTTGTTTACGTGTAGTGCAATTGGAAGTTCTGCCTGCGAATAGAAACCACCAGTACAATATTCAGAAGCGAGGATCTCAACGACTCGTGGTATAAAAGTACAGTGCCATATCATGACACGGAGCTCCTTAGGGAGTTTGTCGAACAACGTGAAGTGGTCGAGGCTGGCGAGCGAGGCGATGGCGGCTGTTGAAGCCATTGGGCAATTACACTTGTGAAAAGTGCGATATGAGCGGGGAATGTGTTTCAAATATTGAAGAGAGGATGAAACGGTAAATTATATACCTGAGGAGGTATTCCTTTCCAACCAACAAGACTTCGGACAACGCCTCGGCAGCCAATGAGGAGTGAGCCGATCTGACCACTCAGCTGTGCAGCATAAGCGCTGGTCTTCACAGACCTTTCTATTTATTCCCATTACTCACCAATAAGATGCAACGATATCCTCTGACGAGTCTTGTATTTTAGCGACACTCATTCGTCAGAATCTAAGCGCCACACGGGGGTGCCGCAGACCTTCATGTGGGGGGAGTTATTGAAGTTGCGATTTGAGCTAAGCGAGGACGTGTGAGGGGCACTTTCGGCCTTCAGTAGAAGTCATCGAGTGAACACCGCACATGGCTTCAAGAAGTTAAATTGCCGATGCCCAATTACCCGCGCTGATTTTCAGCTTCCGCGATATTGTCGAGAGACCGCGTTGCATTTGGAACACCAACGGCTGTAGCCACAGTGAGTGAGGTTCGAGCTTATCATTGCATTTCTCATCACAAAGTCCCATCCTTTAGTCACTCGTCCTTTACAAACTTCCACCCCTCATCTGTTTTACTCAACCGCACCTGCATCCTCCTCGCCTCTTTCTTCATCTCATCCATGCCAAATCTCTCTTCCATTGCCCCTCGCCCACTACCATTCGCCTCCAACCCCGAAAATACGAGCGGCAGCGCAAAAGACTTGAAATCATGGCTCCCACTAGCCAATGCATACTTAGAGCTCGTCTTGACGACTGTGGCGGCGAAAAATAGCATCGTGAACAGAAACAGCGCAACTGGAAACGTGAACCATTCCCATCTCACTCGTACGCAGGTTTCCGACAGCAAAACCTCTCCAACAACACCTTCTTGTCCACTTGCGTCGGCAGATATCAAGCCGCCGTTCTGTCTGATAAAATTCGTCATTGCGATGGAGACGTTGCGGAAATTTGAGTCGAGGGTGGTAGTGCTAACATTGCCGGAATTGAAGAGCGCTGCCGATAGATCATTCGAACCTGAGTCATACTCGGGCGCTGTGCCGGCAGAGCCTTCGAAGTGGGATTGGAGATAGAAACCGATGCTGCTAATCGACCCTGACATCGTTTGATAGACGCAGGAGGCGTTGATAGACGATACATCAGATTCTGAGACATTTCCAAAACCCATCGCAGTCAGCTGGGCAGCGTCTGCACCAACGGGATAGATTGTATGGTACCCAAGCCATTTCGTTGTATCGTTCCAAGCGTACCCGGCATCTTCTAGTATTTTCTTGTCTGTGTTGTTCACACAGGACATATCGATCGTGGACAGATAAAAACTAGAATCTCCGGTTTTCGGATCGGCGGCGTACCAATCTGGGAATTCAGAACCCACTTCGCTTTCTGTCAAGTTGCCATTTTGGATGCTGGCGTTGTAAGTCTTGATACACATCGACAGCGAGCACTGGGCTGCGCCGTATCCTCGACAGCCCCACTCCAGACCAGGACCACAACCGTAATTCGTGCGACTGACATTACCACCTCCAACCAAGTACGGACCATTACTGTCGCCCAGTATTGCCTCAAATTTGCCTTCCGAGGGACCAATCGCAAATTGATGAGCTATCATTGGGGTACCAAACAGTCCAGAAGGCAGCGTGAAGTTTAGCGCACCTTCAGTGGTAGTCGTGGAGTTGTCAGACCAAATACCTGTCGTGTTCGACTGTGTGATTGTTACGTTTGAGGAGATGTCTATACAGCTGCCACAGTACGCAATGCTGCGGTACTCTGGAAAAGTGCAATTTCCAGTACTGCAAGAAAAGGGAGTAGCAACGGTGGATGGACTGAAGATCCCGACGTTAACAGCAGATTGCATGCCGAGATCGACTGAGTTCAGGTTGGCACCAATATGTATGCCCCTGTTGTTGAATGAATTGGTGCGGGGGATGAATGCCTGGGAGAGGGTGGACACTTGCTCGCACGAGGTATACTTGACAATCTGTTGGGCAAATGGATCGATGGCGATGGCAATGACAGTGATGAGAGCTCCCAATGTCACAAGCAGATTTCTTTGAAGTGATCAGCGCATATCCTCCCCATGATTAATGAAGGCATACCTTCCACGCAGAGAAAATATCAGCTTCGCCGCACCCCATGCACCTCGAGATGCCTCATCGAATCTCTCTAGATCCTGTAACGGCCGAGTCCTGGAAAACCAAGTCCACTTCAATTGTCCGAGACCTGCAAGACCCTTAGAATGAATCTAGAGGAAATTTTCTATGATTGCTTACCTGAACATAGAATTACAAACATGGCTGTCTTCAGCATGATGACATATAGAGAAATCAGCGAGTTCAGAGATATCTCATATGGCAACTGAGGTAGCGGTCGATTCTGAAATGGCGCCAGGGTCGCCGCAATAGCTCCTAGGGATACAAGTCCAAAGACACAACAGAAACTTTCCACCTTCCAATCCTTTACGGCTCCTAGAATCCTCGATTGAGACTGCTGTTCTACCCTAAATGATTGCGATTTCGTAGATCCTTCATTGCCAGACACAGAATAGTACTCAGTTTCTCTGATCAGAGGATCTGTGCTCAAATGGATATGATTCTTTCTAGAATTGTCTCCATTATCTTGTGACGAAGTGAGGGGTGTATGTGAAAGTTCTGGAGGTACGTCGGAGAGTTGGTACACCTCATTGCTCGATGCAACAGGCTTTCGCGGAATGCCTCCAGGACGGCGTGGAGAGTTCTCCATTGCTTGATAGAATAAATGTCTGCAATGGGATTGAAAGTCGTCAATATCGAAACATTGAAGACGATGGACATTGACATTCAAGACCATTGGGGGCTGTGCTTGGTAGTCCTGTAACATCTTTTCGCTAAGGACAACACGACAGGGTACCACAGTGAGATTTTAGCCATTGATCGACAAGATTCGTCCCCATCGTCGCTGACTGAAGGCGGTCAATGAGCGGGAAGGATTGGCTTTCACTTGACAGAAATGTGGGTGCGGCTCAAGCTTATGCAACTCCACATCGAAATCAGGGAGAAAGAGGATGCAGAAAACTGCGCCGCAAGACGGCACAGCGCAGGAGTCGTAAATAGACTCCAATGACAGCACCTGGTTCGGCCCGGGGCACAGGCACACCTGATCCTCTCGCTAAATAATCGCCTAAACATTTAATTAAGTCTCAAAGCCTTGAAGCTTAATTTCCCCAGCTTAATTTTCGAGTCCTGTCTCCGAAAGTCCTTCCTCTCTCGCTAAGGAGATTATCTACTTCCGACAGCAGCAGAGAGCACTTCCATATCTTGTCTCCTCTGGCCTTTACAGATCTTTTGGATGAACTTGGAAGCGCGAGAAAAATCTGCCCAGATAGGACCGAGAAAACATCAGACGAACCAGCAAGATTGCTTGAACCTGGATCCGAAAAGGTCGACTTCATCAAGCTGGGTCCGGTCCATTGACCAGCATCGTTGTTCACCATGGTCTCCATTTCCGTCTTAATTATAGCTGCCATCTTCACGATCACGGCATCAGGCACAATCCTCGATAACAATATTCTCCCACGCCAGGCCACAGATTCAGCAGACAGCACACCCACATCCACTTCTTCCAAGACAAGAAAGACCACGCGTAAAGCTTCATCGTCAACGTATCCAACGGTAGTGTCAACGTCTACCACGGTGACGACATTGACACCGTATTCTCTTACATCGAATTTTCCTAGCTCTACTGCTGTTCCGACAGGAACGGCAGCGACAGCTACACCGACGGGCGGAGGATCGAGAGCGAACTTTGATGGAATCATGCTTGGTTGTGCGGCTGTAGGCGGCCTGGTTTTGGCAATATGAAAAAGTGGATGAGAGCTTCTTTCACTTTTCTTTGAAATCGAGATGGCAATGGACTCTGAAGCTTCTGGAATTTTCACTCTCCTGTGTGAAACATCTACATCGTCTCAATTTTTCACTTCTATGACTTCGGTGTCGGCCAGAAAACAATTCATTACTGGGTCCGCGTTTCTTCCTGGGGGAAGTAGTCACTGCACCGCCAGTATCCAGGCTCACGAAGAGAAGGTTGCTGTAGCCGTCGAAGACGAAAGCCGGGAAAATGTAGTTTCAGAGGCCAATGAATCCGTATGTTGTTGTCAACATCGCCGCAGGTGCGGGGGCAACAGCAAATTCTGGATTCAATTGTCACGGGTTTAGGTTGCAATATTGATGATAGCTGGTGTATTTGATGTTCAGTTGATATCCACGATGGTGTACAAGGTTGATTAGCAGTATTATCTAGCGCCTCACTTAGTACTATGACATTGAGTCATGTGGGTTGTGACCATGATTAATGTCTAGGTGATTAAGAATTCGATGGTGGAGCTGGTATGTCGTCAGTATCGGGATCTTTGTTGAAGGTTACTTGTGAAACGTGGATTGGGAACTTCAAAGAAACAACGAGGATGGTATTGAGAGCTTGAGTAGAAGGAAATTGTTATCAATGTAATACTTAAGAAGCTTAAAATGACCATTGAGGATGACATACAGTGTAGAATCTCATCCATTGGAGTCTAATGAACGAGTTGATGGTGTTAAAAGACGATAATGCCCCAGTCGTGAAGAACACCAGCCACATTTATTTCAAATCCTTGATTCGATCGAGCAAGTGGAGTAGTCTGGTATACAATCATATATGGACAGACTGTTTGCTTTGAGTTCTCGTTTCTTGGAAGAAGCAAAACACAACCGATTGGGGGAACGCATTAGCCCAGAATGCAACTGTTCACACGTGGGCCAAGTAACAGAGACCTTGGCTTGTGACATTATCCATGCCATGTCACTTAGGTGAGGGATTTCAAGACGGTTTCTGACTTTCTGCTTATTGCGTTCCGTGTACTCTAGTTACAAAACTCCGCAATATAGATACATTCTGGTAACGACGGAACGGGTACATGGAAAGTGTGTTCATAAACAATAATACAAATACAAGTACAACAGTTCCAAAAACGTGACAAGATCTAGCTAAGGTTTGATCATGAGTCATTTACGCTGGCTCGCTGCAAATGATACCCTGCTCCAACTAAAAGACGTGTTAGTGGCTCAGTCGGCAAGAGCGGAAAGAATGGGAACTTACGATTGGGAGGAGGCAGCACATGTCAATCTTGCCGATGCCAGCGCAGATAGAGTTGAAGTCGCTGACGCTGGTTGGGGATGCAGGTGCTGTAAGATGGAAGTGTCAGCTGTATTCTGAGGCGTAGCTTTTAGCTAGCTAAAGTCAAGTTGCGAACTTACGGGTAATGCAGTCAAGGTCGGCAACACCAAGAACATCGACGTCGCAGCATAGCGGAGAGCCGGAGGAGCAGACTGGCAATTGGCGCTCAACGAGGAAAGCTGGGTGAGCAATGGCGCTGGCGAAGAGGCCGCTGAGGGCGAAGATGGTGCTGAATGAAATTCTCATGTTGGCGGTTGGAAAGACTTGAAAGTGTTTGAAGATTGGATGAGTGAGTTGATTGATTGTGAAGAATGTTTGTCTGATTGTTGATGAGGATGAAGATGAGGTGATTCTTGGGGGGAATTCGTGCTCAATTTATAGATTTTCAACTCTTACATCTCTCTGCTATTGACTTCATTCTCGCTTCTCCTGAGATGATCGTCATCAGCTGTACCAGCATGATGATGTTGATCAAGTTCATCTGTACGAATCTATCGAGGGGAGAAGAGCCTGCTTGCTTGATAGTCGTCATTATGGTAGGGGGTCCCCGGAGCATGGGAATCATGTTTTTGGCGAAATTCGGTGTCGATCCAAGATAGAGGTTTCTTCATGCGACGCTTTTGAACACCGCTCGGCTGCTTGCCGTGGAATGAGCTCGTCTCCTTCAAATCAGATGGTTCCTGGCATGATCGATCGTCACTGACGTTGCCACTCAAATGCAGGGCTCAGCTATCCTAGGATGGAGAACAAACAACGGGACGAGATCGACATTATCCAAAGTATCGCTTAAATGCCCCTTGATCTTGGGGACCAAGAGATGGAAGAAGCCACACGCAAGGATCGGACGAAACGCCTCAACGGTCTTTACCGGGTCCATAGAAGGCTTTCATTGTCAATGGGCCCCTAATTTCTGATACGCTGGTATCTCTAATGGCCTTGGTCTATCAGTCGTGACCCCATCCTTGACATATGCGACGTAGTATATCAAGCCTTCGCTTAAGGAGCGGTTCCTGAGAAAATGTCTCAAAGAACCAGATTGTTGCCGCAGTGAAACTCCCGTAGCCAGCCTTACACTTATAAATCTCCGATCGACCAAAGTCTATTTGACAGAGCAAAGATAGCCTTGCTGAACAAACCTGACAATGGGATTTGAGACTCCTCACCCAACCCAATGGCAAGCAACTGCTGCAGCCAACTCGCTGATCTTTCAGCTATGGAAGGGTACACTTTCCATGAAAACATGAGCCCTAAGGTAGGGCCCAAAGTTTCCAGAGCGCCACATACGCAGAAGTTAGACTAACAAATAGAGAAGTAGGACATCAAACAAGGCTGGTATGCAGGATAGTCCGAACACCAATCCCAGAAGACTTTACCGTCTTGATATCCGCAAACTATTCCGTGTGGCGAACGTTTCCCGTGGCAGTGTCCATCCGGCTCGGTTCGAGAAGACTTCCACGTTGCAGAACAGCGGCTCGAGGAACTTGAACGTTGAAGAGACCCTTGCATTCGAGCCGTCTGATAAGCGGGGTAGCAAGTCGAAGGACCAGGTTCGAGGGCTGTCAACACGCATGCCAGGATCAAGAAGAACGCCGATCCTGCTTTCGAACATGGGTGCAGGCTCATCTCAACCAATCTGGGCGACAGTCCCATGAAATTTCTGCTTCTGGAGCCGAAGAGGGTATAAAATCCGCCATTAAGTCTCCGTCATCGTTCCAAAAAGGACATCCCTTTCTGCTTTGGCCTGCACTTGGCCCGGCAGTGAACTCGTCTCTCGGGGGACCGATTAAGTTGCCGATTTTGGCACCACACCTGACAGCGCGAGATCCTGTATATACGTACCAAAAAACCACTTTCTAGTACGAAAACTTTTGTAATGCACTTGTGTTAATATATTTACTTAGTATTCTATAAAACTACTTGGAGTAGAGAGGAGTAGTCGCAAATATGTAGGAGTTAATCAATAGAAAATGTGAGGGTTTGAGTCGTGCGCACGTACCAAAATCGGCAACTTTTCTGATCCCCCGAGAGCTCGTGCCTTGCTCGGGGCAAGCGAGATATCCTGCTGGGATGGGGAGGGGATGGGATGCTAGCCACGGAGCAGATTCTTGACTTGGTCGTCGACATCTGATTGATTCCCATCTGTTGCCTACCGAGATTAATCTATGCAGATTGAAACATACGGATTGTGATGCAATGCGTATTCTTGGGACCTCTGAATTTGTTGGTAAATATTGGGTCCATATTATTATGACGATATGAACCATGGAACAAATCTTGGAAGGACATGTTGTCAGTGCCACCCACTGATGAGGTAAGCCTCGTGCCAAGCGTTGGTGGTGGCTGGTGTGTTTCGCCGAAAGTTGGGGAGTTTCTGACAACAACAAGAAGTTTCGAAAATTAAAGACGTTCATTTGACAATCTATTTTCTACACAAGATATTTGCCACGCTCATTCATCGAATCATAGTAATTTAATTATGCAATGCTCCCAACCCAAAAATATACTCAACGCCAGACAAACCAAACAGCCGAATGACAGCAAAACGATCGCAACCTTCGGGGACTTTTCCTCCCTTCACTGAACACTTTCCAATTTCACGACCTCGTCGAAACTTCTTCAAGGCGAGTTTCACTGTTTTTAGTCTGTTTAGATGTGCTTGCAGGGCACATATCTTTGGATGCCGAATTGCCGATCCAAGAACTCAAATTGGCGTTGATTCATGATGCTCAACGACCCGATCTTGGCCTGCAACCCACCTTTCGCAGGAGCTTCCCCGACCCAAAGCTGTTTATCTGCCTCGTCCAAGTGTCCCAAATTGTCCATGATGCGTTCAGCATTCATTCTAGGCTCAAAGTAGATGGCCTGCTCCGCTCCTGTTACCAGAACTGGACATCGAACTCTATCGAGGTACTCGGTGCCTTCTGGAGACTGCAGAGTCATGGTCTGCATGAAACGCATCATCTCAGCGGGGCTCTGGACTCCGTAACACCACTCGTTCTGGGCGAACTCCCAGGCGAGCTGGAAGTTGAACTTGCTCATGAATCTGCTGACTGAGTTGAAGAGGTTGTCGCTGATGGTTCCGCTGAGCCAGCCGTTGATAAAGAATCCAGGCATCCGGCTCTTGACGATGTCGAACATGTTGTAGAAGCCATCGCAGGAGATACAAGCTTTGATTCTGGAGTCAGAAGCTGCACGGAGAGCAAAGTATCCTCCCATTGTCGCCCCGAGAACTGCGATACGGTCCAAGTCAAGTTCGAGTCTCTCGTTCTCGGGCTCAATGACGTTGAAGAGATGGTCGAGAACCTTTCCTGTCACATACTCCCAGTCTGGACGGAGAGTTGTTCCATCACGTCTGATCGAGAGACCTTGTCCCGGTCCATCGAACGACAAGACGGCATACCCTCGAGGGATTGCTCCAGCAGCACCGTAGAAATACAGTTCCTCTCCAGTCGAATCCAATCCACCAGTCTGCAAAATTATAGGCACACGGCCTGGGACACGACTCTCAGCTGTCGGCATATACAGACGAGCTGGAAGCTCAAGGCCCTTATCGTAGGGAATGCTGAAAGAAATAACTTCCGAGTCGAGAAGAGCTACACCACGGTCGTGGGCATAGGCACTCTTTTGTATGGACGCAAGAAGACGCGGATCCTGCGGGTTGAGATGCAAGAAGAATTCGCTGGATCGATAGTAGTTGGATGCGCGGAGGAACGCCCATCGTCCTGCGACCTTGTCCCCAGAGGCAAGCGCCTCCTCTCCAAGCTTTGATGCCTCATCACCCCAAGCGTTCCAGGTCTCGTACCAAAGCTCAGGGTCGTCATCCTTCAGCTTCGATCGAGCATCTAGACACTCCCCGATCTCAGCTCCTTGGAAAGGAGCAGAGCCAAGAACACGGAGGAATTCGAAGTCGAAGAATCCAGATTTGAAAAACTTGAACATGTCGCCGTCTTGTGGTTGTTATGTCGCAATAATCGTTGGACACTTGGCTCTCGAAGGGAGAAGAAATTACAAGAGGCTGAGATATTGAAGGAAAGCTTCTTCAGATCCAAATATATCACAGAAGTTTCCTCCTTTAAAGTCTTGAGGAGGTTTCGGCGTCGGTCCAAAGTTCGGGGTGGGTCACGTGCCGTCGGCGCGTTTTGAGCAGAGCCAGTTGCCCCATTGTAGTAGATGTTCATACGCATTAGAGATGTTCACAGTCATCCTCAGTTCCCAGAAAATATACCGAGTTGTCCATCTGTTGTTGAATCTCATCGTCATAAGTGTCCGAAACGCCCCGACTGGACGGTGAGTGAAGTCCGCACTGCCTTTCGATCAACAACTCTCACGACTTGGGCTCAGTAAGTTCTTACCGAGTTTCCCTTCAGTGTTTTCAGGGCCAGAATCAAGTGAATCAAGTGTCATTCCTATTTCCTCCCGAGGAGGTACAAAAGCAGACTATTGCCCCAGCTTCTTGGTGTTTTGTTGGTTACTGACATGTATCTATTGTTAACACAAGCTAAAATTCGTTCAGCTAAACGCCACTTTTACCGACAACGAAAGGCTAGAATATGTCTGTCAAGGTAGTGTATTCATGGTGGAGGTCGGGTTTCCGCCGTCTGGGTAGGTTTGTGCATTCTTCTGGTCCGAAGTTCAAATTGAAGTATACATGCCCACCTTCTCGATTCATGGAAGGGCATCCTGATTTGCCTCATTGTATAGCTGCAGCGCATTCTTACCTTCTTGCTTCCTAAGACCCTGCGGCCATTCATGCTCGCTGATGATCTGTGCAACTGTTTACACTGCTCCGTGTCCTGATCCCGTAGTATATTCTCATACTTCCATACTTTTTCCCACCCAGTGGGATCAGAGACAGAGAAAGCAATTCAGTGGAAACTCTCGAACTGTTCCCTCCACTCAACAGTAAATCAAGAGCTCTTCTAGTGGCCGAGTCTCGTCGCAATTATTACTCCACGTACGTCGATTCTCATATTCGTAGCTGGCATCATTCAGTGCTGTCGACATGCAAACGGCTATCCCTACCGGTATATCCAGTAGGAAAGTACTCGTATGCTGAATGGATGTCACCATCGGTACTACGTCCGAGTTGGAGACCGAGATCGAGACCGAGACGATACATCGAAGCATCGCATGACAACAGTGATGGGGATGTATTCGGCTCGGAAGAACGCTCGGTCCGTCAAGCGATCACAGCTTACAACTTTTCTTGGACCTCATCATGACGAACACCAGTGTATCAAACACACATCTTCAGAATGTCTTCAAAAACACCTAGTGTAGTCACAAAAGCCTGGTTTAGGTGGAAATCACTGAAACTACCATGGCGTAAGAAGTACCTCGTAGGTACGTATCAAAATCAAAAAAAAGCTCTCATCACCCAAATGGAAGCTCCATCCTACCATGCATCCGTTTCCTAACAAAACCCCCCAGGCCTCGACCTCCAAGGAAACTCCTTCTGGGAATTCCACGACGCGCTCTCAACAGATAAACACCGCATGCGCCGAATAGTGCAATACCCACCCTCAACACACTACAGCGAAATCAAAATTTCGCCACAATGGCACCAATGGCTGCGGCACACCCGACGCGAACCCCCTTCTCTATTAGAACAATCGCAGGATCTGGTGCGGCAGAGGAACTTGAAGATACTGGCTGCACAGGCTGATGCGAGATGGGCTGCTAAACCGAGTTTCCTGGATGCACCGCCGGAGAGGAGCCAGCCAGTGCCAGCGCTGGAAGTCAATGATCCGGGAGGAGGCGCTGGGGATGTGATCTCGGGGGCGAGAGAGCAGACGAAGGCTACAATGGGGGAAGAGGAAAGTGCGGGCAAGATGCAGATTCCGGATGGGATAAGACCTCGATCCAATGAGCCGCTGGATGGAGAGGAGAAGAGGCTGAAGAACGAGAATGAGAAGAAAGAGGATCCGTGGAAGAATGCGAGAGGTGGGCCAAGTGAAGAGTGGCAGCCTCAAGCGTGGACGGGAAATGTTGCGGCGAGGAGATGATAATGAATGATACCATGCATGACTCCACTCTGGAACTCTGCAGTTTGCTCAGTCGACTTCCAATGCTAATGGTGGCTCTGTACAGAATCTTGAGGGATCGGATACTGGGACTATGCTTTTGAGAGTCTCAGTAGCTGAGTTTTCACAGTGTGACTCTGGCAAGTGCCACTCTATGGCGAAATTCGACCGTTTGCTCCCTTTCAATTAGTCCCTTCGATGAGAGCTTTCTATGATGGCGGTGTTTCGATCGCTGTCGTGTCCAGAGCGTCTGTATTTCTTCCTGTTTTTCACTGTTCATCTAAGTGGAATTCATGGCAGCATCTGCAGGCCAACATTACTCATATTATTTTTATATCCAGGTTTTGAGACCTTTTACTTGCATTTTTAGCCCAGCCTTTTCGCCTCAAATTCAATCATTCATTCCTTCGTCATGCAAACCCAAAAACCACGCTCCGAATGCACCATGTCGCATAAAAATAAGGATTGTGGAGGCCACGATACTCTGTCCATGGCCATACTTCTCACCATGCGATGGGAAACAACAAATGCAAGACGTTCTTCACAGGTTTCACTTCGCAGCCATATCACCAGCGAATCCCGCCCAGCCATCCCAAAAGCTGGAATAATAATCCACCGACAAGCCGGTCAGGAAGATACTCCCAGCCACGTGTCTGAGATCCTTGACCAGGGAATTCTCCTTCTTGCTGGAAAGCGAGGCAGGGAAGTTGTGCACGACGGCTGCCATAGCGGACCGTTCGCTGTTCGACGAGGATTGGAACGCCGAGATCGTCTTGTGGAAGCCGTAGATCTGGTACGTATCGTAGGTTCCTTCGAAGACGACGGAGAGGTTGCAGGATGGCATGAAGCGTTGGTCTGGGATGGTTCCGGGGTTTTGAATGATCTGATGGAGTTAGTTAATATTCTGATTTGGGGAAATTTCGGGACTTCAGGTCGGGTCTCAACAGTCTTCATGTCACTTAATTTGGGACACGGATCAGACAGCACTTACCAAAGGATCAGTTCCAAGGCCAGGATCGGAACTGATAGCCGAAGCGATGTTCTCCAGGTACTCCTGACTCTCAGCAGTCCAGATCGCAGGCGTCTCATCCAAGAAGATGCCCCTCATCCCAAGATTCGGAATCGTGGCATTCGTTGCCCATTTGGAGTACGTCGAGATATCCGCCAAAGCAAGCGAGATATTTCTGTTGGTCCAGCTCGTGGAGACGTACCCGACCGTTCTGATATTTGGGTACGAGTTAAGCCTGGGTATATCTCTTGTGTAGTTCCCATCTGGCACTGGACCGTCTCCAGGTCCACTGGCTGGATTGACTACAGCTGTGAAATTCAAATCGGGGTACCTCTCAGCTCTGCATTGAGTCAGTTCGCCATTGCATAGAATTTCATAATACGAACATCAGAGAATGGAAATAAGCATAAAGAATAACTCACGCCTCAAACAACGGATCCCAAGCCCCTGGATTGGGATACACATAAAGCGGAACCAGGACGTCAGATCTCGGAGCACCATTCTTCTTCTTGCCAAACATGACTGCAACAGGAACGACAATAGCAATTATTACAACAGCGAATAACAAGATGGAAAGGATCCAAAGAGGCACACCGCAAAATTTCGACTTGCAATTCCTGCGTCGCGGCCGCTTCGAAGTCTCATATTCCAAAGAACGGAGATCTGGAGAGGATTTCATTGAGTGTGAGTGACCTGTGAGTTGTCGAGCGGTTTTAAGTCGTGAGTGAGGTGGTGGGGAAGCGAGGGAGCGGCTGAGTCGTTCGAGCGGGGTGGGAAGGTGTGGAGGCTGACGAGCTGAGCTGAATCGAGGAATTTCGAAATATTGATTTTCCTCTTTTGCCGTGAGAGAGGAGATTCGCTGGCAGAGAAGTGGTGCAACGAATGACAGACAGCTTTGACACACAAAAAAGTAAGACGGAGCAGAAATCAACCAGTAGCTGATGTTTTCGTACAATACAGTATGTTGTTGAGTCAGTAACGAAAGTTTTCACGATTTGTTTGTTCGATGATATAGAGGAACAAGTATGAATGAAACGGAACAGAAAAGTACATTTTCTTTGCTTTTTCCATGGTTTTAAATAGAAACAATCAGATCGAACGATCACGTAAACACGGCATGGACTGCGTTTCAATACGAGGCGCCTAGAGGCTGAAGAGGGGTCCGTACGCTGCGGGTAAGATGCCAAGCGAAGACGAGAGAGGCAGATCTGGATATCACTCCACTTTGTTGTGGGCGCGGTATGCGTGGATCTTCGCGAATGGTTGATGTGCTGTTCCTTGGCGGGTGATCCGAGAATTGGGTCTTTTTGGCAGCCTTGCGTCTCGGAGTTTCAGCCCTGCGAGAAGCGGCAGCTTGATTCGAGGTGATGGATTTCCTTGGTGGGGAATTTTTTTGTTGACTTTGTTGCATGAAGCGATCAAGTGATTCGTGGTGCTGACATGTGAACTGTTTACTTCGTTCGATGTGTAGGCAAATATTTCATACATATACAGTAGTTCATGAGATCCGGTTAAGTATGCCTCCTTCCGATATCCAACCAACAGTAAATATCGAACCAGAGTACATTACCAGTATCCAGCCAGTTTCTCCTAACATCCTTTTCAATCATTGGCTTCTCTCTTTACTCTTGGAGAACCCCTCATCTCAGGCGACCGTGGACCTAGCATCCAGTCTTGCATTGCTAACCATTCGCTCCAAGTGCTTTCTGCCTGTTGGATTTCCTTCTCACCAGCATCCTTCAAGGGACTGAGAAATGGGACCGTCTCATCCGGACCCATATCGTATGCCTGCTTCACTTTCAACCAGCTCGTACTCTTTGCAGCAAACATGTAGTTCCTGCGTTCAATCTCGTGCAGCGATCCAATGCCCAGTTGCCAGTCATCTCCGAAGAAGCCATGTAGTATGCCCGGTGTGTCGTGTCCAGTCACTACCAGCCGCCTGATGTATGGAAGTAGAGAGACCGCCTGCGTCTGTTGCTGATTGGGAGGAAATAGGTTGTGCTGTCGAATATGTGGCAGATCTTGTCCGGCACCGCGCGGCGAAGATGCATTTGAGTTTATGACGGGGAACGGTTGTTTCTGGAAGGGTAATTGAATGTTGAGGAATGCTGCCAGGGCCTGCACGGTCCCCTCGTGTTGCGCATGGTCGAGGAAGAATCGCAGGCAGCTCTGGAACTTTGGGTACCATTCCAGGACATCGAATGGTGGAACATTGCTCTGCTGTTGCGATCGAGAAGGGCTGCCGTATTGTGCGAAAGGTGGGGTTTGAAATGCTCGGGAGGAAGATCCGGCTTGGCTATTGAACGCCATCCTTCTGTATGTCGGACATCAAGCAGTCAGAAGAGCACGACTCAACAAGGCAACGATATAGAGGAGCAGGGAAGGGATGGAATGAAGAGTTGCTTCAATACCGTATATCTGGTTGGCGGGACTAGCTACCCCTCAATAGGCGCGTTGCACTGCCTTCTTAGAGAGGAGATGTTGCTTGGAAGGAGTGGACGAGACGAGACGAGACTCTTTGACCAAGTCTTCAACAATAACTGTACGATTCATGCACCTGATACTGGATGTGGAAGAAGCAATGAAGGTCGCGGTCGATAAAGTAGGGGTTCCTTGCGATAACAACCAGGAGACATAAAGATAGGTCTGGTGCGGCTGCTGCTGCTGTTGCTGCATGTGAAGGCTCGATGGCCTTTAGCCATTGCAACGCAGGGTCACATTGACAGGGCGGGTCCTTTATATAGTGCGGAGGGTTCAATTGCAAGTGAGTGGGTGAGTGAGTAGTCAAGAGTGATCTGGCATCAGGAAGAGGATGTAGTGGAGGAAAGGAGGACGTCAACTCTGCTCAGATTGGCATGCGACCATCACCGAAGACAATGCATGGCATGCCATGCCATGGTTACACCCAGACTGAGACGAACGACGTCCGAGATGGCAGATGGAGATCGCAGCAAGGGAGGGAGAGCAGGGCGTTGAACCGTAGACATTGAGTGGAGGACGACAGGCTGAGGCGGCTGGTGCCCTCCCCTGTCAATCCCGAATTCTGTCCAGGAAGCCAGGACCCGTAAGGAGTACTTGCACACTGAAGTGGAGAAATGAGGCGTGGGATGTTATTGTAGCGCTGGTTCGGGAGAGACAGTTGTGATGTGATATTGGCCACTGAACTTAAATAGCGAATTGGGGGGGACCTTAATTTGGGGCAGCTCTTCCTCCGGCCGCGAGCTAGAGGGGAAACAGTAGACCCTGCAGCTGAGGGACTGAGGGACACTACAGTGGGTGGACCCTGCCCTGCCCCCTGCACTGCTGAAGCCAGGAACTGTGGCACAACCACTCAGTGGCTGAAGCAGAAAGATCAACGAGTCAACGAACTCCCCATTGACCAATAATTGATCACCTAGTGGAGGTTAAATTCGCCCTACGACCCTATGAATGTCATCACGAACGAACTTTATATCTTCTTGCGGCAAGAAGAACACAATTCCGAAATGCCCAGCTGGTGTTTACGTACGTACAATCGCCCCCCAAGATCACAGCAGCTAATCTCACGATACATGACCGCTTCACAAAACCTCATTATTGTGCAAAGCATGACACATCAGCTGAGTACCGAAGCTATTTGCTTGATCTCCTCCATCTGCATTTGCCATTTCATCCGTAGATACAGCCATATATGACTGACATACTGTAGCTGTAGTTGTAGGTAAACTAAGCACGCATACCCGCTGATTAGCTCCTCAAAATGTTCCGAGGTGCGTTCTCATTCCTTTCTTTCTATTTGCACTTTTTCGACGTTGCAGGTCCGTTAGATAGGTGGCGGCAAAAGTCCCCTTCCTCCTCCTATTCCACTCGATTCGATGCTTACTGATTGAGATCGTCGTCTCTCCAGCTCCAACTGCACTTTTGTAACTTTAGATATCTCACGAATCAGAGACACCACATCCACTTTCTCGCATGTTCATTCAGCAGCCTCAACTATCGATACCCTCGTCCCGTTCTGACCTGTCTGATGATCTGCAAGATACATTTCTCCACATTTCGGGACAGATCCCGAAATGCAATGTTACCCTGGCCACCTGCCTCTCCTCTGGGTCCTGGGGACAGCTAGTTGCATATTTTCCATCTGGAAGAGGGAGCCACAAAAGTCGATGAACCATCACCACAGCAAGCCCCATCTGGGTACGTCCGTCACTGCCAGAGCTGTCAGCCTGTCACATTCGGCCCGTCAACTTGGAGACGACTTTCTATCCCACAGTCCCATGTCTTGTACTCGCAAGATAGCCTCGAAGGAGAGAGACACAAAAGTAAGGCTTTACTGGACGGCTTCTCTGTGTAATTTGCCCTTTTGTCCGAACCAGCGCGGTGTAACAAAAGATTTCGACCCAGGACCCCCATCTCTGGGAACAGCCCATATATGTCGTGCATGTAGAGCTGTGCTTTTTCACAGTAGCGTAGCACCCTCGCCATCGTTCTTCATAATGCTGACGTTCAAGCCAACGCCTCATCCCTCCCGAGCTGAAGGATGAAGCTTATGGCCGAGGCGCCAACCTATCAGATGCTTTCAAGGCTCAGACACGATCTGCTAGCGGCTCTCACTGCCGACATCGAACCTGTCGATTCCAATGAATCCCTTCGGATCTCACAACAGATCTGAGATTCGGTCCTTTCCTTTTGGCATTCCACGTCCTCTTCCGTTCCTTCTATCTATTCTTCCGACAAGTCTCAGATTGATAGCCTTCTCTGCATTCCTTTCGTTTCTTCTGGCATCGCCTTGGCTGAGGTCAGAGGATGCATTCGCTGGCTGAATAGATCGACAGGTTCATCTGGTTCTGGGCCGCATCTCGAAAAAAGGTCTCAGATCTCCCGTTCGCTCGTAGAGTCAGAGCGCGGAGATGAACCGAACGAAAGTATTGAAACATCTGAATCAAATCAAACCGCCCAGCCCACAGAACCGACATTGTTCATTCTTCTTGTCTGTGTCTCATCCAACCAAAAATGATTTGGAATTATTCAGGAAAAGAGATACAAATCCAGCGCCTCCTTCTTTCTAGCTGTAATCGGCAATCACTAATCACGTACGGCCCGGGCGAACAAAAGAACCTTCTTTAACTTGTTACCTTAAAGTTTGCTTGCTTTTGAAATACTGCTTTCTTCTTCCGGACTCGGAACTTTACCGTACTACTCACATACTTACTTCCGGTCTTCCTACCACACATCACCTACCTCCCCTAAAGCAGCTCAAGATCGGCACTGGCAGCACCTGTCATCAAAGATGGTGGTGTACAACCCACCCATATGCCAGGTATGTCACAGGAAATATAACACACCGTACTGTCCTCAACTTCAACCTTTGCTTCGAATTTTAATGAGGCGAAATTCGTCATGCCCTACCTCCATACCCTACCTCCATGCACACGCCAGAGCCTTATGTTCGGGATAGTTCAGAGGAGGGTAGGGTCTAGATCTCTAACGAAGCACGCCACGGCTGGGATATTGACATCGCTTGTCTCGCCTCGTCTTGTGGCGTTTTGGATAGAGGATTTATTTGTATTTGTATTTGCGGCCCGGTCTGTACTGATTCTAGCATCAAAGTTTAATGGGAATTGGAATGTGCTACTGGGACACAGCGGCAGGGCGTTCGAAGGGACCACATGAATCGTTGGCTTCCGTTTATGGTTTCTTTTCATTTTTTTCGCGGCACAGGTAAGGAAGGATTCCCATTGGTTCTGGGCGGGCCAGCAGGCTCCAAAGCAGTTCTGATAGTGGATGGAATGAATTATGAAGGAAGATGATACAGGGGTCGAGTTCGAGCTCGAGGCAGAATGGTATACGTGCACGACTGTTCGTAGCCTCGATTTTCAATACATCACTATCTATCTCACTAGCACAAGAAAGACGTCCTCCTTCCCTGTTTTCCTGACCTCTATCCAGCCAAACAAGAACCTGTCATGTTTCCTTTTTCTCTCTAGGCCGTGTCATTTATCGACCTGCTGCCGCTGCAGCAATGTGCGATAATATCGCATGCTCACTCACCCTCTCACTGCCTTGATCCGAGCCCTGCGCCATCATCGGATGGCCGCCAACTCCCGCTCCCGCCCCCGCAGCCGCTCCCGTCCTCAAACCTGGGTCCAGATTCCCCTCGTAGGGTGCACTAGCCTGCCTGCTTTCCGATCCTTGATGATGAGACACCAGGGGTAGCTGCGGCATGTGATCGAGCTCTCCCTCCTTGATGTCTTTCCACGAGCACTTTGCGTGCTTCTTCGTGCATGCCTGGCAAGCTGTGAGGTGTTTCGTACAGTGAAATCCTAGGCGACGGCATCGGTCACAGGGTGGGTAGATGGGGTCGCCGCGGCTGAGTTTCTCGATCTTGGACGCCATGAGAATGCGGTACTGGCCTTCGCTGCCATCTTCTGATGTCGTCAGAGGCTGGGAGAGACGTCGATTGTCAGGATCTTGTCCATTGAAGGTGTGGAACCCAGGATTTTCAATTGCAGGTGCGCGACTGTTTCCTTTGGGCCGGCCGTGTGGTATGGACTCTCTTCGAGCAGCTGTGAACTGATCCAGAAGGTGCTGTTGGATCTTCAGGCTCTCGCCGTTTGACCGTGCGCTGCTATGTGCAAATGGTTGAGGCGAGTAGTTCCTGTTCTCAGAATCTAGATTTCCCGTTTGTTCTGTTACTTTCTTGCTCAATAGTGCGGTCTTGCGTCCTTTCAGGTGGTAATTCAGCTGTCTTGCCTTGCTTGCGACAGCGTCTGCTTTCTTGATGAGCATTGCGAGTCGGGTCTCCAAGATGTTCAAGGTTTCCAGTTCAGCAGTCTCGTCTTCTGGAAGTGCTTGGGTCGGAATCATCCTCTCGGGACCGCCAGACATTACGAGTCGATAGTCATCTTCTGATATCTCAACTTGGCCTCCATTTATCCAGAATCGGCAGACCTTGACGCCAGAACTACTATCGGTAAGGACGAACTCTAATGGGTTCGTTCGAGCGAATGTGACAACATCGAGCCATGACACTGGCGACTGTTCTAAAGCGAATGATGCTGTGATGACTCTGATGGGACCATCGAATAGTTTCTAACTCAATAGTCAGTGCTTTGTTTCTAGAAATGTCTCGGAAGACTGTGCTGAGATGCAAGAGGGCGACCGAGCTCAGATCCTTGCAAACAATAGCAATTGTTGGACTCTAGTCTGTGAGACTCGAGGTTTGCAAAGAAGCAGAAAGTTGAAGTCATCACTCTAAGAGCGACATTGGCCTGTAAGAAAGAAGTCGTGGAAACATGAAGCTTACCTCGAAAGATTTTAGGAGTAATGGCCCCACAAGTTTTGCTCCAAGATTGCCGGCGAGTGATTCGTGACGTTGAAGAACACCTATCAATTGCCAATTCGTCAGTCGAGGACTTCTAAATGACCGGATAAATTCTCCCCACTGCCAGAGACCATTGCTGGATGCTCGTAGACCCAATTCACGATGCCGGTGCAAAGAAAATAACAGAATCCAGACCGCGTCAAACAGACACTCAAATTAGAACACGACGTATCAAACTAACCTTCATAATCATCAATCATGCCCAACACATCACTAAAAGTCTCACTATCCCCCTCAATAAGCTTCAGCCTCTCAGCCTTCGCCCTCATCAAATAGCTGATCTGAGTGACACCACCGCCGCCGGAATGGGGAGCGGGAGGAGGAGCGGACTGTCGTCCCTCATCAATGGGAGTCCTCTTGCGCTTCTGCCCACTGGCGGACAATTCTGCATTCGAGTTCTCCATGCCCGATCCTTCTGCGAAAGCCATGTTGCAATTGATACTAGGTGTATCTGTGTCTGTCGCTGGTCAGCTTCCACCATCATAGGAAAAGTTGACAATTGGGAGAGGAGCAATGGCGGCGCGGAGCGGGGGTCGCTCCCGAACCTTCTTCGCCACAGCAAGCACCCACCTGATTTGAGTCGTCGACAGCTCCTATCGAACTATAGTGCTTCTCTTCTATCCAGAGCAGGCGCAATAATTGTTTTAACCCCGCGTCGAGCACTTCACCTTCCTACGTCGTCGCGCTCAGGTTTTGGGAAAGGTTGTTGGGTGCGGACTCCGCGCGGAAGATCTCTGCTCGGAAGGTTACGTACTTCCGCTAAGGCTAGGCTGGATTGGGGCATCCTTTGATGAAGAGTTGGAGGATATAGAGAGTGTCTCGAAGTTGATAGCTACACGAACAGTATTTCGTTTAAGTGGTCGATTTGAAGAGAGACTCATTTTTTATGAGGGATGTGGTGTGGCTTTAGCGCATCTCAATCAAACTTTAGCCTCCCGCCCCGCTCCTCCCTCCGGAATAATCCTGACATCCCTAATCCGAATATCACAAAATGCATGGGACACTGTGCCTTATACCGCTGAGATTTATGTTTTGGTTTGATCAATGGACCGAGAGCCACATACCTCGTATATGCCGTTTGGATGATGAATTCATCACGAATAAGCACGTTAAGGATCATTTCTACTGCATCTTCCTCGATGTTAAAATATCAACTCATTTTGTACGGTAAGGCAAATATGTTCGGGGGATTTTTATTTGTTTATTCATAAATTATCATCATCAAAAGAAAGCAAGGCTATCCCAACCCAATCCGACCCAACCTATCTACCAAATACACAAACACCGACCCTAGCAGACGCGCAGCATCTACCACCAATCACCCTGGTCGTGCATAGCAGCTGCGACCTTGACGAACCCAGCGATGTTGCTTCCGGCGACCAGCGATGGGAACTCGCCATCCTTGGCCTCAACGTACTTCTTCGCAGTCTCCAAACCGTTCTTGAAAGCAGCCTCCATAATGCCCTTGAGCTTCTCGTCAACCTCCTCGCTGGTCCAGCTGATTCTGGCGGAGTTCTGGGCCATCTCGAGTCCAGAGACGGCGACACCACCTGCGTTGGCGGCCTTACCTGGTGCATACCAGATAGCCTTATCTCCCTTGGACTTTCGCTCAGCCTCGAAGACATCGATGGCATCTTGTGTGCATCCCATGTTGGATCCCTCAGCGATGAAACGGGCACCGCTGGCAACCAAAGCCTCAGCCTCCTCCTTGGAAACCTCGTTCTGGGTAGCACAAGGAAGTGCAACATCAACTTTGACGTGGGTCCATGGTCGGGCACCGTCGATGTACTTGTACTTGCTGTTGCTGAATTCAGTGAGCGATTGGCGCTTGAGCTTCAGCTCGGCGATCTTAGAGATATCCTCTGGGGCAAAGGATTCTCCCTCAGCTGCGATGAGAGCACCCTTGGAGTCGGAGAGAGACACGACGGTAGCACCAAGCTCAATAGCCTTGAGTGCTGCGAATTGTGCGACGTTTCCAGAACCGGAGATGGCAACGGTCTTGCCCTTGAAGGAGCCTTGTCCAGCATAGGCGATCATGTGGCCGACGTACTATGAGCTGTTAGTAATTTTACGCTTATCAACCATAATATGAGCGAGACTCACATATACGAGACCAAATCCAGTGGCCTCAGGTCTGATGAGAGATCCACCCCAGCTTCCACCCTTTCCAGTCAAGATTCCCTCCCACTTGTTTCTCTCAGCTCTGTATGCGCCGAACAAGTATCCAATCTCACGTCCTCCAACGCCGATGTCTCCTGCTGGTACGTCGGTGTCGGCACCGATGTGCTTGCTCAGTTCGCGCATGAAGGCAACACAAAATCTTCGGATTTCGTGGTCGGACTTGCCCTTAGGATCGAAGTCGGCTCCTCCCTTGCCACCACCGATGTTCACTACGAATCAAAACTATCAGCTCAGGCTCAACCAGAGTTTACCTAGATAATTTAATCACGTGGAAGCGGTACTCACGTCCAGTCAGAGCATTCTTGAAGATCTGCTCGAAACCCAAGAACTTGAGAATGCTCAAGTTGACAGTTGGGTGCAGGCGGAGACCACCCTTGTACGGACCCAGAGCAGAGTTGAATTGAACTCGGTATCCACGGTTCACTTGCAGTGCTCCCTTATCATCTTCCCAGACGACACGGAATTGAATGATGCGCTCGGGAATCGAGACGACCTTCAAGGCAGTCTTGTATTCGGGCTTTTGTTGGAAGAGTGTGCTGTTTTCGAGGGTTGAGGCCAGCTCTAAGGAAGCAAGTTAGAACTTGGGTTTAAGTGCCGCTGAATATCCATCTCGTCTCCCAATTGCCCGCCCCAATAAATGTACACACGACCCTTGTGCACTACACAAGACAGTCGGACTCCAGCAATCTCGAATGAACGAGTTGAAATGTCTATCTGGATAACGCCACGGCTCACTTGTGTTGTGGTGCTTTCCGATATTGTGTTGAAATGGCGGGGTGATAAGGCTCGGTGAGATCATCATGGAGGGGCAGCAACATACCTTTGTAGGCCTGCTCGAACTCAGGCTCAGATGGAAGGTTGGACATATTTGCAAGCTTCTGGGTATCTTTGAATTCAATTGGGGTATCTTCGTGAGTGTTAAGTCGAGGAGATAAACTTTGGATGTTGTTGAGAGGAAGTGAAGCTCGGGGAGTCGATGCTTTTTATCTGCTGGTGGGGGAGCTTGAGCTCGACCTCGGACTAGGGTGAATAGACGACTTAGATAGCTCGAAGAACACTGGGTCTGGGTATCGGAAAGGAAAGGAGAAGGAAAAAATAACATCTGGTGGCTTGGGGGTTAAGCTATGGATGGCTCTTTCCCGCAGCAGATTAGGACGGTGAGCCAGTCAGAGGAGGCCAGCCTGGTATCGATCACTACGCAGATTGAGTAAATGTGCACTTTCAGCCACTCACGTAGGACGGGCCTGGACTGGACTTCTCAGACATGTTCGATAGTAGACACAACATACACGCATAAGGTACCAGCATATCTGCTAGAGCGTTCAAGCAAGCCCATTCCCGGTATGACGCGAGGGCCAGACGCCGTGATCGGGGTGTCGTCCATGACGCCCCATCGAAACATGCCCACTGCCTGGCTCCGTGGGGAATCCTGACAGAAAGTGCAAGCTACATTTGCAGCTTCATACCACAAGCAGCAAGGAGCTGTCGGGATTCTCAACAAGGGGTGGCTCAATGGCATGGGAATGAGAGTGAAAAGTTTGGTCGTTCATCTGGTCCTGCAAGGCTCGTTGATAAAACCCCGGTGTCACCGATTCTTATCGCAAGCTTGCCATAGGCTCAGGGGCTCGCTTGGAGCTTATTGCAGAAGCTTGGGGCGCGAGGGCGCTGCTAAAACTTTAGCTCATCGGTCCCTGATCCACCTATGAGGTCCACTATGTTTGAAGACCCCGCGGAGGCAGACAACAGCAACTGCTGCCAGGCGTTGAGATGCTCCAATTACATGAGGCCTACAGGATGCAAGATGAAGAATTTTGATTTTGATATTCAAAGCATGACTGGAAAACATGCAGATCTACTCTGTTGATTTCAAGGGACTTGTCTCGCTTAGACACCAGAACAGACCATCTTTGAAGAGCTGGAGAAGAAAATCTTTTCCCCAGACCACATCACAGCACACGACACAATTTTTTGCACCTTTGCCAGCCAAACCTGCCAGCCTCCACTGCCTTCTCCACACACCATCGAATTCCCATTGAAAATATTTTCAAGGATCAGCTGTAAATCGCTCACGGTATGGAGTAGCGAGACTGCGGCTGGGTGGGGAGTCGAGCGTGGGTAAACATCAAAAGAAGCAATTTCAGCATCGCCTGTCAAGTGTCACGCACATTTTTTGGATTATCAGATCCGGTCTCGGAATGACAGACGAGGCGGAGAAAGTTTTTCAAAGGCGAAGCTCAGCCTTGTCTTGGGGACAACTCCACAAGCAGTATATTGCACTTTGGTTGATGCTGTTTTGTATGATTTTCCATTCCGGTTCTTGCTCGAAAGGGTTTCTATTTGGTAATGCATTGAAGGAGGCTGCGATGTCGCTCAAGGCAGAGCGGAGTCGAAACGTATCTGTCAGCCTCGTCTATTGTCATGACTCCTCATTCATATTCCGCCAATTTCACTTCATTTCAACTCCGACGTATAAGCATCGTTGGATCCGCCGGAGTCACCATGGAAGTGCGAGTTCGGAGATTTCGAAATTTTCGGCGAGTTTCAGTCTATCATTCTGTCCGACCAGACATATAAGGACTAAAATACCAAGTATATCCTCAGCAATGTTAAAAGTACAGTTCCCTGCTGCGAAAGCGGACAAATATGGACCTGAGCGAAACAGCTCCTTCGGTACTGATTATCTCGATGAATCCTCAGTGGACTCGACTACTTCACTCGTCCGAGGAACCAGATCAATTTGACATGGTGCCAAAGCATCAGCGACATCTCTGGCCAGCATTATTAAGACAATAGAATCATGCGTTGCAGGGCTTGGGCACATTCGAAGGTAGCAGAACTCAAGTTTGAACAGCGAACTGGTTCTCGCAGAGAAGTCAATCTTTCTAGTATCATCATTCCCCATTAAAGCATTAATCACAATTAGTAGGATCCCAATCCGTCACAAGATACTCATCACATCCATCCAAAATTTCCATATCTCCATCATCAATCTCGAAACCATCCACTTGCTTATTCTCCACAATCCTGTCCATCGACACACTCTTCGGCAGCGGCACATAGCCATGCTGCAAACTCCACTTCACCAGCAATTGCCCAGGCGTACATCCATACTTCTTACTTAACTTCACCACCGTTGGATGCTTCATCCGTGAAGCCTGCGCAAGAGGCGCATATGCTTCGACTACTATACCGTGTTTTTTGCAGAAGGATGTGATATCTTTCCGAGTATTGAAGGGGTGGACTTCGACCTGGTTGACTGCTGGGATGGTCTTGGGTTTCGAGGCGAGGAGTTCTTGAAGCTACGACAACACCTTCATCAGTACAAGACAATCCGAGTTCAGATGAGTACGAGCGAGAGAGAAGGAATACGCACATGCTTAACACCATAATTACTCACGCCACCCGCCCTCACCTCCCCCTCCGCAACAGCATCCTCCACCGCCCTCCAGCACTCCAACCTCCTCAGTTTTCCCCCATACGGACTATGCAACAGATACAAATCCAAATACCCCAACCCGCTCTTCTTCGTACTCTCCCTGATCTTCTGCCTCGTCTCGTCATACCCTCGATTCTCCTTCAGCTTTGTCGTAAACCATACATCCTCCCTCCTCACACTGCGATTCTTCTCGATGTATTGGAGGATCGCGGTCCCGACTTCTTTCTCGTTGCCGTACCATTCTGCGGAATCGACACCGCGGTAGCCGGCTTCGAGCGCGTACGTTACTGCGTCTGAGGTTTCGCGTCCGGCGGTCTTGTAGACGCCGAGGTGGATTCGGGGCATGAGGACGCCGTTGTTGAGTTTGACAGGGTTGGAGGTGAGAGTCTTAGTCATTTTGGTGGTTGCTGCTGTTGTTGTTGTGATGTGCCGTGGTCTGCAGGTTCGTAAGATAAAGGGTTTGGCACGGGCACATTTGAAGCGTAGAACCATTGATTGATATACAATTGACTTCAGATGTGGCTCCACCGAATACCTACTCCGAAGCATGAGGATGGCACAAGCAGTGCATGTTGATGACGTCGATTGGATCGAGGAATTGGTGGGGCAGGAATGAGGGGCAGATTGGAAGGCTTCAGTCCTTCTTTCTCCTTGGCAACAATATCGTCTCCAATCCCATACATTACACACTGAAACATCAGATGTGATATTATTACAAAGATTCACTGCCAAGCCAACAACCATCAAACCTCAAAATCCCGATATTCAAAATGCCCGAACCAGCACAAATTAACCGCTCCATCTCCACCATCCGAACCGAACTCGAATTCCTCCAAGCATCAAACGTACTTTCAGGACCGCAATTCCAGTCTATCATGGCGCAATTACCTGTACTTATCCCATTATCTCCTTTCACTTTCCCCCTTTCATCATTGAATTCCATTGCGTAGTTGTCAAATTACATGTGAAGCTGATATTGTTGTTTTGTTTTGTTTATTGGTTAATGTTGATTGAATCACAAGCAAAACGGCCAACCATCAGGTTACATCGATCCGAGATATAACCCCAACCCGAACCAGCAGTTCAATCCTAGTCAGGTAGCACAGCAGGCTCAGGATCCGAGTCATCCTGCGCATCCTAGTAATCCGAAGGCATAGTCTGTTTTCCTCGACCTTGATCTTTCTGTTTCTAGTTCATTTCTCTCTAATGTACAATATACACGTTGTTCTCTTCAGCAAATGAGTTAGCCATTTGTCGCGAGATTTGGAAGAATGGATTGACTATGAGAGGTTGAGAAACAGAGCTGACGACAAATAGCATCACGAATGGGCCAAGAACATGGCGAGTAGATTTGGGAATGCGGCAATGTTTGGTGCGGGTGCGACTCTCGGGGGAGATCTCGTGAACGATGTTATGAGGAAGTTCTAAAGTCCAGGCTGTACTTAGTTGGGCATTCCTATTGTAAAAAGGAATTTAAAGTTATTGTATTATTCATTCTCGAGCTGATCTGAAGTAACTCTATAGAATTGCCGTCTTGTTGTATTTCTCGGTCTTTTCGGTGTTTTGGACAATCTTCAACACCGACATGAAGAGGCTCATGCAATGCTAATGCGAAGATGACAACAGTAGGTCTCTATCCTCAGCAGTCTTGTGAGGGGTAAGCACTACGTACCCATGCCCTTCTGCATCATCCAGGATGCCAATTATCACCGTGGCGAATGATGCTTCGCTTCTCGTGTAGCACCTTACATATAGGCTGATACAAATAGCAATAACAACAAAAGTCCAAGAGCCTTAGCAAGATCGAATGTCGATCTTTGACCGCCCTTTCGGAGATTTTGATGGTGGGTGAACGGTGACGATACTGCTTACATGAAGCTGAAAAGTGTCACAAGAACAAGAGCCTATAAACTCTGGAGAATGATATCCTCCTTGTCCTGGCCATCGTTCGATCGTCGATTCGAATGTGATCCACCCCTTCATACCATAATCAAATAGAGTTGAGATCCCGTTACTTGCCCTCCTAAGTCTCTTCTCAACATGAACTTCAAAATGGTGGAACTATCCACAGCTCTACTAGCTCTCAGACAGACTTCACCCTCTATGTCAACATATCAGGATGCTATCACCAGTAATACAGAAACACTCAACAGCATCTACGACCAAGCAACGAATAGCAGCCCGGCACAGCGCGCAAGCTTAGTATGTAAAGCCTGTGAGATTGTCCTTGGATCCGGGACCGTGATCTCGAAGAACGATGCTTCGTATCAGGAAGAGCAAAACCAGCCATGGTAAGTCCTAACCATCAATACATCAGGTATACTGCGGATCGGGCACTTACAAAATCAGGTCCACAACATGCTGGCTCCCAGCCGCATGCTTCATCAAGCCTCACAGCACATTGGACGTCCAAATCGCACTGAAGATCATCACAACACTGCAATCAACGTTCGCGGTCCGCACAGTCGGACACAACCCCAATCCAGGATTCAGCAGCGTCGACGAGTCAGGCGTGGTGATTGATCTGAGGGAGCTGAAGAACGTAGTGCTATCGCCAGAACGAGATGTCGTCTCTATTGGACCAGGCGCAATGTGGGGAGAGGTGTATGGTGAGCTTGAGAAATATGAGCTTACGGTTGTCGGCGGAAGGGTGTCGGAGGTGGGTGTTGGGGGATTGTTGTTAGGTGGTGGGATGTCGCATTTTTCGAATCGGTGGGGGATGGCGTGTGATAGTGTGAAGAATTATGAGGTATGCTGGCTGGGAGATCTGCAGGGTGTTCGGATTGAAATTGACGGAATCTGCAGGTTGTTCTCGCTGATTCGCGGGTTGTTAATGCAAACGAGCATGAGAATCAGGATCTCTTCCGTGCTTTGAAAGGAGGTGGTCCCAACTTTGGTATTGTCACTAGATTCGACTTGTACACGTACCCTGACTACAAAGTCTGGTATACTTTCAAGATGTACAGCGCCGACGATACTGAGCGTGTCTTGAAAGCTGCTGTCGAAGTTCAGAGGGCTATGGAGACCGACGATCGTGTTGGCTTCTTCCTCACTTGCACTGGGAACTCATTCGTAGCAGGAATGCTGTACCTCGGTTGGACAGACTTGCCTGTCCCTGCTTTCAAGGCATTTAATGAGATCAAGCCGATGATGGTAATTGTCCCTAAAACGAATGGGACAGCGGGTTCCGTTGCGGCAGCTATAAATATGAACGAGGCTGCAAAGTAAGTTCTGTCTGCCATTGATTGATAAAGCTGACGGGGTATTTAGGCGCGAAAGTGGCACATGGACCGTCCGTCCAGATATAGATCTGTACGATGAAATGCAAGGAATCTTGCAGGATATCAAGAGCTCCGCAACAACTCCCGAGTCGTACTCTCTCGTGTTTACCTACCAACCCGTCGCGAATGCTTCGGTCAGAAGAGGCAATTCCTTGAATATCTTGCCTGTGAGTCAAGCATGTGAGCCAACCAGTCTGCTCTTGCGATGGAGGCATTGCTGATACTTGCTCAGGGCTAGCAGTAGCAATAACATGGATAGAAAACACCGAAGACGAGTTGGCACGCAAACAGATAAGGGAGTTGATCTCTAGAATCGAAGCTGCAGCAAAGACTCGTGGACTCGACTTGGACTTCAAGTTCATGAACGACGCTTCTTACAGCCAGTCTCCACTGCGAAGTTATGGCAATGAGAGTCTGGAGTTGTTGAATGCAGCTAGACAGAAATGGGACCCAGAGGGTGTCTTTCAACGACTTCAGAATGGGGGGTTCTTGCTTTCCAAGGCATGACTTCCCAGCTTTTGACATCGGGGGATATTAAATTCGCTGTTCGCAAGCATTTGAGAAATGGGATCCTCGGTCCTAGACACGTTTGCTGTTACAATAAAACTACTAATTGTCCTTAGTGGAGCCGGTCTTCCTGCAGCTTCCCATATCTATGTTGTAGAGAAGAACATCTCGTGAGAGCATGACTGAATAGTGATACATCAAGCAGATGGAGCAACCGAACCAACTTGCCAGCACTTATCCATGGCGAAAGAAGATGACTGGTTTCTCTCAGCGATTAGAAAATAAGAAGACAATACTTTGGAAGACAAAATACAAAGAACGATGCGCAATGGTCAAGAGTTCGTACCTCGTCCGTGGGGACTTTGCTCAAAAGACCTCCAAAGGAAGTGAGCGCTGTAGCCATGACCACGTATGAGAGTTCGAATATAAGAGCACTTGCTTCTCTAGGCATGTCACAAGTGAGACATAGAACAATGCATACATTTGACGTGTCCCAGGCGTAATGCCAAACGTGATGAACAACCTCTCTGGTGGATGCCCAAGGTCTCCAGGAAGAATATCCAGAATCCCAGCCTCCCGCCTGGGCAAATGACGGTGACCCGTCGGGCGGTGAGATGGGACGGGCAGAATTACCTTAGCGAGGATCGCCAAAACCTTCACGGGCGCATTGTTGACCTTGGAAAAACAAACAACATTGGCACTCTTCATCGAATTGATGACGCCACGGTCCAAGTGGAGCGCAAACTTGTAAGTTACGAGGTACATCTAATTTCCAAGGTATCAGCTGTCCTTGGAATTCGCCAGCGCGACCTTGGAAGCTGGGTGATGTGGTGTTGGTCCCACCCCAGCCACCCCGCTTGATTTCTTCCCAACCTCCTGCACCTCATCTGCAGGAGGTACTTCTAGTCCTGCGGGCAGATGCATTTGCAAAGTCCTAGACCATATTCACACGCCTCTCTTGTACATTACCTCCGTACTCACTCTCCCATTCCGGTATCCCTCGACCCTTATCGCATTGTTCCCTTGACTCGCTCCTGGGAAATCGAATCGTCCACCAGAGGTTGGCGAGACTACAGTCCTCCGTCCTCTTGTACATTTGAGCGATTTCTTTCTTCTCTGTACAATACCCTTCTTCATTTACATAATGTTTCCAAAATCGATACTCGTCTTTGCAGCAACAATCTGTGAGCTAGCTGCAGCTCAAACATACTCCTCCTGCAATCCTCTCTTCACCAGTAAGTCTTCCTTTCAATGCCGCACTCTCCCAGTACTATACTGATATGCAGACAGCCGGATGTCCTGCGAATACAGCCCTGGGGAAAGCCATCAGTGTCGACTTTACGAAAGGCGAGGTCAACTCCTTCACAGCCAGCGGAAACCCTACCTACGACTCGAGCGGTGTCCACTTCACGGTCTCGGGTAGCGGAGATGCTCCTCAACTCGCCAGCGTATTCTACATAATGTTTGGGAAGGTGCAGATCACAATGAAGTCTGCTCCTGGAGCAGGTATCGTTAGCACACTCGTGCTGCAGTCGGATACCCTCGACGAGATCGATATGGAATGGCTGGGAGCAGACGACTCGGAGGTCCAGACGAACTATTTCGGGAAGGGAGATGTTACGACCTACAATCGAGGAGCTTTCAACCCGGCCCCAAATAATCAGGGGGAATTCATCACGTATACGATCGACTGGACTGCGGAACAAATCAAATGGTCTGTCGGTGATACAGTTGTTCGAGTCCTCACCCCAGCCACGGCAGACACGAATCAGTACCCTCAGTCACCGATGCAGATCAAATTCGGGTCATGGTCAGGAGGAGATTCATCAAACCCCTCTGGAACGATCTCCTGGGCTCGAGGACCAACGGACTACTCGAAAGGGCCATTCACGATGACTGTTCAGTCAATCGCCGTGACCGATTATTCCACAGGAACTCAATATAAATATGGTGACACCAGCGGCAACTGGGAATCCATCGAGGCTGTTGGTGGTAAGGTCAACGGAAATGCTGGTGCGGCAGGTTCTCCAATAGCCACAGCAGATGTCCCAGCAGTCACATCCGCATCACCATCCATTCCAGCCGGCCTTGGAGACAATCACGGATCTACAGCACACCAAACTGGTTGGCCATGGGTTGCAACTACAACTCTCTCAGCCGTGACGACCGTGCCCACCGTCGCCGGAATACCAGATGGATGGATCATCACCTCGTCTGGAAAGATACAGCCTGCAAGTTCTGCGGCAGTACGTATGTCCTAGCCCTTACCCCGTGTCTCGCGTACTCGAGCTTTCTCGGATCATAGACTAATGCGTTGCAGATATTACCAACATCAACCCCTTTCTCTTCAGTGGGCCCCTCGCCCTCGCCATTATATCCGCCTATTGGAGGTGGCCTTGATATATCTACGGGATTCGACGACCGTGGATTCCCCACAACTTACACTCGCGAGTATGGCTGGCAGACGATGCCGAAAAGCTACGACGAGCAAGGATTTTTGATCACGGGTGCTCCGACAGCAACGGCTGTAGGGCAGGGAGCCGAGTCACCTTGTTTTGGGCCGAATTGTGGGGATGCTGGGAAGGCCGTGGGCACGAGTAGTTCGAAGGCAGCTGGTATACAACAAAGCCCGGCGTGGCGGAACGCTGCTTATTTGGGAGCAGCGGCTGCACTGTTGGAGAGACTGCTGCTTTGAATGGACTTCGTTGTCATGTGCTCACGACTTTACTATGGGGGCTAGAGTATGAAATGGAACATGGGAAATAGGAAACGATAAATTGGTTTGGGAACTGAGACTTGGACTTGGACTATTGAATTGGTCAAAGATGATGAATACTAATGATACATGATGGACATGACCAATTAGATTATCCAGGGACTAGCTGACGCGATCCTTAATTTGAGCATTGATTTTTAAAACCTTTCCTTGTGAATTGAAGCAATCTCCAGAAAGTGCCATTTTTTTCTTTCTTAGGAGTTGTACTTTCGATTGCTTTTAATCTCTTTCCCAACAAGACCCACATGAAGACTTGTTACACAGGCGGACGGCGGATTTTTACCTCTTGGATACCATTCGCTTCTTAGAGTCTTTGCGCCGACAAAATCCATGAGATACAAGTGGAGAGGTTTGGTCATGCCCGATAGATCTGGTGCATAAGCAAGGTATGAGCGTCGGTGATTCATTGTTTCCTTATCACTTAAGTATTGTTCATACCTCACCTGCAATTGTAAATACAATTGGCTGGCTGCGATGCAGCCCACGTTCAGAAAAGATTACTTCGTAGGTGGCGCTCAACTCTATGTCCAGTGTGCTAAACATGGCCACTGTCATTATTCCGAGATGGATACGTAGATCAACTCCTCCGTCGTAACCAACAACTTGATGCTATCTTAATTGACTGGGACGTCCTTTTCAAGCGATGGAAATCCGCAATAGACTACCATTTGAATTGATGTTGACTTGCTGTTTGTTCTATTACATAAATGGCATGGAAATCTCGCTTAATGGGTAACAAGTCGAGCTGCGTACTGGTTAAGTTGTGGAAAGAACTCGAACAATTGAGTCCGATCGTGTGTGAATATGTTAAATTAGAGGTGATGCAGCCTCATCATATGAAATAGTACTGTGAGAACGAGGCTAGTTGGCCGATTTTTCGAATTCGTATTATGATAGAGAGTCTTGTTTCTTGTGCCTGCCTTTCTCTTGTTTACTAAAGCCCCTCATCCTCGCTAAAGCTAATGCAACAAATCTCTCGCAGTACTTTCTTTGGTGAAAATAGCTGTATGACATCTAGAACAAGATATTTCTTTAAGTAGGGCGACTCTTCCTCTCTTCATCCCGATACCCCAGATAGTACCGTCCATGAGCACGAAGCCTAGCCAGTATCCACGACCAATTTCTCAGCCGATTTGAGGAATCCATAAGCTTATATTGCTCATCGCCTCTTCTGCTTCCCATTTCCAGATCCTTCTCACTCTCGATTGCATCACGAATAGACGGCAGCTCCGACGGGACGGGCAATCTATCCTCAATTTCCTCCCTGTAAACACACCTCATACCAGCAAATACTTCACGATTCGTGTAATTAGTCGATAGCCGACTCCACCATTTCGGATCCAGCACAGTCCGGCCCTCCCCTAAATCCAGCCACTTTGTAACCACAAGCGTGACTCCCAGATCTGCACACCCTTGAATCTCGATCTGAAATTCAGTTGGACAGTATGCGCACTGTCTTGTTCCAGAACTTCGGACACATTGCTTAGCTTCATGGTTGTGGTCGAGTATGCACTGTGCATGTTTTGGAAGACGAGCCTCAAAGTTCTGGCCTGGAATACCAACGTGATGGCATATGCCGATGCGAGCGGTGACCGGTATCCGCGGGGGGTGACCGATGGGGAATGAGAAGGACTCCTGTACTCGGAGCAAGAGGGAACCGTTGATGATTCTCGCTTTAGACAAGAGCTGATAGGGAATCCCTTCTCGAGACTCTGTGATCCTGCAGGTGAATCGTTGTAAGCATCGATTGTAATCGAGCCCCTGACGGTAAAGTTCCATCGTGTCTGCCATGGAAATGAATGTGACATTCGGATGGATGTATATATAGACACCTCCGAGTAGTTCTGCGCCGTAGCATTCTTTGCTTTTGTGCTTTGCGCCCCCAACAGGATAGAGTATCAAGCAGTGAGGACAAAGCACATGATTGGGAAGATCGATCTCCAAGAGGCGTAGAAATTACCTAAGATCTTTTCTCTGATTTGGTTCCCGGATTATCTGCCAGTGTCTGGTCCCAAGTGTATTGAGGACGGATCGACAGCAGTGTGTGAAAGCGGTCGCAGAAGCTGGCGACAGAAATTCTGCAATACACAGAATCATCTCACGCGGTAGGTCCAGCAAGACAGTCATTGTGGAGGCAGCAAGCTGTTGGAAGCAAAACCCCGTATCTGTCGATTGCAGTCATGGAGTTGAGATAATATTATCACAAGTCTTCGGTCGTTGTGGTGACATTAAAATGGTACGCCTACCACTAGTACCTGTACTAGCTAAAACATCTTTGAGGTCGGAAATCCACTTCAGAATTCCCTCGCTTAATCTCGCGGGTCGTTGTTTCCCTTTCTATCACAAGACAGCAACATAGTTCTGCTCTCGATTCGTGCCGATGGGAACATTGAAGTTTCTGGTAGGGAAGGAGCATCGGTTCAATGCTCCTTCCCTTCATAGCCGTTAAGTGAATGTCGTCTCTTCTCAAAAAAACATTCATTAACTGACAGCAGCAACAACAACAACAACAACAAAATGCCTTGGTGGCTTGACGCCATCGGAATCTTGGTTTCGGCCGGGGCTTTACGCTTTTTGGAGTTGTATATAATAACTAGAACGAAAACTCGCGACTAGGTAGGTTTCTCATTTCCTTGCGAGTTCCTCGTGGTATTCCCACAAAGCCTCCCTTTGCTCTTGAAACTCCGGAGTACAGTCTCCTCGAGAGACTGACAGTGGTTGCCGAAAGGCAAGCGGAGAACAGCGAGATGCAAACGATCATGCAGTACGAGACGCTGCAGGGGTTCGCAGCATTACATGAGGAACTGACTGCACTTAGACTTCGCCTTCCCAGGGCAAGGCGTTAGACGCCCTGGGGCCTTCGATGATGGCTTCTGCCGGAGAGTGTCCACCAGGGACGAGCTCGCACTTCTTCGCAGTGCTGGTGACTAGTAGCCCTCGAGGGTGAAGCTAAGTCGAGCTCGTGCTCCAATGCAGATGCAGATGCAGCAAAGGGTAATTCAATCCTTCCGGCTTTACACTTGATTACATGACTGACTCAAGGATGCTAGAGTTCTCCTCCATGATGCCTTTCAGATCGATACATTACCACGCGTCGCTTTCGACTACTACACTGTGCTGGAAGGATCGAAACCATTCGCGAGGGCATAATGGAAAGGGAACGGCTCAAGGGGGAAAACATCACACCAGAAAGGTGAAGGAGGCAGTCTATGGTGCTGTTGAATGATGAAACAGACTTCGAGCGCAGAACTTTGATCATGATACATGACCTACACCCAATTGCTAGCCAGGCGAGCGTGCGTAGAAAATGCAGACATGATAAACCTTGTCAGAAGGCTACAAGAACTGCGCGAGCAGCTAGGCTATCCTCTTGTAATTGAAGAGAGTTGAAAAACCGCAAACTTTCCTTGCTTAGCCGGCTTTGATGACATTCCAGTC
The DNA here is from genome assembly GCA_020747065.1 of Cadophora sp. MPI-SDFR-AT-0126. Taxonomy (NCBI): domain Eukaryota; kingdom Fungi; phylum Ascomycota; class Leotiomycetes; order Helotiales; family Ploettnerulaceae; genus Cadophora; species Cadophora sp. MPI-SDFR-AT-0126. The sequence continues at coordinate 1,506,434 of JAGMVK010000011.1, forward strand.
CTGAAAAATTCTGCGCCGCATCGAGATCCTGTCCATCAAAGGAGATTGAACACGAGATAGGTGACTTCTGGCCATCTACAAGCATAACTTGAAGTTACAAGTTCAAGGAGTCATACCCAGCCATGCTAGCTGGCCCTGACTAAGTAGTCTTGAACAAAGCATGAATAGTAATAGCATATGCAAAATCATTGAGACAGATCCAGCTAGGATGCTGGTTCATGTAACAATAGCAAAATTGGGATGACGCTTGCGCATTGCGGGCCGCTGATGACCAGAAGAAGTAGTTCTTGAGAGAAAATCTATGTCTTGAAACTTCTGGTACAAGCAAAAGACTCTAATCTGCATCGACGAGGCCCATCAGACAGCACTCTCAAGAGTCTCCTCTTGCTTCTCCTTGCCAGCCCTAGAAAAGATCCCTCGTCCGCCTGTGGGGTCATGGCCGTCTTGTTTGGCGGCAGCAGCAGCAGAAACAGCAGCATCAACCTCTTCTGCAAGTCAGCACTTGACCTCAAGTCACATCAGGCAAATTAGTAGTCACCCACCTTCATACTCCTCATTCGTGCTGGCCCACCTCCACAGCTTCTCCTTCCGAAACTCCTCGTAATCCCACTCCGTCTTCTCCAAACGCTCCTCTGGTGCCGTGAAGATATACGTTTCTGTCTGTCTCGCCTCGCCTTCTACCTCCTTCTCACCGTCCTGAACCAGCAACTTCACGGTAGCCTTGACTCTCGTATACTCATCTCCCTCGAATATGTCCAAGCGGTAGATGTCTGCGTCCGAGAGGCCGGTAACGTAGACGCCGCGGACGGAATGCCCTTCTTGGGGTATGACGCCGGGATAGTCGTCGCCGAGGACTTTGTGCCGGCAGTGGTTGTGTAGGATGGCGGGTGTGCGAGTGAGGTTGGCGGCGAGAATTGTGGTTACGGGTGTGAGTCTTTCGTTGCCGTAGATGACGCGATGGAGGACTTCGCGGGCCATCTGTGAGTTCTTGGTTAGCATTCTTAAAAAGATTTCCTGGTGGTTCTGGACTCAAAGAGAGGATCAATATACCAAAGTGCCATAGAAGAACGCCGAATTGTCCCCCATCTTTGATGTTGAGGTACAGAGTTCAGAAAAATCTGTTGATCAGGAAAATGAGATCAACGTCTCTCCTGCTAAATTGAATTCCCACAAGGGTACAATTCGGTTTATATCATGATGCGAGTCTTTGTCGTGATGTCAAAGAGGTGTATTTCTTCAAGACATGGAAGCCAATGAGAAAGATAAAGTCGGCCATCAACTCCGATAGTCATTCAGCCAATCAATTAGCTCTAAGCAATATGCACGCAGCCGTCAGCATGCAGAACCTACAAGAAATTCATCAGAATTTGCTTCGTGATATCGGTTTGGTTATCACACAATCCAGAATTCGGGAAGAGTCTTTAGAAACTAAACTATTGTAATGTTCTTCATTTGGCGGGGATAAGAAGAAAAACATGGAGGCTGGGGAACAAAAGTCCACCTTATCTTATCGGGACCGAGGTCAATAAATACTGTATGCGAACCCCTGAAAATGCCATCAAACTCGCGTCCCAACCCACTTGGCAAAAGCTTCTCTCCTTCCCAATCAATAACCCACGATATCCCACAATATGCACCATTAGATCTTCGTATCTTGTCCGAACTCTCCACATATTGAATCCCAGGCCCAAAAGGCAGATTTGCGGTACCTGACAGATCGCACTCAGCTCAATGGGGAAGGTAACCTGCGGCTTGGCGCTACACGTGCAGGCATCATGGCCATCAAATGGTGATAACGGATCAACGGTGCTGCGGAGGTCGCCACTAATATACCCTTGAACGCGGCTGGTTCCTGGGAAAGAGCTGTGGAATTGATTGCCCTGCCCAGGTTTGCTTATGCTTAAAAGAAGTCTTGGAACCCCTTGGCTTATCCTTTCAATGGTTCTCCATCAAGGTCCTCTGCTTGACCAAGAATCGCCCAGTCTTTCTCCGTAGACTTCTCTTCGAAAGAAGCATTAGCCAAGATGAGGTCTTCAAGTCTCTTCGCCATAGCTGTAGCCGTCGGCTCTGCTGCTGCGTGCGATTCGTGTTATGGCCCCTCTTCTGAGGTTGTCCATGAACGACTCGTTCCTAGGATTCAGCCCGAGTCGCAGGACAGCACTATCAACCCAAAGGCACCTCTGGAGTGGGGTCAATTGAACTTCTTGCATACAGTAAGTTACATTCAAGTCCACATGCCACTGTTATGCCGTTATTGGTCGTGAACTTTAAGCTGACATCTACAGACTGATACTCATGGTTGGCTTGAAGGTCATCTCAAGGAACAAAATTATGGTGCTGATGTAAGTTGAATGCTCTTATTATCGAGGAGATCTAGACATTCCAAATTAAGTCACACATTCCATGTCTTAAGTTCGGACTTGTCATAAATGGCCTATCACAAAACGCTCTGCTAATTTCTATGCCTACAGTGGGGAGATTTCGTCTCCTTCCAAAGACACATGAAGCAGAAGGCTGGCAATCTTGCCGTTGATCTGTTGGTCGTAGATACAGGTATTGATTACTTCCGCAAAATTCGAGTCCCAAACTAAGCCGTCCATAGGCGACCTTCATGATGGAGCTGGGTTGAGTGATGCCGCTTTGCCCAATGGTGTTCTCTCGAATCCCATCTTTGATGAAATTGACTACGATGTTCTCACCATCGGTACGATATCATTCGAACGATTTTGAATGCCTCTAACGTACTATATAGGCAACCATGAGCTATATGTCTCTGAGATTGCGTATGAGCAGTATGTCCTCTTCGTCACTTGTGGTTGATCTCATACTGAATTCAAATTTTAGCTTCTACAATTTCAGCAAAGTATGGGGAGAGAAGTATGTGACTAGCAATGTCCAAATTCTCAATCCAGCAACTGGGACTTTCGATTACATCGGAGCCAAGTATCGGTACTTCTCTACTGCTCACGGTAAGCACATCAGAACCAAGCTCAACGTATCATCTGACGGGCAATCCAGGTCTTCGTATCATGACTTTTGGAGTCCTGTTCGATTTCACTGGAAACTCCAATGTTTCCAAAGTGATCAAAGCTGCAGACATGGTGAAGCAACAATGGTTCCTTGATGCTGTCAACTACGACCAACCTATCGACCTGTTTCTCTTGGTTGGCCACAACCCAGTTGATCGATCTGATTATGCAAACACTCTTGGACTCGTTCATTCGACTATCCGGGCCTTACGTCCAGATACACCAGTTCAAGCATTTGGAGGACACTCCCATATCCGAGACTTCAAAGTATACGATGACAAGAGCACTGCACTTGAATCTGGTAAGTAGCCTACTGAGCTATATGGACCTTGACTGATTATTCTAGGACGCTATTGTGAGACTCTTGGCTGGCTTTCAATCAGCGGCATCAAGTCCTCCAGCTATACCGGTCTGATGAAACCACGTGGCGTCGCAAATCCGTCACGACCAGCTACGAACACCTCTACGTCTGGCCTTGTCTACTCTCGCAGATACCTTGACTGGAACCGAAGAACCTTCGAGTACCACGCTACTAATTCTCAAGCCAGCACTTTCGACTACCACAGTGGCTTGAGAGTCTCAGGCGACATTACTGATGTCCGAAAAAAGCTCAATCTCACTTCTCTGTACGGTTGTGCACCAGCAACTTATTGCGCCTCCTGCAAGCCCTTCGGCGCAGAGGGAAACATTTTCACTTTGATTCCCGTCGCTCTGGGCGCTACCGTGATCAACGCCTCTCGATCCGATGTCGCACGTTACATCATCGTCAACTCCGGCAGTATCAGATTCGATCTCGTTAAAGGCCCATTTACCTACGATGACTCCTTCATCGTCAGTCCCTTCAACGATGCTTTCCAGTATATCCCCAACGTACCATATGACATGGCCCGCAAAGTTCTCGCAGGACTCAACGGCGCTGTCCTGCCAGACAAGCGAGGTGAGGGGTTGGTTTACGGATCTATGCCACAACTTAAGGACTCCTGTGTCGACCCAACGATCAGTCTCATTACTGGTACCGGCAGCGAGCTGAAGACCCGTGGAGTGAGTCGTCGCCAATCCGTTGCAACGACACCCGGCTACGTCACAACCGACGACTTCGGCACTGACGGAGACGACACACCACATATTAAGATCCCATCGTACACACAGCCAAACTACATCCAGGGTAACGCGTCATTTCCAGAAGATGGCTCCAACCCTGATGTCGTCGACGTTGTCTTCTTCGACTACTTCGCCAGCGTCGTGGTGAAAGTTCTGAATGGATTTGGCGCGTCTTATACCATGGCTGATGTGGAGTATTACGTGGATAAGAGCTATACGGCGCAGAACTACCTGCCAGACTATGCCAAGAAGGAGTGGCAGGCGAATGTCCCTAATTGCCCGGTGGGTGAGGGGGTTGGGTATGATAAGTAGGCGCAGCGACCTAGCGGGGATGCTCCTGGATGAAGCTCTATCTGCTTATGATGTCATTTGATAGTATTTGTCTAATGATAGAAAGCTATAGTAGAGAATCCAAAATGTTCTTTGTTTATACTTGAAACCTCGCTTCACTGACTCGAGGACTAAATTCTGAGCTCTTGACCCTACTTCCTGTTTTAAGTCCCAATCCCGCCTCCGTACATGACTTGTGAAGATATAATAAAGGACAACAACTGATATTGTGACGAGATTCTCGAGTAAGTAACTAGACCGAGTGTATGGGCTAGCTTAGCTTCAGAGAAAGTTCAGCCCGATGAGGCGAGCGAAAGTAAACACAGTTTCGCCTGTTTGCCAATCGAATCCAGTGGCCACCTGATTGGACCGCATAATAAATCTAAATGACAAGCAAACACATGCATTTTCATTGTTACAGTACGATACTAGCTCCGGGATAAGCGGCATGGATTAGCTTTGACAGTGCTTGGGCATATTAGCAGTCCAGGCTGGCTCAGAGGAATTATGCAAAGTCAGCTACAACCCAGGGTAGCTTCAAAGCCCTCCACAGAACAGGTCCAGGCTCCAATTCATGCCCTACAATACAATCTCCATTACCTCATGACCCAAATGTCAATTCGCCCTGTTCATGCGAACCGTTGAAGCTTTCAAAGATTCCCTCGGCCTCCGCTACGTCGGGGGTCGAAAGTCTTGGTTCAGCATCTATTTCGGGTCTAGTCGATGAGCGTACCGTGCCGAATCGGTTTCAGGCTGCTGCAGGGAAGCCTGAATGCGGGACCCTCATTGCTGGCTGACAAGCAACCCCGCTACGAACAGCCTGCATGAGCTTCTGCTTCCTTCAGCTTCACTTCCCTTCATCCTGCATCGTCGTTGTTCTTCTTTCCTCTTTCCTTCCTTCTCAGCAATCGAAAATATACTTGAACAAATCCCATACTATCCCATCGTATTGTATCTATTGTTCTGGACTCTTTAGAGAACTTGAACAAAGCCAGCCTTTCTCTCCCCACCACTCAATAGGTACCCCGCCTTCCTGTCTCAGGCCATCAACCAACAAACAACACTCCACCACCACCACCACAAACCAACAACTAACAAACACCGCACCCTCAATCACGATGGTCGACCGCCCCAAGAAACCCACGGCTCTCGCCACGACACCAGGTCTCCCACCACAAGCGCAAGTCAACATCACCCACTCGCACTCGCGCGTTTCAGCCGTCCTGCCAACGGGTGAGAGCGTCGAGATCTTGCTCTTCGGAGCCACGATCATCAGTTGGAAGGATGGCGCTGGCCAGGAGAGATTGTGGCTGAGTGAGGCAGCGAAATTGGATGGGAGTAAGGCTGTGAGAGGTGGTGTGCCGCTGGTGTTTCCGGTATGTTCATAAATCTACTTCTACGTTGTGGTGTGGGTTTCTAGTGAGGGAATCAGAGAAAGTTCGCACATCAATCTCCGACCTGGTCTTAGATCTGAGAATGCGAAGGAAACACCTTCTCCAGGATTGGCGGGGATATGTCTTGGATCATATAGCACATTCTTCGAAGCAAAACTAATACCAAAATCCCCAGGTCTTCGGAACTGCTCCTGACCACGCCTCAACCGCGTCCCTCCCGCAACACGGATTCGCACGCACGTCACGATGGGAGTTCCTCGGCAAGAGCACTTCTGAATCAGCCAGCTTATCCTCATCTTCCGCCGGCGACGATAGCGTAAAGCTTGATTTCGGACTCAGCGCCAGCAATCTCAGCGAGGAGAGCAAGAAGGCATGGCCGTACGCTTTTGGCCTGATCTACAGCGTTACGCTGAGCCGGGAGGGCTTGGCTACCAGTCTTGTAGTCCGCAATGAGGGAGAGACGGCTTGGGATTTCCAGACTCTGATGCATACTTATTTCAGAGTTAAGGTGTGTTGCCTCCTGTCCTTGCTGGAGAGAACGAGATCTTGGAGATGTCTGAACCGGCTAGATTTGCGAATTGAAGAAGCTAATTCGAATTTAAGGATATCTCCTCCGTCTCAGTAACAGGTCTCGAATCCTCGTCATACATCGACAAAGTCACCCCCCGCGCCGAGCCATACACATCCCCCTCATCCCCCATCACCGTCTCCTCCAAGATCGACCGCGTGTACACCCCCGCCGGTGGTCCCTCAACTCCCGTCATTATCTCCGAGGCTGGCAAGAACAAGTACAGTATTGTGCGGGACAATCTGAATGAGGTCGTGGTCTGGAACCCGTGGAAGGAAGATGCGCAGAACATTGGGGATTTTGCGCCAAAGGACGGGTATAAGGAGATGATTTGTGTAGAAGCTGGTGCGGTTAAGGGATGGCTGACTCTGGAGCAGGGTGAGACGTGGGAGGGTGGACAGGTTATCACGGCTGCGAACTAAACAGGCCTGTTTACTGGACTGAAACGGCCAGAAATGGTTGGGATTCTGGAGCGGCAGTGTAGCATGGCGTGTGGTGAGTGTCAATTGCGAGGGCCTGGAATGGAAAGAAACGGCATTGGGATAGGTATAGGAAATGAAGTATGACGGGACGATGGCATGGATTGGGCATGGGATATATAACGAACGAACCTTTTCCTGGATATAGGCTAGACATTTCGATCTAAATGTAGAAGTTTACTCTCTTCAAGTCATTCTTGGCCATAAACGACATCCGAATTTTGAAGTCATGTGAAGCATGCCAATTGATGTATTGATAAGCTTGGTTCTATTTAGGCTTCTCATTTGGATATCATTCATAACCACCGCCATTACGGATTACTTGCTTGCTTGCTTGGTTCAAGCTGGGCATTAGGCCACACCTTCGTGTCGTCCAGACTACACATACGCAGCTAGTCAGAAGAGACTGGCAAGTATGCAGGCAAGTATCTCACTTCCCAACGCCCCTATTCTTGAGACCCCATCCATTGATGCGAACAATGCATAATCCCCACCAACTTACTCCCCTTTCCCTCACTATCTTGGCGACCCATGCCCTTCATCCATACAAAATCGTCCAATCCAACAATCTGTCCATTCCCATCCCATCCGTCCTCACAACCCCAACATCCTCCTACACCCCTCCCTAACCCTCTTCTCATACTCCGGCCTCTGCTCCCTCCACATCTTCGCCGCCTCCACATTCGCCGGACTCTCGTCGTTCGGTTCCGCCAGCATACTCATGACTGAGATGAGGATCTTCTCGACGCTTTGGATGGGCGACCAGCGCTCGGAGGCATGCTCGTAGTGATTTGGGTCGTCGCCGGGTGGGTGCAGGATGCTGATGCAGACGAGGCCGCTGGGGTAGACTGGGTGTGGGTGTTAGTGTGTGCTTGGTCTCTTCTGGGTTGATTGGACAAGAAGGGAGGAAAGTAAAGTACAGAGGAAGAAGGAACAGAAAAAGTACTTACCATTTGGATGCCACACCTCCCCCAGAAACCGCATGCTCGGCGGCGCCAGCGGATAATCCTTGGGGAATTTCAACTCGGCAGGAAACACGCCTCCTTCGAATGGCGTGCCCTCCGGTCCTTGGATCAGTGCTTCCCAGTAGAGCAAGTCGTCTTCTGAGACTGGGCCGGCTGTGATGCCTTCTGGTGGGTTGTTGGTGAGAGCTCGGTATTCTTGGAGAAGTCTGCGTTGTGCTGTGGTGGATGCCATGGTTGGTGAGGGGGTGAGGGTTATGATGGGAGGGTGGGAGAGAAGTATTATGCTATTGTATGTCGTGGCGGCAGTAAGTAAGAACAATGTTGTCTTTTGGAGAGTGGAGGATGTGGAGTGAGTACTCAGTCAGCTTTTGATGGGTGGACTCCCTTGCTTGGCTCGGGCCGCACCTCCCCCCCGCGTTTTTCTTGGCGTGAATTTGAAATGACCCCTCCTTCCGTTTTGGATTCGAGCTTGTTCACCAAAGTCCTGGATTAACAAACGACATTATTACATCCTCAAAGTGATATCACTTCGTCAATGTCCATCTGGCTACAAAAGGACCGACTGTAGCAGTGACATTGACTCTTGGATCTGCGAAAAGCTTCGAGAATGGCATCATTCAAACCACTTCGAATCGGCTTCGTGCCCGAACACTTCTCTACACCTCTACACTACGCAAAGAAATACTTTGGACTCAATGCGGAACTCATACCTTTCCCGTCTGGTACGGGACATATGATCACGTCGTTGAGAAGCGGAGAGATAGATGTTGGCGTTGGACTCACGGAAGGATGGGTCGCAGGTTTGGGTAAAGACGATGTTGAGGGTGACGGGGGATACAGGATCGTGGGAACATATGTCGAGACACCACTATGTACGCCTCGCTTCAATTCTTCCCTTTCTACAAGACATGTATGCCAGAGGCTAAAATCTTTCTCTCAGGCTGGGCTATATCGACCGGCGCAAAACGAGAGATCAACTCCGTTACAGATCTCAAAAACGGCAAAATAGGAGTCTCACGAATAGGAAGCGGCTCCTACGTAATGGGCTTCGTTCTCGCCGACCAAAACAACTGGCTCTCCCCAGAGTCACCGAATCCCTTCCAAGTCATCCCTCTCCAAACCTTCGAGAAACTCCGCAACGGCGTCAACGACTCCACAGCCGACTTCTTCATGTGGGAACACTTCACTTCCAAACGATACTACGACAACGGCGAGATAAAGCGCATCGGTGAGATATATACTCCGTGGTCGAGTTGGAAGATTGTTGCGGCGACGGATATCGAGAAGGGGGATTCGAGGCTGGAGGCGCTGTTTGAGAAGCTGGATCAGGGGGTGAAGCATTTTGAGAAGAATCAGGAGGAGAGTGTGAAGTATATTAGTACGGAATTGGATTATAGTGAGGAGGATGCGAGGGAGTGGTTGAAGACTGTGGATTTTACGAAGAGGACGAAGGGGGTGGATTTGGCGGTTATAAGGAAGACGGTAGAGATCTTGAAAAAAGCAGGGGTATTGAATGAGAAGGGGATGACGCCTGAGACCATGGTCACTCACCACAGATGAGCTCAGAGTAGGCAAAATCCGGAAGATTTGAGATTTGTTGAATATGTTTTGTATTGAACATACCGAATATACTTATACTAAGTAAACCATGCTAGATGGGAAGGTATAGCTAATAGTTCAAGATGTATCATATTTTGACAGGGGACTATCATTGAGATTGGTCCCAATGATCAAAAGGTCATAGTAGGAAGTCTGTAAACAATCAAAGTTTATTGCATTATCTAATTACATGACAAAGCTCACTTACTCGTCAAATTTCGATTAGAAGGACATGTATTACCAAAGTTCTTCTAAACCTCTCCGCCGTCAACGAACTAACCATGACTGCTCGGATCGATATTTCATCATGCGAGATTTAAGCTTTTCTATTCTTGAACTAGAAAACACCCTTCAGTTCTCTTGATTGCAGACTTCTTGGAGCAATTCACCTTTCGATGCTTGGCATCTCCACCAACCACACAAAGAGCGAATCACAACCACAGGCTGAATCCTCCTCGGTTAATTGTTTACTTAGGCTGTTCGTTCGCTTCAAATGTCTGGGTAAACCTTGACGCTCGTTCCTTCGAATATCTCATGCATAGTATTGTTGAAAACGTGTACTTAGCAGCTTAGTAGCGATGTCTCGCGTAGGTGTTTATTTACCTTGAGTTAGACACTTCTTGGCGTACTCGAGTTTTCTTGTTTGTACCGGATGGACCCGGTAGGCCGATCAGTATTGTGGAACTGTGGTCTTTCTTGAGATTTTCTAGAGATCTTACTGATATTTGAAAGTCTTGGTATATACCTAAACGTCGTTGCAGCGATGGTGGATTGGTCCAGAGCAAATGCTATCGATACCGCCAAGATGCAAACATAGAGTGATTGCAGCGGCTAAATAGTGGTGAGAATGTTTCGATTCGAGAAACGCCGTTCTGCTAGATAGTAGATACGACTGTGGCATCTGCATCACGGAATCTCAGAGGTGTCTTGTTGATTTCTTCGTCGACTGGATGGTTTTCGCTAGCGTTGACAGTATCGCGCTGGTTGGAAACCGGCTTTTCGTCTAACTTTGGTTCCATTTTGAGCGCAACTATAATCCTATGAGAAGGATTCGAAGGTACAATTGCCCCGTGGTGTCTAGAGGGACCTTCCTATCATCTTTCCTGTGACATAACGCAACACGGAACTCCTCCATCGATTCTTGGCCATGTCTACAAGTTATGAGATCGACATTTGAATTGACTAAAGAAGTAATCCGATGTCAGAACAACTTTCGCTTTCAAGTAAAAGTCGCCTTCATATCCTTGCCCGATCGAAAAGAGGAAGTGAACATCAGCTGTGGACAGCCATGCCAAGGACCCAAGATTGTCTGGGTTTGTATGATATATCCAATCTTATCAGATTCTGCCCGCTTTCTGGGGTCAACACGCCATGCCATTGGCACAGAAGGAGTGTGTACAACGTGTATTCAGGGCCGAATAAGGATTTCTCACACCAGCCTGCCGTATTCAACTTTAGGGTCCGCGGAACTCCGATTTTGATGAGGGGCTCATAACAGGATGTTGCCAGTCTCCTTGCAATAGCCACGCCTTGTGTATCGCAAGAACCACGACCTCTATGTCGATGCTCTTGAATTTGTGAACAAAATCGGCAGGAGGATGATCCCATTGGACTTGTTGCGAGGCTCGAGGACCTGGAGCTCACATACCTGGACAAACAGTGTTCCAAATGGAAGCTTAGCTCTCAAACAGAGAAGGTTTGCTCGTATAACAGTCATCAGCATCTAAAAGCAGCCTGCGCAAGCAATGATCTGGACTTACGGGGAACGTTTTTCATTAAGAAGAGGGAAAGATCTTGACTGTCGGATCATCATCTAGAAACCCACTATCTGAACAGTGTTTAATGACGACCCCAAGCTCAGAAGCAAAACCTGGTAAGCATCTAGAGGCAAGCTGGATCAACGAAGAAAATGTATAAGTGAGAACCAATTTTTAGCAAGACAAAGATGAGGTATTGTTCGTACCTACATCTCTCGATGACTTTGTCATTTCAGTCTCGACTGCCGACTTGATATGACAGGTTAAGTCCATGCAGATAAGAGATAATAAAAAAGCCACTCCTTTCCATGTCTATACTCAACATAGCAAGCTTTTTATTTATTTTCCATTCCCAAATTTATTCGTTACACTGTCGTTTCATATTCATACATTCATAATCAGTCTTGCCGCCCTAGAGTGCACCGGAGCAGCTGCACCTAAAATTCAATTCCCATTTGCGGCGACCTTATCTTCGGTCTTCGAGATCGGAGAAGGAGCCTCGTTGCCATTGTAAGGAGCCGCTGGGAGCCCTTTATCAGTGGGGCTCGATTTCGAAATCGGGGCTGGTTTGACACCGCCACCTGTTCTTTGGCTTGGAATCCAGGACAGAAACAATTCGACATCTTTGGCAATGGCTGCCGGTACAGCCAGATTCTGCATCCATTGTGGTAGTACTCCACCAGCATTAGAAGCTGTAGTCATAATCCACTCGATTTCCCCATTACTTGGCAAAATTCGAATACGCTCAACCGATGCGTAAGCTGCCATGACCAAGCTTTTGTCTTTTGCGAATTCTGCATATGGTGATCTGTCGAAATCGTTGATGGGTATTGAGATGACAAGGAATTCGGAACTTCCAGAGAGCGCGGCGGTTACCTGGATTACAGGAAAAGCGCGGTTCTTGAGAGGTTTCGGGTCTATTTTATGCTTCATCTCCTCTACCACAACATTGATATTCGTCCACCGCTCTCCACGCACCTCGACCTCGATCCCACTGGCATCCCATCCCATGGCTTGCCTAGCTCCAATGACTGTTGGTGTGAATGCATCTTCCGACTCCGCATGGTGCTCCTTAAAGCAACGTACGAACTCCTCCCACGTGGCCGTCCCTTGCTCCTGCGCATTTCGATGACAGCTCCTCCTGCAATACCAGGTCTCGTCCTTACGATCCGCACTGAATTGGCTCATCCCTTCAATCTTATCCAAATCCTTTCCCGCCACAACGCGTTCGTAGAGATGTACCGGCGCCTCAGATGCAGTATATTTCTTCGGCGACCCTTTGACCTTCCACGTTGGCTTTGCGCCAGACTTCGGTGCAACACCGTCAATGAATGGGATCGACTCCTCGAGTGTCTTTTGAACGAACGTCTGTAGATTTGGCGGCGTTCCAATAGTTGCAGATCCGTCATTGTACTTCTCTGTCCGATCTCTATTGCTGGGCGCGACGCCTTTGCCTCCGGATGGCAATTGCGAAATATGTATCCCCTCCAATCGCACCCATGGTCCAAGAGTTTCTGCCATTGTTCCTTATTTGTTCTGTTTACCGGGGGTGAGCAGTGAATGGAAGAAGACGCCGAGCACGAATTAATTGTCAGGATCTTGTGTCGAGATAAGTCGAGTTGAGATGAACCTAGATATGGGGATCTGGAGAATAGGTGGGTCTGACGTTTGCCGAGGCGCTGAAACAGCGTCATGGCTGCTGGCATGCCCCTGCGTGGCGCATACAGGGGTGAGCTTCAGGGGGAAGGAAGGCGCTTTGGCTGTTGATCAGGGGCGCTCAGAGGTCTTTGGGCCTTGGGAACACGACATGAAACTTCGTCACATTCCCATAATCCTTCTTACCAAGCAAGGGTTTCTGCCAGAGGCGATACTTTCCTTCGGCAATGGTCCGGACGTCGTCCAATCTTGTCGGGGAGTTGAAAGTTGCCTTGAAAGCGTGATACATATTGACTGGATCTAATGTTGAGGTACGGTGATACTGTATGGTTCAGTTTTCTAGAGCTTGAATGCCAATTTTATCCTACTTCGTGTACAATTTGCTTATTCGCTATCGTCACAACAGTATGAAGCACCCACGGCCTAGGTGGATGTCATGCTGGAGCAAGTGTGATAAACACAATGATGCTACTGACAGGCACGGCCTAGCACCCTGGCAAGCCACGATGCCGGCAAATATTGAAAGTTCGCTCTTTCGTTCGAGGACGACAGAAATCAATTACCGGTTGTGCAGAAGTACCCTGCTGGCGCTCCTGAACTTCGTATTCAGGTGCTCGCTTAACAACTCTAATATTTTCAACAACTGACAACCAGAACCCTCTTCACATTCTATCGGCAGAAGTCAACGACGCAGGTCGACCATACTGAGCATACAGACTGCCCTACGGGAAGCGAATAAATGGTGCCAAATACGTTGTCATGTACGCCCCTTTCCTCTCGGAGTAGTTGAATGACACAAATGTGTGCACAAATTTCGTCTCGATTTCGTCGTTAACAACATCGCTCCCACTGCAACGGATTTAGAACATTATCTTCTGGAGGGAGATTGCGTATAACTCACTATGCATCAGATATGATCTTTCTATAGGCTCCCTCGGTACCCCAAGCCCACCCTCGCTTCCGAAATACTTTCTCCATGGCTTCCGCAACGGCCTTGTCGTTCTTGAAGTACTGGCACAGCGGTACGTAGATTTTGACATCAGGAAGGACTTGACTGGGCTTGAGTTCCCAACTGAAACAGGCGCCACTGCTACAGGGCTGTGTTCCCCGAAACTCTTTTTTGAATTGGTCATCGAACACTTTATCCTCTGTTTCATTGATCAGAAGATTCCAGGAGTCACGAAGGACCGCCAGGCCATCAAGTGTCGTCTTGTCTGTCAGCTTGCCGCCCACAGTAACGTGTTCCTGTACTGTTTCCCAAGAATTAGACCTAGGGTCGATATATATCTTGATACGTGCCCCAGCCTCAGGGGATACGCAGTCGATGCCGATGACTGCTGTTATTGGAGGGTCTTGGTACAGCAGCTTCTGATAGTCCTCGATGGCGTCGAGGGCAGGTCCGAAAGAGGGACCGAGTGGATCGAGGCGGCGGATCAGATCGAACCCAGCTCGGTCAGAATTAATGGCCGAAGTCATGTACTTGATGATTGGGTAGAAATACGCTTTCATTGTGATCTTGTCTTCTCCGAGGTCAAAAGCGAGGAAGACTTTGGGCATGTGCATCGTAGTTGGGGGGACTTTCTCCACTAGATTGACTGCGTCGACCTCTGATGGGTAGAACTCAGCAGCGAGTTGGTCAAACCAGGTCAAGTCTGCGCCGACTCGCTCCGCGATGGCCGGAATAGGACTCTCAGTTACGCCATCATATCCTGGAAATACCGGCTCAAAGCAGAAACGCACATAGGATTTTCCATTGTCGCTATGGTTGAGACTCGTTTCGAAGGGTGAGCCATTTGGTGTGAGGAGGGAGGTCTCTTGTGCATTCCTAGGTGCTCGACCCATGCTTGGAATAATGTCTTCTTCAAGAAATCTGAGGTGGGATTTCTGCTGTTCCGGTGTATAGCTTCCGACGGCTTGGAGCAGTGAGCTGAGAACAGGCTTGGTATGCTTTGTCCAAAAGGCAATGCCATCTTCTTTGGACTTCAAAGTAGAGGCATCAGAAACGCTTCGAATGGGTTGTCAGCATTGGTGTGGATGATTGCATGGGGGTGAGTATTGCTCAAAGACATACCTTCCCATGGCTTAATGTCTGGCGAAGTTGCTAAACAGAACTTCTAATCGCCAACCAATCGATCAGATCTGTTGTTCAGATGGGGCGCTTTTATTCTTAGTAGAAATCAAACATGGACTGTGGCATGTCAAGGGCCTAGCGATGGTTATATTCCAGTAAATGGCAACTTGACAAGGTCCACAGCATCGCCACGAACTTATTGCATCAGGCACCAACTATGCATGGTTACGATCGACCATGGCGACTTCAACATAACCAATCAGAGAGCTGCTTACCGACCTCCAAATATTTGTTTATCCATGTTCCTGGGGGTGATGGTCGTCGAATAAGTCAGATTGCTCCAGAACGTCACTTTTATGGAGGCCGTACTGATGTAATCCCAACTCTGTAGGTGTATTACGAGGTCTCCCAAAGGCACTTGTGTATGCAAATTCCCCCACGAACAATGAACATCAAGGATGAGGACGGAGAGGAGGGGTACGACGGGTAAAGCCTATGGGTGGTGTGGTCCACTAATGATAAGCACTACGGGTCAACGACTCCCGGGGTCTTGGGGAAAGATGGAGCGCTCTCGCTTACTGTACTGTACAGCGAGAGAGCGTGGCCCTGGAGCTTACAATACCTGCGGTTTTCGCTGTTGCTACCTTTTACATCTGCGACACCGAATCTGGCCATTCGATAGTCCAATCACCTTCGTACCTTCTCAGACATGTTCGATAAATTGCCGTTTTTCAAAAGAGAGCAGCGGCGACTTCCACCAATTGTTCCAACAGATGAAGTTATCCCTGTCCATCTGTTCGATGACTCTGCGGCGACGCGGGGCATAATTCTGGTCGGTATGTATGCTTGATCATTTGATCCTTGGGAGGAAATTAGAATTCGTCCAGAAAGCACTTTCATCCCTTCACTGTCTTGTTGAAAACCAGAGTTAATCGATGCGTATTTCTCAGCAACATTCAAGTTCGCCGAAGTCTTAGATCCTGCTAAGCTGAATGATGCTTTGTCGCAGCTTTTCCAGATGGAAGGATGGCGAAAGCTGAGTGGAAGATTCAGGTATCGAGTAAGTAAACAAAGCATCTGGATGGTTTATACAGTACTCATAAGGGCTATAGGATGACGGCAGCCTGGAGATACATGTTCCGAAGCCACCTACCAAGGAGCGTCCGGCTGTACAATTCAGCAGAGAAGATCACGATTTCCCCATGTCGGAACATCCTCTAGCTTCCAAAATACCACAACCAACTGGCAAGATTACGACTTATCCAGGCCCAAAAGAGTTCTGCTCTCTCGGACAAGGACCAGACTCACCCCGGAATCTAGACGATTACGTCTACTCTGGGGCACCTCAATTCTGCTTGCATGTGCAGACATTCACAGATGGTACTCTCGTATCTCTGACTCTCACTCATATATCAACCGATCTCGTGGGATTGGCCTGCATCATCGAATCATGGAGTCTCATCCTAGCCGGAAAGCCAGAGGCTGTGGCTCCAATGGCAGGATATCGTGAAGACCCCTTTGCTGGAATGGTTAATCCAGCACCGAAAGAACGCCACGTCTTAGAGAACAGGATTTTGAATGGTTGGAGCTTCAAATACTGGGGAGTGAGAAGCTTGTTCGAAGCATGGCGCTGCCCTGACATAGAATCGCGGACTCTGTGCCTCCCCAAGCATGTCATGGCATCGATGATGGAAGAGGCGAGAAGTCACATCACTGGTGATGTTGCTGCCGCTCCTTCGGGATCGAAGCCTTTCATTAGCGAAGGAGATGTTTTGACAGCTTTGGCTTGCCGGATGCTGGCTCAATATCAGGGTTTTGGCTCGACTCGTGAAATGGCGACTATCATGGCTCTAGACCCTCGAGGCCGTCTCAAGTCTGTATTCCGCCAAGATACAGCCTATGTCCAAAATTCGCCGACGAACATCTATTTCTTTTGCCACGCTGACAAGGCGCTCGAAAAACCTGTTGGACAGCTAGCACTGTCGGTGCGGAACGCGATAGCTACTCAGACCACGGAGGAGCAACTGAAGGCAGCCGCATATTTGTCCGCGGAGTCTATCAAAGCAAGTAAGATGCCTGTCATCTTCGGCGACAAGGACATGGCAACGCAATTCATGTCCAACTGGACGAAAGGACACCTTTTGGATAAGATGAACTTCAGTCCGGCCGTAGTCAAAGACGCTGCTCCTGGCATATCACGTAAATCTGGACACCCAATATACTACCAAGCCTCTGATCCGTCTCACAATACGGTTTCGGTCATTTCAAGTGTCTTTGTTGTTGTGGGAAAAGACTTTGAGGGCAATACCTGGTTTTCCATTTCTGTACCAGGAAAGATGTGGTCCGATTTGATGGAGTATCTCAACAGATTTGCGTAATTTATCATCGTCAAGATGTACAATGGAAGACCGATTGTTTTGAACTGTGATATTACCGCATCTGATTGGAATCTAGTGTCTATCTCTATCGTCACCTGCATCATCTTGATCACCAACCCACACAGACCGAACTTCCTGACTCTAATATAATCTTTCCGGTTCTATCGTAAAGTCCTATCAATCGCGCAAGGCTGCCTGGGCAAATAGCACAGGGGTAAGTCCTAGAAGCGACATGATCCCCCAAGCCCATACATTTGCTCTCGGAAATTGCAAGATCAAGGAATAAGCTAATATCGTTGACCCAATCCGAGAAGCTGAGTAAAGGGCATGCGGAAACCTCACAATGACTCCTCTTGCTGCTGTCACTACTAGGCTTTGAGTGATGACCAAGTCCAGTGATAATCCCACCAAGCCCATAAGTAAGATTGTCTTCACCTTTCCAAGCTTCACTGGTAGAGTGTGCAGGCCTTCTCGCGTGTCCTCGTCGATATCCCTGACGTCGCAAGCTGTTTCTCGTAGAAATTGATACAGACAGGCGAGCTGAACGCTCTTCCATCGAATGGATTCATCGCTGCATTGGAAGCCTTCTCTTGGGCAGTAGTAGGCAACACTCGCTTGCGCAGAAACACTGGCCATACATAACGCCACAACCAGAGACTTCGCTTCTCCAAGCTGCACACTGGTCAGCGACTGCTTAATACATGGAAATAGAATCTAGTGAAAACCTACGAAGCTTTTAGGTTTGATCAAAAGTACACCTCCTGATTTCGAGAACAGCGGAACACATCGAGCACTCCATAGAAGACCTAGAGGGAGGGCTCGCAGGACCAAAGTAACTGTCTGTAAGCCCGACATGAAGGCGCAAACGAGGCAGATGGCCGACAGTGAATAAATCCATGTCTTCCAAACCCATTTTCGAGGTCTCCTTGATAGCGGTGTATCTTTGTATTTGTCGATGGCTATGGGAGAAAATCATAATTAGCGAAGAACAACACTTAATTTGGTAGTGTCTCCGGATACTTACAGTCTACAAGAGCTGAGATAGTACCTATGAGCCCAAGTACCCTCCCTGGAAATTGGTATGAGCCTGTGGCAGTATGAATAGCCCCTATCGCCGGTGCTAGATGTCCTAGACCCATCAGGGCGGGCATGAGACCAAGGCTCGCAAACAGATTGGAACGGGACATGACGCGCCCAAATTACCACGTCAACATCCATTTGCCTGCCTGTTCTCATCCTCCAGTACTAATAATGCGGGAGATACGATCAGGCAGCCATCAAAACAACTCCGGGATTCTTTCCCCGGTAGGATATTAGCTCATGCATGTGCTACGTCAATCCCGCCAAGCAACTTCTGTGGAGGGTCGTTGAAGTCTATCCATAATTCTTTCCCCACCAACCCCAGTTCGTTGACAACTCGAAGTGGGGAAGGAGCTGAGTACACGAGTGCCGAGTGGTCTGAAGAAGGTCCGATGGTTTACCCAGGATGGATTAGCTCGATATTACATCAGATTCCCTTGACTTCATTCCAAGCTTTGGCGGAATTCACGATGATCATCCAAGGATCTTTGACCTGTGAAAGGTCCTACCTGTATACACGTACAGGAAGCGGCAAGTGACAAGCGCAAGGCATTCCCTTTTCAGGAAACTGGTCATACAGTAAGCTCAACGTAAGGGTGTCCCCATCTCTTATTTTCACACCATACTAAAACTCGGCTATGGTCCGGTGCCTCGCAATTGGCCCAGTCGTGCATGCGAGACGCAGACCACGTTGCAATTTTTATGTAGTGTGGTTCTTGGGAACAATCACAACATACGAGTAAAGCAGGATTTTCAGATGCGTCCCTCACATCGGCCAAACTTTGATGGTCCATGGAGCGCTGCACAGGTGGGAGTGCTGGTACGAATTTCTAACGACTGGGCTTGGACTTCAATTCGATCAACCTTATTCGGCGGAAATATAAGCGAATGTCAACAAATTAAGCGAGAGAAGATACCTTTGACAAAATCAAAAACCTCGAGCGCCCTAGATTCTTTCAAAAGCAGAAGTGAAACATAAAATTGAGGCCGACAAGCCCTGGAATCGTTCCACAACGAAATCTGATGTATTTTACGAAATGCATTTCACTTTTTCTTAGCGCCCCACACGCTGACAGCAGGTGTGTGGCACTGTAGCACACCAAACTTGGTTAGCCAAGTGGACGATCAGGATGTGCATTTGAACCCCAACCCCAGGCTTGCTCCCCATTCCTTGACTAGGCGCTGACATTGAGTACGACCCCACAGGTCACACTTCCTTCAAAAAGTTTGAACTTCTATCTTCTGCCAATATCCCCACTGCTAAATTTCGGCATCATGTTAGAAAATGTACTCGCGGAAGGTCTCCAAACGTTATTACTTCGTCTCTTGTTGTACATGCCACTTGGAATATTGATCATATGGATTTACCATATCATAGAACCGGCCCTTGTAGCTGCCCTATCGCCAGAGTATCGTGACTTCAATTGGGTGGATGGGAAAAGAGGAATCGGCTCGTTCCTGAAATCCACTTGGAATGTTGCGTTCAAGTCCGAGCATTTGTTCGCGGATATCCATCGCAAGGTAGAAATATATTATGAAGTCTCAATTAGCAGTATTGAAATATCTGATCTGAATGTGGCAGATTCGCGCAGCCACTCATGGCAAAATCAACCTGGTTCCAATCCCACACTGCAGCACCGGCTTCATGCTCATGGTCCCAAAAGCT
This sequence comes from Cadophora sp. MPI-SDFR-AT-0126, assembly GCA_020747065.1. Taxonomy (NCBI): domain Eukaryota; kingdom Fungi; phylum Ascomycota; class Leotiomycetes; order Helotiales; family Ploettnerulaceae; genus Cadophora; species Cadophora sp. MPI-SDFR-AT-0126. Next base: position 1,526,507 of record JAGMVK010000011.1, read on the forward strand.
GCGCTCAATGAATATGTTCGCCAGCCCGAGAACGACATATCTCTCAAGAGATACACGTTACAAGCTCTTGTGCCAGACTACACGACACTAGGCGCACACATCGTGATCCATTCTGTGTACAGAAATGTTGTACACAAAGAACTCTACCAAAAGCTCGCAGATAAGATGGAAATGGTAAACGAGGAGATGGCTACGTCAATCAAAGAAGTTATTGAATCACAAGTTGGACCCAATGGTGAAGTCAAGATCAACATGTGGGATACCAATAATCAACTTCTGAGCCGATCTGCAAATCGTGTCATTTCTGGCTATCCTCTCTGTCGGAACAAGGAGTACCAGGATGCGACTGCAGTGTATGCAGCTACGTTCTTTGCTTCGGCTCTGTACGCCCGATTCATTCCAAAAATTCTCCGTCCGTAAGTGCACGCAACTTTTACTACTTAATCGTTGAGATGGAGCTTGCTGAACCTCCATATGCAGACTGTTGTTGCCTCTCGTATGCCGACCATTGATGAGACATATCAAGACTGCTGCAAAGCATGCTGTACCCGTCATCAAGGAACGAATGATGATTGTCGATGCTGCCGAAGAGAAGGGCGTCGAGCCGAATTTACCTGTTAGTGTCGAAACCCTCCACAGTGGAATATTCAAGGCTGACAATCGATCAAAGAATGATATGCTGAGCGCAATCATCGTGGCTGCGAAACGAGATAGTAACGCCGAAGCCGAATATGACCCTCTGGTTATTGTGGCCAGAATGATGGTACTAAACTTTGTTCAGTCCTACACAAACCTAGTGACCATGACCAACCTTGTGTACGACCTGATATCGCTGCCAGAGGGCGACTTTGAGGCCATGATTGCCGACCTGCGGGCAGAAATTGACACCGAATTGAATAAAGGTGATGCTTTCTCGCACAACTTCTTCCAAAGACTCGACCTCATGGACTCATTCATCCGCGAGAGCATTCGATTCAACCCGATAGGCGAGACAGGACTCGAAAGAATTGTTGGCAAAAAGGGAGGATTCACTTTCTCCGATGGCACGCATGTTCCACAAGGAGCTCTACTTGCGGCTCCGATCAAAGCATATCAGCGCGATGAGACGGCGTATCCTGGAGGCTTCAATCCGCGCCGCTCAATGGAAGACTCAGAGCATCCCAAGGTCACTAACATTTCTCCTGCCTTCCTCAACTTTGGTCTGGGTCGAGCTGCGTGCCCAGGGCGGTGGTTCACAAGCAACTTGGTGAAGCTGGTATTGACGCGTTTGCTTCTCGATTATGATTTTGTGCGACTTCCCGAGCGGCCTCCCAACGTCCGCAAAGTTACCTTGGATGAGCCCGTAAGTCAAAGTCTCTTGTATAACGTTAAAATCCGAGACCTGACCACATCTGCTTCTCAAACCTGCATAACAGAAAGTGCTAATTTGCGTATAGTGTGGACGGTTTCTCATCACTTTGAAGAAAAGAAAACTTAAATGAGGGCGCTTGGGGCAGGATTCGTAGATGCCAGAGGCATACTAATATTTATGGAATTTATCATACAAAAGTAGTTCATCTTAATTACCTTATGTCAAGTCTTTGTGTCATTACCGGAAAGTTCGTTGTCTGTAGTACGCATCGGTTAGAGTACGGAAAATTGAGTTCCAAACGCTCACCATACCGTCAGCTGGCCACAAACTCGAGCAAAGCTTTGCTGACCTCCCCCCTCCTCTCTAACATAATCCAATGACCAGCACCCTCGAGTACCTTCTCAGTATAACCTTTGCTTGCGAACGGCCGAGTTCCCAACCCAATCTGATCTGCTCTTGTAACCATGTCTCCACCACCACAGATGCCTAGCACAGGGACCTTGAGAGTCCTGTCAGCATCTGTCAGCGGATCCTCGTCGGGTGCTTGCGTCCCACGCATGAGGGACCGATAGTAGTTGAGCGATGCCGCAATCGTATTTTTCTGACTGTTGATCCGGAGCCATCTGGCTTTATCCTCTTCAGTGAGATATGATGGCAGAGGACCTCTCTTATTGGCTGTCAACCAAGAGCGTGTACCGTTGATTGCTGCGAGGCTGCTGATCCAGACCTCGTTGTTGTCCGGATATGCCACATGGAAGAATGACTCAAGCTTGCAAAAAGTATCAATATTTTCATGTTTCCATAATCTCAAGGACAACATACATTTTTGGTCATGATTTCCTCCGCATCGTACGAGTTGAAGAAGTACCAATACCCTAATTGCATGTACCCAAGTTGCTTTTGACTGAGGACGTTCAGCCCATCAACATCAAAAAAGATGCCAGGTGCGCAGTATCCCGCCGACATGAATACCAGCTTCTGAACTCGATGTGGTTGCCAGACAGCAAAACGAGAGAGCACCATGGAACCCCAATCATGCCCAACAGCCACAACCTTTTTGATGTTCTCATGATCCAGTAATTCTGCAAAATGCCCACTTAAATGCTTCAAGCGGTATGCCTCAATATCCACACGTTTATCGCTGTCGCCATATCCAAGGCAGTCAGGTGCGATGACTCCATAACCAGCTTCGGTCAGGTCGGTGACCTGGTATCTCCAGTCGTAGCGCGATGATGGATAACCGTGGATGAGAAGAAAGACGGCTTTATTTTCCTTGGGCGGAATGTAATCATAAGCATAAGTATCCCCATCCGTCGTGGTGAACCTCTTGTCGAAGTAGGCCATAGTCAGAAGAAAATTACACTCGAGCTTGTAGGAAAACTAGTAGTGTTCAATTCTGACACGGTTGTTGAATTTAATTGAAAACATGTAAGGACTTTGAAGGATGTTTAGCTGTGCCGTACTTATACAGCGTACTTATACAGTGTGTAGGTGGTGGGGTAATCGAGCCCTGAAAGACACTGAAAGTGACCGCTGATCAGCCCCTACAGAGTGTTTGAAGAGGGGCAGTAATACGGGGCTTAGCTGCTGCAAAGGTCCACAGAAGGCGAGAAATCTTAGTGTCGATTAAACTAGACAACAGAATCGTCTCCTCAATCTGACCAACTTACTTTCAATGCTTACTTACTCGTACTTGCGCTGAATCAATAATGCGTTGATGACATTGGTTCATTCCTCACCTTGTGCACCGTCTCCTTCTTAGCTCTGACTACTGGTATTGCTTATCATGGCAGCATCCAGTTCTTGCACAATCGGCTTTGACGTCGTCGTTCTTGTCTCAGACTCCTTGATTAGCGTTAATTTCGAAGATTATTGCATTGCTTCATCTTGCTAGTGTGCATTCGATATGAAGTATTTCCCTCGTTCACCGACTCGGGAGCTTGTATATTCGCTAAAGACGACGGCAATGGACCGCACTTGTCAAGCTTTTCTCCCTCGCTCGGCCGGAAACATATTGTCAATCCGAAAGTAGAAGTTTGGGTCTGGCATCCTACAATATTGAACGGAACCTTTTTTTGAATGTTACTTGCAGACTTTGGCTCTCTTTCAGGTGTTGATTTCGATTGGGAAGTATCGAATAGGAGACCCAGTGATAAAATGATCGGTAGAATAGCAGCGGTATCAAGACGGTCAACAAGGATAACAACGGACTCAGGCATGCTCGACAAGAAGTTCATGTTGACAAAGAGGGTATTTACTTCGTTGCTCGCCCTGATCCCCACCCCCACGCCCTGAAAATAAGCGAGTGACAGGGAGACACGTGCCGTGGACCTCGGCAGTCCACGTCCAGCGCATCGCGATGATGCGCATTCCATTCACACCAACCTCCCATCCATTATTCACAACCCACCACAACCTCAAACCTCACCCTCGACGTCCAACTCCATACACTCCTTATCACCTCTCTCTGGCTGGCATCTGCCAGACAGGCCAATCCTCATCACCCAACATGGAGACTCTGAAGACCGCCGCCAACAAACACATGCCACCCCTCCGCGCTCCTCCCTCCCCAAAACACATCCTCTCCCTCTACAGCACATTCATAACCAAAAACCAATCCTCCGTAACACAGATCGAATCCGCGCTCCGCTCCCTAACCTACATCATCCCGGGCCGCTTCCGCGACGCCGAACTCGCCTCCGAATCCCTCCACTCCTCGATCCAGCTCCTGTCTCTCTACCACGACACCTTGCTCACGCGCGCCGTAGGGGCCAACCTACCCGGCGCGCGCCAGGGACCACAGCCCCAGCAGCAGAGTAGCCATAACCGGTATACGAAGTTCTGGGTTGCGAATTCGCGGTTTTATAGGAGGGTTGCGACGGCGCTGGCGGTGGTACAGTATACGCAGCTATTATGGGAGATGATGGCGAAGAGGAGGGGGGAGAGGGTGCGCTGGAGGGTCGTCGTCATATTAGAGCTTATCAAAGCGGTTTGTAGGTTATGTTTACTGAAGATCACGAATTCGAGACCGCTTGTTACGCCGCCATTGCCGGAGCGGGAGGTTATTCCCGATGTTGAGGTTGAGGCTGATGGAGAGGAGGACGGACTTGGCGGGGAAGGGACCTTCGAGGATGAGGGGTTCAGTGAGATTAGGGATAGGGACAGGGAGCTGAGGCCGAGGGGAGCGGAGAAGGAGTATAGGATGAAGCGGACGGGATTGAGTCTACCATCTCTACCGAACCCAAGCGATATCTCGAGTTATTTGCTCTCGAAAGTCCTAACAGCAGACGACATCAAAGCACCGAACGCGCTACTGAACAAGACAGTTGGCTCAGCACAGTTGGCAGAGCTACTGCATATCTTGCAGCCGGTCGTGTACGCAATCGCGACGTCTCGGAGCAGGGATAAGAAGAACTGGCAGCCGTGGCTGCTAGGCTTGAGTATTGAGTATGCCGCTAGACAGCTGAGAAAGGATGGACTGAGGACGACGGCGCTGGAGAGGGAGCAGTGGGGAAAGAGGGGGTGGGCCATGGGCTGGTGGGCGATGCGTGGTGCGTTTTATGAGAATGTTACGAAGGGATTCTTGCATAGTGCTAGTGAGAAGTTACCGAGTTTGGTCAGTGGTGTATTGGATGACTATTTGTATTTGTGGGATGGGTATTACTTCAGTACCAGCTCGGAGTAATGTAGAATAGAGAAACGTACTTATTGCGGTGGTTAAATGTGTTATATCAGTCATAATGGAGCAGACTACATTTTTAGCCGCCTTATGGCTGCTTCATTGTATGATATACCATAACACGCTTGCTCCTCTCTTCATTGTCAAGCTTAGATTCAACACACTGAAGAGATGTTTCAGCATATGCCAGGCTCACAGGCATATTCATTCCTTCTCATCCTTCTCATCTCCAGTATCCAGTATCCTCTTATCGGTCTGCAGCTAGCCACAAAGTCCCAAAGAGCAATTCATGCGCCTGGTATAATACACCAATGATGCCACCATATCCGTAACCCACCCAGCCAAGCAGCAGCTCCTCCTTTCCCCAACTCCGTTCGTCCGTTTGCAAATCCAAGATTTCATGTAACATCTGTCATATCCCGCGCCACATACAATACACCCCATCCACCCTAGCGATTCTGACCTTGCATTTGCTGCTGTTGCTGGCTCATATTCTGCATATTCTGCGCCATTTGCTGTTGAGCATTCTGCTGGGCTTGTTGCTGCATCATCATCTTTTGCCGCAGTAGATCGTTCTGGAGTTTTTGCTGAGAATTTGGATCTTGCATCTGGCCTTGATTTTGACCTTGACCTTGGTTTTGACCCTGCTGCTGTTGCTGTTTTTGTATTTGCGCTGCGGCGTGTTGTTGCGCCTGCGCTCTTAGCGCTGGATTGCTCCCTTGCATTTGAGCCTCTTTCTTCAGATCCACCCCTGGAAATAATGCCTGCAACTTCTTATATTGCTCTTTCAAGACTTCGGCTCTATTGTAATCATCTTCAGGCTTCTTTTCTTCCGGTTTCTTCTCGTCCGATTCTTCTTTCTTCGAATCCTGCTTGGGTGAAGCTGCTAAGGCTGATTTGGCAGTGAGAGGTGGCGCGGTCATAGTTGCGGGATGGCGTGGAATCTGTGAATCTGGTTTGTGTGATCGATCGGCTATAGCAGCGAGATATGCCAAGTTGGCTTGTAGTCGGCGCATACACCTACTTATCATTAGCTCCTGAATTCCTCAACAGTCGTAAGAAATCATACTCGAAATAGTCCCTCGATGTCGGCTTGGCCTTTTCAGTCTTTTCTTTCTCGGCCTTATCTTGTTCAGTCTTTTCCTTGTCCCCTCCCTCCGGTGAAGTAGCTGCTGGTGCTGATTCTTCCTTCTTCGCTTCAGCCTGAGCAGCTTGCGCCGCTTGTATCTTCATGACCTCCAACAAGAGTTCTCGATTGATTTCCAATAGGAGTGTCACTCTTTCCTTCTCTCGCGACTCTGAGTTGGGACTCAATGGAGTAGCCATAGCCTGACCAGTACTTGCGCCTTGGGCGCCAGGTGGAAAGTTTGGTGTTTGAGGTGTGAGGATAGTCCCGCTTTGAGCTTGCTGCTGATTATTATTTGGTGTTTGTAGGTGCGCCTGATTTGATTGCTGAGGAGGTGAAAACTGTGACTGTGGACCGGCGTTTGGAGGAGTATTATGAGGTGCACCTGCGAAGGGCGAAGGTCTTGGACCAGGCTGTGTTGGAGTTGAAGAGGGAGGAGGTGGCTGCATACGCTGAACCTGATGCTGAGGATTCATGTTCATCGAGTTCATTGGGAAGGGAGGCGCACCCGTCGTCGGGGGCATGAAGTTCGGTGCAAGGTTGGCCGGCGTTGATGTAGGTATATTACCCCCGTATGGGGAGCTCGAATATGGGGTCTGATATGGAGGCACTGTTTATGAGAGGCTTGTCAGATATGTTTGCTTCAAACAAGGCAACACAGGCACGGGATGATGAACATGATTGGAAGCTTGACATTGCGTCTCAAGCTTAACTTGGTGGGCAGGCTGAACAGCACTGATGTATGCGGTAGGAGCAAACTGTCTGCTCTCAAACGGAATTTCTGCACCGTAGGCAGGTCGTCGGAGGAAAGATGAGGAGGGAATGTTCGGGGTCAGCTCTGTGTGCAACATAACATACCGTGTCCGCCAGCCATCTGCGCCATACCGTTATTCTGCATCATCCCCATTGCACCCGCGTTCCCACCCATGCTAGGTCCCGGGGCGCCAGGGAATTGGGACTGAGGATGTCCTTGCCCAGGACCAGCGCCATACTGCTGTGGATTATACATCATGTGCTGAGGTTGACCCAACTGTTGCTGCTGGTGTTGCTGCTGTTGATGCTGTTGGTGGGGGTGATGGGGCGGTGGAGGGGGGCCATTGGGGTTGAAGGGCGAAGGACTGTTGCTGTTTCCCGGGCCATATCCATAAGCAGGCGCATACATGGTCGGTTCAGAGCAGGCGCAACAGGCAAGAGGGAGACGGAAGATATGAGAGATGAGATCGCGGGAGGGATCGATGGTTGATCGAGCCTATAGGACGCCCGCTGGCATACTGGTTTGCTTGTGCGCCACAAACGGGGGACAGGGAATGCGATCACAGAGAGCTGTATCGAGTAGAGCTGCGGCTGTGAGCGAGGAAGAGGGCTCGGGACAGGCAAGACAAGGCAGCTGGCAGGTGTCCAAATGTGGTGTGTCGTGTCGTGTCGTTCAAGGAAGGGCAGATGCAAGGCCAAGGGTGGCTTCGGTTATGGTTCCTGCGGTTGGGATTTCATGCGGGTCCAGCACCAACGAGGCGAGCCGGCAGGGGTGGATAGACGACATTGCAACGCTAGGCGTCTTGAGTGGGTGGGCTAAGACCTCAATTATTGCACTAGGGATGCATGACATGGCTATCAATCACTATGTTAATGAGAGGAAATATTGATAATTACTTGATTGGAGTGATTGGCGTTGTCTAGGATTATTGTCACAATGATAGGACGTCAACAGACCAATGAGATGATGAGGATCATGACGAGGAACTGAAGCCAATTGATATCCAAAAAGCAATACAGATGCTTGAGGATTGGCTCGAGAAGGAAACCTGGAGGATAATCATAATTATGAAGATGGCTGGTCTTCATTCAAGTGATACCTAGAGTAGTACCTAGGTACCTCGCTTGGTCAAAGAGGATGTAAACAATTGACTCGTCGCTTCACGCACAATACCAACCAGTAAATGCACCCAATGCCTCTTTTGCGGATCCAAGGTCATCAATTAATCTATACTTCATATATGTACAATGCACTCATCTTCTTCTCTGCCGCCTCTCAATTTCCTCCTTCATCTCCTTCTTGATCCTCGTAATAGTCCCACTACCCCCATACACGAGCGCCGTATAAACCTGCGCAACGCTCGCACCCGCATTCAGGATTTCCAGAGCCTGCTTCCCATTCGTAATACCGCCTGTCGCAAAGATAACTTTCTGTTCATGTGGCTTACCACTAATGGCGTCCTTGACACCAGAGACTGCCGCAGAGATGGCGCTCGAAACAACTTCCTTGGTCGATTCTGCCTTGTCGGCAATATTAGCACCGGGTTCATCGCCAGAAGGTAAACCGCTGACGGGTTTTGCAGGTGTCTTCTCTTCCGGTTTGGGTTCTGGTGGTGGGGCTTGGTCGAGAAGTTGTCGGTATCGCTTTACAAGCCCAAGAGTTCTTTCGAACATGTGTGGGCCGGACAAACCTCCCTTCTCGCTGAGAATTGCTTTCTCTTTGGCTGTCAAAGGGAGGTCCTTGGGAAGAATATTGTCTCGTCGATTCGTGGTGTTACCAACTATAACTCCATCCACGCCGCTCTTCCAAATGGCTTCTACAATCCCCTCAATCTGCTCATCCTGGTCTTCGTCTGGGGAGACTTTAACCATAACTTTAGGCGGCGATTTCCTCTTCGCTGATTTTGCTGCTCCAACTACACCTTCTAGAATCCTAGTTAAAGGTTCTACCCTCTGCAGTGTCCGTAAGCCTGGTGTATTCGGACTGCTGACGTTGACGACTAAAATGTCCGCATAAGGAGCCAGCCTCTCAACGCAGTACACATAATCTCTCTTAACAGCCTCAATGTCATCATCCCTCGTCTCCTTATTCTTAGCAACTTGCACCAAGAGCATCTTCCCCTCCGTCAAACTTCCAGGCGGCACACCCGCTCCACCATTGAGCACAAACTCTTCCGCATCATCTCCAATGCCATATCCACTATGGAACGCGAAAGCCCGTACTCGTTCCCGTAGCGTCCTAGCCATATCATCTGCTCCCTTTGAATTCAACCCATACCTATTGATCATCGAATTCCGACTCGGCAATCTAAACACTCTCGGCTTCGGGTTTCCATCCTGCGGCAATGGCGTCGTTCCACCAACCTCGACAATTGCCGGACCAAGAGCAAATAACGCATCCGGAACCTCAGCCAACTTGTCTATCCCTGCCGATGTCCCAATTGGATTCTGCAGCTTCTGTCCATAAACAACAACACTCAGATCCGCCGCATCTTTCTTCGAGCTCCGTTCCCTGGGGTGCAAGTTCAGAGAATATAGAGCTTTGAGTGCTTTGGTACCAGCATGATGCGCTTCTTCTGCATCAGGATATATCCACCGCAGAGTAGGAACCACGAGCCATTGGTGCACGCTCGCTCGCGTGTCGGTAATATATAGGTAGCTGAATACTGCGAAGAGGGAGAGTGATGTGCCGTAGAGCAGGTTCTTGAGTCTGGTAACAAGGGAGCTGGCTTCTGCTGCTGTTGAGGTGGACGCGGGGCGAGAAAACTGGACGGCGGTGCGCGGGAGGAGGTTTGGGCGGGCTTGAGAAAGGATAAGGCGTCGTGCTGGGGCTTGCGAGAACCGCAGGAGACGTAGTGAGGTGGGCGCCATGGTTGAGAGCGCAATTGAGAGATTGATGCTCTTCAATTGAAAGTTGAACCAGGTACACCTGATGTTTCTCGAAAGCTGGGCACAGAGCTAGCCAATAGCGGGGCGCTAAATCGATTACATAAGTTTCCATCTGCATCCGCAGCCTCGTGTTACCCCTCCATCTCTCCACTAAATCCATCCTTCAACAGTGGAAATCACAAAAAATGGCATCCCAATTCGGGAACCCCGCAGATTTACTCCCAGTCCACTGGAAGTCTCAAATAACGGCCTGGTTCGCAGAAGACACGCCCTCCTTCGATTATGGCGGTTTCGTCGTCGGCGACAGCGAACGAACAGCCACCCTGTACGGGAAATCGCCGGGAGTCCTAGCAGGCGTACCATTTTTCGACGAGGTTTTCGCACAGGCTGGATGCACAGTTAAATGGCATCTCTCAGAAGGATCTATAGTCGATCCTGGCTCCGCCGGAAAAATAGCAGTAGCTACCGTCACCGGCCCTGTACGGAAACTGTTACTGGGTGAAAGAGTTGCGCTGAATACATTAAGTCGGTGTTCTGGGGTAGCGACGAAATCAAGAGCAGTGGATGAGCTGGTTAGGAAGGCTGGGTATAAGGGGATATTAGCTGGAACGAGGAAGACGACTCCTGGGTTCCGACTGGTGGAGAAGTATGGGATGTTGGTTGGAGGCGTGGATGGACATCGTCATGATCTATCAAGCATGATCATGCTGAAGGATAATCATATTTGGGCGAAGGGCAGTATCACTGAGGCTGTGAAGGCGGCGAAATCGGTGGGTGGCTTTGCTTTGAAGATCGAGGTCGAGGTGGATAGCGAAAAGGACGCTGACGAGGCGATCGCGGCGGGGGCAGATATCATTATGTTGGATAATTTTGATGGTGAAGGGTTAAAGGTTGCGGCACAGAGTATAAAACAGAGATGGGCTGGTAAGAAGGAGTTCTTGCTCGAGTGTAGTGGAGGGTTGACAGCGGAGAATGTTGGAACCTATATCAATAATGGTAACTCTACACCCCTTGTTTATCCTTCCTCGCTAATTCTGGCCTCAGATATTGATATCATCTCGACGAGTTCCATACACCAAGGCGTGCCGCATGTAGACTTCTCACTCAAGATAGATCATGCGCCTTAGTCATCAAAATACCACGACAAATGCAAATGAGTCTCTGCAAAAGTCTGATTCATGTCAATGCTTTTGCAGTCGCTTTGTCTGCCCATCAAGATTACGCGATATCGAAGTATTTCCCGTCAAGAAAGCACCGCAAAGAAGCTTTTGTATAATCAACCATTCACTCCCAGCATTCATCACCATCATGGTATCATAGCAATCATCCATCCGATGATTTCCTCATCCCCGTTTTCCCCCCGCACCCATGTCTCTCAAAGGAACGCCCCACCCTATCTCAACGCCACCCGAGCGAAGGTTGGGAGAACGAAGCTGGCCTTGTGAATATCAGAGCTGTAGTATCTGCAAAGCTTCTCCTCCTCCTCGACGGTCCAGCTGCGGACTGGGGTCTTGAGATCGCGCTCGGCATCCTTGCAACAGACCATGAAGCCGATCTGGCCAGATGGGTAGGTGGGGATGGTGGTGTAGGCGTATTCGACGTTGGGGAAAACCTCCTTGCAGTCTTTCTTGAGCTTGGTAATCATTGGAAGGTGGAGCCATTGGTTCTCAGCTAGTGGTGCATGTTAGTAAATTATCTTTCAGAAGTATTGTAATTGATTTGAATTTTCAAAGCAATGTTACTGCGCAGAACTGAAAGCAGAAATAATGCAACAGCAGCGAGCAAAATACTGGGAAATCAAATCTGGAGACGTGGCATGAAGACGCTCGCAGAGTTCCCTGTTTCAATTGGAGAACAGAAATAGATTCGAGAGTAGAAGAACCACTTGGCCCCGCAGACGAAGGAGAACGTACAACCTTGAGTGGTAATGACACCTCCTTCCTTGAGAGCACCGAAGAGCAGCTCGAAGTATGGCTTCTGGAACAAGCTCTCCGCTGGTCCCTCTGGATCAGAAGAGTCGGTGATGATAACATCGAATTCGTTCTTGTAGTCATCCAAGAACTTGAATCCATCTCCAACGTGAACCTTAACTTTTGGGTGCTGATAGCTGATGGCCATGCCTGGGAGGTACTTCTTGGATAGACGGATCACGGCCTACAGATGTTTGGTCAATCTTCCTTTCTTTCTTCAATTCCGTTTTGTAGCTTAGCCCACCTCATCGATGTCGCACAAAATAGCCTCCTCGACACAGTCGTGCTTGATGACCTCGCGGAGAACACCTCCATCACCACCGCCAATGACCAAAACCTTCTTTGGGTTCGGGTGGGAGTTCATGGCAAGGTGGGTTATCATCTCCTGGTATGCGAACTCATCACGCTCAGTGCATTGGATGACATTATCGAGGACGAGAACGGTTCCATAGTCGGTGGATTCGAAGATGAGGACGTCCTGGTACTTGCTCTTCTCGTGGTGGATGACATTCTTGACCTTCAAAGTCATGGCTTGGCCTGGCCACATGTCGGAGATCTCGCGGAACCAGCCATCTGGAGAGAGGTGCAAAGTTAGCAATGGCGGTCAATGTGCTAACGGGTATTCTTTGGAATGGTTGCTGAGGGGTCTCGACCGCAAAGCCATTCGCAAGATGTAAGACTTCTAGATCTTGTCCCTCCATCATGATCTTGAAGATCATCAATCCTTCTGGCAGAGGGAAGACATATTTCCTAGGAAATGGTGGAGTGACGTAGGGGAAAACTTACCCTTGATGGTGGGGTGAGTGATTTCAGACATTTTGGAAGAAAGTGTTGAAAGAGAGTGTTTTGGGAGGGTATGTAATGTATTAGAAGAGAGACTGAAAAATCTGAAGATGTACTGTGGAAATTGACGAAGAGTTGTTCGGTATGAAGAAGGTATTGGGAAGGAAGAGGGCGAGAAGAAGGATATGGAGGGGTAAACGAGGCGATTCACGGGATGCATAAAAAGTGAATTTTTTCTGGTGATAGTGGTGCAACTGCAGCATGATTTGCAGCCCGAAGTTGCAGCCGGGCAAATCAGAAGACGCCCCTGCAGCGGCTGGATCCGCTCACTGGGTCTCAGGGCCATGGTGTACGAACAAAAGTGGGACATCCATCTTGTTGTGCTTTACCCCTCCAAATTGTAACCAAGACGGACAACATATCACACATTTCAGCTTGTGATGAAACGAGATACTTCTTCCAGATAAACTAGAGCTGCTGATAAATCAAATAAAAGTGTGTCTATCGTTTTGATGTACTACCACACTCTTGTGGCTTTGCAAAGACCTCATAGATGGTTTTCAAGTTGTGTTGCTAAGTAGGTACAAAGTTAATCCTGGGCTGTCAGTCGTAGCCTTGCCTGCGGTCTCATTTTGTCTCGCCCAAATAGGGAAGGTCTCGAATGGTTTTCATTCATATCCCCTCCCGCCGACTTGAGCTGGAGCCTCGTCAGCTAGCCCCACGCAAGCTGGACATTCCTCCACCTCGAAGTATCATCTAAACTTCACTGAGCTATTCTGCGCCCTTGCCAAGATAGCAAACACTCTCTGGGCCTCGACATAAGCTGCTGCTGCGCTGCATCTATCATGGACTTCAATAGCTCGTCTCCCTTCCCAGAGGGAGTCATATCCTTCCTGGATACAGACCTGTACAAGCTCACGATGCAATGCGCCGTTCTCAGATATTTCCCGAAAGTCGAAGTCACGTACGCTTTCAAGAACAGGACTCCAGAAAAGAAGCTATCACGAGAAGCTTTCATCTGGCTGCAGACTCAAATCAACAGTTTGTTCCCCTCTGCCTGGTCCACTCCGGGACCGGATGACTAACTGCGCAAACAGAGCTCGGAAACATCGCACTGTCAAACGATGAACTGCGCTTTCTCCAATCCACGTGCAAGTACCTGAATAAGCCATACCTCGATTTCCTCAAAGACTTCCGACTGAATCCCCGCGAACAAGTCATAGCCTCGTTCACGGCCGATAACGACACAGGAAGTGGGAGCGATATTGGAGAATTGGACCTAAAGATCAAGGGACTATGGGTAGACACGATTCTCTACGAGATACCCCTTCTGGCTCTAACCAGTGAGGCCTACTTCAAGTTCATGGATACAGATTGGACATATGATGGTCAGGAAGATAAGGCTCTAGGCAAGGGGATGCGCCTATTGGAGGCAGGCTGTGTCGTCTCAGAGTTTGGCACACGACGAAGGAGAGACTACCATACGCAGGCGTTGGTATTCCGTGGTCTTGTCAGGGCAAAGAAGGAGGCTGAGGCTAAGGGCTTGACTGGTCAAGTCGCTGGAACAAGTAATGTTCATTTGGCTATGAGATTTGGAATACCTCCAGTCGGTACCGTCGCACATGAATGGTTCATGGGAGTTGCAGCTATCTCCGGAAATTACGAGGCGGCTACCAAGGCTGCACTGAGTTACTGGGTTGGTTGTTTCGGGGAGGGAGTTCTGGGAATTGCTCTTACAGACACATTCGGCACGTCGATCTTCCTAAGAGCCTTCAACGAGCCTATTGGTGAACTGCCAAAGCCAGCGCTACCAGATGCCACAGACGAGTCAGATGCTGCTCCACCGAAGGCTTCCACCAAGACTTTTGCAGAGGTGTTCAATGGCGTTCGGCAAGATTCTGGAGACCCAGCCAATTTCGTCAAGGTGATGCGAGAATTCTACGACAAGGCTGGCATCACATCGAAGAAGACAATCGTCTTCTCCGATGCCTTGAATATTGATCTGTGCCTTGAATACAAGAAGATCTCAGAAGAAGCTGGATTCAATTGTTCGTTTGGTGTTGGGACGTTTTTCACGAATGACTTTCTGCATCTCAAGACCGGAAAGAAGTCAACTCCTCTCAATATTGTCATCAAGTTGAGCTCGGCTGCTGGAAACCAGGCGATCAAGATTAGTGACAATATTGGCAAGAATACTGGTGATCAAGAGACGGTCAATAAGGTGAAGAGGGAGCTTGGATATGAAGAAAAGGATTGGAAATTGGGCGACGAGGCGCACAGATGGGAGAAATGAGGCAGGATATCGGGAATGATGGGTCGCATTTATCGGCGTACTTGGATTTAGAGAGCCCGCAGCTGTAGCTCGCCGCTACCTTGCTCCGGAGGCATTTCTACAATACCCAAGAGAGTTACTCTTCTTATTCCTAATGTGCTAAATCGAAATATGATATTGACGCGATGTGCAACAAAGTTACTTTGGCAACTTTGGTGGGGGGCTGCGAGGCTGACACGTCTCTATGCAAGGCTGTGAAACTGCTGTCTTGGCGCGGTCATTTCGTGACCCCTGGATCCAAAGCTTCATGAAAATCATCAACATCAACCAGGACGGCTTTCCCCATTAACCTCTTTAGACGCAATGCTCGAATTACACGTCTGGGGTCCGGCATTTGGCCTACCTTCAATTGACGCCCACTGTCTAGCAGCCATAGCATATTTACAACAAGCAGTTCCACGCGGAAAATGGCAACTCATAGCGAGCAGTGATCCAAGCCTCAGCCCCTCCAGTATGTGTCCATTGTGCTCATAGATCCTTTCAAACTAATCGTACTTCAGAAAGTCTGCCTGCGTTACGCAACGGGGATATTTGGATTGGAGGTTTCCGCAATATCTTCCACTATGTCGCGCAATTTTCTGCGGGGGAATGGATACTTGATGCTGGGTTACCAGAGCAGGAGAGTGCGGATTGCATTGCGTATGTTTTGCACCACCTCTTGCCTAAACATGTGAATAAGACAGATAGCTAACAACAGCGCAACTCAGATTCTCCTCATTGGTTGAATCTCACGGCCAACCCCTCCTCGACCTCTCCCTCTACGTCTCCTCCCAAAACTACACCACTACAACCCGTCCCCTCTACAACACCATCCAACCCATTCCCCTCCCCTACCTCACACCACCCTCCCTACGCGCCGCCGCCAAAATCCGCACCTCACACCTCGGCCTCTCCTCCCTAGACATCGACACCGACGCCCAAGACACCACCGAACCATCTATCATTCCTGCCAGCCTCCGCCGACCCAAAAACACCGTCTCAAGCCTACTCGCCAAATCCCCAGAGACAAGCGCACAGATCCGTCTCACTGCCCTCGCAACAGATTTCTTCGAACCGTTGCAGCACCTCCGCGGAAAGAAAGCCTTCTTCGTATCAGACACGCAATTCTCGAGCTTAGACTGTCTGGCCCTGGGATATCTGGCACTGATGCTTGTCCCGGACCTCCCACAACCATGGCTATCCCGTACCATGAAAGAGAAATTCCCGAGTCTGTGCACCTGGACCGAAGAATTACGGGAGACGGTCTTTGGAAAAGAGAAAGTCACGTTAGAAGACGCGTTTCTCGTTTCGAGTAATGACACGGAATTGGATGCGCGGTTGAAGAGATTGAGGGGTCGAAGCCACCTCCCGTGGAAACCACCGTATAATCGGGGCGCTTTGGATGTTGGAGGGGTGTTTCTGTCAAGTCTGGCGGAATCGATACCGGTTGTTGGGCCGCTGAGTAAGAGTACGAGGATGAAGCCGCATGGGAAGGGGAAGGAGGATGAGGTGCAGGGGACTTCGTCGTGGAGGTATTTGGGACTGGTGGGGAGTGTGATTACGGGGTTGGGGATGGGTATTGGGTATATGCTGCATCATGGCATTATATCAATTCCGGGGGAAGCGTCCGAGATGGAGAGGGAGAGGCAGCGGCCGAGTGATCTGGGACATCTCGGTGAGGCTTTAGGGTTCTATGGTAACCATACGGATGTCATGGCTCAAAGGCAGCGAGCCATGGAGAGTGAGCCGCATGGAAAACCGGTTGTGGAAGTTGAGGTTGGTAGTGGGATGATTAGGAGTACGGAGACTGTATCATGATCGCTATGGAATGAATGAAGAAATGAAAGTACGCCTCTCAATTGACGTTTCCATTCCATACACACCTTCCTCGCTCTCTCAATCGCTTCTCCAGCTCTAGCTTCCACACCAAAGAAGATTCTGTACTGCTGCTATTGTCTCTGGCTGTGCTGCCCAGATATGTGATATAAGATTCGACATTCAAGCCAAGGGGATATAAACGGCGCCTGAGGTTTAATCGCAGAATTAGCTTGGATGATTGATATATTTGTGTCAGTGAGAATTGCAAAGCCGCGAGAACTAGGTGATCACTGGGAATGTTTCAGTATTCAGATCACTCACCGTACTTCAAACATGCGATTGTATTGATACGCATTTATTCGCTTTCAAGTAATAGTCCGTCCCCTCTGTGAAGCTGAGAGGCCTCGCTTACATATGTAGATCAACAAACCTCGCATCAGTTCGGCATTCACTATCGGCACCCCCTCCCCACTTTGTTACGAACGGACACGTACAAAAGCTAGGTGCACACACGGAAAAAGAAATTCCAGATGCTCTGCCATGTTTGGTTGAAACATATGAAAAAATAGCGTGTTTTTCACAATAACTTGTGAACGGTGCATCTCGAAAGACGTAGTAGCCACCGTATATAATTCTATGTCTAAACCACTTCCACACCCGGTACTGACGGATCTCCTATCTTATAGAGCAGTATCCAAAAAAAAAAAAAAAAAAAAAAAAGCAAGAAAAAAAAATTATTTCTATGAACAGAGTGGGACTCGAACCCACGCCACTTTCGTGACCAGGAGATTGTTGCTAAGGGAAACCTTAACCTGGCGCCATAACCAGCTCGGCCATCTGTCCAGTTGATGGAAGAGGAAGATCTCTATCTTGAAATATGAATGTCGTGAAAATTTCGCAAAAATTATTTGTGGGATTATCTATGGGGCGATATCACGTGGGGAACCACTATGTTTCGGAGATGATTTTGTGGGTTTTGGTAGGTGGGTTCTGCTTTCACGTTTGTATTTCTTAGTAGAAGGCCGTTGTATCCAATATGCCGGAAGTGAAAAGGTCTTTTCTATTTACTGTTTCGTTGTCAATGTCTCGCGATCAGTGAGCTGATCTCTTCAGTGCTTGGCGAGCCTCGGTAAGCGCCCAACCAAAAAATGTACAACAATGTAAACACTTTGAGCTTTCAAACGTTCCTGGCAATCCCAGATTCAGACCATCTTCTCCCTTCTATAAATTCTTACCTTGAATGGAGCGAAACAACACCATGCAGCAGTCCGAAATGGAAGCTTATAACTATAAGTTTAGGTTCATCGGCATGTCTCGCTTCCCTTCCCAAATCAACCACAATGACGGGGCAAAAACCGTACTCTAGTTTGGAATGATAAGGATGACTTGTATCATAATCCATCCCCACCAGCATATATAACCCTTGTGATATCTATTTGGACTGCGATCGTCGGTATCCAATATCTGCAATCGGATTTTTGCAATTCGCAGTTCCCATATACTTGTATGTGATGGGCTCCGACGATGTAGCTTGACTTTAATGGGTTTAGTATGAATCTATCTAGCTGCCAGTCATCTTTCTGCTAAGGAGATATCAAATTCCGGAACGCTGGGAAGGAAATACTTGCGAAATCCTTCAGAGAAATTCTTCGGGGCCGTTTAGTGATAGCGCATGCACTACAGCGTGTATCGGATTTGCGAATGCAGTGGGCATTAGAGGCAGCAATACTCGAAATTTGAATCCTAGGGCTTATAATGTGCTGTTGAAATAAGAGCAGGATGGGCTGAGGAGTCATGTCTCGCTTATTTCATTGTAGAGCACTTGTAACGAAATAAACAAACTATTCCCGTCAATCCTAGGTTGATCTAGCCTAATGGGAAAGAGCGCAAAATAAACAAAAATAGCCAAACGACTATATTTGTCACGGGAAGGTACCAGTCGGTATCAGTTAGTTGGAATTAGTCAGCACCACCCTTCTTAGGGCTGGTTACGTAGAATAAATACAACCCAGACTTCTCACACTTTTTGAATTGGAACCTTGACAATATTCAGCCAAAGTTGCGCTGCCCCTAGTAGGGATAAGGTGCGTGTGGCCGAGAAGTAGATCTTTTTTTGCACTTTTCTTCTTTGTTTACACGAGAAATTTAATAATAGTCTAACGGGCTTGGGCTGGATTTCTCTTTTTTTTTTGTGACGTTTCATTTTACTAAGCATTTTAGCTTTCCAGAATTGTTATAGTAGAAGTTCTAGTAAGGTGAACTACTATATCTCTATTCCCGATTAGCTCTCGAAATCAGCATCGTCGACCATTTATACTCTACATTACAATCTTCACGGTACTAAGGTCTTTTCTACTGTCACCGATAGCCACCGAGTGACTTTCTCCTCGCGCATATATGCCTGAATGTTATAGATGGCTTGGTTACGTGCCCTTTGAGAACGAAGAAAGAGATACCAGACCCCCAATACCAAGAAAGTCAATATAACAGTGGCTACGAGCAAAATCTAGGAATGACTTGGGATTTAAAGACCGTGCTCTTGGAAATTGAAAAAGCTTACGTTGAGAATAGACTGATCAAAAATCATTAATCCTAACCTCAAGCCGTTTCAAAGTATGAAGACACTGCAAAATAACGCTTGGGCAGGCTCTTACAGAGATAGAGGTTCTGGTAGAAAGGACATAGTAAGGACTACAAATGTAATCATCGATGAGGTATCACGGAGCATTTGCTGGGCTACCTTAGCAGTGACATCGGCAATTCTGGTATTTATTCGATTTTCAAACTGCGTCGCAAGATGAAAGAGCTATGGGTTCGTCACAACAGGGAATCAATGCAAACGAGGTTCTAACTTACAAGATTGATTTGATTTTGGGTTCGATTTCTCTGGATAGTAGCCCAACGCCGATAGCGCCTCGCTCTTCCCAGCAGAAGCTGGAGCGAGTCATCGACGACTCTGTAGAAGTTTATCCTCCTGCCAGCAGATTCCGGATCTTGAGCCAAGATTTCACTCCTATCAGCTGGCTCCAAAACGGCTTCATATCTTCTCAGTAGGAATTCGAGGTTCTCTTCAAAGGTATGAAGATTTCTGAGAGAACGCTCGCAATCCTGCAAGTGTCTATGAAGTCTGCGAAGAGCAGCATTCGGGTCTAACTCGGGAGTCTGAGACATCGTGTCACGAAGTTTAAGGTATAAAGAAATTGTTCTCGTAACCTCTGCCTTAGTGATGATACCGAATGCTAGAGAATCGTTGGAATGAAATCACATTCCAGTTGCCGATGCTTCCAAACCGATTAGAAGAATAGTTCGTAGCGAATACGAATTTCCTCAATATATAAGGAATAGCTGCTATACTTGTTAAAAAGCTCTTCGTTATGAGTAACTTGTTATTTCTATAGGGATAGGGAAATATTCCCCTGAAGCAGGCTTCGCTAATCAAGCTACTGTGAAATACTATCCCATCCAGGGAATCAAGCCAGCCAGCGATTCGTAAATAGCTCATTACTATAATCATTGTTTCCTATCTGGTCACCCCGTGATAGAACACCCAGTGTTTCTTCAGTATAATTATAACTTAAGAGATTTAATGATACAAGAGAAGCATGAAGCATTCGTCGTTTTGCATTGGCCGAAATTGTTTGTAACTGAAGACACGGAGGTTTATGCAACTTGTGCAGTTTCACAGTAACGGATAGCTTACTAAGCTTCAACCTTGCTTTGCCCACATTACTTTCTCCCGGATGGTTGTACAAATTACCTCAATTGCTATCTTTAGTAATTATTACTAAACTAATAGATATCCAAACTTTTTTGCTATTACAAGCTATATAGCTGGATATGTATTTGCATCTGTGTTGTGCACCCCTCAGCGACTTATTCACATTGAAACTTTGGCAAGTATGTTATTAGGGACAGACACAAGCGATCCAACTTACATTGAACTGGATAGCCCTCAAGACGCTTCCGCTTCCCAGGATTCGTAAGACTGGTGGTATGCTTCGACTAAATCACGCTCAAGCGTTAGAAAACTTGTCACAAGGGGCAGAGGCATATGATCTCAGCTCACCGTTATTCGTACAGGTCTGACACTGCTCCATTCCGGGTAACTTGAATTCGGTACAATGCGGATTTTCGCAGGTGTCTGGTATCCCAGATTATTAGATACCTGCAACTTTCTTGGTTCAGAGGGGTAGTCATTGAGGCTAGAATGCGTACGCTTCTTGCAGTAACTCGAGGCCTTGAGCTGCTTTGTACCTCCAGCTGGGGTCCAATACTCACGCAACTGAACGTTGGGGCATGTTGAGTTATGGCCATTGGATGCCTGACAACCGTTCTTTGAAGGCATTGAGTGATGCTATAGGCTTGGATAGTTTGATTAAAGAAAGTTTTTTAAGGGCAACCCCTAGTCTGGAAGTTGATGCTGGTGTGCTGGAATGCCGGAGGTGATGTCCGCTAGATAACTACTGTATGACTTGGGCCTACGTATACAGTCATGTTAAAAGATAATGGGGCTCGAAGCTCGATTCCCATGCATATATGAATCACACAAACACCACTTAAACTGACATGAGTATACTTGTGGTCATGCTTACAGTGTGCTTCGATACAATTGGGCCTATAAACAGGGAACGAAGGCGTTGCCCAGTCTCCGTGTGTATACGGTAACACAAACACACCATGCCAAGTGCCATTGTTGTTATGCGCTATGTGTTCTGAGGTGATTGGCCATCTATTGATTGTCTTTTGGAAATGGAAAACCCAGCAGGCCTAGGCGCCCGTGGCGTTAGGCAATATATTATCAGAGGGCAATCGCGCGCAGAGAGATCCGCCGCAGCTGCAAGGCCTTGTCATCGTCGATCCTGCGCTCTCATATCGGAATGTACCTATCTGCAGCCATTACCATCATTTCGCTACGCACAACGATCGGCCGATCTTAGTATCATCTCTCGAACGTCGGCGATTGAAAGGCTGAGCAGGAAGGAGCGAGGATCGTCGTACGTGAAGAGGGTGGTGCATGACTTCGGATACAAGCTCTTTTCATAACTAGTTTAATCACGGGCTTAGGTGACTCTATTACTTTTTCTGTATTCATTCCCCTCTTTACATCCTTTGAAAGTACTACCTCTTAATAATTCTATTAAAAATAACTTTAATTAACTCAAAGTTTTTAACAAATTAAGATGCTACTTAAACTAACGGGTACCTTATCCCTTCGTCTGCTAAGACATTTGCCACCGCTAGAAGAATCTAAGCGGGAAGAAGTCATCTTTTAGTAGTCGTGAAGATGTGGTGAAATTGTTAATTGAAGTAGGCGAAGAAAAAGAAAAGAATCTAAAGAGAACGTAGAGAGATCGGTCCGACTCATTTCCATTTCCATATCGATCTCGATAAGGCATATACGACCTGGAAAAGAGTCAATGTGTGAGGAGAAGGACGAAACAAAAAAGTCTTTTAAGAAGATGTAGGAGGAAATCAAGGAAAGTAGACGTAAGAATGAGCTGAAGGTAGCCATGGAGAGCTTTGGTGCCCATAAAGGAGACAAGAATTACCAGGCGAACAACCTCTAGTTTGGCTTGAAGCTACCATTATTGCGCTAGAAAGGACCACCTTTTCATTTCAATAAGATTTTGACCATAACTAACTACCTTGCTTACTTCCTGTTCATGTATGTCTATTCAGTGAACTCAGTGTTATTTTTCGTTTCCGTGACCTTAACTATGGGGATCCTCTTTATGTGATCACCTCATTGTTGCAACGTCCCAGTCCAAATACACCCGAACCCAACCGATGGCAAAACAGTCCCTAAAAATCGTACTCCCACCCAGCAGCCGGTTTCACCGTTTTCATCCCAGGCGGACCATTATGATATCCCCCCGGAATTTGATAAATACAATCACACAACGTCAAGACAGCCTCCAGGGCTGCCAATCCATCTGCATGCCTGTTCTCAGCCAAAAGTTTCTGAACAGTATCGAGGAAACTCGGTTTGTCGTCCCAGTAATCTGACCAGCAGTTTTCTTCTCCGTAAGTCGAATAACAATGGCCCTTCACGACTCGCCTGTTCTTCAAGTCGAGCGTGATGATCACGCGGTTCGGCCAATTAGTGTATCCGCAAAGTGACACACTCTCCATTCGATCGAACATAGCTCGTGGTGTCTGGGAAATCCATGGGCGGAAGCGACGATATGTATTGTCATCTAGTCGTTCAAACTCATTGTGGATGAGCCAAAATTGATTTTGAGCATACCTATAAGTCACAAGCTAAATTATTTCTTGTAATGAGGGGGTTTTTTTCATCTTCTTTTTCCTGGGAGAAGTCGGAGAAGTAAACCGACTACTTACCATGACGGAAGAGATTCTTGCCGAAACGCATGGCACACACGCGAGATTGGAGGCTGTTTCGGTCGATTTCTTCTGTCGTCTCGGCGAACTTTGTGCGGTGAATTCTTGTGAATAGTGAATATATCGCGAGGACTGCCTCTCGTATGGCCCCGATCCTCTTGCACTCGACCGATCATAAAAGGGCGTTCGACGATGACCACAAAAGAGAAAATGAGAACTCGAATTTCAGAGGAGAGGTCTAGGAGTGGAAATGGTGGGTTCGCGAGGTTTTCTGGCCTCTTTAAACGTCGCGGGGCTGGTTTGTTTTTGGATTTTCGAGGAGGCATGGCTGATATGCGGGTTGAATGAGCGTGAGGAAGGGCTAGAGAAGGGCGAGGGGTTAAATAATCTGGGGCGAGAAAATCGTCACATGGCACCGGGTAAATAGATATTCAAGCACAGCTCAACCAATTAGTGTTGGAGTAACACAATGGCCTGCTTTAGTGAGAATGTCATGAGGAAAGAGAAGGATGGCAATAGTTATCTCTATAGCTTTTCGCGATTCCAGAAATTTCGAAAATGTTGTTTTGAGCTTGTTATCTAGCTAAGTTGAAGTGCTACTTAACAAGTCTTATTGTTCATGGTCTTGGCGCTACAGACGCGATTGGCGCGTCCCCGCCAATCTCACTACCGACAGATTGCGGCTATTCAGATGGACAGATTCCTTGTCCTGAACTCAAACAATCATAGGAGATAAATTGGTCATGATTCTGCGGAAACCTCACACATAGGACTCTAGGCATTTGCCTATTACGATACGAAGATGGAGTTGCCCCTACTGAGATTGCTGTTCCTTCTCTGTACCTTTCTCGGCGTCACTGCATACACTCCTTTATCCGATGACACCCTTCGAAATCTCCCAGCGGCAGGCGCAGACTTTGATATAAAGACGGGTTCGATATTGGCGCCGATTCTGGTCCCTCGAGTGCCAGGAACGCCAGGGTCAACAGCTGTGCAGCAGCATTTCGTGAATTGGTTCAAGACGAATCTACCAAACTGGACTATCGAGTTTCAGAATTCTACTTCGACTACTCCTGCTACGGGGAACAAGCAAGTTCCATTTACGAATATTGTTATCACGCGCGATCCTCCATGGACGAAAGTTGGGGATGTGGGAAGACTGGCATTGGTTGCTCATTTTGATTCCAAGTTGTCTCCACCTGGCTTCATTGGCGCAACGGACAGTGCTGCTCCTTGCGCAATGATTATGCATGCTGCGCGTAGTGTTGATGAGGCGTTGACTCGAAAATGGGATGCTATGAAAGCGGAAGGTTCCAATGGTCTAGAGGAAGAGAAAGGTGTACAGATTCTATTGCTAGATGGGGAGGAAGCCTTCGTCAGCTGGACGGATTCGGATTCTCTGTATGGAGCTAGGTATGTATAGCATTTGTTGCATACTGGTTGTATGCTAACTTGCAAGATCTTTGGCAGAAGAATGGGAGGCTACGCCGCACGCTGCGATGTCCACATACCATTCTAGCTTAAGCTCCATCACTCTTTTTCTCCTCCTCGACTTACTAGGAGCTCCAAATCCGCATGTTCCTTCATATTTCAAAACAACACACTGGGCATATCAAAACCTGGCAAAGATTGAGTCCAGGCTTCGGGGCTTGAATGTCCAGCAATCGGCTGCAGGGAAACCCTTCCTTCCTGAAACCGAAAAAGGTCCGGACCAATTCAACGCTGCCTGGGGAGTACAAGACGATCACATCCCATTTATGGCTCGCGGTGTTGAGGTTCTTCATATTATACCCACTCCTTTTCCAGGTGTATGGCACACCATGGCAGATGATGCAGAGCATCTGGATATGCCGACTGTAGAGGACTGGGCAAGGATGGTTACTGCTTTTGTTGGAGAATGGATGGATTTGGAAGGTCATTTCCCGCCACCGAAAGCGCAGCCTCAAAAGACTAAGGAGAAGAGGAAGACTGAGCTGTGAGTGGCTGGCAGCAAACGATTTTGGGTCTCCAGCTGATTGTAATTTTAGAGATGGCATATAGAAGAATCGTGCCTTGAATGAATGAACATTTACTACTTTTACCGCGTTTCGCCTGCCGAATTATCATTTCATCTATCTGCCGTTTGATGGTATAACACAGAGGAGCTTCTGGTTTGCAGCACTGAGCACGGTGAGAACGCAGCTCTTTCTCCGCAGATCCTGCAGAGAGACTGCAAAACTTGAATTTTGATTTCTCTGCGATTCGTCATTCCGCCAGTTCTACGGGTCGATACGCACTCGTTTGACTCAGGACACAATCAAAGCACTTCTGTGGTGACTGCCTTTGCCACAGCACGATACCGAGACAAGTGGAACAATGTAAAATTCGGTTGTCAGTCCCGAGCTTTTGACGATCGGAAAATCTGCCCTGGTTCCAATAAGATCTTTGGAAAGCGTTGCGGTGACTGCCTTCAGATCGGAGACCCTCGAGAAGCGATTTGGACACACTTCAGTGAAAGTGAATCGCTCTTTACTCTGTTCTAGAACTCGGAAAGTGGAGACCAAAAGCACCTGCTCAGGCAGACCAATGTTCCCAATTTCTATGCCAAAGATTTTTAACATGCTTACAATTAGACTAGAGCGTAGAGCGATACCCAGAGCGGTGAATGACTGAGTTTGGAGATGCTCAAGTCTATTTGACATGGCTCGTCTTGGATTGAAAAGGTGCTCGTCTATCCGACCTACATAGCCCGGGATCGGCCAGATTCTCATGGCGCCTGTGGGGGGGATAACGCGAATAGAGCCTCGTATTCACAACTTTCAACTCAAGAAGTTGGGCTTTCACGTGCTTCAAAGTCACAAAATGTTGTTGTTGCATTTGTGGCGCTCGCTTGCCTCGGTGACTCGGTCAGTCACCCCTTTCTTGATCTCGTCCGTCCTCGTCCTCAGCCTAAAGTATTCCAAGACCCTTGGAACTTCCAGAGCCGAACAAAGATCCGTTGCCACCACCTGTGCCAACACCTGCATTCGGCCAACCACACAACTAATCATTGGCCACGGCACCACAATATAACCAAGATGCCGCCAAGTCCCTGAGAACGCGGGGTGCTGAGCAACTCCGCCATCTTGGCAAAAGCGGACAATAGTAAGCGGATTGGGGAGATGCAGAAATGATCACGATACCCGATCTTGAGATAACTGAATAGAACCATCCAATCTAGGCTTCCCTTTCGAGTCTCCCTGCAGCCATCCCTGTCAGAAGACCGCGTCCTTTCGTCCAAGTGTTACACATGAATTCGGGGAAGACCCAGATTCCTCTTAGTTTGCCGCTTTCGATCTCTGCCATGAGTCTTGGGTATTGGTTCTCCGGGTCTTGGATGCGTAGGTATTTATCGCCAAGGAGTCAATAATAAGTGTTCTCCTTGTGAAGATCCGGGGCGCCGCGGGATGGAGTTCGTGAAGACCCCGAGGCGGAAAGCCGAAATATGTGAAATATGAGGAGGGCCTCGCGCCTTTTTTTTTTTTGGTTTTGCTTTGTGGTTACTGTTGACGTCCTGCTACACGACTTTCATATTTGCTCAGTTCGGCTTCACCACGATGACGAAGCAGGAAGATACCGTGGGCGAGACTATCGCTCCAAATACCACTCGCGGCTCAGATGATGTCGCCTACGAGAAGGGAAAGCATGCTGGGAGCGGAGACATTGCTGCACAGCTTGTCGATACCGCCATCGCGGCTGATATCACTCCAGAGGAGGAGAAGGCCGTTCTGCGCCGCGTGGACATGTTCCTGGTCCCAGTCATGTTCCTGTCTTTTGCGTTTCAATATCTAGACAAGGCCTGCTTGACTGGTGCTGCTCTGTTTGGCATCTTGACTGATCTGGATTTACTTCAAGTGTATGTGGTCTGCAGGTTCCAAAGAAAATCAAAAGAAACTAATCTGGGCACAGCGACGTCAACGGTAGGACTGTAGTCATCAATACATCAAGATATTCATACGCTTCCTTGATTTTCTACTGGGGCTATCTTCTAGGCCGTAAGTATCTCTCTCAACTTAGACTTGACGATCTCGAACTGATGTTGCCAAAGTCCTCCCAGGTGTATACTTCGCTCAGCGCTTCCCCCTTGGCAAATACGTCTCTATCACGATGTTCATCTGGGGAGGCGTCACGGTCTGCACCGTCGCGGTCAACAGCTACGCCGGTCTCATGGTCCAGCGCTTCTTCCTCGGCTTCACAGAAGCCGGCATCGCACCCGCCTTCTCCCTCATCACGGCAATGTGGTACAAACGCCAGGAGCAGCCTCTTCGATACGCAATATGGTACTCATCTGTCGGTATCGGCACGCTAATCGGTACCCTCATTCTTTACGGTATTGGACAGATCAATGGTCCCATGCCTCCTTGGCGGTACCAGTTCATGATTATTGGAAGTATCACGTCGGTTTGGGGAGTGGCGCTGTGGTTCCTCCTGCCAGATAGTCCGCTCACGGCCTACTTTTTGACGAAGGAACAGAAAGTCGTTGCTGTTGAGCGTATGCGATGGGAACAGATTGGACTTGAGAACAAGACTGTTAAGATGGAGCAGATCAAGGAAGCGCTTACGGACCCGAAGACGTGGTTTTACGTCTCCATCACATTCTTGTGTAACTTCACTAATGGTGCGGTGACTGGATTCGGTTCGATCATAGTCAAATCTTTCGGTGTAAGTACTCACAACCTGGCAGCCATGCCTATATTCTGATAGTCGCATAGTTCTCCACTCTCCGCACAATCCTCCTCCTCGGCGGCGCCGGAGTCTGGGCCTTCGTCTTCCTCCTCGTGGGCGGTCTCATCTCCTGCTACGTCCGCAACACACGCACTCTGATCGCCATGTTCTGCTGTCTTCCGGTCATAACCGGCAGCACGATGGTATGGCAATCCGACAGCTGGACCTCGCGGAACTCTAACCGCGGCGTCCCCCTCTGGGGATTCTACATGATGGCCGTCTTCTCCACATCCTACGTCATGATCCTCGCGCTCATGGCGGCCAATACAGCTGGCCATACCAAGAAAGCCTTCACTGCCGGTCTTGTTTGGGCGAGTTATTGTATCAGTAATGGCATTGCGCCGGTCACGGTGTTGACGCAGGAGGAGAAGCAGCACTATCCGACGGCATTTATTATCATTCTTGTTTTTATGAGCTTGACGTTCCTTCTCTTATTTGCCTTCAGATTCTACCTAAACTCCTTAAATAGGAAGAGGGATGCGAATGGTGTGGCGAGTCGTGATGCTGCTGCCATGACTGGATTTAACGACACGACAGATTTGAAGAATGAGAATTTTAGGTTCCAGACTTGAGGCAGGGGAGGGATATGGGAGGTTTGAGAAGGAATATTAGTCATAATATCTCAGTATAGGATGATTTGTAGATGGTAGGTAGCTTTACATAGCAATTGATGCGATCAAACTCTACAAGAGTAAGAGCTTCATGCTGTACACAGTGGAATGATTTGTTCCAGCCGGTATCTTGTCATCAAACACCTCTGATCATTAAATTCCCGGCCTCGAACGCGGAACGAAATGTCGGGGGAATATCCGCAAAGTGCCTCAAACTGGGCTCTGCATAGACATCACTGTAACATCAACATTTCAGAACATAGGCCGAGGGGCCGTTTGTTCCCACGTATCCCGTCTGACGAGAAAAGCATGCACTTCAAGATCAGGAAACGGCTCGCTTACGACATCAACAAAAAGCGCAACTACAAATATGGCAGGAACCTCTATATTTCTAATGTCTTAAGTTGCGAAAGGTTCATAAAATCACGTAAAATCATAAACCATCAGAGCCTGTCTCCCAGCGCCCCCACCACCTTCCTTCAATACAATAACAACCTCATCATCGAACCCAACCCACCGCCTGCACCCTTCCATCTCATCCTCATGATCTCCGATTCTCATGTCGAGACTCTCCTTCCTCTGAACATGCCATTCCGCACTATCTCTATCTCTATTCCGCTCCTTCTCTCTATCATCTTTATTCCCCGTCGGTCTGACAACAACACTCTTCTCGACCCCCAACCGTCCCCTCTTCCTCAATCCGGCATTAAAGCCACTCGATGAAGCAGAACTACCACCTAGACCACCTTCTAGCTCCCACACTCGCAACTCGTTGCCTCGCGTCGAGACACTGACGGCTTTCCCTCGCGGCGTGATCTCGGCTGATGATACGGACGATGTATGACCCCAGAGCTTGGTGCCAGAAGTGATGCTTAGCGTCGAGGCAGTGGATGTACAGAGGTAGAGCGTCAATGTGTTGTCTGGATGTGTGGCTAGGATGTAAGGGTGTGAATAGGAGAGGGAGGTCGGGCAGCTAGTCTCGCTTCTAGAGCTACCTGCTGGGGAGTTTTCAGAAGTGGAGACTCTAGATGGTGATGATGTGCTCGTAGGGGCGAGGATGGAAGTGAATCCTTGTGGCAGGGCTGATGTGAGGCGTGAGAAGATCACGCTCCCAGTTGTGAGAGAGAGGTGCAATTCCTGGAGGCCGACGGTATAGCCTGAGGTGTAGGTTCGAAGGGTGTAGGCGATACTTGCTATGAGCGTAGTTGGTGTTGTACGGATTGAGAGGGAGAGCGGTGGCCAAGATGTGTGGGATTTGAGGGATGCTAGGAGACGTGGTTCGCTTGGCCGATCCTCTGATGCTGGCACTTCTTGGTCTCCTTGATGAGTCGGAGGTGGCGATCGCGACTCTCTTTCAAGGACCCCATCTCCATCAACCTCTTCGATTTCTTCATCAAGAGCATCTGGAGACTGTGGCGGATCCGTCGCCTCATCTAGAACAATGGGAGTGAACGAGTACAAGGACAGCAGCTGTTCCTCGGTTATAGTAAGCAAGTACGGATACGCATACGCAACGGCACTCAACGTCCCATTACTCGAAGCCGGATGTCGATGACCCTCCACAAACCTCCTTTCCTTAACATCCAGCCTCCAAATCCTCCATCCACCATCCTCAAACCCCACTGCCACACCAAGTCCCCCCACGCCCCCGTCCTGTTCATCAACTGCCAAACAAGTCGGCACCTCCCCCACCTCAAGTCCAAACTTAGCAATCAATCCCTTCCCCTTCAAATCCCATCCCCTCAACCCATCCTCCCCATCCACAGTCAACACAACCCCCTCCGCCATCCTAACCAGCACCCCCATACTCCTTTCCTCCCTCAATCTAATCTCTCTAACCTCACAAACACCCCTACTCCAATTATGCCTCAACTTATACCTGCCCTTCCAATCCGTCCTCTTGCCATCACCGCGATTAACCAGCACCTCCTCACTCAACCATTTGCTCCTGCGCGAACTGAAGATAAGCGCTTCATCTCTCGGCGGCGCGTTCTTGATGCCAGGGATGCGGAGTGCACGAGGGAGCACGAAGCGATCGTAGTAGAGGTTCTTCCATATTTGTGAATCCGAGGAGAGGCGATAAAACCGGTGAGAGACGAGTTGGCTACGGAGGAGAGTTGGGAGTGGGAGGAGGTGGAGAATGCGGATCAGGAGTTCGTCGGAGAGTTTGGTGATGTGGTTGAGGATGAGTGGCACTGCTTGTGGTGGAGATTGACCACGAGCCCGCTTAGATATTGGAAGAGAAGTATCGGGGCTCGCGATTGAGCGACGACGTTTGGGTGGCATTTGCTGAGGTGTTGATGTTGATGGAACTGTAGAATTGCCTTCTCAGATTTGAAATCTGGGGAGGCTTATCGTTATCGCCGATCTAATCACGAAAAGGCGCTAAATAACCGAACCCGTTCCTTACTGTATTACCCAGCTGCCCAGATTCGAAGCCTGACATCGTTGTGGTATAGCAACCCAGTCAAGAATTTCAAACGTCTCTTCTGCACAATACGCAGTCACTATGGCATCTTCTACAACGGTAACAATGGTTCGGTAAATCTATCCGAGAAATACACCTTATGCCGATTCGCCATCCAAATGGACCAAAATCGATGAAATGAACCAATACGCTTTTCAGACTTGGGGACACCTGAGGAACGTGACATCCTGATTTTTGAAAATATCGAACAGATTCACGCCCCCACATTAATCACTCCTCTCCTTGGGCTGGACATCCATGACATTCTTGAGACAACCCAATGGGATTGCAGATGTTAATGTTCCAGAGCATCCTGGGAACCTCGTAGCATGCAGAACTTCGCATCACCATTTCATTTCATGTGTGAATCCTAAAAGAGCCTTTCATCAATCGTGGCCCAGACACTCAATTTCTGCTGCCTTTCTTGCGATCGCGAAGTACTTCCGTTCACATTTTGGCCAGATCGCATGCCATAATTCGGACCAGGAATCAGAGCATCATGATCGGGGGTAAGAGATTCATTGCGTGCCACCGGCAGATCGAAGATAGAAGACGGGAGAATGATACGTCGGCCATGTATTGCACATTGAAGTAGCCACCAATTTCCGGGGTTTGAACACTACATCACTCCAATAATTAGTAGTATCCCATTCAGTCTCCCACCACCTGCCTAAGAAAACTGACCTAGAACGAAAAATATTGAAGCGCCGTCCCCAACAGAGTAATCGGAATCGAATTGTACCCCACCCTCCGCCACACAAGGCGACGAAAGGTAAAGGCACGCTGCGTATTGCACTTAAGTGTCATGCCTCCTCACGGACCGCACACACAATCTTCACAACGGCTCTCCCATAGGAAACTTAGCACCCTCCCCCTTCCAAAACCCAAACCGAAGCAGAGGTAAAGTACTCGAGGAGAGACCAAGCCCTGCTTTTCTGATGCCAATTGCAGACGCGAACATCGCGCCGAACCCTCACGGGCAGACCTGTCTCCGCGACCACCTACCACTACCTAGGTAGATGGATGGTGGGAACGGAGGGAAGGTGATGTTGAAGAGTACTCCGAATTTCTCATATGCAAAAGGTACGATCTGTGAACAGATCTGATAGACGTGGGCGAGCCAGCGCGTATCTGTTTGTGGCATAGAAACGCAGCGATGAAGGGGACGACGCTTGAAAGAGAAAAGAAGAAGAAGGGAGTTCCCCGGAAAGTTTCCAGAGCTTTTGATGCAACGGAATTTTAGTGTCGGTCGCTTAATTTTGGCGTTTTAGGGTAGGTGGTCATAGCTTCCTCTGACGTGGGGATTGGCCGCCGATCGACGCCGGAAGACCCGGTTCAGGATGGTTTTCTTGGCTGGTACGAACAGAAGAGCACAGCCACCGCCGAGGAACATCGACTCTAGCTTCATGAACTGACGCGCAAGCAACCTCGAACCTCTTCCTCCCACGACATCACGCACTTATACAGGAGGATCTCTTCTCAATCGCATCACACAGTCCAACATCCACAATGTGTTTCATCTTCACTTGTGGAGAACACGGTTCGTGAACCCA
This sequence comes from Cadophora sp. MPI-SDFR-AT-0126, assembly GCA_020747065.1. NCBI lineage: Eukaryota > Fungi > Ascomycota > Leotiomycetes > Helotiales > Ploettnerulaceae > Cadophora > Cadophora sp. MPI-SDFR-AT-0126. Next base: position 1,558,903 of record JAGMVK010000011.1, read on the forward strand.
ACCCCACAGTCATTGCGCCCCTTGTCCTCCTCAGCCTCGTGTGGTCCGGATCAGATCTGAGAGCACGGCTTGCTAACGCCTCTTTCTTTCCCCAGAGTTCTCCAAACAATTACAAGGCTACGAAGGAGTCCTATGCCAATGTCATAACTGCGTATGCATCCTCACCTTCTACCTCTCCTCCCCCCTCCTCCAGACCAAATACTAAGAGCGAACAGGGCAACTACTCCGCACGAGTCATCAAGCGCAATCCATGGTTCACCTTCTGCTTCATCCCCGTCATCCCTCTCAGTGTCCACGGCTACGAGGACGTCGTCTGCTCGATCTGTAATTTCGCACAGCCGCTGCCGAACAGACAGGATGTTATTGCCATGAAGAATGGTGGCGGGGGAGGGGGCGTGCCCTTGCAGCATCAGCAGCAAGGAGGGCCGCCGGCTGGATGGGGAGGCGGACCACCTGGTGGAGGACAGGGTGCTCCTAAACCACAGCAAAATATGCATTATGGTTGAGCCGGGGAGTGGTAATGTGGTGGGGCGTTCGAGCCGGGGGTTTGATACTCTTTGATATGCGGAGGCCTGGGTGGATTTACGAATGAGAATACGGAGCGGCGTCTTCTAGGTCTTCTATTCCGGAATGGGGATGTTGGAGTTTGTTGGACTTAATTAGTTCGGGAAATTGGCTGGAAAAGATAGCTTGGAGGCAAGCGGATCCCAGTTTATAACAAATGGAATAATCGATTAGTTTGACGATTCATGAATGCATATACGCATGAGAAGCACGGGCTCGATCTGTCTATTTACAAAATTCAATTCTCTCGTAAGCAAATATCAACGTGGCCAGCCAAGTTGTCAAGCATGTGACAGTTATTCCCCTCCTTCCGCAATTGATTAATGAGCAGGTCGCAGTCCAAAGATGGGTATTTATCAATTGCGAGCAAAGCCAGTGACTATGGCACGATTAGAAACTTGTGCCTCCTAATTGCAATCGCCCTCTGTTACTGGTGGTTCGTTAGTCAGTATCGGGCCTGCCCTTCCAGATCTCCCCCTTCATCACAATAGCGGTCCCGTTTCGTTTATCCTTTTCTTCAATCTTCGCAGCCTGAACTTCCTGTCCCTTATCCTTGCGCTTATACAACAGAACCATTGCACAGCGTATGTCGAATGGCATTGGCGGTATTTCTGTGTTTCTTTTCTCAAGGAAATCCCGGCGCATTTCTCTGCATAGGACCTCAACAGGATCTTCGAAACGTTCCTTTTCATCTTCCAAGACACTAGTGAACTCGAGCCAACCATGAGTGCTGTAAGAGTAGTAGTCCAAGGTCCCGTATCTTTGGAACAAGATCACATCCTCCAGATGGTTGTCGTATCCAGGAAATGCCATGAGGTCTGTGTGATGATATCCGAAGAGCATATCCAGCTCCCCATGTGTAGTAAGCTCGCAGGCAAGATATCGCAATTTATTGTGACTGAATCTCTGCTGTAGTGCACTCAAGCGCTTTGAGATTTGGCCGCCGACATGAGTGAACTCCACAAAGTCGCCTACATGGAACATGCAAACCCGATCGAAGGCCCAATTGATGTAGATCGTGGCTGGGGCTTCGAAGGTCATTTGGCCCCTGTCCAGTTCCCATGTCTCGCGTGCCCCAAAGTCAAGACTGTAATGCTGGAGTGCTTTAACCCTTGATTCCTGACAGACTCCTAGAACCGCTGGGACAGGACATGAAGTCCAAAAATAGTATGGAGTGTATTCACTGAAGCCTTGTGTCATATCCTGAATTTGGAGGACCAGATTTCGAGTGACGCAGCAGGCAAACTCCCACACCTTAAGACGCAATTCAGTCGGGAGGTTTGGGAATTTGGTGAAGGTAGAGAACGTCTCCCTAGTATGTAACTCTTTGGTAGCCTGTCCAGGAGCGCAAGAGTTGGTATCAGCCTGGGTTGAGGTAGGGCTAGACGTGTGGACAACTACGGGGCCTAAGTGCGTGATATCCGACCCTGTGTTGGCATGGGCAGCTGAGGGCTGCGCGTCAGACATTGTTGTCAGTCACTGAACAGATTTAGCAAAACCAAAGTCTTCATGTTGCCGATGTAACAGAGCTGGGAGCTTACCACGAGCTGTCCTATGGAAGAGGTGATGGAGGCGTTGGAGAAGGCGGAGACGGCGAGAGGGGTGGTGGAGTCTGGTTCGTGACTTTGACGGAAATAATGAGGGATTTCGAGACCGGAACGGTGTAGATAGCAGACTTGATATGGGATGAGAAGGTGATGGTATGGAGTGCACCCTCAGTCTCAGAAGATGAATACGGCGCGTGGAGCTGATGGAAGATGGCCCCAGTTGGAGATGATGTACTGGGGCAAGACACGTGCAATTCGAAGACGCGGGGTGAGAAATTGTTGTCGTGAGATGTCACTTTGAGAAGGGGGGTTAGAAGCTGGGCTGCGACTCAAGGATCTGAAGGAGAATGGTCGGTCGTTGTTGTGCTCAGGTGAGTAAGGAACCGTCGCGCACCTAGTCGGGCAAAAACGGTTCTGACAAGAATATGAGCAGATATGTGAAGTTCGCAATGTTTCCTTTTCCAGTAGGAAAAGGGTACCCGGTTTTATCAAGCACGCTACACGGGTGTGTTGACAAATAAAGATACGGAAAATGGTGGCCTTTTGGAAAGAGGGGTTACGACTGCAAATATAGCAGCCGACAACAAGCACTGTGCTGTCCAAAGTCCTCTTATGTCTTCAGCACTTTATAGAAATTTACTAGGGAGACGCAGGGTCGATCATGAGCGCCAATGGACTGACAACGAAAGGAGGGATTGGGAGTAAGTAGAGATGTAGTCAAACTTTCGCTTCTGCGTTCAGAGGGTGCAAGCGGCTCGTTCGAGGTCCTAGCCTGCCCTGCAACGCTAGAGCGGGCTCGGTGATTATGCCGCCTGTCACCGTACCAGTGGGACTTGGCGGGAACTTCCAATCATGGAGGTGGGCAACCTGAATAAGTATACCTTGAAGCCAATTCGCTGGGTTGAGAAGTCTTCTAGTTTACTGAAAGGTCTGATATCCATTGAACGAAAAGCAATTGGTTCTGCAAAATCTGACTTATAGAGTTCATTCCAGAGTCTCAAGTTTCCGAGAAAAGGAAGTCAAGGAAGGCAAGAGACACAGCTGAACATCACATCACAACATATCTTATCAAGTCAACTAAACCAAGCAGACAGGTGTGGGTTGAAAAAGGGCTTTCGATTTCACTCTGAAGACATATCTGGATCACAGCCTCAACCACAACCATGCAACAAACCTCCTTCCCTTTACCCGAAATACGTCCTTTGTGAAAGAGAACTCCAAAGCAAGCCAACCAGAGGAATCTCAGAGGCATCCTTAGATCTCAGCCTAGTATGACGTTTGATTCATGTCGAGCTGTTGCTTTCGAGGTGAAAAGCTAGTGAGAGGTGCGAATTAGTTCATGTTCGAGAGTCAGAGACTTAGAGACTGATAGATGAGGAGATAAACAGAGACAGGTGAAAGGGGGAGGGGACGACATAGAGACGCACTTAGATACAGTGTGGTTCACCACCCACAATACCACAGTGCTGGTTGCTACCGCAGTAAGCAGCAGTAACCCACTTGCCGGCGCCGTTGCAGACGACCTATTCAGACAACCGTTAGCATATCTTTCTTCCTTCCTTCCGTCCTTCCTTCCTTCTGTCCTTCCTTTCTTTCTTTCTTATCAGGAGAGAGATAATATTGGGGAGAAAAGTATATAGGGGAGAGAGAAATACGTTCGATGCTGTTGTTAAGGCCACAACTATAAGAACCAACGTTGGTGCACTTCTCCTGGCCAATGAAACCTTGAGGGGTGGGAGTAGCCATAGTGGTAGTGGAGAAGGTGATGCAGATGACTGCGAGGACGGTGCTGAGGAATTGCATGATTGCGGTGGCTTTTTGTCTTTGGTTTGAGTGTGTTGTTTGAGTTTGGATGTAGTAAATTTGGTCTTGCGTTGTCAGACGGAGATGATGGTGTAGTCGGTTTTGTTTGATGTTGAAGAAAGATTTCGAGGAGCAGAAGAAAGGCATACTATTTATGCACGTTTGAGGACGAACGGCGATTTAGATGCCTGGTGCTAGCGTGAACTGAAAAGGGAATCTGAGACTGACGATGTCGTCGTGGGCGGTGAATGAAGCCGACAAACGGAGTGAGTTTCTTTGTTTACTTCTGTATCGAGTTATGTGGAGATAAGGTCAAACTGCACTTTTCGCCTGAAAAGAGGATAGCTTATAGAAGAGAGTAGAATTCAATAGCTAGCGCCGTCAATCGATGATTGAATTTCCTGTGAATTGCCTAGAATGAGATTTTTGTTACGAATTTAAGTTACATATCAGACCACTCCTTCAGCTTCGAAGCTGAACAGAATACATTGCCTTTCGCGGCAACAAGCTCTGAATTCTCTTCCTTGTAATGTCGGAAGACATGATAGATCGTTCAACCTATTAGTGTTTCTGTTTCATTTATACTCTATATAATCAGAATGTGCCGCCTCATTTTCATACTAAAATCTCCTTCCTTCAAAATTCCGAGCCAAAGTCTTGAATTCTGCATGTACAATTTGGATTAATGGAATCACATTGAGATTGCTAAATGTTCGCTAGAACGCTGGCCTTGACACGGGCCATAGTACAGTTCATTCATTCAAGTGGATTGGGCTTATGTTCTTATTGATTTGTGAATTTGGCGGGCTTCAAATTGAAATGCTTGACTAAGGTCATTATATCTTTGAGTAACTTTATTGATTAATAAATTGATATTATGAAAGACCAGTATCAATTTTTTTGGGGAGAGTTTTGATCCTCCTTTGGCGCAAAGCAGAGAAAGTCTCTAGCGTCACGGGATGATTTAATTCGCAGTTCCAGCCACCACTTCTGCTTTTTTAATTTTGACCTTTGACCACTCGCTGTATCGGAAGAGAGTCGTTGGAATTTTGTCCTATCCTACTATCATTCTTACCGACCTGGGAAGTTCCGGAGCTGAGCTTTAGGTAGCATCTGGATGAACCGTCTGAATTGACATCGGCTAGCTAGACGCCTTTCACACTTCGACTTTCCTTCATCATCCGCGCACAATTAGAATGTTCAAAGCTACCTTCACCATTCCAATTCCCATGGTCCTTCAAACTCTTGGATAATATCTAGTAGTTTCGAGTCGCCTGTCTGTTATTATTCCCAGACGCCCGATTTCCCGCCAAGAAAAATCCACAAAACTCCAACAGCAAGCCACAAACATGGCTCCAAACACCATTTCTACTCGAATCATGGTCATATCAGATACTCACGAGCATTCTTTCGATGGCAACACTCTTCCTGACGTGGACGTGCTTCTTCACACAGGCGACCTAACGAATTTTGGCGAGCTCGACTCACTCAGAGAATGCACCAGGATGGTGGGAACTATCAATGCAAAACTGAAATTGGTCATCGCTGGCAATCACGATATCTCACTTGATCAGACCCGTCGAGTCGAGAATATGACTGACGAGGAGTACGCTAGATATCATGCAGCCGCTGTCGAATCATGACTGGTCCAGCAGCAAAGGAAGCAGGTATCGTGTATCTCGAAGAAGGAATCTACAAATTTGACCTCGAAAATGGAGCCAGAATGCAAGTTTACGCTTCGCCATATACCCCAGGATCGGGGGATTGGGCGTTCTCCTACGGTCCCCTCGAGGACCGCTTTAGTGAAAAGCCAACCGAGAACCGGACTTCGATCGCGAAAATTCCAATTCCCACAGGTATTGATGTCGTAATGACACACGGCCCTCCTCACTCTATCCTCGATCAAGTCGATAAGCAAAACCTGGGATGCCTCAATCTCCTTCGAGCCGTGGGGCGCGTCAGACCACTTATGCATTGCTTTGGCCATATCCACGAAGGTCACGGTGCAAACATTGTGACATGGAAGCCCGATGGAAGCGTCAAATCTCCGTCATCAGCAACTCCCTTGGAGACAGAACAGATCAATGACTTTCCGTATACGAATGAGTGGCCCATCACGACAGAACAGCAAACTCTTATGGTCAACGCAGCTATCATGATGAATACTGCCAAAGGAATGAAGCCAAATTACAAGCATTTTATCGTGGCTCTCGAATTGCCTCGACAGTAGGAACGAAGTATACATCTATGTACCTTTAAGGCCAGCGGCTTCAGCAAATGTGTCTAATTTGTGTAGAAGCCTATTCACCTGCAAACCACTCTTCTGTAAAAATAGCATGACAATGCAATAACTAAGTAGCGGTATATGGCCACAGAAATTCTCACAAGGTCGGAGCCTAGGAGCCTTTGACAGATCATTCTCAAGCTAATCTCCTCAACTAAGGCTTTGCCAGCGGGATGCTAGATATTCTACTGGAGAGGTGGGATGCTACAGTCCGAGACTTAGAGCACGAGCCTGAACTTGACTCAAAACAGACCATTGGAAAAGATTTTCAAATGACCCCAAAGATGTATATGTATGGAGTCGATACATAGAATTCCAAAAGTATAATTAATCCAAGTTTCGGTTATTTTACACATTAAGATCGGATTGGAATTGGATTAAGAGTCTCGATATCACTTGGATTAGAACGCTCGATGATGTATATGTCACTACGTCTCGGGGAAAGCATTCACATACTTTGCTCATGGTAGAGACCAGTACAGATGATTCATACGTTTTTGATTTTCGATTTTCATTTTCTCGTAACTAGGATCTAAGTCACGAAACCTTCTGATTCCCAATCACCAAGCATGCCTGGACGCCACTGCAATTACATTCTACGCTCATAACACAGAAGAAAATCTTTTTGAGTTCATGTTAATGCCTTTTGCAGCATCAAATACCACCAACCACCAATCCTCCCTCACCAGCCTCAACTCTCTCCGCACCATCCATCCTCTCAAACGCATTCTGAACCTGCTTCTCCCAGTCACTCCACGCCACAATTATCCACTCAATCGCGCCGACCAAGTACAAGGCAATGCACTGTCCCACCCACAAGCCCGCCAGCCCCCACCCGTGGAAAGCAAGCCATATGCCCAAGGGCAGCGCACCCATATAATAACTCACGATGTTGACCGCGGCACCAATATGCTGTCTGCCCATACCTCTCAAGCTACCGCCACAGCTACCATTAAGACCATCCGCGATCTGGAACAGTGCTACGTAGGGCATCACGTCTGCGGTGAGCTTGATAACTTTCATATCGTCATTGAAGATCTTGGCATAGAAATCTTTCACGGACATTAAGACGATTAGGACGAGTACGCCCATGAACATGCTCAGCCACGCTGCAACATTAGCAGCGCGAGCAGCACCTTTGGCGTTCCTTGCCCCAAGCAGATTGCCAACACGTGCAGATGCAGCAACGCCGATGCCGAAAGGGATGGTGTTCATGACCTGGTCGGTAGTCATAATAACACTCTGTGCAGCAAGGGGAATGGTTCCCAGACGACCAGCTGCTAGAGCTACAATCTCGAATGCCCACCATTCGGTGCCGACGTGAACTACGCCTAGGATTGCGAGGCGTGCAAAGGTTGACATGTTGGCAAGACAAGCACGGGACCAGCCGCCCCAGCAGCGAGAGCCGGCTATGAAGCGTGCGTAGAGGACGAGTAGGAGAAAGGAGAGCCAGTAGGAGATTCCTGTTGCGAGAGGGGCACCGAGGAGTCCCATTTTGAAGGTGTATACAAAGAGATAGTTGAGGCCAGCGTTGAAAGGGGAGGTGAAGAGGAGGACGTAGGTTCCTGGACGCATGATTTCTGGGGAGTGTTAATTAAATCATTGATGGTATGAAAAGGGAAGTGGAGAGTTTCCCACCTTGTGCTTGTAGGTACTTCTTCATGGACTCGAAATACACATATCCCAGTCCTCCTGGTATCAGAGCAGTGAGAAACTTGGCACTATCAACGCAAATGTATTCCTCCTGACCCAATGCCCTGAATACAGGCGCAGAGCAAGCCCACAGTATAGCAACGGGAACATAGAAAGCCGTCAAGACGATAAAAGATCTCTGTAGCAGAACTCCCAAGTCGTGCGGATTCTTGCTTCCTGTGAACGTCGACGAAGCCAATGTATCCAATGCAGTCGATCCTCCCAACGCAATCAACCACGCTGTGCTCATGGCGAACATGTAACTGAATGCAGCCGTAGCCAGAGCCTCAGGGCTCAATCGTCCAACAATCAACACCGAGAATGTCTGTAGTGAATTCTGTAATGTGTATGCCAGAATGACTGGCACGGAACCGCGCAACAAGAGCAGGAATTCGGCGAGCCATTGCTTCGTCGTTGAATCGTTTTCGTCGACTTCGTATGTTGAGCCTTCAGGAGATTGAGATGAGGATGCGGGATTGACGTTGGGATCTGTGGGCTTGTAGAGGAGGGATGTTCGCTCGTTTGGCGGGGTAGGAGGGGTAGAAGATGGCGCTGTCGACGTCGATTTGGGACGAAGGAATTTGGGGAGCCAGGACTTAGAGTCGCTTCGGTCGTCCATGGTCATTGATGCTAAGGTGAGTTGCAATTGAATGCTACCGACGCATTGAGAAGATATAGCAAGAGATTGAAAGAATCAGAAAGAAAAGTGCGAAAATTCCAATTGCAGAGGTGAAGAGATATCAGATTCACCGACCAATTGGCTCCTCATGGGCAGTACATCGCTGCAGCATTGATATCTCTGATACTATCTATGACAGCACCTTGGCAAGGGAAACTAGGACTGACAAAGACGGACGTAAGAGCATGAACAACGAAGGCATCTACCGTGCAAGCCAATGAGGATCTACATCATTGCCGGTCCCGACCTGTAGGAATTCGGTCAAACTGAAAGTCCAGAGTGATAGTGACTTAGCAATTGGATTGGACAGCTTCCTGTCGGACGGGGCACGAGGCAATGATGGGATAGGGCAATGCCTGTGAGAACTACTGCAAGGTCTTATGGTAACAGCGATGGCGGCGCCGGCAGAATGTTTGCTACGTTCCTTATCTTGATGCCGATGAGAAGCTCGATGACAATTCGTTATCTCTCACGATTTGCTAATAAGTGCCAAGCGAGATCCACGTGATTTAGGAGAAGAAAGCAAAATTACGTAAGTCTGTCCTTGCTTTTGAGCGCCAAAAGACGAGGACATGTCGCGTCCACTTCTTGATTTGTTTCCCCCGTTCTGCTTGCCAAAAATTGAGCTGGATTGCTTATCGGCTAATGGTTATTGAGGTTCCCCAGTTCGGAAAAGGGGGCTCGCTTCCCATCGCTTCGGTGTGTTGACTTCCTACCCAGTCATATCAATCACCATGGAGATTGCCTCTGCCATCCACGTACTTCTACAGTCCATGAATCAACTCGGCGGATTCGTTAGAGAGGTGGAGTGCCACATTGCTGAAACGGAGGCTAGGCCGGAGTTCGCCCATACGAATCGAGGAGACGTGACCACTTCATTAGAGCATATCCACCACCCTCAAGCATTTCAGATCCACCTCATTGACTTGATTGACAGGAAGCCTGTACTCTTGCTGATGAAACGAGGTTTAGTCTTCAAGCTAAGATTGTTGATTTCGATTTCTCGCTGATTTTTCAGAAGTCTCACCTCCGGTGAAAACTTACAACACCCACCCTTCTTTCACTGTCTCTCAGACGAGGCTCTTGTCAAAGAACGAATGGTGTGGTTAACGGGAAATTTACGGTAGTGAGCCGTATCAAGTATGCTATTGCAAGTCTCATATCATTAGCCTCTCTGCTACAGAAAAACGAACAAGCAGACGTGGTATAAATGGCACCAAAAGTGGTGCACTACAAGATGAGCCGGCGCAGCGACGTTCGAAGAGCTGCTGAAAGACAGGTTCCTTCGTCCCTTCCAACCTTCAGCCTCATACTTCATTTACTACGATGCTAGAGCCCTTCTCTGACCCATCTATAACCCCATTCCGCAGCAAGTCAAGCTTCAGAGCCTCCCGAAGTTGCCACAAAGCCTCTACCACCGTAGCCTCTCGGATCCTCTCCCTCGTGCCCAAGAAGTGAAACGGACCTATAGCCCGACTCTTCCCCGGCGATGCAAGGCCAATGAACACAGTCCCAACCGGCTTACCGTCCTGCATTGCTGGGCCGGCAACACCTGTAGTTCCGAGACCCCAGGTCGTGGCAGTACTGTCGAAAGTCGAGATCTGCCGCGCGCCTTCTGCCATCTGCGATGCGACTTCGCCGTGGATGACGCCCTCTCTCAGGATCAAGTCGCCGTCGACTTTCAAGAGGTGCTGCTTGAGAGGTGTTGCGTATGAGACGACTCCCCCGCGGAAGACGGCGCTGGCTCCTGGCACGGATGTGAGCGCCACCATGAGGCCGCCTCCTGTCAGCGACTCTGCTACTCCGATGGTCTGGCCTGCTCGAGTGAGCATCTGGATGACATCGGTTGCGATGTCGAGGAGACACTCGGTGTTGCGTTCTGTGAATACGTATTCTGCAGCCATGATTTGTTGAGGCGAGATGGATGCGGTATCAAAAGGATCAAGGATGTGCATATTTAATGAGGTTTTTTCTTTGAAATTTTCTTGTCTAAAATGAAGAAAGCCTTATGTCTCAAGCAGACGTGGGATGTAGGATGAAGTCCAATGATCATGCAACACGATTGATTTCGAGGGCGTTTCCTTTTCATGTCGGAGGAACAGGTGGTTACACAGCTTGATCAAATACTCGGATTTCGGATGAGTCAATTCTCTCTCTTGAAGACACGTCACTAGGTGGCATGAGTGAGGCTGAAATTTGATGAGAGCCATTGGTCTGCTTGATCATTTTTCACTCGTTCGGAGCGCTTCAGCCTTCTGGCGTTACACAGCATGCACGCCCGGCTCCAGTATGTTGGGCCTTCAGCACAAGTATTGAGATTTCGAGCCTGACGATTGAGCCGCAATGATGGATTCCGTGCTGGAGATGGAACGGAGGAGGTAAATATAAGGATGGCAGCGATTTGTCCCTGGTATCTGTGTCTTGACTAAAGGACTAGGCCACCTTTCTCTGGCTCTGACTTTTATTTACCAGCCTTACGATTAATCCCTGTAGCAATCTGATAAGGATCAAGCAGCTGTATCTGAGCAACTTATCATTCTATGCCCGATGGCTTATCCGCAACTCGTAGCTTTTGATCTAGAGTACTCAAATTGCTCTCCTTGTCATTCATTCCAACGCTGACATCTTGTCCAGTGGCACGATATGGGGAGGATCGCTGCAACTAAGCGACTTTTGCTGCAGTCTTGAATGGGTTACAAGGAAAGCCCGCGACAGCCTCGGCCGCTCTTGGGACCAAATCACCGATAAGCGGTCCGTACTCTTCAGATGATTTTGAAATGTACTGGCTTACTTACAAACAGAGAAGGACCGGGAAGATTGTCATCTCGGTTTCCAACGATGTGTCTGAGATCTTCAAAGATCTAGCCAGGAGAAATGTGCAGATATTTGTAGTGTCCCGTCATAAGTACAAGTCATTGTAGGTGTGAATTTATCTGGCTGGATTGCTTATGGAATAGCTTACCTGGATCGATAGCTGTATCTCTGCCATGAAGCTCATGCCGTTCTTCTCGCGTCTGGTCCAGAGCAAGTCGTACGAAATTTATGATTGTAAGTGCAACACGGCAGCCCATACCATCAGAAGCGGCTCTGATTTCGCAGCCTCTTCAAAACAGACCCACTTCATGAACATCAAAAGAAGTTGCGATATTTCCTTCTCTCAGATGGTACATCCTCCGCTCAAAATTTTAATCGTCTGGGATTTGCTAAAAATGATGCCCACAGCTGTTCTTCGATGATCAAGAAAAGCATAGCGACGTGGAGCTGTGGCAAGGCATGCCTCTGTCCTGCTGTCTCCCTCGAACATCAATTGACAACATACATAGGAGTTACGTTTCAGAAAGTATCGAACAGAAACGTTGGCATTACCACAGGAGACTATCACGCCGGCCTCGACCTCTGGCGTCGAAATCAGAACATAAGACGCCCTATGCCCAGTTCAGGCCTCAATCCTCATCCCAGCCAGAAGCAGATCGGATGGGTCGGTACGGATAAAGCTACCGGTGAGCTTTACAGTAAAGGTCGGCGCCGTCCCAAAAGCACGCGACCATCACGCTGGGGATGGGGATTATATGTGGCAGATGATCCATTTGTGTAAGCTCTACCCTCTCGTGCTGATCTCAAGCGTATCATAGCACCAGCTCATAGAAGGGAAACAGTGCCGCTGCATTCACTCAGTATCAGCGCGAGCATACACCTGATGATCAGTACATATGCCAAGTCTTCGTGCGGGATTTCGAGGTGTTCAAGCAGATGGACAAGGTACGAGCGCATGTTTCCACGGTCGTCGCCTTCCTGAGGGATTTCATGGAAAACTGATCCCCAGTCTAGGTATGGGTAGCGGAAGACGGTTCTGTTCCAATGACAGATATCTGCTCAGGCGACGACAGCGTAGCAGAATCCCAACACATCCGCGACAACATCATCACCCAAAGCTTTGCAGTTCGCAAGCCCTACATCCTGTTCTCCAGACACACCTGGACGGACGTACTGTTCCGTACCTGGCGAGTTCAAAGCCAAGGGAGATTCAGCGAAATGGTCGTGTATCCCCAGATCCAAGACGCGCTGTTCTATGCTGAGCCGTTGAAACTTTCTTCTTTTCTCGCCAGTGCTGAAGTGCAAGGGACTACGGTACTGGGCTTCGATTTTCGCCATCAGCTGTTCAATTGGGGAATCAAGTGGAACGAAAACACCCGAGCTGATTTCGAAATACATTCCGAAACTAACTGGTAGCTCACTGCCCTCCGCCTTCTTCAATATCCGTGCAGTACCTTTTGCCTTCTTTAAATTTCGCCTAGCCAAGACTTCCTCATATAACGTGAAGATGAGTGTTGTCATTAGCTGCGGTACGAGAAACTCTGTGAACGAACAGGTGAAGCACGTGACAAGACGAAGAAGGTGAATTGCGAGAAAGAATAAATTGAATGGCATCAAGCAGTCAGAAATAGATACCATCAAGTAAAGAAGCATTTGAAGTAGCCTTGCAAACTACCGTCGCTGTTGGTAACCACACAGCTGCACGTGATTGACCAGACATTTGGGGGCTTCCCTTGCTTGCCATCCGAAAAGAAAAGCGAAACTTCAAAAGGGCAAAGCCGTTGAGTACGACGTTCACCAGCTTTTCGGGCGTTTCCAAAAGATAGATTAAATGCACCCCTTAATTTCTCGCTTCAAACTGCATATGCAGGTAGTGTCTTTAAACCCTTCCTGGTTTTGTGAACCTCGGATGTGGAAGCGAGCATATCAAGAAACAAGGGGTCTTACAAAAGACAGGGGAATTTCTAGCAAGTTTCTTGTGATGATTCAAGAGTTGGCTGAGACGCCAGGGAGAAACATGTCGCTCGGCTTCTTTCCATCTGTTCAGTCCTCTGTTCGGTCCTTGGCCTTGGTCCTGAGTGCTGAAAGAATTGCGAAGGCTGGTCATGTGCGACGAGCATGTCATGTCCGAAAGTCCCCATTCTTTTCCACGCGAATGGGACTGGTCCAAGGGAGGGACGGCCGCATATATAGAGGCCAAGTGGGAAGGGAACTGAGGTCATTGATGAGCTGGCAACTGTTGAAATAGAGGAGGTTGGGCCACTGCGACGAGCAGACGTTCAAATAACCGTAGTCCTGGACTTCGCTGCAGTTCTGCCACCAGAGTCTTCAGCTGCTTTGCGAATGCCATTGGACAGCCCCGTCATTGCGGCCTTGCGGACGGACATGGCTGCTGTCCAGTGAGATGACAGAGGGGGCTCTTAGCCCTACTCAGCACCCAGCGCCCGCATGAACAGGTGCATGACCCTCGGCGATTTTCCATCCCAAAGATATGTATCGTATCAAAACCGCATCAGAAGTGTATCGCGGCCGTTGAGTGCACTGGATGAACTCAGTAGAGGCGCATTTGAAGATGAAGCATACAAAGAAAGTATGTGAGGGCATTGAGGGCCAGAATAGCCGCCCTATCCAATAGTGTCCTTCCACGCGTAGGCCCAATGCAGCATAGACCCGGCTCGGGCTTTGTTTGAGGCACCACGCCGGCAGACCAGCACACCGCAACCTCAGTAAACTGCATTGCACTGCACTGCACTGCACCCAGGCCGTTGCCGTTTGAGGTTCGAGCTTCCCTCACCGTCTCTTCGTGGCAGTCGAGTAGTAGAGTAGCCAGTCAAGTCCCATCGCCCCCAGAGTCCTCGCTCCCTGCGCTGCCACGTATCGTGCAGGAAGCATCGACGCCAGAATCTGCAACTACAGCGGTCGTACATCTAGATCAGAGTGCTTGTGCATCAGCCTGCTGCAAGGCGAGGGGGCAGATCAAATCAAATCAAGTGAGAAGGAGAAAAAGAGAAAGGAGAGGCGGGTCCAGCGATATACCTAAGACTGTGTCCGTCGTCGTGCTGTGTCTGTCTTTCCTGCTTTGCTATTGCTTTTGATTCTGCTTCATTTGTTGTTGTTTGAGACGCGATATCAAAGAGAAACCCCGACGCGTCGCCGTCAGAACCAACGCTCGTTGTCTGTGGGATCAGCAAATCCTCAATTCTTCTTTGTCCGGTCCTGTTCTGTTCATCTTGCTGTGTTGTCAATTGCAGGAGCGCATCATCGCCTCGTTCAATTGAGCAGGGTCGGCCCGCTGCATTGCAACCTCCCAGCTCCCAGCAGCGTCAACCCAGCATTTCTCATCGACCAGACCGCCTCCACCGCTTTTGCTACTCCCAGGTGCAATTGCGCCCTCTTTAGAAGTCGAAATGCTTTGCGCGCGTTCCATCCCATTGCTCGAAGGATTAAAGGGACAGGGTGCGCGGCGATTGTCGTGTTGAGAATTTTGGTGGCTGTGGCCATCATCTGCCATTCATTGGCCCTTGAGCAATTGCCAGTCACGCCTGCGGACCGGCCTGTAATTATAGGGTCAGTCAGGCTCAATTGGATGACAGCTGTCTGCTGGCAATGTCCAACATCCATTCCACGTGTTTTCTTGTATTTGGGTCTGACTGTGCTTCCAGATTGGTGGTGTGTGTTGGTTGTGTCGGCCTCCAGTGCCCAACCTTGAGGCTTGAATCTGGAGCTTTAATTACATCAATCGACTTTCAGCATCTTTCGTCGCTTATCTGGTTGCATTGGGAGGACTTAATACACTAATAATTTGGCAAGCTTGGGTTTGTTTAGACTGTTTGGGCTAGCAAAGAGCAAAAGCGAGACAAGATTTGTGAGGCATCGAAGCTCGGCAGTAATAATTTTTATATCTTCACTTCAACTTCGAAAAGTTCAACCTTCACCACCACAACTTCGATCTTCAACATTCGAATTCTCACAACAACATTTCGAAATCATCAGCCTGGACAGGACCTTCGCACAATTGCCAGTATTTTCAGGCATTGGCCTAGAATCTGCTGCAATTGATTTCCTGGTAAGTTCGCAATCTTGACTCTTTGTACAGACCGTCATTCAGAGACAATCACCTTTGGAGTTTCATATCTCTTCCAAGAGAACAATCATCTCGTATGATTCATCATGGCTAACCGCAGGATAGATCCAAATCCTCGATCTCGATTCCCTGGAGGGCCTCCACCTCGAGATCCCAACGAACCCGTCCATCTCCAGACCTTTATCGACCGCATAGCAGAGTTGACTGTTACTTTAAACACTGCTCGGCTAAAGCTTGAGAGGCGACATCTAACAAAAGCACCGGTTCAAGCAGACGTCTCGATCTTGGAACTCGTCATCTTGGGCCGGATCAAACCTCAATCTACGACTGACTGGTATCTGTATACAAAGCCAATCCCTAGGTGCAACCTGAGCGAACCTTATTCTTACAGATATACACCATATCATTGACTTGGCAGCCTTTCAATCCACAATCGACGACTTTCTTGCAATGGCTTCTTCCGAGGTGGATATGAAGTTCTTGGGCAACTTTGCTCGCAACATCCAGTTCGACCAACCACTGCTCTCCCAAAGCCTTTTCCAGATTCTTGGAAACATCACCATGTTCTCAGAGAAAGTCATCCGAGCTCGCAAATTGCGTAGACTGGACACCACCAGAGATACCAAATCCGTCGACCTCTACTGTCGCATAATATGGTACACCCGAGAATGTCTGAAGATTTTGGAGGAATACGTCTTACCCATGGTAGTCAAGACTGTCGAGCTCAAGGTCCTCGCGCACAAGCTCCGAGCAAGCTTCTTCCACCTCTTCGTCCTTTTCCACAACCACCCACCCATCACACTCAAAGCCGTAGTG
Source organism: Cadophora sp. MPI-SDFR-AT-0126 (assembly GCA_020747065.1). Lineage (NCBI taxonomy): Eukaryota > Fungi > Ascomycota > Leotiomycetes > Helotiales > Ploettnerulaceae > Cadophora > Cadophora sp. MPI-SDFR-AT-0126. Next base: position 1,575,186 of record JAGMVK010000011.1, read on the forward strand.
CATACACCACCCGGCCTCAAATCACCACGCGTTACCAAAGCCGACAAAGGCAAAGGCATCGACCGTGGCTCAGGCTCACCAAGCGACCCATTTCGACCCAGCTCCGTGCAGCCCACACACCCATTAGAAGGCGGCCCCGTCGGCGGCAGCGGCGTCCCAAGCAGCACTCCACCGCCTCTCGAATTCGCTCCCAACTTTCTCGTCCCAGCCGAAGACTTCCGCCCAATCGCCCTCCAATACTTCCAGGAAGCCACCGCCCTCGCCGACACGCTACTCTGGGGCTCTCACCCTCTCCGCCTCTCCGTCAAAGTCGAATTCACCGCTTTCCTGTACGATTGTCTGCATGAGCGCGAACGATCTCGCCAAATGGCTAAGCAGACTATTTCGGAGGTGTACAATGCGAAGGAAGGCATGGACGACCAGATGTTCGAGGAGGCTGCGCAGCTAGTGGGCATCTTAGGGAAGATGATGAGGAGGGGGTTGGGAACTGGTGGATCGGGAAGTACGCCTGGGGCTGGCAGTTCGGGGAATCGAACGACGCCGCCGAGACAGCCCCGCGTGACTGTGCAGGAGTATGCGGTTCCGGAGCCGAGTATGGTGAATCCGATATAAGGATTCTCCTCGCATATCGACATCGCTACCATTTTATACTGTACAATGGTCGCGTTGCATCACTTAACTTACGTTTGTCCTCCCTTCCTGTCATTTGACGAATTGGGACGAGATGACATTCAAACCCTCACCATATACTTCTCCAAATAGAGCGAGAGAGTGAGGGAAGCTTGGCTAGCTGGCTGCAGGAGATCCGATTACAGTGATCACCCTCTCATTGTGGGTGGCCAAATCAACCGCATATAGGTGGACATGGAAAATTCCAGTCTCATGCATGTCGGCTGGCCTTGTTTTGTACATTGTTGATATATTTATACCCCAAGCTTGCTTGCTTGTTCTTCTGGCGAGCGAGATATTTGGCCGATTGATAGAGATGGTTGTAATCCCAATGGGTCCTTACTTCCATTCCTGGTTGACCTTCGAGGCGAGTATGAATGTGATGTGTTATATATGAGAAGGACTTTGAATTTAATGAAAATAGCTTCCCTCACTTCTCTGGCAAAGTCCCATCTCATCCCCTTCGTAAGGACGTATCTCAAGTTGATCTGCAGGGACATCTAGAGATGGCTATGTATTGACAAGGTTGGAGTCGTTCAGTCCAAGAGGACGGGTTCGGCGAGGATGGTAGGGGAGCTGGCAGCAGCAATCTCAACAAGGTAGACATATTCGAGGCTTCCACTTCACAACGGGAGGTGCAAATCGTGTATTGATTTGATAATCTATTAAAAGCAAAGCAAGAGTGTATTAAACACTCATCTCTCCAAGCAAAATTCATACGTCAATACCATTTGTATGCCCCTGCCTTCCAACCCATGCCCCAGCCAGTAGGAACGAAAATAAGACAGTGCAACGTCACCCCAAATTCCCGCTCCACCCTCATGGGTAACTTGACATAAGCCCCATCAAGCCTTAATATCGGATGGAGTATGGAGAAGCGAAGTCGAGGATGTAGGGTCGTTCGTCAGGGTGATGTTTAGTGCTGCAAGTCATTCGTTGTCAACAATCACTTCACCCAGTTGCAAGCAAGGTCACATGTGTATAGGAAGAGCAGAAGTGAAGACGGAGACATACAGTGCAGCAAGAGCAGCTCTCACAAGTGGCGCAGCCCTGGCACTTATCACAAGAACAGTTGTCTCCCATGATGATGGTTGGTTGATGATGCCTGTAGCAGATAGATGTCTTTTGGCCAGAGAGGTCGATGTGTACTTCGCTTAATGTCAAAGGTTGTGAGTTGGATGATATGTTTGGATGATCTGAAGCTCGAAGCTAGAGAAAGGAAGAGGAAAGAGAGCAAGATGTGAAGGATAGAGCAGCTATACTTATATCTCATCTCTCCCCTCTTCCCCTCCCACTTTCACCCAGAAGCTTCTGGATTTTGACCACTGACATCAAAGTATGGAAGAACGCACGCATGTGAAAACCGTTCACGCCATCCGTACAACCCACCTTCACGCACCCAAGACTAGCAATGCACAAATCACGCTCACAGAAAACAGAGAGTGGTGATCGAGAGCGTTGTGGAAGGAGGAGATTGGAGCTTGGGAGTGCACTGCAGGAAGTACGTTTGAATGCCTTTGGAGTGGTGCTCCACTGTGAAGTGAATCCGAATCCCGGGGTAGGAGTGTTGTTGGATCTGCCAATGAGAATGGAACTTGAGATGCGGAGATCAGGTGAGGTTGTGTTTGTTGGAGTTGACTGCCGAGCTAGGTGTGAGGGATGAAGGAGGTGGAAGAGGGATAGTAGGAGCCCCAGGGGAGATGGAAAGTATGTCAATTTCCACAAGCTCTTCATTGGATAGAATATACCCCCCACCGTCCAGTGTGAACTAGCTTGTGGTAACAGCTTCTCAATGTCTCAATCTCCTTAACATCTGTCGGGCCTATCCACCAATCTTCCTCCCCTTGACATACCACACCACACACCACGCAGTCTCGCAGTAACACCAGCACCGAAACGCAATGCAATCAGATCCAACAGCAACGATAAGCAAAGAACAGAACCAAGCTGCAAGCTGATCCGGAAATACGACTCCTTCCAACCGCATCTCTCGATTCTGACACGCTGTAATGACAACGTACGTGGCATCGCAGCCGTAGCGTGGGGTGCAGCTGCACAATACTGGATGGAACGGCTACTTCTCTGTGGAACATTACCACCAGGTGAAGAGAACCAATGAAGATTTTGTTCTACAAACCAGAATGGAGGTATGAGGCGAGTGTAGGTGTGTGGTACAGTGGAAGTACTTGGTAAGAGGACATGAGATTCGTGATTCGTACGACAATACCTGCTTCGTCTTACGGATGAGGAAATTCGACGCTGTGGTGTGGTGTGATGTGATGGAGTACAACATGAAGACCAACATGAAAGGGAAAGCTGACTGTGAAATCGTTCGACTTTTGGACTGGATCTGAGACCTCCTCTTGCCTTACATCTCTCTCGGCATGAGCTTGAGGAGGAAGGCGAGGCTTGTACCACTTAAACAAGCAAGCACTGCCATGATCCTACATCCAACTGGACTTGCCTAAATACTCTTTCTGCGATTATTTTATCACTTAATATTCAAAAGGTAGCAAGACAAAATTATGTGATGTTGAAAACCAAGTAGGTATCATTTTTTCATCAATAATGCAGCGCTATCTCCATCTCCAGTTCCCCGTTGCAGCAAACATCATCCCTGGTATCACAAATCAAAGAAAGCCAGCCCAGCCCGCCCCATCAATCCCTTCCCAAAATGATATCCTTCCTCCAAACCCAAGTTCAGTCAAGAGATTCAAGTGATGGTAGTGAAGGAGAAGACATCAAACTCGTCGAATCAAGGGATCCGTCGCGACGAAGAAGAAGAAGAACCGAAGATGTGTTGCATGCGAGGTAGGTAGGTAGGTAGGTGATTTATTTTCCGCAGCTGGAGCAGGAGCAGTCAGAGCCGCAGTTGCCTATTCACAGACTATGTTAGTATATCTCCTTTTTCTTGACCGTGAATTCTTTGGATATTGTGTTGGGAGTGGGGTGGGCGATGAGGGGTTACTGAGGGGTCCAGCGCCAAGAGATAGGAGGGAACAAGGAAACGTACAGCTTGAAGTGCCAGAGCATCCGCATTCTCCCTTCATGATGATAGATTTTTGAAGTTTTGGTTTTGGTTGGTTTGGTTTTGCGATGTTTGTATGTTGCGTTTGTCTAAAAGTGTCTCGAAGCGTTGAAGATGATGTTTTTCAAGATGGTTCAAGGTGGGACAAAGCCAGCCTTTTATGTTTTACTCGCAGCATCCACACATCCATTCAATCGCCCCACTTCACCTTCTTCCAACCAATCATAGTGGACAGGTTGCGCATTTTGTGCGTGGGTCCACCTGCGTGCTTTGTGCTGCTTTGCGCCTCTTGCGCGTTTTGTGCGTCGGGCGATGCCGAGTCACTAGGAGTCTCACCAAGCGGGGTACTGTAAATACAGGACAGGATACCGATTGCGGATTGATTGGTCGTGTGACGTCGTATGCTTTTTTGAGAGGTGGTGGCAGGTGGTTGTTGTGGCCGGATGAAGGAAGGATCTGTGAGTGGCTTGCATGATATGTATGGATTGCTTGGCTTGGGACTTGGTGGGAATCGCTTCTGACTTTCCGGATATTGATGCTTGCTTGCGTTGCCGGCATTTGTTTTCTTCTCGGCAGGAGATAAGTAGGTCCTTGAATTTGAAAATTGAATGTTGTTTGAATATCCATGTTACTAAGTCGTGGCATTGCTCTCAGATACTATGTCCCTGCAATTATCAAACATTTTTCATAGGTACACCCCCCCAAAGACAACATTCAAACCACATCAAGCAGCAATTCCAGCCTCAGCACCACTTTTCACCTCCTCCAACTGTGCCTTCTTCTCCTTCAATGCAGCAAAATTCCTATTCATCGCCGCCTGAGTAAACTCCTTCCCAGTAACGGCAGGATACTTCTTCCCCGGTCCCTGAATCACCGCATCCGTACACGGCTGATTGAAGAACGCGATGCTATACCTCGGACCAAAATAGTCCTTCTCGACATCCATCGGCGTCTTGACACGATGAAACGTACTCTTGAACCGATCATCGCTCCAACTCATCAGCAGATCACCAATATTACACACGATCTCTCCTGGTGCAGGCTCAACCTTAGTCCACACATCTCCGATCCCAAATCCAGTCGAGACTTCCCTCCCCGGACAGATCTCTAGACCTGATTGACCCGCCCGCTGGAAGAGCAGCGTGATGAAATCCCAGTCGACGTGTGCACCGGCTCTGTAATACCCCTCCGGAACAGGAACGTTCTTATCCACCTCAAAGTAATGAAGGAGGCGCAACACAGTCTGGCTCTCCTTCCTGGAGATATCATGCGCCTTGATGAAATAGTCATCTTCGAAGCCCAAACCCCGCGCGAAGCACACCATGAGCTTCTCGCTCACAGCCTGCGCCTTACGCATGAACTCCAGACTCGTGTCTTTGAACCCGGGAATCGTCGATTCAGGAAGCCAGCATCCGTCCATGTTAGAGCCGAATTGCATCTGGTAGCTCTCCTTGCGGTCAGGTTGGCCGGTCGATGGCCGGATCTGGGCATTCTTCTCCCACCCGGAATTGAGGTGTGTGAATGGGACGGTGGCTTTGGTAGCATCTGGGAGGGAGAAGAAGGATTCCGAGGTGCTGAACATGTGCTCGATTTCTGGGAGGGAGATCCCGTGATTGATGAGACCGAAGAAACCGTCTGTTTCGGCGGCGTGGATTAGCTGGCTTGTTATCTCGTCGATGCGGGAGGAGAAGTCGTGGAGGGAGATTTTGGGGATGGATCGCTCGGCGTATTTGGTTGGTGCCATTTTGAGAGGTGATGAAGGTGTTGATGAGGGAAAAGATTAAGTAGTGTGAAGGTGGAGAAAGATGTTCAGTCTTGGGAGTGAGAAAGTAGTGAGTGAGCTCAGCAGGTATGATATCAATCCTCAAGCCAAGCAAGTAAACACGACGCTGATGATGTTGAAGCTATCCCACCAATTCTCCTCTTGGGGGAAACTCTTCAGTATATATATTCTTCACCTCCTACCTTTTTCTCAGTCCGGCATGTCTTCCCGGAATCCTTTCGACACAAACTCTTCCTTTCCTTGTCGTCTCGTCTGATCCAGACTCGATTGACCATTTGCCTCGACTACCCCACCTTCGTGATAGTCGTATCTCACCTGCAGGCGGCTCACTCCGCGGGCGATTATTGGTCGTTGATCTTTGAGGGTCTCGTTATCTGCGGTGGCTGCCGCGCCAAGGCCTCTTCTCGGGCGAGGAGAATAGTGGGGTTCGGCCGGGCAGATCATGTGTTTTACATGAGTACACGTTCACGACTTTTCTTTGGGTTTCTGGTTGGAGATGGCCGATGTTTGCTGTGGATTGCGATTTTCGTTGAAATTTCCTCATTTTTTCTAGGAAGTTTCCACCTGGCTGATACTCACGAACGTACTCGAAAGTTGGTCGCGAGAGACATACGGACCGATACACAAGTGGGACCAAGCGATTCCATAATTTGCAAATTCGAATTTCTGATTGTTTCCATTGGTTATGTCCTGGACAAAGTAATCGTGTTCATAACAGCCGGAGCCGTGGTGGCTGACTTATTTTCAACGAGGACTTCGAAGTCTCATGAATCTCGCTTAATTGTTGACCCCTTTTCTCTAGTTCGGCTGTGAATAACAGAAATCCCTTGTTGTGAGTCTTTGTCCAAGAAGTATACTTTTTATGTCCTGATGAACGGATAGGGCAATGACCTATTGAATCCATTGACCCGTTGTTCTCCAGTTACCGTCCCTTTGTCTTCGGATACTCGAAGCAAAATGTACTGAGATTATGTTACCTTCTTGTCAGTTATTCCGCTGTTCGAAAGAGCATTTCCAGGGAGATACTGACCTCTTTTCTTTTCTTTTCTTACATTATGGACTTACCGGTGAATAACCTACCACTGCCACTGGAGTAAGTCAACGTAATATTCTCACACATCTACCTCATGTTAGCGATTCGACACTACTTTCCATGAACCACATTTTGCACGCTCATAAAATACAGAACTGACAGCCAAAACAGGCTCCGACGAATCATATACACATACGCTGTAGGCCGAGATCCAGAAGATCCCTATCGTCCCGAAACCATCACCATATTCGTCAATCAGCGCGCGTACTTTGACCGGCAGACCGAAGGCGGAGCAATCCGATACAGATTCTCCTGTATACGAATCGGGCGTCCACCCCAAGAGACCTTCACCAACAGTGATAGCTACGCCTTCCATCGCCAACGCTATCCCAATATCCTCCAGCTGCAACAACCAGCAGGAAGCACACAGCCCGGCCAGATCATCCGCTTCAACGCGGCAGTCGATACCATCCGCATCAGCTCCTCCTCGCTCTTCATGCTCCGCGACTTCTGCTCGCCGCACATGGACACCATCCCAATGTACAACTCAGCAGGGCTAAACATATACAACGAAGGCCCACCAATTGCAGAGCGGAGAGCTCGTCTCATCGGCTTCAACCTCATTCAGAATCTCGATGTCTTCGAGATCGCGAGATTCAATACCCGTGGTGTCACTTTCCTACGAGACCATATTCTGACTGGGTTAGTGCAACTGAGGAGTGTAGCTCCGAACTTGCGCCGGGGTCTGAATAATAATGCTCAGTCGTTGACGAGGAATCGTGTGAATGCTGAACTTGATGCGTTGGGTCGTTTGGCGGGACCGGGCGGTCCGCTGGAGGATGTTGTGGGGGTGTTGGGGCTTTTGATTGATGATATGCGGAGTAAGAGACTTCTTGCTATAGGGATGTTCTTTTTGTGAGACTGGTTGAAAATTCGCCTATGGAGGGTTGTGGAGTGAAGAATTGTGAGGCGCTAAAGTAGGAGCAGCTCTTGGGGCAATACTTGATCGTTGGAATTGGGATTATAAATGTAAGAATTAACCGGCTGTATATTGCGATCATGATCCGATCTCCACGAAGATGTATGAGAAAAATGGACATTCTTAGCTAGTGTTGCGCCGCGTTTTGTTGACTTGGTAATGATGACAACGGGCATCTTTACCAATGCGTGGGTCGTAGAACATACCAAACCTTCTGGCTTATGTGTTCTGTCTCCGATCCGTCTTCAATCTAATGCAAGTATCCCACTCAGCAATAAAGAATCAAGCAACGCACATCCATCACAGTTGTGCATGGTGAAATGCCGGTATTCTCGTTGTGTTGCGATCATCAAGTTATTGAACCCCTATTCAGCCCTGTGCACACCCCTACACACTCCAACGCCACATCCAGCGCCTCCGCAAATCCAAACGCCAAGATCATCCCAAACCCCCGGTTCCACATGTTCAGTTTCCACCATCCGATCTCCAGCGCTCAGAGCATCGCATCGTCCTGAAACTCGCCTTCCACACCAATCCAAGGCTGTCTGAAACGCTCTCTGCTACAAATGTAGACGCCGGTTCCTGGTCCGTCCATGACGGTGGGATTGGCTATTGCTCCATTTGCTGCCCCCCCGTAGATTTGATTAAAGTTGTATTGGGCTTGTTTCGTTCGCAGTGTTGTGTTCTGTTCTGTTCCGTTCTTGCTTTCTCTCCCCTCGTCTCCCCTCCTGTGAAGTAACATTCGGATTCTTATCTTAATCTTTATCTTCAGTAACATCCTTATTTTCGGGATATTATCCGAAGGTTTGAGATTCGGCCGTTTCGCTTTCGATTTGGAGAATATGAGGTTAACAACGATATCGACGTTTGGTTTGGGGGTGGGCGTCGTGATGGCAGGTGCAGACATGCAGATTGATTTCCCTGGCTTCCTGCGAGCGCCTCGTGCAGAAAAAAATCTTCAGGTCAGTAAAATACATCAAATCTGCGCACCTATCATCTCCAATCAAAACTCACACCTTTTCTAGACTTTCAAAGGTGCACTCGGCGGCGTTGAAGCAGAACCCATTACCAGCACATCAGACCCCAAACGACCGTTCGCTGTAGGATCAAACACTTTCACATCGTACGAAGATGCCGCGGTACGGACGTGTAATAATCAGAAAAATGCGTGTGCGGATGTTGCGAATGGGAAGAAAAACCCTGATGATATTACGGTTGCGCAGTGTGATGACCAGGAGAGTGAGTGTTTCCATCTAAACTTCCCAGGCTTGAATTTATACATTCACATGATGAGGATCCAAAGAACAGTGCACGCAAGATCTCAAATTAACACTCTACCTCTCCAGCGGACTGCTCCAACAACGCTTCTAAAGTAAATCCATCCACAATCGCAGCAGCCGCCGCAGCATCAACATCAACATCAACATCCAAAAAATCCACCTCATCCGCGGCCGCTTCCCCAAAGGCTTCAGTACAGCCACCAGCAGCTGTAGCTCCAGCACCTGTAGCTCCAGCGCCTGTAGCTCCAGCGCCTGTCGAGCAGACGTCTGCTTCACAGGAAGCGGCTCCGGCTACGACTGTTGCGCCGGTCGTCGTTGCGCAACCTACGTTGCATAGTTCGGATGACCAGTTCTTTTATTTCTGTGATCCGTGAAAGGGGACTGGGGGTAGTGTTCTCATGTCTGGGGTTGGAAAATGGTTGGTGAAGTAACTTGTATTTAGGAATCCGTCTGAGTAGCGTTCTTGGGCTTTGGCAGGAGCAGATTAGGGAAAGCGAGGTGCATTGGGACAACGGCGTCTGACTGGAAATTTACTGTACGCTCAACATACCCTTGGAGTCCTTGAATGTAATCAAAAAGAAACAAATTTGAATCCCGACAATTACGCTGTTAACTACTTGACATGGGGGGTTTGAGCATTTGCTTGAAGTGAGACTCTTGATCGTTGTCTATGTATGTACAATTGTGCATTGATTGAGAAATAGTGCAAGCAAGAAACCTGGAGTGTTCAACAGCCCCGAGGCTATGATCTATTAGAAGGTGTAGATAGTTGGTCAACATTGAAGTATGTTAAGAACAAAGCATGTTGACGATCAGAAATTCTTCAACCCTTTGCTCGAGGTGAGGCCAGGAGAGACCAGCTTCTGCAGCCATCTATACCACAGGTGAATTGGTCATGTCCAGTAATGTACTCAGGCTCCAGGTCAAACCACAAGAACAGAAGTCCTCCCGTCGCAGACCTACCTCAAGTATCATACGGAGGTTTTTCATTCTGCATAGCAAACACACACATCACCACAATACGAGGCCATGTGTATATGGACCGTGGCCATCCTCGCAAGATCATCGTATACCTATCTTCTCACACAGTTAGCAACGGAACACAAGTATGATTGACAGAGATCAAGATGATCTCAAAAAGAGAAAGCGTGTGTGTTTTTTTCAGAAGGAGACCGTAGTCATAGCATTTTCCTCAAGAACTGAGTACAAAATCGTTCAATAGGACTGGTGCCAGCTTGGATATCATCATGAAAACCGGGAGGTGTGTAGAAGAGGGAGGGGAAAGAGATGGAAATATACCTTTGTGGTTGGAGCTGGAGGGAAGGAAATTATTGCTGCTGCTCGAGTTTTCTCATAGGCTTGTATTTGTGGTATGTGACGACGTTTGTTGAGTGAGAGAAAGATATTGGAGCTGCGACCGATGCCGCATTTTCGAATCCCTGACTAGCGTCTAAAATTTCGTCAGCGGAAGACCTGGATCCTGAGGCTTCCACTCCTCGGCGCCAAGACCCTCGAGTCTTGTCCGCCAAAATTATTGAACGTCAGTTTTACTAAAATCTCGCGGGTGTACGTGAGACTAATCGAAATACCGGATTAAATTAGATAAGAGGGCTAAATTCAAAACTTTTGCTAAGCTTTTTTTCCTACTCTATAATTCACTGGAAACTTTTTTAAATATATTAGTAAGTGGAATTATACTTTCTAATTAGTCGTAGCTCTTTTACGCTTACATGTACTAAAAAAACTTTCGCGCCTAAGTTAAGTTAAGCGAGACTTAGGTATCTTACTTTATATACCTATTATTATTCCTTATAGTTATAGATTAAGTTATTAAGTACTCTTATTATAGTAAGATAAAACCTCTTATTAAGTTTTTAAAGGAGAAAAAGTAGTTAGTAAGGTACACTTTATATAAGGCAGAGAATTAATTATACTATAAGCTAGTAGAGAAGAATCCTAATTAAGGAAGACTTCTAAAGAGAAAAGACGATATTCCTTATAGCGAGGAAAGAAGTATAAGGCTACTTACTCCTTACTCTAGTAGTAATACTCTTAATCTAAGTAGTCCCCTTTCTTACTAACCTTTCTCTTTAATACTAAGTTCTAATACTAAGGCTTAGTATATAGTATAGAATAATTCTCAGTAGTCTTATAATACTAAGAATTAGTAAAAAATCGCTATAATTAACTTTCGAACTAAGAGAGCTAATCGAAGAGTTAATATTTTACTTATTAAATCTTTAGCTCTTACTATTAATCCCTTTACTTTTATAGAATCACGTGTCCTATCCTCTTATAGATCGGGATATTACTCTTCGAAACTATTAAATACTTAGTAATTCTTTCTACTATCTTTGCTTTTACTATCTGGATAAAGCTTTAGTTTTAATTATAATCTTAATAATATTAAATAAAAGTATATAGATATTCTATTATAAGAATAAATAACTTAAGAATATATTAAGAGGCTAGCTATAGCTACTTATATATAACTAATCTATCTAGTGAACTAGTAAAGAGTTAAAGACTTCTACGCTTTACTTATAAATATAGAAATAGTCTATTACCCTTAGTATAAAGAAAAATAAATAAATATTAAGATCTTAAACAGAACTTATTAATAAAACTACTAATATAATAAGACCGGAACTTACTTTTATCTTATATTAAGAGCTAATAATATAGACTTAAGAGAGATACTATACTACTTACTAAAGCTCTCTTAGATTAAGTAAATCTGTATCTCTCTTACTTATATATAAATATAAGTTTATAAAACTCGTAGTTTATAATTTAAGTATACTAGATATTATATTACTTTCATAAATAGTCATATTAAGTTCAGTAATAGAGTACTATTAATACCTTCAGAGCTTAATATAATTCTTCTTACTTTAATAAATAGTAATAAATAGATTCAGCGCTAATTCCTTAACGATTTTAAGATTAACTAATATAGACTTTTTATTTAGCTTATATTCTTAAAGTAGAATCACCTTAATTATAAAGATATTACTATTAATTATAAATTATTAAGATAGTATTATCCTAAAGATAGTAATATTTATAACTAAATTATACGAATTATAAAAACTTAAGAGATAATATCTACTTCTATAAATAAAAATAATAATAAACTAACTATATCTTAATAAGCTAGAGATAATAAAGGAGTTATAGATAATAATAAAGTTATATAAGCTCTTCCAAATTACTTAATTATTTCATATTTAGCGGAAGATACGCCAAAGATAGTAGCTATTTATATAGCTATTAAAAAGACTTGGACTATCACTGTACTCTCTATTAAAATATAACCCTTTGATAAAATTAGGAGAACTTAGCGGCTTTTTACTATAGTATTTCCAATGCTTTTTCCTTATAAATTAGCTAATTTCAATAACTCCTGCTAATAATTAGTATTTTTATAGAAATAGAAATAGTATCTTCTGTAATTCTATAATAGCTAATTTAAATAATATCCTTACTTTAAATTCTACTTATTTAATTAATTAATATAGAATAAATTTATATCTATAAACTAATACTTTATTTATTAAAACTCTGATCTTACTAGTCTAACGCTTAATAAGTTAAAAGAAGCTCTTAAGATCTCTAAAGGCCTCTTACTTAAGATTATTTAGTAAAGCGTATACCTCCCTAGAATATCACTATTCTAAGGTTCAAAGAGAAGCTCTCTTAAAACCTATATATATATAATTAATAATTCTTCAGTAGTATTTATAACTACTAGTTATACAGATATATAGTAGCACGATTTATAATATCTCTTACTAAGATTCAATAAATATAGTATCGCTACTAAGGAAGATAAGTAAAAGATTATATATAATATAATATAATTAAATCCTTATATTATCGCTTATTATATCTACCTACAAACTACCCTCTTTTAGAACGTAGTTCTTAAACTATTTCTTAACTATAAAGACTTCTAGTACAGAATTGAGTTTTAAATATAAGGTACAGAATACTACTATAGCGTTTACTAGGTTCCTTATCATATCCTAGATAAAGATAACCCTAACTTATTTTAAGATAGTGCTTCTCCTATAGCTTACGAAGATAAGGGAAATAAAGTAATCTTTACGGAATATTAGGCTTAGAAGATTATAATTATTAATTTAAATCTATCTTAGCGCTTAGATAGGAAGAACCTAATTTTTTTACCTCTTAAGAATATTTAAAATACTAAGAATTTTCTTAACTTAGTTCTTAATTATATATAAATTTACTATAATTATTAATTAATCTATTATATTCGTGTAGATAAAAATAGGAATTACTACTACTAATTTTACTATCCTTAGATAATTCAAGTAAAAGTAGAAGTATATAAAGATATAAATTTAAAGTAGTAGTAATTTACAGTAGAGAGGGACCAGCTATTCTGCAACTTATATACTGCAATACTTATATTAGTATAGTGTTACAAATACTCCTAAGAGGTCGCGGAACCCTGGGAGGAGAGATCCTATAAGTAAGCGCACTTTTAGGAACTAGGCAGCTCCTAGGAGCGTAGCTCCTTAAAGCTTAGAGGTCTTTAGAAAATATAAGTTACTTAATTATAGTTTATAATAGTATTTTAGGATATAGTAATTTAGTTATAGATTCCTATAATTAGGATTATATAATAAATTCTTAGATTCTTAGATTCCTTAATTATAAAAAGGATTTAAGGATTTAAGGATTTAGAATTTTAAAGGATTTAAGAGATCTTAATATAATAAGAATTCTATATAAATAAATAATATTTCTTACTATAAATAAAAGTCTTATACTTAACTTAAATATAGTATTATTATATATACTTAGTAACTTATAAATAATTATTAACTTAATTAGTAATAGCGTTCCTACCCATAATACACTAACCCTTCGCACTCTTAAGTAACACTAGTACGACCGTATATTACATATAATTAGTAAATCTCGATATTCAACTTGTAACGATATTTCGCGAACTTATAGATTATATCTTAAAGTACTACTCTAAGCTAGAGAAGGCTTCTTATATATATAAAGAACTTAAGACAAAGGTTTTAAAGTATATAAGTGCTTAAAACTTAATATTATCTTTTATTATTAAGTTCCTTAATAAACTTATTAGGAAGAGAAACTACTCTATATAAGAGATTAGCTATATTATTCTTGATTTACTATTATACTACTCCTCTTATATAATCTATACCCTAGACTACTATAATACTAGAGATTAATATATTAGTATTATACTTTAAAATCACTATATTAAAAAGCAGAAATCACTATATAAGAGATATTTAAATTAAAGTAATAAGCTTTAAGAAGTCTTATTCTTCTAGTAGCTTATATACTTTAACTAGTACATGAAGAAGGAGCATTTACAAGCTAAACCGCGATTAATTAATTACTAGCCTAAGTACTTTATATTACTTGAAAAGGGATAGTTTAAGTATTTCTTTTAAGTTAAGCTTTAGCTTCATTTACCTTACTCTAAACCCTATTAACTCTTAGTAATCCCAAGAAAAGAGTTTAATTAATTTAAGTCTTATTAAGAAGTATAAGAGGATTTTAAAACTATTTATAAGATTCTATTTAACTATTATAAAGATACCTTAAAAAAGACTTATAAAAAAGATCCTAATTTAAATAAAGAAATTATTCTAGAAGCTAACTTAATTAGAGCTAGGTAAGAAGATACGAAAAGTAAAGAGTAAGAGAACCTTACTACTACTAATCTAAATCATAATATCGTAGTTAATAAAGATCTTAATAATTTAGGAGAGTATATTTTTAATAAAATTAAGAATTAAAGTATATATATTAGGAAATATCTTGATCTTTTAGTAGATTAGTAGGAAGTATAAAAGACATTATACTTTACTAATTTCTTTATCTTAGTAATTAGAAGTATAAACCTAACTATTTTAAATCCTAAGTAAAGGAAACTTTTTAATCTCTTAATTAATTATTATACTTAACTTTTTACTAATAATTAAGAAGATCTTAATTAATTTCTTATATAATTAGATAAAGAAATAAAAAGTAATAAGACTTATACTATTCTTCTAATATATTACTACCTCTAGCTTATAGCTAAGGCCGCTAATAAAAAGAATTTTATTTTATAAGTAGCTCTAATTAGTGTAACTATATATAATATTAAGGGTATTACTTTTTATAGTTTATTTCATTTTCTTATTAATAAACTATTTTAATTACTATCTCGCGCTACTATCTTATATTTATAAACTAAGTTTTAGTATATTTAATATCTTATTACTAATAAGATGTTTATACTTAATTTTAAGTTCTTAATATAAATTAAGTAGTATTTAGCTAAGATATTCTTAGGAAAAGAAGAGCTATTTAGAGGGATTAACTTTATTATTACTAGTGATTTCTTTCAACTACCTCCAGTTACTAAGTTACTGCTCTTTTCTAGATTATATAAGAAAGAGAAAGGTTAGAAGCTATAGAAAGATATATACTAATAGGGTTATACTATATACTAAGCTTTCAGTATTACAGTATAATTATTAAAGATTATATACTAAAAGAAAGAGAATAAAGAGGTATTAATTTTTAAATATACTCTTAACTAATTGCAAACTAACTAGCTTAGAAACAAAGGATAGTAATTCTTACTTTACTACGTAATTAGTAATCTATCTACTAAAGAGAGAGTATTATTTAATAATACCCTTCATATCTATACTATATAAATAGAAGTTTAAGACTATAATTTAATAAAGCTTAGAGTACTTAGAAAGTCAATTAAGAAGATATTAGTTCTTTATATAGGTCTATAAGCTATAAATACACTTATAGATAATACTAAGAACTTGATTATTGAATTACTATTCTCTATTAAAGCTCGTATTATATTATAGGATAATCTTTGGATTAGTAAAGAACTAATAAATAGTTCTATAGAAACACTAAAGGATATTATTTAAGTAAAGGGAAAGGATCCTTCCAAAGATTGTTTATTTGCTTTACTTATAGAAGTTAATAATTATACTAGCCTAACTTTTAGAGAGATAGGATATATACTAATCTTTAAGGTTATATAAGAATTTATATAAAAAGGGAAGAATTATAGTAGAACTTAATTTACTATTTATTTAAGTTAAGTAATAATAGTTTATAAAAGTTAAGGTTTTACTTTCTTAAAGGTAATTATAAATTTTAATAAAAAAGACTTTACTATAAGCTTATTATATATAGTAGTTTCTTATGTGAAGACTATTAGAGGTATACTCTTTAAGTCTTTATTTAATTTAGAATACTTTACTTAGTAATCGAGCTTTTTATTACTAAATAGAGATATTAATTATACTTATAAAGTACTTAAGATATTATAAAATAGACTAATCTCTCTAAATCATGTAAGTAGTTTAAAAGTACTTGAAGAATTAAGTAATTCTTTAATTACTTTAGCTCTATTACTACGTAAAGAAGCTCTTTTTAAGGAACTAATCTATAAGGAAAGGAAGCCCTTTTAGAAGAACTGATTCGTAATTCAGGGAGTAATAAACATTAAGAAAAAACTAAAGTATTAAAGCTAGTATTAGGGAATACTTATTATTATCTTATAATTATAATATTAAACTAAATTCCCGAACTAGTTAAATACCTTTCTAGTAGTATTTCCCTGTAGTCCTATAGTTAAGCCGCTACTTTTATTACCTTTATAAGATTTAAGTGTATTGTAATAGCTTATTCTAAGTACGAAAATTGCAAGGAGAGCTAATTAGACTTAATATAGTAAATCGTGTTTTTAGAATTAGAGTTTAAAAGAAGAGAGAGTTAATTATAATAATAGACTAATTAACTAATCACTTAATTATTAAATAATTAATCCTAGATAAGACTAGTCGCCTTAACCTACGCTAAGCTATTGATTTAACTAATCTATATAAGTCAAAGTATAGTAAAGTTAAATTA
Organism: Cadophora sp. MPI-SDFR-AT-0126; assembly: GCA_020747065.1. NCBI lineage: Eukaryota > Fungi > Ascomycota > Leotiomycetes > Helotiales > Ploettnerulaceae > Cadophora > Cadophora sp. MPI-SDFR-AT-0126. The sequence continues at coordinate 1,591,911 of JAGMVK010000011.1, forward strand.
AGAAGGGAGGAATCAAGAAGAAAGGAGTTAAGAATCTATAGAAGAGTAAGGGCCCACTCTTTTACTAAGTAACTAGGTCCCTTAGCTGCCCTCTACGCTTAAAGGTTAATTAATTAAAGATTAGCAGAGTATTAAAAGTAAGAAGAGTAAGAAGAGCGGATAAAGGTGATGTATCTTATAATATAGCTAGCCTTACTAACCCCTAGCGTAGGTAATAGTAGCCCTAGAAGTTATTATATATATTAGCTTACTAAAGAAGAGACTTATAAGATATTAATAAGGAAAAAGAAATATTTAACTAAAGAAAAGACTATTATTAGTCTAAAGATTAGAGTCTAAAATCTATAAAAATAAGTTAGCTTAATTAAGAAGCTAGAAATAAAGTACTTCCTAAGGTAGCTAAGGCCGGTATTCTTTATAAGAGCTAACGCGATAGAGATTAAGAGGAAAGTAGAGGTATACTATAAAGTAGTTAGCTTAGTTAAGAAGTTAGAAATAAAGTACTTCCTAAGATAACTAAAGCTGATATTCTTTATAGTAGCCTTAGAGGTATTATTAAGTAATTTAGGGATTAGGAGGAAGAAGGAGGTGTACTATAAAGTAGTTAGCTTAATTAAGAAGCTAGAAATAGAGTACTTCCTAAGATAGCTAAAGCTAATTCTTTAAGTCTTAAAGTTAAAAAGGAAGACAAGATTATAAAGTAATTAATTTAATTAAGAAGATAGAGATAGAATACTTTCTAAGAAAGCTAAAGCTATTATATTAGTAGCTTATAGCTTAATAGAGCTAAATATAAGTTATTCTTAAGAAGATTTAACTCTATTATCTATCTCTAGTTAAATAAAGAGACCGTAAGAAAGACTAAGTAGCTTAAAGTTAATATATAAAGTATAGTATCTCTTTATCTTCTTTTCTAGATATAATAACCTTTAGTCTCTAATAATAAATCTGAAATCTATTTACTAAAAAGTAGTAAGAGAAATAAAGGTTATTAAGGCTTTATTAGTTCTTTTATTCGATATAATAATCTAATCAAATAAGGAGGAGAATTATAGGTATAATAAGCTTATATAATTATTAAGGCAAGAGACTGTTGCAGAGTATAGAGGTATTAAAGGTAAGGGGCAAGAGATCGTTATAGGATAGAATCGAAGTACCGGAGGCTTGAATTGCAGTTAGTATAGTAAGGAAACATGAGGTCTTACTTTTAGTATAAGTTAGTAGGAGTTAGAGGCGATATTTAAGTTAAGATTAAGATTAAAATTAAGCTTAAAGTTAAGGTCGAAATTAAGGTTTTAGTAATAAGAAAATAAAATCGTAAAAAGAGGTTAAGAATAGAGGGAAGTAAAGTAAAGGGAGGTAAGATAAACTATTAAAAGGTAAAATAAGGCATTAATAATTAAAGATTATTATTGCAGAGGGAGATAGCGAGCTTATAATAATATGAAGGTATTATTAAAGAGAGAAAGAAAGAGTCTTAAAAAGTAGGGGACTACGTATATATAAGTAGGTTAATAATTGCTTTAGCGCTAGTCTAGAGATGAAGTTATAAAGTAAAGTATTAAAGTTATTCCTACCTTAAGAATAGCTTTTAATTTTCTAAGATTATATAATTATTTTTAAATAAAATTAAAAGATTTTTTTATATTTTTACTTACTTAAATTAAGTATAAATTTCTATTTCTTTAAATTTTTTTAATTATATTAGAGTATAAGATTATAAGCTATAAAAGTATAATTACCTTAAAAAGTATCGCGCCAAAAGCGATACCGCAGTGGCAAACTGCGTAATAGGCTATATAGCTTCTACCCTCGATTCTTGTACGACACACCCCCCAGGGAGCGGATAAACGTAGCTCCGATCCCTGTCTTTAGAGAATCGAGCTAATCCGTCCGACGAGTGGCCCTAGCCCCGCTGACAAAGGCGCGAGCTCCTATTCGCTGTGGTTAAGCGACGATAGGCTAATCAACGGGTGTTACAAAGCTCCAAAAATAGCCACGTACGCAGCTAGTTTACGCTCTTGCTCGAGAGCGCATGTGGCTCTTAACTATCGCGCCAAAAGCGATACCGCAGTGGCAAACTGCGTAATAGGCTATATAGCTTCTACCCTCGATTCTTGTACGACAAAAAGTTATTTATAAAATTACTTTAAAATATAAGTTACTAAGCGAGTATTTAATAACTTATTAAATACTTATATATAAAACAAATATTATAATATAATTAATTAAATAGAATTTTAATCAGAACTGACATTCACACTATATTCAACGAGCCCTGCCGCTTTAAGTGGTAGCCCTTTATGAAATAAATTCAAGGAATGATTAACAAATTCTTTGACAACCAATTTGATATCTTAAAGGACTTTTCAAAGTATCATTAGCCATTTCCCTTTTTTTCGTAAAGAGAAGAGTGACAGTATAAGATTTTACCTTAGAAATTGAGCAGTCAGAACTCGGGAAACTTCCGCCCACATTTACAAGGTCATCCTGACCTCTATTATTGATAGTCTTCCTCGCCAAAGTCTTCCTCCCATCTCATTCTTACTTCTTGTCAGTAAGGAGCGTTCAGCTGAATTGCCTTTCATTGAAATCTCCTGTTTGCAAGTAGCACTTTCTTCTCGTATATTCCGATATTTGACACCCAGAATTCACCACCTGAGGAGAGCATTTCAGCTCTCCCAATAGTATACAGTGAGTCAAAGAAAAGCACAAATTTAACAGTATCTACCGACACACACTTTCCAGAGAAGATACATACAATGTTTCGCTTTGCAGGCATCAATGACAGGTAAGAAGGAGCAGTGTTGATCACGTGTTTTGGACAACTCACTACATCTCAGAACTTAATTTCCAACGCAACGCAACGCAACGCAAAGCAAACATGATGTGTCGGGTCATCAATGATCGTCGGCATAAACGCAAGGTTGAGCCGTTCAAATATGAGATGTCAAGTCTAGCACAAATAGAATCGTCATATTTCATGTCACTCCTCGGGACTTCATTAGCGCCGCCCTAAAAATACTCAGGTTGATTTTTGCCAAAGTGAAGGTTTTCCTATAACTACAAACAATACCCATCATCCTCCAGGGCAACGCAGTGAGGTATCAATCGGTCATCTAGTACTGAGCTGTCTTCTCCTTCGATTTTACAGATCTCAGCGCAACTTCAGAAGTAGGATAAAGACAATTCTCAACTCATGTATAGCCATTTTCATCTGGGTACGATCCCGCTACAACAGAGAAAGTTTTCCCCCAGGCGTGCAGTCGCGGATGGAACCTATGCAAGACAACTCGACATAGACGCAAATCATAAGAAGCAAATGGGAATGCTTCTTTGGCATTCTGAGAATGCTACGGCAGCCCAGCGCGCGAAGATTGATCGCAGTTAACGTAGCAAAGGTGGCTCAAGCGCAAGGGAGCACACAGCAATTGGGCGAAACAAGTGGAAATGGAAAATACCATTATCCGCAAGTCAATTCTTCCCTTTCGTCCCAATTTTTCGAATTCAGACATTGCATTTCATGATTTCCGCGATGATTTCGTCTAGGAACACTCGTTGCAATGCTCCTCTGACCCCCACGTCAACACGAAAACGAGATCGAATGCATCTCTCCACAAGCTCCCTGTATCTGGAACCCATGAGGTGATCGAGCTCACCGAGAGGTCCGTTGATGTCCTTGATAAACGAAACCATTTCTTCTCCTGTCCTGCCTTCGACTAAGCTTTTCAAATTTGCCCAGTGGGCAATTTCGAGCAGGACCAGACCAAGACTGTAGAGATCATGGATTTTTGTAGATCTTCTTGAGGTACTCGTTTGAAACTCGGGGTGTCTATACCGACGTTCATCAGGACTTGATGTTGTCTTGGTCATTGTCGGGTCATCAGGTCCATCGGGTCTGCTATGATCGAAGCCCGTCACATATGGCTCATCGAGCCTGAGTTTATCTGACCGATCTCCCTCACCTTGAAAGAAGAGGATGTTGTCTGATCGAATGCTTTTATGCACTAACTCGCTAACGTGCAAGTAGTAAATGCACTTACACAGTGCCTTGCCAAGAGCAAATCTCTCCTCTAGTGAGGGCTTGTCAAGGTCTTCCCTCTCTTCCTCACCCACCTCGTGGTCGTAGAGCAGCGAGAGCAGGGATCTAGGGCTCTTCGATGTGTTGACACCTTCAGGCAGATCAAAGACATAGCCCACTTGCTCGTCAGTGACGAAATATCCAGCACAGTTCAGCTTTCGAACAGTACTGGTCGGATCCTTGTGTGTCGGAGAGGATAGAATATGTGCGAGACTGGTGGCTCGTTTTATCGTTGCGTCACGAGTGAATGGGGTCAAGCCAGAATCGAACTTCCGCAATTCAACGAGGACATCGCGAGCCTCTCCATTCCTTGGCTGATAGATGGCCAAGGTTCTTATCTGAGACTCTCTCGAGGGATGAGAACGGAGATCTAGCTGATCCAGTGCAATCTCTAATCTTCTCAATGGTGCCATCGGGGGCAGCTCGTCACGAGGTGGAGCTTGCGATTCTAGTCGAGAGACTCGTGCTCGTGTACTCGCAGCGTTCGACAAGGCTGGGCGCGTGCCAGCTGTTGCTCTTTCGAGAATGGCAAGATCGCTGTCGGGCGTGTTCTGCAGAATTTCGGTGTCTAATCGTATTCCTTGTCGAATCTGCGATCTTGGAGATACAAGCCTGTCCAACGAATCGTTAAAGTCCCTTAATTGTTTGACCATTTCCTCGAATCGCTTGCTGTCATGTACCATCCAGCGACATTTTCTCATAAAGTTCATTGACGCATTTCCATTCTCGATCGTCTTACGATACAATTTTGCTTCCTCCACAGAACCCAGTGGTGACAGCTCCATACCAGGCTCCACTGTTTCCGACGCGATCGCTGGTGTGAAATTGGCAATTGGTTGGCTAGTTTGTGCCGTCGTCCAGATTCCGATCGTCTTTTGCATCTTCGTGGAGCTATCGTTTTGATCTCCAACATGAAAGCTCATGCCATAACGCATGCGAAGCTTTTCTGTTTCAGCGACAATTTCAAGCATATTTCGAAGGATCATAAGTGCGATGGCCTGAGCTTCTGGGGTAGTCAAATGATTTGAAAGCTTGCCGTGGTGCAATTCGCAGTTTTGTCCCCAGAGTTTGAGATGATACTGTTCGATGGACAGCATGCAATTCAGTGTGGCATTCTTATCTCCTGCTTCGCGGAAGTTGCGTATTGCATCCATGCATCCGACCACTGCATCGAATGCTTGAACGACGAAGCCAGCTGCTCCAAGTCCAAGTGCGACACCATCCATGTTGAAGGTCTGCTGTGAGCCAATATTACAAAAGATATGCTCATGCCACTGTTGAAGCGAACCAAAGAAGACAGAAATCCTCGCACAAATCACGAAAAGACCATTTAAGGCTCCGATGCACACCCGCATGTCTTTCTTCGCGCTGTGGCGTTTCCACCTGATTGCTGAATGCCGCCACAGAAAGCTTGGCGTGCAGCTGAGTATTGACTTCTACCTCAGCCGTACAACTGAGAGCTCAAGTTCTGTTTTCACTTGACATTCATGCTGGAATATCTTCCTTGTGGGGAGTAATCGCTGTCAAGCAGTACTAGACATCGCTTTGAACCATGGCGGGCCGACCCTTTTGGCAAACACGGCGACAAACCCCTTCTGCGAGGAGGTTGGGGAAGCAAACAGCTAGCGAGGGTGCTTCCGACCCTGTCATTGCCGCTGAGAAAATCGGTAGCGCTCCGGTTTCCAAAGGAGCGTCAGAAAGCGAGCTTGAGAATGCTCGGTCATTTGTGAAAGAAGTGGTAGTCGAGTGCAAGAATGTTGAAGCACAGTTGCGGCCCGAAGGTCCCCCCCAAGCTGGTGGCTTCATTGGGTTGTTCATCGAGGTCTGTCGCTGGCAAGCCGACTGCAGATCAGAGACTGCGCGTCGCCGAGGCTCTGCGAGTCCATTTGCTGGACGCATCAGCGATCAACGACCTCTCGATACACTGAAAATCGGCGAAGGTACAACCTTTGATGTGTATCGAAGATATGATAATGGGGCCACAATGGGTCGGGAGCCGAAACTTGTGGTCATGAAAGATCCAAAAATCCGCTTTGGAAGAAATGGAGAAGCAAAAGACACAACGGTCCTGAAAGGAGTTAAAGCAGAAATTCGAGTCCTGTCTGAAGAGTCTATACGGCAGCATAAAAACATCGTCAAGCTTCTGGACATTCGATGGGACCACCCCAATCTCGATCGCGACAACATAGGTCCCACTCTTTACCTGGAATACGCTGAACTTGGAACCCTGGCCCAGTTCTGCAAGTCTGGCAACTCGTTGCGAACAGATGCGTCGCTCACACGGCATATCCTCGTCGGCATTTGGGATGGGCTTGATGCGCTCCACCAGTCTGGCATCGTTCATGGAGATGTTAAGCCAAGCAATGTGTTACTGTTTCAAGAAGGGTCTACCATCCTTGCCAAAGTATCGGACTTTGGCTGTGCAATCTTCATCATGGATCTCAAAGCAGACAAAGTAGAGCTCGCTGGTCGATCGCCACCTTGGGATGCTCCCGAGGCAGGCTCGGAAATCGCTCCAAATCTCCTCGAAAAAACCGACATATATTCCTATGGATTGGTGTACTGGTGGTTCCAACTTGGCGGCCAAGATCCATTCTCAATCGATAGTGACGCTGAGGAGGACGGCGGTACTTTTGGCTTCTCCGGACCTCGTAATAACAGGCTCGATGCACTCAAGAAGCTGAAGCAGACAGAGGATCTAGACGACAAGATGATCCGTAGCGTGATGAGCGCTCAAAGCGACGAGGCCATGCAGCCGCCAGGGTTTTTGGACGAGCTGAAGTTGATCGGCTCGTTGACTCTCAGAAGAAAACCCGAAGAAAGGAAGCTGAGATCCTCAGTTCATCCGTTTACGTAAGCGCTCACAGAGCCCTCCGTTTTGCTATGCTAAGTCGTCTCCATAGTCAGAGGCCCGTTGAAGTCACAATTCGAGAAGGTTCGGAATCGAGCCTTGTGAGTTTATTATTCCTCGTAGTACATCAACCTGCTAATTAGATGCTCGTGTCCCAAGAACTGCAACCGCCTTTGGACCCTCAAGTCTGCTTTGATGCTGCCACTCCGGAAGGACCCAGAAGAGAAGATACCTTCACGAAGACTTGTGCAGATTCTGAAGGATTTTACCTCTGATAACAGCGGCTCAGTCTCCAGTGCTGACGTGAAAATTCTCCTATTTCGCTGTCATCTGGAGGGATTCGGTGTCCCTCGGAACTGTACCTTAGCCGCAAGTCATCTTCACGATGCTGCTAATATGGGACATCCAACAGCTCAAGCTATAGTGAAACGGTTTTGTGATGTGGTGAGCTACCAGGAACTGCCAGATCAAGGCTTGCGACATTGCCTTACAGCAACATTATCCGGAGTCTCGGGACCTGCTGCAGAAGATAAGTCACGTTAGACTTGTGCTGGTTTTTTTGCTGACACATCACACATTTAGCGACATTGAATCCCATGATGTACGAAATAGCAACGGAAGAGATGCTTTCTATGCTCCCGACGAACACAACGATACCATCACAGGAGGAGCTGCTCTGTGATAAGGACTTGTCACCATTTGATCAAAAATGGACTGGGCTACAACCACCACTGCTTCATATTATTGCTGCTCGTGGCTGGCTCAACGTGATGCAAATTCTCTTGGAGAATCTGAGTCCGCCTGATCGCTGCTCTCAGCTCGACTTACATGATGAAAATGGCTACACGCCGCTGATGAGTGCTTGTAAATATGGTCATTTTCTGTTGGCCATATTTCTTCTCGACAAATGCCCAACTTCAGGTATTGATCCAGGCTACAATGCCCCGTCTCCATTGTTTCTTCTGCCTAATTTGAATCCACGAACCCTGGAGAAGCGTGACCTGCTGGAGGAGGTCGTTCGGAAACTGGTCCGGGCTGGTGCTAATCCGAATCAGGCCGCTGGTATTGATATTCGTGAAGCATTGATTCTCGGAGAGCCTAGGTCTTTGGTTCCAGAAGATCTTGTCTGGCACAATCTCAAGGACCCCCTGAGCTACGCGATTTGGGTCGGTGACATCGAAGTCGTGGCGTCCTTGTTAGCAGTTGGGGCAATCCCAGATCTGCTATGTCTCCACCTGGCTTCTGCTTCACATCGAGTCGATATTCTTGATTTTTTGTTCTCCTTCAATTCTGCTGCATGGCCCACAATTGAGCAATGTAACGTAGGAAACAGGAGCCTTCTTGATTCAGCTTTACTAGATTCACCATCATTCGGATGCTGCAAGCGGCTTACCGGAACACGTACGATCCATGAAGTGAGCCTTAAGCATACCATCAGATATCTACTGAAGCGCTGCACTGGTATCTCACATCTGATGAAGCCACTGCAAATGTTGTCTTATCTACGCCAGTGCTGTCGCTTCGGTGTTACAGATGTGGAACTGCTTGAAATGATCATATATCCCAACGCTCACGGTCCTTACGAACAGGCAGGCGTGGAGTTTCTCTCAACTGCGATCTTCTGGGATCAATTGGACATTGTCAAATATCTTCTGGGTATAGAATGTCGAAAGCAGGACCTGGATGGATTTGGCGCACCCCACATTTGTGCCAAATCTCCCGTAATGCCGGAGATGTATCAGCATCTCCAGGCACATGGAATCGATTTCGGCTTGAAACAGTCCAATCGAGTGCGAACAGATCTAGAGACTGCAGTCCAGATGGCAGTAGCGCACCAGAACTTTTCAATAGCGTCCTGGCTATTCGAAGAAGGTCTCTCGAGAGACGATGTTATACCGTGCAACACGAATCGACAGGAGGATTGTACCTTACTGGGGTGGCTTATCAGGAGGAACTGGAGCGAAAATCGAAACGCATTTGTTCATCTTCTCGACGAGTACGTTGATACGCCATTGCCCGACTTCATTGTCACGCCTTTAGTGGGGCGAAGCGCTCTACAAGAGGCGGCGCGGTCTGCGCCGAACACCATACTAGGTGAGCAAGATGCCCGCGAACAAATGCAGTATCTTGTTCTCAAATATCCTGGAACTCGCCATCTAGACTATCAACGAATTGATCGAGCTGCTGACGTGAGAGGTGATACACAACATGCTGGCATGATCCATGTCATTGTCGATGGCAAGTCGACAGTGGTTAAAAACTCTTATCATTTCGCGAAGTACACCATTCAATATCCAGAGACCAAACAGAAGGATGACAATGGAACCGCTCTACACTTTGCCGTTAGGAATGTGAATTTCCCGGCTGTGGAGGTTCTCCTCGAAGCAGGCGCTGATGGTTCCGCGATGATTGGGCTTCCACTCCCAGACACTTTCGCTGTTACCCGGAAGCCTGCCAGCACATATGCGGTCAAAGAAAATTGCTGGGCATCCACGGTACTAGATTTTGCTATGCTGGTAGCTGATCGGATTGAGACTAAATCCGTCACCATAGCTTCAGAACCTGTCAGCAGTGAGCTCAGAGCAAAGCACCAGTATCAAGAGCAACGCATCAGGGACATTATTAGACTGCTACAAAAGAATGGGGCAGCCAACTCTGCCACGTTCATTGGCAGACGAAATGAGGAGAAATTTTATCGCGAAAGACGGGAAAAGGGCAATCGTGCCGCTTTTCGAATGTTCAAGAAGGAGCTCAAACAAGGCTTAGCTGCGGGCTTGGAAGTCTACAAAACAACCAAAACGGAGATCACGAAGCAACTTTCGGTGCCAGTTTATACTCCCGAAGCTTCAAAAATGAACTTCGCAAACAAGCTACTTCGCGACCGTCGGTTTGACGAAGCTTTAGAGCTGTATCTTGAACTTCAAAAAGGCTTCAGACAGAGACGCTATCACGAAGGAGAATCGGATTATTGGCTTCTTGTCCAAAATATTGCGGTAACGCTGTCTTCGCAAGGCAAATACGTAGAGGCAGAAGCGGAGTACACAGCTGCGGTCGCAGGGCTAGAGGTCTGCTTGGGATCCGAGAACGTCGCGACACTCACGGCGAAACACAACCTCGGCGTCTGCTTTTTGAATCAAGGCAAGATCAAAGAAGCGGAACCTATTTGTGATGTTGCTTATGCAGGGAGAAAGAAAAAGTTGGGAGCCAAGAATCAAGACACCTTGGAAGCTCTTACCTCCATTGGAATCGTTCGTATGCGGCAAGACAGAGACGTCGAAGCGGAGATTGCATTTCAGCAAGCCTTGCACGAACTGGAGGCTCAGACAGATTCTTCCGAGGCTCAGAAGCTACGTGTGATGTACAACATGGGTATTTTGTACAAGAAAATTCAGAAATTTGACGATGCTAGGAATATTCTGGAGCGGACGATTGCTGGGCGAGAATCAGCCCTTGGTTTGCATCATGCGGAAACGCTTCATGCTGTTGCACAGCTTTCCTTGACTCTGAAAGCCCTCGGAGAGACAGAAAAGACAATAGCTTCTGGTCTGAGGGCTTTAGCTGGGTATTTGGAAATCTATACAGCCGATGACGCTAGTGTCACAGAATTAGCCTTTGCGTTAGGAGAAGTGTATCGAGATTTGCAAAAATGGGATGAAGCCATCGCCAAATATCTACTCACACTGCACGGGGAAGAGAAGCGGCTCGGCTGGAATCATGCATCGACTTTAGTAACAGTCACGAAGCTTGCTTCGACTTACAAATTGCAAGGCCGAATCGACCTGGCTATAGAAATGGAGATAAGAGCGTTGGGTGGATATCAAGAGAGCTTTGCCTTTGATGATGCCAATGTCACAAACACAGCATATCGTCTGGGCGAATTATATTCAATGCGGAAAGAATGGGACCAATCCTCTTCGTTGTACACACTTGCTTTGCGAGGGGAAGAGTCGCGTCTTGGCCCTGATCATATAGACACTCTACTCACTGTGGGAAAGCTGGCCGCAAACTACACGTCTCAGGAATTGTACAGCACGGCCGCAGAGCTAGAAGCAAGGGTACTACTTGGCTATCAGAAGCAGCTTCCCTTTGATAACGAAAAGGTGACGAACACCGCATATCGTCTGGGTAGGGTCTACGCCAATGTTAAGCAGTGGGACTCAAGCATAGCAGCGTTCGAGACTGCCCTTGCGGGTGAAGTCAATCGTCTTGGCTCACATGACGAAGCGACATTGATGACCATGAGGCAGCTTGCGATGGCGTATACATCTCATGGATCGTGTGACAAGGCAATTTCGCTGCGAATCCAAGTGCTGGACAGCATGAAGAAAGCAATGATCGTTGATGACCGGATATTTCTCGATACTCACTGGAACCTGGCATTGAACTATAAGTCCACAAATCTGGAACTGTCGTTCTCCCATTTCAAGCTCGCGACAGAGGGATATGAGATCCTACTAGGCCTCGACCACAACGAGACTTTGGAGGGGTATTCGAAACTGGCCGAAGTTGGCCAAAATTTGGGCGAGTACAATTCCGCAGAACTCTACTGCCAGAAAGCTGTTGATGGATATACGCGAACGCTAGGTAACGACCACGATGATACTCTAAGATCAAAGGAACAGTTAGCTGCGCTGTTGTGTGAGACAGACAAGCGTGCCGAAGGCAAGAGTATATACGAGGACATCTTAGCATTGAGAAAAAGGACTTTGGGGCCAGAGCATCGGGAAACCCTCGCGACTATGGAGAAAATGGAGCAAGTGCGGTCAATATCTGATAACCAACTCGTCCCCGTTGTGAGTGGACCGACAACCACCGCTCCAAAGACAGCATCGCCAAGATCATTACCTACGATGGCAAGATCATCACAAGCAGCACCAATTGATCCTTTGCTTGCTACAAATGCGGAGCCTGCTGATGCGTGGATAAATCGAGTCGTTACTGGATCACCAACTCGACGTCCAGGGAAGACTTGGGACCTTGGTTCGATCTGGTCAGTCATCACAGAAGGACTGTCGACAGAGACGATTGATTGCCAAGGCCGAACCCCACTGCTATGGGCAGCTGAAAATGGACCATGTGAGGCGGTCCAGCTCCTCTTGAAGATGGAAGCAGATGTGAACAAATCTGGATCAAATGGACAAACTCCTTTGCACGTAGCATCCCGCTATAATCACGAAGATATTGTTTGCCAGCTTCTGTCGGAAGGTGCCTCGGTTTCACTCAAGGACACCGATGGTATGACTGCAATTCATCACGCAGCTATGAACGGGCATGTTTCTATTCTCGAAATACTCTGCAAAACTTCGGATAGCATCAGTGATGACTGCCTCAGCTGCTTGAACAGGGATGGAAATTCTCCCCTCCATCTCGCATGCGATGCTGGTCACGTAGCTGTTACGCAATTCCTTCTCACCAAAAGTTCAGATGTAGGCAGGAGCGATGGCCTCCATGGTTTTACTCCGGTTCTTTTATCCGCGAAAGGCGGCCACACGGATGTTCTCAAAATGTTGCTCGATGCTGGAGCGTACATTGAAGATGTCTCCCATACCGGGATGACAGCGCTTCATTATGCTGCCTTCATAGGAAATGCAGAGATGGTCCAACTCCTTCTGGAATATGGAGCCAACACTGAAGCCGTATACATCGCAAACGATTGGACGCCCCTCGTGATCGCAATAAATGAGGGGCATACGGACTCGATGATCATTCTTATGCAATGTGGCGCTCAATTATCAGTCAAAGATACTGGGGGGAGAAAGCCACTCCATATTGCTGCCGGGAGAGGACGGAATGATATTGTTGGTCTATTGATCGACGAGGGAGCTGATGTCCATGACGAAGACGAGCAGCAGTGGTTGCCACTTCATCATGCAGCTATGAACGGAGATTCCGAAACAGTGAAGATGTTAGTGTCCTCGGATCCGCGAACTATCAATACCGAGGACAAAAATGGCTGTACATCTTTACATCTTGCGGTTTTCAAGGGTCATGTAGAAGTGGTGCTGATTCTCCTTGATGTGGGGGCAGAAGTTGACGCTCGCGATGCTAGTGGCCTCACTCCTCTGCATCATGCTGCTACCTCCGGAAATATCGATATAATTCGAGCACTTCTCGACCGGGGGGCTGATGCTTCAATTGAGAATAACGAGGGCAAGAAAGCGGTCGATTGTGCTTCAAGAGGGCTGCACTTCGCAGCTGCATTACTCCTCTCTGTCGCTCTGCCTCCATCATGAAAAGATAATGGGTCCCATTGTCTATGACCTATGATAATCTCCAGCAGGGTTTGAAGTTTTGAGAGCTGTTAATAAGTATTGTAAGGCAACTCTTTACATCGTCTGGTTGCGATACACTTACGGACTAGAATGATTTGGTCTACAGCTAGATACATGGTCCGTCTGGGAGCAAGATAATTGAGCACCTGCTTCTAGAGCATTAAAGAAAGCTCAATATCTGTTTGAAGGCCGATGTTCTTCAACAAGTGGAAATCCGTTGCGCGGTAGAGTCAAAATGCGAGTGTTGTGTAGGTTTTGAATAGCCAGGAAAGTAATGTCATTATTTTAAGACTGTCGGTGGAGTAACGGTTCAAGTATTACACAATTTATCGATATATAGAGTCTGAGATGATGGTTGTAGGATCTGTTTTTTTTCTTCAAGAGAGCGTGAGGAATGCTAGAGTATGTACTGCCCCGAAACAAAACTGAATCACCCCCCAATTGGCCGAGGCCTGTGGACTAACTAGAATAATAATAATCTTTAATTTGAAAACTCCTTCTAGAATATTATTTGATAAGGACGAGAGCTTATAATCTCTATTATAAAGACTATTACAATAATGCCAAATAATGTATTAGAGTATAGTTGAAAATCACAGAATACTACTATTCATCGCTTATTACCTTTCCAATTTAGTCTTTTAATAGGCCTATGAAATTTCGAGGCCCGCCTTTTTTTTAGTTCAACCGCATCCGAAGTCCCAGCTCCTATGACTCTCCGACCAACATCAACATCTCAATCCTACACCAACCCACCTCTCACCCAACATGTCAACCCAACTCAAACTCCGCTCCCTCTACCGTTCCTTCCTCCGCGAACTCCCCTCCCGCCCCCTCGCCGACAAGCCCTCACCACTCAAAACGCGCATCCGCAGCACGATCGCCGCCTCAGAATCCAGAATCCCAATCGAGCAGGCGGAACAGTATCTGCAGTATGTCAAGGCGCAGAGGATGTACGCCACGTTGCTGGAGCGGTATAATCCGGGCATGAATATGGAGGATGAGGAGAGGGTGCGGTTGACGGCTAGGAGAGTGGGAATGGATTTGCCGGAGGAGTTTGCGTATGCTGCGCAGGAGGGGGAGGGGCGGGGGAATGGGAAGGAGTGAAGGTTGATCTATTCAGTTCGGAGGCGACGCGAGAGTACGAATTTGGGGAAAGGGAAGAGAGGAGAGAATTCAATTGTCGGAAGTCGACTCTTGCCGGACTCTCCTCTCACGCAATGCGGATCCAAACACAAAGCGTTTTCCTCTCCAAGGGATTGCCAGACGCTAGGCATATTCAGAGGGGTTCGGGCACATAACGAATCAGAAGAGCGAGGAGCTGATGTTAGTGGCCGCTCGAAACCGGAGGAGGTGTACGATATCTGGGACCATCAACAAGGAGACAGCTCTTGTTGATCTTGTATTATACTGTACCAACAACCATGTTCAAACAGTACCTAAATACAGATCATTTCCGCCCTCGTTAGTTCTGAGGAAATGTCGTTTTCATATGATCTAGCCTCTTCCTTACATCTGTCCCCTATCCTGTTCTGCGCCTGCTTTCCTGGTTCAATGCTTGGCTCTATCCTTCTGCCTATCGAACTTCTCTTTATGAGGCACTGTAGGATCTTCAGAGAAACGGAACGGTTCTGAGCTACTTCCGAGGCACAGCTAGATCTTCAGACATTTTGGAAACCAAACCTGGATATTCACGCATCAACCCTGCTGGTTGCTCTTGCCATGCGATGGGATTTTGCAGAATACCCATGTGCAGTCCTTCCACTTCTTTGCTAAACAGAAGATGCGGAGCAGAGCATCATTTTCAGTTTTCGTTTCACTTGACGGTGCCTACAAGCTCATCCTCTTTTGGCGGTGCTGACTAATGGCCTACACCCGAACGCACCTTCTCTTGTTCACGAACCTGTCACCTGGACACAACCTTGAGGGGTACGCCAAATACTTGAAATCTCGTTCAATCTTCTCTACAGTTAACATATTTTTCCCTTTCAACATATCCTCTGAGGATTACAACTCGTCTCAACGCCCATCACATCAACCATTTCTGCATTCTACCGCCATCTACATCTCATCCTTATCCTCCTCACTCGAGATCATCTTGCTCAAGGGGCCCTTCTTCACCATCAAACTCATAACCTCATACAACGCATCTGCAGCCGCCATGGTAGTATGCTCAGCGTTGGTATCGTACGCAGGTGCAACCTCAACGATATCACAAGCGATGATGTTGATTCCCTCCAGGCCGCGAAGGATAGTACGGAGTTCACGAGTCGACCATCCGCCTGTCTCGGGGGGTACCGGTAGCTGGGGCGACTATTCACTCGTTAGCAACAGAAACGCAACGCTGAATCGACCATCGATGAAAAAAGTAATGAAAGAGGAGAAATGGATGCTGAAACAGCCACTCACAAGCAGGATCCAACGTATCGATGTCAATCGACAGATACACGGGCTTATCATGCCCAACCCTCTCATGGATCTTCTTAATGATGCCCTCAATCCCAATAGTATCAATCTCTCTCGCCTCGACAATCTCAAAGCCACAGTATCCATCGTTTTCATAATCGCTCGGTCCACTCAAGGTGGTGCGGATTCCAGCATGGATGTTTGTATCATTGGCGAGCAAGCCTTCCTGTGCCGCATGGTAGAAGTATGTGCCGTGATTGATGCTAGCGACTTTGCTGGGCGAGCCTCCGAATACCTTTGGCTTCCAGGTATCGAGATGGGAGTCGAAGTGGATGACTGAGACTGGGCCGTAGGCACGGTTGATAGAGCGGAGGAGGGGGAGTGTGATGGTGTGGTCGCCGCCGAGGGTGATTACGCGGGGAAGGGTCTTCCCGTTCTTTGCAGGTCCTTTCTTGTGTGCGTCTGTTGCAGGGGCGCGAGTGAGGATTGAGTTATGGCCTTCTTCGATTTGGGTGAGTGCCCATGTGTTGTCGTACCTGGTACATACCGTCAGTACCTTTCAAAACCAGGCTTTCGGCCAAACAGCATTCCATTCAAGACAGAGAAGAGTATGAAGAAAGGCCGACTTACGAAGTCACAGGTATATCTCCACAATCCAGCACCGTCGCCCAGCTGTTGAAAGGGTTCGTAGCCAATGGCACGTTATATCCACCGCTGAACCCGAGTTTACGTGAGCCTGTATCCTCGCACCAAGAATGTATCAGCCTGTGCTGTTGGGAGCGGTACTGACTAGAGATTGAGACGGCGGGAACCTTGTCTGATGCCTGATGGCCCGAAGCGTGCACCGGGTCGATAAGAAGTTCCTGTATCGAAGGGAGCACCTGTGAAGATCGACAATGGTCAGTCAAATTTGGAAGTAGGACACTTTGATGGGTACAAGGAAGGATATAAGGTAGGGAGGGACCAAACGTACCGATGAACGCAATATCGTACTTCACATCGTCGGATGCGAGACATGGGTAGTATGGCAGACGACCGAATGTCGAAATACCAGAGAATACCGAGTCGGCCTTCACGCATCGTCTATCAGCAACACTTCACCACACATACGCACCAGCCGCCAGTGTAGGATTAAATCGGTTTGGGTGATGGCAGTGTAAGTCAATTGACATACCTGAGTTCCTCCATCTCCTGGGAGTGTGTTGTACCAGAGGGCCTAAATCTTCGTTAGTCTAATGTTTTTCAGTGCAATTGCTTGTCTTTTTTTGCGCTGCATTGCTGTTGCTTTTCCCTTCCTATCGCAATTTATCTCTTCATGTCTAATCTCTGCTTATGCCCTTCTTGCATGGAGGAAGGGTTTGTTGCTTGACTTGATCAATTGAGAGAGGCAGAACATACCTTATGAGGCCCAGCAATAGGAACCTGATGTTCATGATCACCATGTGCCAGTGCACTGGTAGCCAGGACGGCGACGCTGAGGAGTGTTGATCTCATACTTGCTTCTTGGTTCCTCAAGATTGATGAAGAGAAGAGATCGAGAAGAAACGAATGAGAGGAAAGCGAAAAGAAGAGGGCATACTACCTTTTAAGAAAGCCGCCTGCTTAACTTACTGTCCCGTACCTTGTCTTGTCTGTGCTGGCATTGCCGATGGTGCATGTCCATTCTGCGCGTATCATAGGTAGATCAAATCGGAACCCTTCAGGTCAGATCGATCAATGGCCGGCTCATTGGCAGAAGGTAAGATACCTAGCTTGAGCGAGCTATCTGTCTCGGCCGACGACATCTTGACGTTTCGTCGGCTGCAGGACGCGAGATGGATGGGATTGATTACATGAGAGCTTTGGAACGGTCGGTCATAGAGTCGATGGGTGTTGATATTGCTGTTAGGTAATACCCCTAAGATAGGTAGGTACACTGTGTTGGTACGTATAGGAAATGTGTTCCTGGACCAGACTGCCCAGTCCAGCTACATGGCGGGGTCGAATTGACCAATCCAAAAATCACAAGTGATAAAGATTAAGCTCGAATGTACCTAACCCACCTGCTCCCTATGTCGAAACTCAAGAAAGCTCGGGATCCACGGCCATTTCTTGACCCCGAGCTGTTCAGTCTAGCTTTACTACCTCGCAAAAATCTAATTATATTGTAAGAAGAAACCATTTATCAATACAAATTGCAGCAACATATGTAATTATGGCAGGGCGTGAGATGGTTGAGTAATGAAGAGGTAATGCTGCAAGTCATGGTAGCATGGAGCTGATGTTCAGGGAAAGCGGTGAGGTAATGTCATTATCTGCATCTTTGATAAGAGAATTGAGGGGTGCTGGGAGCTGGAGCTTTATCGGAAGGGGAGAGCGGGGTAGTGATTTGGCCAATAAGGAGCAGGTGTGCGGGCAAGAGCTGAGAATCCAGGAACCGTGTTTAAGAGATACAAATGACTCGCGGATTGGACTTGAGGATGGAATGGTTAGGAGGAGTATGTAAGAGACCATTGATATGTTAATAGAGTATATGCTGAATGTATGACTAGATTGCTCGCTGAAATTCTTCACGATAAGTAACCAAGTAAATCCGCTTGCTCGCTCGCTATCACCAACCGCCTCTCCTTCGCTAATAACAAAACCAACTCTACGAGAATACCTCTCAACCTTCACCACCTACCTCCCACCCAACCTCCACAAGAGTAACAGACCCCCAATCCCAAGTCCCTACCCAATCTTCTTCTCAATCTTCTTAAACATACTCCCCAACCCCTTCTCCAACTGCCCCGCCCTCTTCTCCAGATTTCCCCTCGGCGGCTTCGCCTCCTTCTTCGGCTTGTACGCCTCGCTCTCCGTCGGCCTGTACACCTGCTGATGGATACTGTAGTCCGCCATCAACGGCTTCGTATTGCTCGTGCTCGTGTACTGGTGTTGTGAGAATCCGCCCGGTGGCGCGACGTGTGGTTGAGGCGGGGGAGGGCCGCTCATTCCTGGGGAGAGGGGCGTTGGGCCGGGGGAGTAGATGGAGGGCGTGGACATGCTGGGGGATTGGCCGGGTGAGAGGGGGTAGGATGCGTATTGCGTGACGGGGATGTTGGTTTGTTGTTGCTGTTGCTGTTGGTATGCTGGTGGAGGGGGGGCGGAAACTGGGGGAGAGATGGCTGCTTGTGTCTGTGGAGGTTGCGCGTAAGGAGAAGATGCCGTGGCAGCAGTTGGAGGCGGCGCAAACGAGTTCTGGAAGTGTTGCGCGTAGGGCGATTGTACGTTCTGGGGTGACTGGTTGGGATACTGTGTTGGTGCCGGTGCAGGCGCAGGAGGAGCGCTGGCTGGTGGGGGAGGATTGGAGAAATAGCTTTGTTGTTGCTGTTGCTGCTGTTGGAGATGTTGCTGAGGAGGTCCAGAGAATCCGTGTTGTCCATACGGCGGCGCACCAAATGTCTGGCCTTGGTCCGAGGCCGCTGCTGCGACAAGTGGATTCGCAGCTCCGTCTTCAGGTGGTGGCGTTTTCTCTCGATGTCTGATCGCCTCCGGCGCAGCTGGAGCAGCGGGATTATAAGCCAGAGGCGCGAAGTTCGAAGCTTCTTGACTCTGAGGTGTTGCTGATATAGGAGGGCCTGGGAATGACGGCGCAGCACCGACACTTGAAGTTGTAGTTCTCGAATCCCGCGTCCGACCTTGTTGGTAGGAGGGGTCTGTGATAGCTACATTCTCGAGCTTCTGAACCACAGGGCTCATGTCTTCCGGGTGAGGAGGCGGTGCGATCGGTTCATCTTGCACTGTAATCTGATGTGGTGGTAAGACCCTCCTGATTCCGTTCACAAACAGTACAGCGTCTTCTTTCATCCAGAAATATATATCCAGCGTGTGTAGCTTGTACATGTACTTATTCTCATTGCGGGGATCGAACGTCGGGAGATGCCAGTCTTGGCCATCGATAGGTGAGTTGCGCTGATTCTGAGCTCCATCAACGGTCAAGGTGACGAGACAGGAGTGTTTGTAAGAGTATTGCACATGGGCGGCATCGAGATCTATACCTTTCATCAGTACCTATTCGCACCCAGAATCGTACCATTGAAGTCCCATGGAAGTGTACTCACGACCAGTAAAAGCATCCTGCTCCGCTGTCCCAGGATTATTCGCAATCTCTATGCGCGCCCTCCTCTGCGACGCATTCTCGAACAGGTAAACATACGAGCCCTTATCGAAGCGATGATGCGGCGGTCTAGCAGCCCGTGGTCCATAGAAGTAATGAACATCCGCAAATCTACTTCTCATCAGATAGTGTACTTGCTTAGGAATGAGGGGGGACTCACAGCGTCGCAGCTAAGTCTTCACCTGGACGGACGGCCATAACGATGCCAGATGCGCCTTGCGCAAACAATACACAAAAATCGCAGAAGATGGGAAGAATTTGCGCAAGAATCGGATACTTCAGACGAAGAAATGGAATAGAGAAAAGAAGACAAGGAGGAAAAGAGACGCGACTTACGCTGGGTACTGGCTGGCTGAGCCGATTGCCTTGCCTTGACTGGCGGGGTTGAGTGAGATGCAGCTTGCCTTGCCTTGCAGTGCTTTGTGCCCGGGCGGCAAGAAAGCCAATCACGTTGCTATAAATAGCTCCCACCTCTACTTGTGAAGCCGCCATGACTTTTGGGCAGGTACTTGGTTTTGTACATTTCATATTTAGAGGAATAAGAAGTGCCGAGATGCCGTGGAATTGTATGGTATGTAGATGTTGCCGTTGCATTTGCGTGGGTTTGTGATGCTTCGGTTTTACAGTTTGCTATTTTAGCACCACGTACAAAGACCAGAAATGGAAGAACGTTGGTGACTGAAAGATATGAAATTGTCTCAGCCATGGCCGTGGTCAAGATTGGTGGGTTTGTAAGATCTAGTGTAAGTATCTGACTGCCAACCAGCAATTACAGACATTCGGCGCAGTAAATATTCCAATTGGGCTTGGACAATGAGATGTCACGAGAAACCCACAGAGATTATCATCCATCATCACTGAAATCGGTGCAGAAAAGCAAGTGCTTGAAGAATCCGTTCTCCAGTCTCTCGAGATCAATTGTTTCTATAGGATATCATTATCTAAAGCATACGGGGCCTAGGCCCGTCATGCCTCCCATATCCTAACTCTATGCAAGTCCGTTTCCCATGAAAGTCTTCCATGCATCTCCCAAAATGCAAAGAGCCCACCACCAACCCAAACCCAATGCTGAGACCAACCCAGGAAATGGAAAACTCAATGCAAATCTCTCTGTCTCGAAATTACAGTATATGCAAAGGATATCATAGTGCTGCCCTCAACTCTGGCGGCCTAGCAGTCCTTGTTGCTGCTAGCATGGAATCCATCGCTTCATAGGAAAAGAAGTTTACCGGCGCGAGGATTTCTGCCCTTTCTTGCTGCGTCGTATGTCTGGGATGTATGTACCCTTTTGTACAGGATTGTGAAAATTCTGTCCGATTGTCGGAGAAGGCCGACCATCTAACTCTTGGAGGAGCCCGAGGCTTCCAATGTCTCCTTTGCCTTTGACTTAGAATCGACGTTCTCTTCTTCGTACAGACCATGCCGCTCGATGTACTCAATTACAGGAGCAGGGATCAGGTACTGGACGCTCATTTCTCTCCGGAGGAACAGGCGGATTTTGGTGCTTGAGATGTCATTTTGGATGAGTTGCTGTTTCCGAATTAGTAGGATTTTGTCAAATTTTGGTAGAAACTTACTGCAATGACGTAGATGTTCTCTTTCCATGGTTGGAGATTTTGAAGAGCTTCATCGATATCTGTTCCGGTTCTCTCCACCACAAATGCTCCATATCGACCCAAGATATGATCAAGATCTTTGTCGGACCAGACACCAGGAGTTGCTATGTACTGTCAGTTATCAAATCTTTGCCTGTTTTGAAACTGAATCCAATCTAAGCCGCTTCTCAATTCCCGTTCGAGAGGGAGTTGCTCGGACATAAAGCTGATCAAGATATATGGGGCGGATTATGCTTACACATAGTTTGTATGAGATCCGCACCTGCCAGCAGGAGGATCCTACACTTCACTCTTGTCCCGTCCGGCTTCTCTACTCCTCCTAGTACTTCATTGATTTCATGTTCGAAGTGGTCTAGTACTTGAGCAGTGGGTACGTATTCGGCCTGTCTGGCTTCCCAAGGATCCACCATAAGCCAAGATGAATCTGCCGCTCCCAGCTCACACATTGTAAGTCTGCAGAATATGTTAGCAATAGTTCATGTAGGTCATATATATGTACGCACCTGTGTTCCGCGCTTGCGAGGCCAGCCTTCTTGTATGCATCCGAGACGGGCGAGAAGTATCCTCCCATAACCTCGAAATCGGTATTGAATTTGGCAAAGTCGGCGCCCAGCTCGAACATACGCAAGTGTAGATAGGTGATGGGAGAGAAAGAACCGCAAGCAATGAGAACGAGAGGTATCTTGTCGCCGTTCGTCTGGCGGAGTCGAAGACGATCGCGCGGGAATGTGTAGGTATGCAGGGACTGCGCAGCGGCAGGTGGAGTTTGAAGATTCGATGCCATTTTGGAAGGCCTTGTCGAGATGCGATATTGGTTTCTTGTAAGTTGTGAGAAAAGATGTGCTCTGCCTCGAGGAGGTTGGAACAGGTAGCTAGCGTAGCCTGCTCGGAGGAAGGCCGATGGTTGCTGATGGGTTACCGGACTCGAGGAATTGATGCTGCTTATCAATCTGCGCATGCGAAAGGGTTCTTGAACCTTTTGACGCGACAAAGATGCGACCGACTTGTCCAGTCCACTCTTGATATTTTGTTGTTGAGTCGTGCAGAGCGAAAAGCAGAAGTCTCTCGAAGAGTGGTGCGGGTGAGTGAACGGGGTGAGTGAGCACGCTATGGACCTACTGTACTACTAGGTGAGGGGTCGCTATGCGATAAGATGCAGAATAATCAGCAGTTCGGGAAAATGGAGCAACTTCTAAATTCGTCGCCAGCCATTGTTCGTTTGTTTTTGCTTGTTATTTTGTAGTGAATATGGAGATAGTACTTTTACTTGTATCGCAACCATTGGGAGTAGCGAGCGAGATGTTTGCAGAGCTGCTCAGTTTTTACTTGGTCGGGACAATATGAGGTCACTGCCTGCCTGCCTAGAATTAATTGCACTGTTGCCCTGCTGGGCAGCGCAGGGCAAAGTGCAGAACAGGGGTTCTGAGTCACAAGGCTTGCAGGAGCTACAGAGGTGCAGAATAGGTTCTGTTACACCAATCTCGAATCTTCAGCAATTCAGGTATTGCGCGATCGTGATTATGTAAACAATCAATCCTGCATGTACGGAGCTACGGAACATGAATATGAATGGCTGCTGGAGGTGCACAAGTCTCCCTCCCCGAGTGAGTTTGTGGAAGCGGTGAGGAAATGGCATTCTGGCTGTCGTTCTGCCGCAATTTTTGACAACAGGGCTGCAGAAATTGTGACCCCTCCCCCTCCACACCGCGCACAATCGCACTGTCAAATGCCACAAGGAAAACTCCGTGGTCGATTGTCGCAGCCATTTGACCACTTCACTGAATCCATTCTTTCGTGAACAAAAGGGGGATTTTCGACACTATGGCGGACACTGGCAACCCTAGACCAACCCGCACTCGAACGCGCAAGAAGAAATCAGCAAAGAAGGTAGTTGCTCCAACAAAACCCACAGTTGTTCATACCAAGAGAAAGGAAATCGAGGGAGATGATGGTTGGATACATATTGTCGATAAACCCCGGACAAACCAAACAAATGCAAAGGCCAAGAAGCAACCTCTCCAAGGAGGAGATTTCGAGCTCAAGGGCGTAAGCTACATCAATCGCACGTTGGTGGAGATGAAGGAAGAATTTGAACACTGGAAGAGATCATGGGAAGAGCGGCCGACCTGTCAAGCTCTGAAGGATAAGATGAAGGGAGTGGAGAAAGACAGAAAGATTGAGAATGTGATTGTACTTGGCCTTGGTAGTCTGCAAAGTGCTAGGAGAGAAGGAAGAAGATCCAGCGCAACACAATTGGCTGCTCTACAAACAATTGTCGATGGTCTAGAAAGCAATACCGAACGTCAAATCGTTTTCCAAGATCCGCAGTTCACAAGGATGGACAAAGAGTTTCTCACCACTCTCGGCTACAAGATCGTGGAGGATCCAGACGCTTTCGCGGAGGTTGGAGAAGGAAGTTTGGTCTATGCCATTCATTGCTATGCACAAGTCTACAAGTCCGTTGCGGAGAGGCCGAGACCTGCTGTTTTGATCGGAACAGACGTTGGAAACTTTGCTAGATTCGATGCGTAAGTACCACCTTGGGAGGCTCCGGCAACTCCTAACAGTTTACAGGTCAGAGGATACCACTGCAAAAGAATTGGAAAGTATGGTTGAAGGGTATGACGTGATTGATTTTCCTCAGCTTCGCCATGACTTCTCAGATACAAAGATCTATCTCCGACCTACCACCAAAGTCCAGACTGTCGAAATGGGAACTACTCAGGAAGAAGTGACCGAACCAAAGACTGCTGAAGCAGAGTCGACTATAGCGGAGAACACACAAACAGAGAACGCTCAAGCAGAGACCACACAAGCAGAGACTTCTCATTCAGAGAACACGGAAGCGAAGACCGTTGAAGAAGTGTCTATTCCAAAAAAGACTACAGAAACAGAGACCACGCAAACAGAGACTCCTGTTCCAGAGACCCCAGAAGCAACGTCCACTATAGCAGTGTCTATACCGGAAAAGGCCACAGAAACAGAGACCGCACAAGCACAAACTATCCTATAGAGACTGCTCAAAAATCGAAGCGAAGAGCACACAAGGAGAATACCGCAAGACAGAAACCAAGACAGACGTAGCACAGGTAACAGTCTGAGTATTCGGCCTAGTTTATGCTAGAAGACTTTACCACAGTTCCAAAAGCATCCGACAGTTCTGCCAAAGCAACTCTCACCAATTCTTCTGCCTGCACACCAGGGATATTCCTATCCCCAACAGCATCCTCCGCAATAAGCACATCATACCCCCTCTCCGCCGCCTGTCTCGCCGTAGTACTCACACAGACATGCGCCATATACCCCGTCAAAACCAACTTATTCCTGCCAGTACTCTTCAAGTACTCCTCAAGATCGGTGCCCGCGAACGAGCCCGGCTGTTGCTTCCCAACCACCTTCTCCCCGCCCTTTGGCTCCAGCTCTGCAAACTCCTTGGCGAGATCTGTGTCGGGTGTGAAGACGGGTGCGCCGGCTGGGGTTTGGTGAACGATGTGCACGAGGGGTGCGTTTGCGGCGCGGTATTTCTCAAGGAGGGACGAAATGGCTTTGCGTGTCGAGGCTACGTTTTCGGTTTTGAGCTGCCCGGTTGCGTATCTGTGAGGGTTGTTAGCTGAGCTGAGTTGAGCTGGATTTGGTTGAGTTCAGTTGTGTGTTATGGCGTGATAACTTGACTTGATTTGTGACTTACTCATTCTGAGCATCAATAATGACGAGCACACTGTCCTTCGTCGAAGCCGTGGATGGGCCGACCCCAATCAATTCTCTAAAAGCCTTTGCCATTGTGTCTGTGTCTCGTGTTTCTATCCCTTTCGTGAAAATCAAAATTCCCGAATATGTGAAATAAATACGGAAGGAGAAGGGGATGAAGTGACGAGTCCGTATCTTGAGAAATGATGTAGTACAAGTACCTAGCTCACTAGGTAGGGCGGGGGGTGAAGAGCTAGGAGCTTCTACAGTATTTATTCCCCACATATGTCGCCATCGCGGGGTCCTGAAGCTCAGGTCCGGGCCAAGGGGATTCAACCGGCTTGTCTTGACAAATAATCGGATTGGCGCTGCATAGCATTACTGGAATGTCTCTCCACGGTTACGACGGTCGCAGGTGCATTCCCAGACCTATGACCTCTTTGGGATGAAATTCGCCGGTTTGGAGGTACGGTTCTGGGTATGCAACCCAGGTGGCAAGGACGGGTTGGTAAGCTGACACTGTCTGCCACTGTTGCTATTCACCGAGATCTCTGCTAAGAGTACTGAGGGGGAGGAGTTTTGATGACTACTAAGATACGGGTATGCAGATAGGGACTTTTTTTTTCTGCTTTAACATTCTTACGAGGTGTGCAGATAGGATATGCACTTGGCGTTTACAGTACGAGTAGTCGGACTGGAGCGTACAGCCGAGGCTTGCGTGCCCCGCCCCTCCAAATTACCCCTCTATTTACAGTATGATCGACTCGCTAAACTCTCATCCGAATATCTGGCCATCAACGTGCCATCCGTCTTCCAATGGTAGGTAGGTAGCGTGTCCAAAGATAATCGATATGCTTGTAACGAGAATCTTGATTTGAGTGTGCTGTTGAAGGATACTTACTACTATCATACAAGAGTAGTTGAACCGCGTCTGCTTCAGAGATTGAAAAGGTCCTAACTTTTACACAGTATGGACTTTTAGAAAACAATGTAATACAATATTTTCTCTCCCAACACCGCCTTCACTCTGAATGTTCGCTTCGCTATCCATTCACTTGGTAGCCACTACTCAAAATGCTTCAATTCTCCAAGATTTAGGTCTAACAAACCTTCTCTTCTCCCAAGCCCTCCTATTGCTGCCCATTTCGTCTAAGCAGAACATAAAGCTCAACTCAAGGCCTCGAGTCGGTCCATTACTACGAAAAGAAAAAAAAATGGTTGCTATCAAGAACCGCTGTTTCTTCTCGTTTTCCTTCGAGCCTAAACATTTAAATTTACCTTTCGTTAACATGCACGAGAAAGTGAGGAGAACAGTTTTGTACTACCTCTGCAGCTGCTTAGCAACCATTTTCATACTTGTAAATTGATTTAAAAGTTGAGTATACTAGCCAATTGGTAAATATCATGCAGAACTATGCTCTTTTTATGCTGGATTCGAGGTCTAGTCATTAAAATGCGATTACAATTCCCCAACAAAGCTTCCGAGCTAACCGACTACGTAACAAACCAAAGTAAAATCACGCCTCGTCTAAAGTACACCTCACTCACGATTAAACTACAACTGTCATCCTTAGACCCCAGAACCCTTGACCGCAACTCATATTACTCACAATTTTCCCATCTAGCAAGTCAAACAGCACAATTCACCCACCATGTCACCCCCACCCAATGAAATTTACCAATTCTCCATAATCTCCGCCCTCATGTCCGGCCTCGCCTCCGCCTCCTCCTCCATCCCAATCTCCACCCTGCTCTCCCACGGCACCTTCGGAATGGGCACCTTCGAGTCCATGGACGGCGAAATGCTAATCTTGGACTCAACGGCCTACCAATTCCACGCCGACGGCAGCATCCAGGTCTGCACGCCTGAGCAACTCGTGCCTTTCGCTATCATCACGCCGTTCGTTCCACAACTGACCAAAAGTATCGCCTTAAGAGATAAGAAGTCACTGTTAGAAGAGATTGAACTGAGTTTCCCGGAGGCGAAGAATGCGTTTGTGCTTTTTAAGGTGGAGGGCTTGTTTAAGAGGGTGAAAATCCGAGCTGTTCATCGACAGGCGTATTCGGGGCAGAAGCTGGCGGAGTTGGCCGAGGGCCAGGCTGTGAGTAGTTTTGAGGATGTGAGAGGGACGGTGGTGGGCGTTAGGAGTCCTGGATGGAGCGTAGGCATCAGCGTTGTGGGTGTGCATGCGCATTTCGTTGATGAGGAAAGGAAAATTGGCGGGCATAGTGAGTAGTTTCTTGCTGATGCCTTTACTTCTTTGGACGTTTCTTCTTTCGTATTTACGTCTTTTCGAAATACTAGCACTGGAGCCTTCAGTAATCTGGGGCTATTGAACCCGATATTGTAATTGAGAGCAATGCTGATTATAAGACTTCTAGTCCTTGAAATCGAAGCAGCTGACGGCACGGAAGTAAAGTTCGAGGGAAGTGTGAGTGGCAGCTTTCGGCTCGAACTGCCTCAAAGCAAAGAATTTGGTGAGAAGGAGCTAGATTTGGATGCCGTAGGAATTGAGAAAGCAGAGGGTTAATGATCAAGCGAGCAAATAGATGTGCATTATTGTGAGGGCTGGAGTTCTCGGAGGCTATAGACAATGGATTCCAGCTCGCGGCATGTAGCTCGAAACGCTTGGACTTTATGCTTTTTATGAGCCGGAAGACAGGAATGTAACAATCGAGTACATAATTTCCAGACCTAATCTGGTTTATAGTGTTCTGACTGACATAATCAAGTATCGTGGCCGTCCACGGACTTGGTGGTGAGTTCTTCTCAACATGGACAGACAAAGCTTCTGGTTGTCTCTGGCTTCGAGATCTTCCAGACAGAGAAGCTTTGAAAGGAGCACGGATTATGACTTTTGCTTATGACACACGAGCGTTCCTTCGACCTTTCGAAAAATCGACGACGGGAAGAACATTCACTTTTGCAGAAGCCCTCTTGTTTGATCTCTCTAATGCTCGGATCAACGACCAGGCACGATCTCGTCCCCTTATCTTAGTATGCCATTCTCTAGGAGGCAATGTCATCAATAGTGTATGAAATCCCATCTCAATCCCTGACGGGGCACTGATAAATCCCGTTTAGGCCCTCGTCGGGGCCAACAATCAACAGAACCTGTACGGAGACATCCTGAAGTCCACTCAGTGCCTCGTCTTTTTCGGCACACCGCACCAAGGTGCCGACGCAGCAGTTTGGGGAACGTATCTGGGTAATCTTGCTCAGGGAATCGGTATCCGTAGCACAGAAGTGACTCAAGAGCTCATGCGTTGGTCGAACCCACTCGTGGAGCTCCGAGTAAACTTTGCCCAGCTTGCCCCGAGATATCTCATCAGGACGTTCTTCGAGACTATGGAGAAATACAACGTCTTGGTGTGCTGATCTTATCCATAGGTAACTTGTGATATGGCTGACAAAAACTCAGGTGGTTCCAGAGATGTCCGCTCGTTTTGGAACTGATAAAGACCAGGCAGTTCGCCTGGATGCGGACCATCTAGACATTTGTAAATTCGGGAATGGAAAGACTCCGAATGCTTTACGTGTGCTTCAGAGTTTCGCAGCAATATCAAAGCTTATGGAGGCTCGAGTAGAGACTGGAGTTATGATATCCGACCTGCCACCAAATCCTGACCAGACCTTTAACAGAGAGGAAGGAGCCAATTCACTCGAGGAAAGGTTTGAAGCGTTGAGGAGAAGTGCTTGAGAAGTAAGATAGGGAGGTTGCATTTGTCGGTATTGACACATTAGCCTCGCTCTGGACATAAGAGTCAATACAGCGACAGGAGAGCGGCTCATGATATCTAGCCCAGCGAAATCTTCACAGCACAAAAACCTATATTTAGCTAAGTGAGCCCTGATTCCTCCTGGTGTGTCATGGTTTCAATCTTCGTTCTCGACCGCTTGAGGACTCTTGACCTCCCCAATGGCGTATATGAGGTTAAGTTGAGTAACTTGGGAATGGAACCTCCTGCACCATCCACGAATACATGGGCGAGCCAAAGTCCGGCCTTCTGGGCTTGGAGCTCCCTTTCCTCAGCCAGTGGCAAGATGGCTCCTCAGAGCCAATGAATTGAGCGTTTTCTGCTCTAATCCAGGCCTCCTATCGGCCTACTCTAGCTCCATGCCCATCAGAGAATCTCTTCAAGAGCTTTCTCTAGCCACAAGGCGCCGCAACCAAGCTCATACAGTCTCAGCAGCATGCCGCGCCTTTCCTCTCGCCCGCTGTGCATCTTTGGCCTGCTTCCTAGCCTGACTGACACTCAGCCCAACTTCCTCATTGATCTTTTTCATCAATCCATCTTCCACAACCTCGTCCAATGTAAATGCCCCCAGATTCCCCTGTCTCCATCTTTGTATGATCCACAAAGCCGCTGCATCCAGATCTGGAACCCCTCCCTTTCCCAATCTGCCAGTCTTCCTGCATACTCCCTCCAAGAACTCTGCAATATCGTTTGTAGGTGGGCTGTATTCGGCATACCAAGTCTCTCCTCCCTGCTGCTTGTTGATATGGTAGAGCAAGTAATCACACAGGGTTACCGGCGCTATAATCGTATCTTTCACACTCCCCACGAGAGCCAATTTCATCATAGCCTCCGCATCTGGTACAAACGGCACAAATACACCAGGCGTATCCACTAAATAGACCCCTTCAGTACCCTTCTCCTCGTCCCTCTCCACAATCTTAACACCACTTGCAATCTTCCTCGTAACCCCAGGTTGTGCCCCTGTAAACGCCGCTTTTGCCTTATGTACACCCGCCATTCGTAATGCATTGAGAAGAGAGGATTTGCCAACATTGGGCATGCCCACGACGAGAATTCGAGAGCCGAGCAGCGACTGTCGGTGCCAGGCGTGTTCTTTCGCGAAGTTCAGGACAGTCTTCATATCTTTCTTTGATTTGTGGTCTGTGAAGAGGATGGGATGTGGAGCATGCCATTGTCTGATGATGTCTTCTTTCTGCATTGCGAGAATCAGTCCGACATTCAACCAACGGTCTCAATGGAGTTTGTAAGGAGGCAAAGCCACGAACCCTTCTATCAGACGGTCTGTCCTTACTTCCCAGATCTTTTTTCGTATATATAACCAGTCGTTCTCTGCCTGCGAGGGACTGCTCAAATAAAGGGTTCCGTGATGTGAGGGGCACACGGTAGTCGCGACATTCGATAATTAGGTCAATGGACGAGAGCATCGTCTTCATCTTGGACAAGCCCGACGCATGATGGCCCAGGAAATAGGACCGCGGAAGGTTGAGCTGGGCCGGAAAAGCGGCACGTGGGATGAATTGAGCCATGATTTGGGTTGTTCCTATCGAATGGCCATTGCGTTGAGTGTTCGTAGAGAAGCTCGCGATTCTGATATCGACGCGAGGCTGTAGGAAGTTTTTCGAGTCTCTGCCTCGCCTGAACGTTGACCCTATCAGTGTCTTTAGTTGACCCATCAAGGGAAGGTTGTGCCTGTAACAACGGTCTCGGACGCTCGCTTAGGCCTCCAAACAATTTTCTAGCGGAGTCACCGGGACGAACCATCATCATCCGAACGCGATTACTGTTCAATTTGCATATGTTCGTCGCAAGCTATTTCTGTTTCATACTATCTTTCATATTCTTGTCACCCCAGCTTCCTTCATCTCAGAGCAGTTGAGGATCATTACTATCTGCGTTATGAGACGTAATTAATCGTTCATTCCACCATCACCCGAGGGGCTGTCTGTCTTATGAGCCTCAACACCAATTTACACAATCTTTATTCCCTTTGATATTATATTTTCTCATTATCTTCATTCATAATGGCCGAAACACAAAAACAAGGCTTCATGTCCCGGCTCTTCCGTCCAAAAGCCAAGGGAAAGCTCACAAAAGCGCCGTCGAAGGCAGCTCTGTCTCGTGTTAGCACCAACTCCTCTTCTCAGCCATCATCACCATTCTCTCCTCCACCACTACCGCCTCCTAAGGATAAACCATTAGCCCATGGCGCAATCTACCGCCCTTCAGATGACAATCGAGATGAGCAAACTGGTGAGAGGAGAGATGATACAGATTTGCTACATGGTCTCGCTCATCATGAGTCTCATGACTCTTTGGACTCACTCGCCGCCTTAAAGATTCAAGAAGAATGGAGACCACCCGGTGAAGGAGACATTGCTTCGTTGTCTGTTAAGCTTTGGGGTAGAGTTACTTCCTTTTTGGCACCTGGAGACAAAGCTGCTCTCGCATTATCGACCAGAACATTACTGATGCGTGTTGGATCAGAGTCATGGTGGGAGCTAGAAAAGGAAGAGAACAGGAGTGAGAAATTGCGCTTTCTGATGACCTTGGACAAGCAACTACCTGGTCATCTATTGTGCTTTTCCTGCGCAAAGTACCACAAGAGAATACACAGAGGAGAAGAATCACTGAAGAGGGCTAACGTTCTGAACCCAATCTACATCTGCCCAATGGTCGGCAAGCCCGGCCATGTAGCGCCTCGCGCACGAATCACTCCAGGCTGGAATTTGCCATTCACATTTGTGCAGCTGGTCATGCGAGGGTCGCGATATGGAGTTTCTACGCATGGAATTCCGGTGAATGACCTGGGGAGACGATGGAAAGATCCTTACAGCGAGTGGACTCATCAGAGCCGCTTCTACATTCACAAGGGTCACTTGTTGATGAGAGTCACGAGCAAGAGTTTTGCTGGGGCAAAGTTACCACCGAGCGGACAGCGACATTTACTGTATAGTAGAGAGGACTACACGCCATATTTCAGTGCGTGTGCGCATTGGAGAGACGGTGAATTGATGGATGTGTGCAAATGCGCACTCTCACATATTCCCGAAAACCGGCAGACGGCTACGCAGCAGCTGAAGCAAGGACCGACCATACACCGGAATTTGCTCCAACCAAATCCAATTGTCAGTTTATGCTCAAGATGTAGACCTATGAGGAGATGTCCAGAATGTCCCTCTGAGTACTTGGTGGAGTTGAAATTGGCCGAGGATAAGGAAGATCCACTGGTCAGGTTCAAGCAAGCGATTGTCGTTACCAGATGGTGCGATTTTGGAGACGGAAAGTCGCCAGATGGTATCGAATGGGTCGCTATCAATGGGTTGGAAGTTGAAGGGAGAGAACCTTACGACAGCTTTGCTTTGATGGGTCGACGAGCTATCTCGGGAACTTTTGAGTCTCAAAATGGTGTCACGATGCCAGGACAACGACTGATGAGTTTGAATCCGAAAGGGGAGAAGCTTGGCGAGGAAGGACATGATTGGTATTGAGATGATCTTCCTACAGTTATGGGATCCATACCGACGCATCTTTCCGCTCCATGGTATTTTTCGTAAGCGTACACGACACCCAGTACCTATATGCCATCCTTACTCTTACGAACATACTGCACTGTTTCGTAAAACACAACCGGAATGCAACAGTCAACCAGCCTCAACGTTAGTGCCTCTTTCTTACGACTTACATGATCATTCACAAGCATCGGCGAAGTAGCTCCCCTGCACGATCTTGAGATCCCACTGCCATTTTTGGCGGCTCAGTTCAAGCTAAGATTTTGTTATAAAGTACATTCAGTACTTCACCATCACGAATGATCTACGATCGAAGCAAATGGAGACTGGACATCGTGGGACGTTTGGTTCACATCATTCCCGAAAGCGTATCTGAGGACTTGAAAGGAGTCTCATTCCGGGTTGGGTATATTTAAGCTTTAATTCAAGAAGATGCCACGGGAAAGGGATAAGCAATGAGAAGAATTCTGACACAAGTGAGCACGAATCATATATATTGCACAAGCCAGAAGATACTTGTTTTGGTACGTTATTAGCTGAGTCGACCTATGGGTATCCAAGCAAACAGCGTCTTCTCCAGATCCTTGGAGATATGAAGATTGAAATCTGCCTCCTGCTTCGAGAGACAAGCTTGGAATGATAAACTTTTTCGATAGCTATTCTGCAACAGCAATTCAAACGATTAGCATAAACAGCAGTAATAGAATGTATAGAAAATATACTGGTAAGCTGTGATCGTATGTGTGCTCTTACGGGTTCCGACATTCGGTCAATCCGGCAATGACTTTACCCCCAATGCCTCTCTACCCCTCGTTTAGCGCCA
This sequence comes from Cadophora sp. MPI-SDFR-AT-0126, assembly GCA_020747065.1. Taxonomy (NCBI): domain Eukaryota; kingdom Fungi; phylum Ascomycota; class Leotiomycetes; order Helotiales; family Ploettnerulaceae; genus Cadophora; species Cadophora sp. MPI-SDFR-AT-0126. The sequence continues at coordinate 1,625,053 of JAGMVK010000011.1, forward strand.
TCAACCCCGCAATTCCTCCTAGCAAGCTCATGGGAATGCCGTACATTTATTAAGACAACCGCATATAAAAAATACTTGTATCGACAAGACATTGTCTCATTAGTTCGTCCCTTTTCATTCCAGAAGTAAGCTTTTGTATAACAACATATTTCGAACCTTTACTGAGTTTATGTTGAGACTATCGAGCCGGATCCCACGATACAGCATCAACCAACATTCCTGGACCTTACATCACACAAAATCAATAACAACAACGACAATAAGAACAATGCGCCTCCCCTACGTCGATCCCAGCACCATCACCTCTCCCGCCGACAAGGCTATCGTCTCACGCGTAGAAGCCCGCCGCTCCCCAAGGCCCCTCCAAGCACTCGACCTCACGCTCCTCCACTCACCCCCCATCGCCGACGGCTGGAACAGCTTCCTCGGCGCCATCCGCACGCAAACGTCTCTCCCCGACGACATCCGCGAAATAGCCATCTGTCGCGTGGCAGTCATCAATGAAGCGTGGTACGAGTGGTCGCATCACGCGCCGCTGGCGAAGGCTGGTGGCGTGAGTGATGTTGGCCTAAAGGTTTTGGAGAGTAAGGAGTTGAAGGGTTCGGGGGAGAAGGGGCTGTTGACCGAGAAGCAGTGGGCGGTTGTGAGGTATACGGATGCGATGACTAGGGATGTTAGGGTTGGGGAGGAGGTTTTTGGGGAGTTGAAGAGGCTGTTTAGTGAGCAGGAGATTGTGGAGATTACGGCTACAGTGGGTGGTCCTGCTCCACTGTGAAACTTTCGAATTCAGTGTCCGAATTGCTAATGAATTGCTGCAAAGATTGCTTGTTATAACTGCGTTAGCAGATTCTTGGTTGCGCTGGATGGTAAGTCTTCATCTGCTCCCCTTGACGGATGCAGCTTCTGACTCTGGAGCAGTGGGTGAGAGGAATGGAGTCAAAGACCCTTCGATTTCTGGGCATTAATCCGTTGGTTCTTCGTATATACAAAGACATTATTCGTACCGAACTTCCAAACATTGTTCAGGGATCCAATGCAGGTACCCGACGCCGATTGTGATGCAGGAGTAGCTCTCGGCTGGGGGAAGGATTCCAACCAACGTCGCCAAGTGGCTAGGTCAGAATTCTCTGGCAATAGCCAGGTTGCGAACTGTTCTGATGGCATCTGTGAACGAAGGCCATCGAAGAGTGGGTCATTATCTACCAGGCCAAGGAACATTCCGCGTCTTCGTCAAATTGCGATCACATATCACCTACCCTCCAATCTGCCCGGTATCTCCCAGCCCCCTGAAGCCGTGAAAATTAGCTAGCCTCAACTCCCCGCTGAAACGACCATTGAGATACTCCGTCCGGAAGCCTACGCCACTATCCGGGGAAGACAAGCGTGCAATCAAATGTCTGTCACGTTTCCCTTGAACGCGTCGAGCACGCGTTGAGCCCTTTTCCTTGTCTTGTAAAATTGCCCAGCTTTTCTTTTCTCGAAATTTCTTGGAGAGGAAAAAGCGTTCCGTTTCCATCAGTGTTGTCGTTGTACGAAGGAACCGAGGTTTGAACATCAGAAGTCGAAATGGGGGCACCAAAAGAAACTCCAATAGCAGCCCCAAAAGCACCCGCCGCATTCAGAGGAGTGGTCCGACGTAACAGAAATCGGAATCGTGGCTGTAGGCGTTCGAATCCACGAACTTGCAACTGCCCTCCTCGAAAATACTCCAGAGACGTTTGTAGGTATCTCTCCCAGCCCTTCGTTCAATTACTACCAATACCCATGTACAAGTACTCACGATGTCAGGGGATATTCACAACGCCACATGCCAGCATTTCACGAAACAGAATCAAGGAAATATGTTCCCGAACCCGAATGATATCCCTCTGACTCCTCGTGAGACATTGAGAGCAAGAAGAAATGCGAATCTGGTTCCTAAGCCGCCTAACAGCAATGTGGGAAAGCCTGCGAATCGTCAGAGAAGTTGCACAAGCAAGAAAGGACCTAGACAACCTCGTAATCCTGTAAGACAGCTTCAGCAAACACCGAAAAAGCGAGCAGAAGAACCTCTGTCTTCTAGTGCGTGTAGCTGGGACTATGCACAGTTGGTCTCCGAGATAGAGCAAGTAATGTCTGATGATTCTGAGGCCACTATCGGGTATGTCAACTCAATCTGGTTCTGGAGACTGGCACTAACTGGTCCCTTCGGACCATACTTGGATGAATTCGTCCAAACCATGCAATGCCTACAAGCAAGAGCAGCCGTCTCCTGTAGTACACCAAGCACATTGACAGATGGGGATGTCCATCACTTCGCAACTTCATGCGCAAATCTCGCCTGTTCTACTCTCGAAAACGGCCGAACCATTCCCGAACCCAGCTTTCTTGCTCTCCCCAATCAGTGCCAATATATCCTCTCCTTCCAAACAGCGCGGGATCATCACTATACACCCGAGCCCACGGCCATGTCTACTCTCCCACCAACACAGAAGCAAAATACATCTGTTTCTATACGCAAACCTATACTTATGCTGACACCTCCGGCAACACAAAAACAAAACACACTCATATCCGAACCACTCCCCTCGCCAAATACCGCAATCCCAACCATCGAACCCATCCCTCCCCTCATGCATTTCAACCCCCGCTACCCCACCGCACCATCCCCGTTCTACAGCACTTCTAACTCCTGCTCCATGTCTATCACCTCACACGACGCTCCACCAGATTGCTCTTCGATCTTCGAGCCCGTTCACGAGGAAGGGTTGTCAGATAGTGAAGATACAGAGAGTATTCTTGAAGAGAATAAAAAGAGCTGGATGAAGAGACAGCAGAGGAGGAAGAGAGACTTGGAGGATACAGTGAGGTTTCCGCGGTATAGGACTGGGGTTCCGGATGTGCAGATCAGTACAGGACAGAGGGTAGATGAGCCTAAGGGAGAAATAGGTGATGGTGTAGAGGATATTGAAAGAGGGACGGCGGAGAATCCGATTTATCTGGATGAGTCGGATGTGGATCCCGACGTAGATTCAAGTTCGGACTCGGAGATGGAGGATGTGATGGACGAGGATGAGGTGGAGGTTGGGGTTGAGGTACCCCGTCATCGTGGAACGAGTGTCAGTCTCGAATCAGTCCTCAAGCACCTCGAGATGAATTTGAGGTGGAAGATGGAGTTTGGGATATGGCAGAGACCCTGAGAAGAACCTTTTCGGCAGTCCTCAGGATCGGAAAAGGTTTCATGATCCCGGTATTGGGCTAGTTTGCTGGCTGGTATCAGGTATTCGGATTGGCGTTAAAATTGCAAAAAAAAAAAAATTAAAAATTTGGGGGATTTACGGAATGGACTTGTTTACATGGCGGGGAGATCGGAGTACACTTTTGGTATCTCGCTAAGCGCAATATTGTTTTCCCAGCTATTTTAAATACCCAGACTTAATTCGCTAGTGGTTTACCGAACTCCTCAGCTTTCTTGGGGTCAATATGAATTTATTAATCGTCGCCTGACAGCACATGTGACTTTACCCGACTCATCCAGCTTGCTTCTACCTGAACGCGCCCTTTCCCTCTGCGTAATTATCGACTTGACTTCCACGTAACGACTACAACTTGCAAGATGACGTCTCAACATGCGGAAGACGACGAGGATGGCATCGGCCTCTTGAACGAAGAACGGGAGGTCAAGGTCGAAGAAGCTAAACAATGGAAGTCATGGGTCGTTCCTACGATATGCCTCGTTATTGGGTTTGGAATGGGAGCACTGTTTCATAGTGATACTGTGGCGAGATCGAGTAGTGTTGGGGCCGGTGATGGCGGTGGTGAACATGCGCATACAGAGGGAGTGTCTCACTGGACGGCGTTTGCTTCATTCTCTCTATCGGAGAAATTCCGTAGGTGCTTTCATGCCCAACTTTCTTCGAAATAGGTGTCCGAAGGGGAAAGCACCAATATAGATGCTGATCGCTTCAATAGCTTGGACAGAAAAGAAGATCTTCCAGCCAAATCCTAATTTCAAGAAGGACTTACCTAACGAGACGGATGCTGTTTGGGAGGAACTTATGCCTCGTAAGTAAAATAGCACTGAACTTTCACCAATGACTACTTGGACTACTTGGATTGTTGCTGACACGTTTGAATACGCAGTGGGAAGAGGTTTCGTAGAGATAAATTGGAAAGGCGAGCCTGTCATTCACGACGGTTCACCAGCGAACCTTACTCAGACAAAAGTCGTCTCTGCATTTCACCAGATGCATTGTTTGATAAATCTCCTCTCCCTTCCCCATCCTGTCCCGCAACAACCAGCTAACCAATCCCCTATAGAACCTCATCCGCCGCTCCTTCGCCGTCTCCATCTCCGACCCCCACATCTTCTACTACTTAATCGGCCAACTAACCCGGCACTGGGATCACTGTTTCGACTACCTCCGACAAGCGTTCATGTGTACGGCTGATACTACTTTGGAGGAGTTGGAGTCGAATGATAAAGGGGAGGTGACTGCACGAGTGGATGGGTGGGGCACGGAACATATTTGTAGGGATTGGGAGGCGCTTAAGGGGTGGGCGCAGGGGCATAGGGGGACGGACAATGGGGAGATTGATTGAGGTAAAAGGAAGGAGAGGGGAAGGATGATGGAGGAAACGAAGGATAAGATATCATGCGGGTTCTTGCTACCATGTGGTCCATTTGTCAACAAGAAATCTCGCTAAACTTGCCGGTCAGCAGGTATCATGGACCTGGTGAAACTCATAATCTGTTCACTTTAAGTATGAGGGCTAATTTCAAATACTGGAGTGAACCGTTAGTGCCGGAATGCTCTTTATTCTTCGTTTATCACTCTATTTCAGTGGCACAGTTGAGCATCTTCAAGCGAATTCCAGAATCCCTACTTTCAACTTCATCCTCATCTCCCTCTCCGCTTCCCATTCACCCGGACTCCTCAACCTCCTCAAAGTCAACCTACCACGGCGGATTCAACCCATCATACTTATTTGGCCCCGGAGCATTCTCCCACCCCTCAACCTTAATATTCAAGAACTGTCCATTATCCTCCTTAGTCGCAGCGAAAATCCTATCCAGCGAAGCCTTCGCTCCGACTTCAGGCGCGAGATCTGCTCTGTCGCCGCCGCCGAGATCGGTTTTGAGCCACTGTTTGGTTGGGTTAGCTCCTTGCTCTGTCGTAATTTGGCTACGGTGTGTGAAGGTTGAGGAGATTCAACTTGAGAAGTCGGGAGGAGAAACGAGAAGTGATACGAGGGACGAATGAAGGAGGACATACCCCTGGACTGAGTGCAAATATCGTGAAGCCCTTCTCGGCATACTCATTCGCGTACTGAACAGTCAGCATATTCAGCGCCGCCTTGGTGATTTTGTAGGCTGGTGCAGGAGCCCATGTGTACTGCGACGCTAGGTTGAATGAGCCAAGGGTTGTGGAGCTGTACCCTGTTGTCAGTATGGAGTTTGCAGTGAGATATGATGAATGAGGGTGGGGGAATGGGTTCTTCACATATTGACGATCTTCTTCTGAGTACCCTTCTCCAGCAAAGGGATGAAGTTACGGGTAGCCCAGTGAGCGGATAGGACGTTGGCTGTGAAGTGGTCGGACAGATCATCCCTAAACGGTTTACATCAGTATAGTTTTCTTCACGTCAGGCCTGTGCTTCAATGACTAGGAAATCTCAGTCCCAGAAAAACCAAGATTCAGAATAACTCACATCGTAGTAATCCCTTCAGGAGTAAACTCCATAATTCCAACATTATTCACCAACACATCAAGACCCTTCCCACCAAGCTTTCCCTCTACCTCCCCAACAGCATTCTTGATACTCGTTTCATCCTTAACATCAGCTTCGACCAGCACCACTCTACCGCCTGATTTCTCGATGAGTGAGTTTAATGCAGGCGATGATTTCCGAGCAAGCGTGAAGATCGTTCTGATTTGTGAGGACGGGAGAGATGCGAGGTGAGTTGCGAGGGCGAGGCCAAGACCACGGGAGGTGCCGGTTATGAGATAGGTTGCCATTATTGCAGATAGGATTTGTATTTTGCTGAGAAGGGCTCGGTTGCCTATTTGGAAATGAACAAGAATTTTGTCTGAAGATGGGGTCAATGATGAAGGTTTCCCAACTGCACATGAGAGGTGCCCTGCCTTTATTTGTATTCCTCGACAGTGGACCCTTCGTAGTTAACCTTTTGATCGGAATTAGGCACCGAATTCCAAGTCTTCATCTGAATTGCTGCTTAACAATCAGCGTGGGTAATAACTTAGGCAGCAGTGTACTGCGTATTGAGAATTTTCGGGTGGAGACTTGATGAACAGTCGAATGTTGATGTGGATGATAGAAGGTTGTAGAATATGTCCACGGACATTTCCCAAACGCCGATATCATGATCTCATGGTCCGCAATGCAATGAAAAGGCGTAGCATGCAAGACCGAACAGGAGTGGAGACGAGACAAATTACACTTTTCACTTCGTGATTCAATTTTGGGAATTGGGCTTCTCAAACAGTTGTTGATGTTGAGTTTGATGAGGATGCAGGTGAGATTTTTGTTATGTTCTCGGTACCCCTTTTCGCGGAACAAATTAAGCGAGAAAAGAGTTACTGAAGCTCCTTTTCAAAACAACACATCAATGCCTGATTGCAGCTGATGCCAAATGCCAGAGAGCGCTGATTGAACTTCTAGACTGTGAACAGATTTGATTTACTCATCGTGTGTCAAATATCACTTTTTGTGGAGGCATGGAAATGGACGGGTCCTCGGACAGCTTTATTGACCCGATTTCAGCACATTGCTTTACAATCTTGATGTAACCGAGGTTGGTAGTCAACGGCTCATATGTGTGATGCACCTCGTAAGTCGTAAGTGCTAGAGGCTTGCGAGTATCTTTATCTCCATCCCACCACGCATCAGGAAGCCACGAAGACGGAAAGCGACGTTCGGAAAGTCCAAATTCCTATCTGTACTTCTCGAAACCAATCTCTTCTCTAATCCTCGCTTCCACAGCCTCCACAATAGCCTTATCATACAATTCCTCCGGGGCCTTACTTCCCCTAACAACTTCTCTCTCATGCACAACGGCCTCTTCCTTTGTCATACATACCAGTTCCCTAGGCGTAACCAAACTATTCTTCTGGCCCGCAACTTCCAAATCTACAAACTTCCCTTCCGGTTTTCGCCATCTCACTAGGAGGAGCCGTGTCGAGACACCGCTGATGGCACTCTTCCCCTTGTACACCTCCTCGACGATATAGCCCACGTCAGCAGCCGTGATAGGTAGTTTGAGACCCTTGGCATCCTCACCGGGGATGTTTGTTCTAACCAGCTTCTCCTCAGAGCCTTGCAACGCCGCCAGGATCCCATCGTACATCTTCTCCCTCCCCTTTGCAGGGATGTACTCGTTAGGATAGCCCGTGATGTTCAAAATGATATGGTTGGCGACCGCATAGCCAAATACCGCAGGCATGGTCCCTAACACAGGCAAAATCCTAACGCGGAAGTCGGGCAACACGCCGAGATCGCCAACTGAGCCTTTGAGGAATTCGTCTTCCGGCAATGGAAGCAATTGTGCTTTTCCTGGCCCTGGTTTCTCAGTAGAGTACACAACTGGGATACCGGATGCTACGCCTACGGCGCGTAGACGTCGACGAGTTGATCGGGAAAGTGGGTCTTCGGTACTGGCTGAGATGTCGCCGATGAAGATGCGCGTCGGATCTGACTTGCAACCTGCTCCCATGGAGGATATGACTTTGAGATCGTTCTTGTAACAGTATTCTAGTAGTGCGACTTTACTGTCTATGTTGTCGATTGCGTCCACGACATAATCTGGTTTTTGGCCATTCCAGTCACCTAATAACCGCTGCGCGGCATTCGGACTGAACAACTCATTGCAGAGATCGAAATGTACCCATGGTGTAATTTGCTGTAACCGTTTCTTGAGACAAGATACCTTCGGCGTTCCCACATCCGCAAGCGTAGCCACCGCATGACGATTCAGAGATGATAGAGTAACTTGGTCGAAATCGATCAGGCGAATTCGAGATACTCCAGAACGCGCGAGTGCAGCTGTACAATGCGACCCAACGCCTCCACATCCAACGACAATTATGAATGCTGAGCGGAGTTTGGCGAGGCCTTCGTCTGTGAGGAATACTCGGTTCCGAGCCAACTGTTCGAGGATGAGTTCTGCTAAGGTTAGATTTGTATGTCGATATAGCAGGTGGTCAAACCATCATCATAATCTCCCCTCTGTGCTCTCTCTGCAAATTCTAAACTTCTCTCGTCCTCTTTGCTCATGCCTGCTGTCGGTGGCGCGGCACCAAAATCCGTAAGCTTCACTTTGACCATCAGCTTAGTTCGTCAAATATCACAACGATTCCACAAAGCTCAATCGAAACCAACGCAATCAATTGCTCCCAACAACAATCCTGACTCAAAGCAACAAATCAGACTAGTGAATTGTATATCCAACGCACCTTATCAGCCTCATGCCCCTTCCCCAACTCCGGAATCGAGCTCTTCAAATCCTCCACCCTCTCCTGCCTCCGCACATGCTGATACCCGAATATCGCGCCCGCTACCACAGCGCCCGATACCAAAGCCGTAGCAGCGAACTGCGCTTGTGACGAGGATGCCGTGCGTGATAGCCAGGAAGACATGATTTCTCTGGCGGGAGCTTTCCCCTTGCCTTCTGGATCTGCTGGACCTGCTGCTTCGGTTTTGGGTTCTTGGAGGTTGCGAGGTGGTGAGTAGGGAGGTGTTTGGCTACGTGGATAGGTATTCGTGTATTGTCTTAGAATTCCTCGTTCTTGTGGCAGCTCTCGATTTCGCTCGCGACTTTGATATTGATTCCCGTACAGAGCTTGACCTCGCTCTTGATATCTATTCCTCAACGGATACTCGTCGTACTCCTCGTCCGAGTCCAAAGGGTATTGCTCGTACTGATTATCGTATCTATCGTATAATGGCCGCGAAGAACTGGCAGGCTGGTTATAGCGCCAATCCATGATGAGCTGCGCTCATGGCTTGGAAGCTTGTCATGTTCTATGCGTTTCTTCTTTGCTGGCGAAATCGTTGATCCGGGAATTTTTTCGATGATGCAAAAGCGAGCTGGACTCGGCTCGGGGAAACTTCGGCTCTTGACGATTGGTGCCGAGGACCCCTCACGCCCTTCATGTAAATACCATACCTACGTCTCGAAGTTGATTAACACATTTTTGGAGATAATAACAAATTCTGAACATATCCTCCATATTCAATGTTTTCCCTCCGTCGAGCCCCCTCACTACTTCCGAAATCCCACTTCCCCATAAGTAGAATCTCGACTTCACATTTCAGAATGTCCTCCTCCAAACCCGCAGCTACAATCCAATCCCTGGACCGTAAGTTACAGTATCCTTTCACTCGCTCTCTTTCAACACATATGGCCTTATCATCAAGTTTCCACAAGACAGATCCTCAATTCTCTACCCCAATTCCCTCTCCTCCAGAAACTCAACCAACCGCCCCATCCCTTTTGCGCTCTCTCACTAACTCCCCTCCCTCTACCCCCAACAGACCTCGTCCTAACCGTCCAATCCATCCCCACAACCACAAAATGGTACACCACCCACCTAGGAATGCGATCCGAATCCTTCGTCTCCTCCTCCAGCCCAGAAATAACGCGGTACTCCCTCATCTTCGGAGACCAAAAGATAAATCTCCATGAGAGCGGAAAGGTACTTCCTTCTTCAAGCCCATCCTCCTTACCCCAAAACCAAAATCCAAACAAGTGAAAATAAATATCGATCCCAAAGCGGAAGAGTAAAATGGCTGAAAATTAAAAGGAATTCGAGCCCAAAGCCACCAACGTCCGCCCCGGCAGCGGCGACCTCTGTTTCCTAACGCCAGATCCCATCACCCAGGTGCGTCAGCGCCTTGTAGAAGCAGGCGTCGAGATGGTGGATCTCTCGCCCGAGAAGACGGATGACGATGGTACGGTGCTGAGAACGGGTGCGCGCGGAAAGCTGAGGAGTGTGTACTGTAGGGATCCGGATGGGAATTTGATTGAGTGAGTTTGGACCTAAACCTTTAGGGGAGAGAGAGAGGGCAAGTACTAACTGAGCTTGTGATGGCAGGATATCGAATTATGTCTAGGTTTGCGAAAGCCACTTCAGGTTTTAGTCAAGGTAGACGTTGTGCTCTGAAACGGTGGTTTGTAATGGAGATGCTGTAAAGTATATCAACAAAAGATGGCTGCACAGAAATACATCGTGAAAGCTCTGAGATCAAATCATGTTGAATATGCATATGTATTCTCACTCATCTCACTCTCCATCTACCTATTGACATCAACACCTACCCCCAACCCCCAAAAGTGGTCACATCAGAAGACCTCTCTGCTATACTATCACCATGTCGTGTGCTGACGTCCCCTTCCGAAATTCCAGAAATCTACTCCCCTGACCCTGATCTGCAAAGATAAAGTTCCAGTCTCGCAATCGATCTACCAGTGAACCATGCCCATACTCCAGTCCTCCATTTGAATTCCAATCCAAACCCAAGGAAGAACCAAAATCAAAACCAAATCAGATCCAGATGTCCATCCACTTTCCCCCTCAAGCTAAGCGATGCTAAGCAATTCCGACTTCGGGGGAAAGACAACGATAAATCAGATGAAAAGAGGCCATCACAGACAGCTAGTAACCAGAACAGACCAAGAAACAACAATCAAGAAGATAGAAATCAGATATCCACAACTGCCATCCACCAATTTCACATGATCTGGCATCCATTGCTCCTAGCCCTCCTCCTGCGACCAATACCACCCATGCCAGCGCCTCCCTCCTCCTCATCCGCATGCATCATCTGCGCTTCCCTCGCTCTCCTTCTCCTCCTCCTAGCTCCAACACCCGCCACACCAGCTTCCTCATTGGCCATCATCCACTCCGTCCACTTCCTGACTAAACGTCCAGCAGCCGGTAAATCACCTCTCATGATGCGCTTCTGGTGCTCATCGACCGTCATTTGCCAGCCATAGAAACATTTCAAACCGATGATCTCGGTGGGGTAGGTAGCACCTTGGTCGCTGCCATTCGGCTTTCTGACTTCGGAATTGCGTGAGAGAACTTCGCGAATGCCGGTCCAGGTAACATTGGAACAGTCGAAGACGATCATTTGAAGGGAGATACGAGGACGGGCGCGAGGAGAGGTAGTGCGTGCTGAGCGAGCACGAACCATAGATGCGGCTTCGGCGAGGACAAGGTCGCTGATTTTGGTGTTGTCCATATCAATGCTCCGGAGGCTGGTACAGGCTCGGATAACTGGGAGCATGCCCGTGTCTCCCAGGTTCTCACAATAGCTGATTGAGAGGTGCTCGAGATTGGGCGCGCATGGTGCTTTAGCAAGAGCCTCGGAGAGAAGAGTATTGGTGAGTTCAGAAAGCTCTTCAAGATCGAGGTGTGTGAGTCTTGGAGTTGTAGCAAGGACATTCTCAAGTGCGGCATCCGTAAGTGTTGGACATCCACTGAGTTGGAGTCCTTCGAGATCGGGTACCAGGTGAGCGAGCGTTTTCACACCCGCACTTGTCAAACGGCCACATCGGCTGACGTCCAGGTGTCGAAGTTTACGAGCAGGTACAATTGCAATGTTTGTCAAGATGTCCAGTTCTGGATCTCGACCTGTGAGCATGATTTTGAATGCCTCATCGTTGAGATCATGACAACCGCTCAGGACCAATCTCTCAAGCTGATTTGTCTCAAAAATACTCTGAGCAAGATCGACGTTCCAGAATCCTAGAACTTCTCCAGCTCGTAGATCCTTTAGCTTCGGACATCCGAGAATAATACTCTGAATTCCTCGAGCATCCATATGAGTACACCAAGAAACATTAAACATCTCCAGCAACGGGCAAGACTGGGCGATAATCTTGCAAGTTCCATTGGTGACTGCGTTAAGACCAGTGAGGTTCAGATGGGCCAGTCTCTCATTCGACCTGAGCAAATTATGCAGAGTAGGTCTTTGGAAGTTCTTGCACCCCTCAAGAGTAGCATTTATGAGGTTTCGGCAAGCCTTCACGACTGCCTCCGCCCGTTTGTAATGCTCAACCTGAACACAACCCCGCAGATTGAGATCCTTAACGAAAGGTCCTGCAGCAACAATGATCTTCGCCAGCGACTCTGCGGGAATATCCGTGTAGAACTCTGAGGCATCGAAGCAAGTCCAAAGCTGCCCATCAAAGCAGGCCTTGTGAAATGTCTTGCTAATAGATGAGGCTCGAACCAACTCCTTAGGTGTCAAAAATGCGAGAATCGATAGCTTGACCTCGTGAGGCAGTTCTCCCCAAAAGTCGAAGTTTGCTCTTCGTGTTCGCTTTGGCGCAGCGACTGGCAAGGAGAAGTAGTCCTCGTATAGTTCCGGAATAGCTGACTGAGTATTTCCTCTCGAGCGGGGTAGAAGTGGTAGAGCGCTCGTAGGCGTTGAAGTACCTGGTGTTAATGTGCCCTGCTCAATTCTCCTAATAGGCAATATGGCGTCTTCAGAGGAAAAACCATCGAAACCAGGAGTATTGGGTACAGAAATCGGGGCAGTCGAATACCCCGCGGCAGATAATTGAGAGACATAAGAACTGTCATAGTTTCTTGGAGAACTTCCATTTGCCAAACTGACACACGACAATGTCGTCCTCCCACTATATGGATTGCTAGTCGCTCTTCTGCGGCCTAACTGTGCCAGAGAAGGGGAGGAAGATATTCGTTGTAGGTTATGCAACAGTTTCGCTCGTCCCTTGAGTTTTGGACGATCGATCGTAATGGCTTCGGAATGTTCGACTTCGACTGGTGCATCTGCAGATGATCCAGCTTCGAGGATCATGTCTGGAAATGGGCTCGACATGATTGCGAGGAGGATTTCTGTCCAGAAAAGATGTGGAGTTGTTTTCTGTTGTCCCAGAAGATGTCTGGCTTATGCGGGGTTCTCCCTGCCGCTATCCTCCCTTCCCCAGAAACCGGTTCGCTGAGCTTGTTTGCCTGATTGAGGTACTGATGTGCAGTCGACTGGTGGTAGAGAATTACTGAAACAAGTTTCTATATGGGAAAGAGAGTCGGAAGGGAGGATGCTCGAATCAGTCCGGAGTGAGGATTGCGGGAAGTGATGTGATGATGGGTTGAGCGATTTTAGAGGGAGACGGAGATGTCCTAGAGGAGTGGAGTGCTATTGAAGGCTAACAGTCAACGGTTGCACAAATTAATATTTACGCATGGTGTAGCAAAAAGAGAGGTTCGCGAATTCAGAAGAAGAAGCAGAAGAAGAGGCAGATGAGTGAAGAATGGGTTCTTACAATGGATATGGGCTGTTGATCCAATGTCCTGAGTCGTGAGGGCTGGGCTGTTGATGGAGGGGCCAATAATTGGGTCTTATCGGACCCGTCTTTGATCGTTATCGGAAAAGAGGGTCAGGTTCGGGGTCCTTAGTTGTCACGCATAATCATCACCAGACCACCATCAGATAAAGAAGGAGAAGAATGAGTGAGACAACAGCAGTGTGATGTAGAACTGTGGTGAGTATTGGACGTCAAGCTGGAAAGACTTCAGATGAAGAGGATGTAGAGATGTAGAGGGTAGAAAAATAAGAAAGTCCGTCCGGGGAGGGAAGGTGTGTTGCGCTGCACTGGACGCTTTTTTCATCCCGTCTTCCTCCTCCTCTTCCGCTCTCGTCCTTGTCCCTCGCTCTGGCTGCTCTGGCTGCTTCTTGGGCTGCGCCTAACAATAATCCATTGGGACTTCCAGCTCGGATGGAGGCTAGTCACCTAATGCATCTTTCTACTCTACTACTTACAGGACGGGAGTACAGCTGCTGTCCACATCTTCCTGGACAAACAAGCAGAAGCACCGCACCGCAACCGCAAAAGCAACACGACACAGGAATATGCAGGGCACCCACACCCACATGCAAACATGCAGCCATGCAGCTGCAAAATGCTAGCCCGTGAAAGCTAAGGCTAACTTATTCGAGCCAAGCCGCACCTATTGATGCTCAGTGGGACAAACTGCTCGAATACATGAATCCGGGGTCTATCTATTGGTGGAATAGCGACACAGCCTTCAGCTACTGTGGCCCTCGGTCCCCGATTTCTGGATAGGTTCATATTCTGGACCAGATCTGATTATGTTTGGTTCAGGATGAAGGAATACCCCGTAAGGAATCGCCCTCATTCGGTTTCGTTCATTGTTTTGTCCTTTGGCTTTGTTTCAAGAAGGTGATCTCGGCGTTGCTTCAAAGTCTTCAAAGGCATGGTCGAATAGAGGTACCCCAACTTACTTACCACTGAACATGCAGCGGGGTGTCCGTGTGGGGTCGTCTCTAAGTAGTAGTTGTCGTGCGTGTTCCTGGCCACCCTCTAGTCTGCTTTCTGCTTCCTTTCCCTCGCTGAACCACTCGCTGCTCTCCTCCCCATCGTACTAACTTCTACCAAGGGTCCAAATGCTCTAGCAGGCTTCACGGCTAAACTCCCCGCCCTCTCCCTCGGGTCCTCTCCTCCAACCCTAGATGGCCCGAAGCAGAAGAACGCCGCCTTCCTTCACACAAGCACCTCGTCTCTCGTCTACCCTTTACCCCAGCCGACGGACATCTTTCCGATACCCCAGACCCAGAAATCGAATTCGTCGCGTGGCTGAACCGTCGGATCGGTTGAAAGTATGAAAGGAAGTGTATTATCGACGATGCTGCATTGGCTCCTTGGTAGTCGTTGAAGACAAGAATGGGGGAAGGTGAGCGAGGAAAGACAAAAGCAGCATCAACTAAACCGGCGCTACATCGGTCAAGATGTTCGAGAAGGGTGGTGGAAGACCGCTAGTGGCGGAGGGCTGGCCGGGGTCTCATGGGTCAAGCAAGGTGAGGGGAGATCTATCCGACCGAATGATTGACTTGGAATCGATACAATGCCATTGATGGACTGGCCGAGTACTGAGAGTACAATCAGCCTCTATCTTTGTCGTTCGGAGGCCGTTAGAGGTTCGTTTATTCCTTGAAGACTGAACACTTTTCTACAAGAGAGGATTTGTTGGACGGGTCAATGGTTTTCTTGCGTTGCTATCGATCAATTGTATCGAGCTGTAAGTGATGGCTTCCTTCGGCATTGGAGTCCATTTTGGGAGAAGGGGAGATGAATAGGAGAAAGATGCGTAAGAAGACATATTCAGAGCAAGTTGCTAGTCCTTGAGGATTCTCGTCCAGGGACTTTGATCATCGCTGGCCATAACCAAACAATCAAACAATTTGACTGCCCCGAAAAAGCGCGTCGAGCCTTACCACGAGCATATCCTCTCTTTCTTCCGATTTCTACCTCCTCCACTTCGTAACACTCGCGTGCCCGGTAAACTGCTGCTGCGTCTCCATGACTTCAGTCTTGTCCGCTGTATCCACCACCGGAAGCCTACGACCAACAAGCCCTGCAGATAATCCGCGCACTATGATCCTGTTCCTCCGCCATTATTTCCCTATCGCGGTATGTTACTGAAGAATGTGTCGTTGACCAAAGGGACTGTCGTAGTCGGTGGTGGTCGAGAAGGCTTAGTTCCTGTAGCAGGTGTAATGCCAATATATCTCGAGATTGTGAAGTTCCAATGTCTACCAAAGATGAAGGCATCGTTGGAGTCATCGATAGAGGGGAATGCTAGGAGGGTGAGGATTAGAAACACGCTACATAGTCATGTATACTGACGCGAATTGGTAGGTCTCTGGTTGGCGTTGTTCGAAAGAGCTATATCAGTGCGTGAAGAGGTGAGATCGACTGATCTCTTCTCCAAACCCTTCTCATTCAAGAGCCCAGTATACCTTTACTCAATCTGCACCTTCTGTCCATCGACCCCATTCCTCTTCTTCTTCACGACCATCCACACGGAACAGTTCGCAATGAAAAAAAGGTAAAACAGCAACTCTTCATCGAGAAGTTTGGGTTCCAAAAATTCCTCAGCCGGCCGTAGCCAACTAAGAGAAGGTCATGAGTAGTTTTCAACTCTATTTGATGATCAAGTCAGCTATTGTTCATTCTCAATTGTCTAGAGAGCAAGCTTCGATGTCCCGAGAGCAGTTTCGGGAACAAACAACTCCAAAGACAGAATTAGTTGGGGAGAATAGGGAATACTGACAGCAAAAACACGAGCTCGGATAATATCCTCACTGCTACGCGTAAAACCTGATGAATGGTTAGCAAGGTGGAAGTCCTGATGTTGTGGTGAGGTTCCTTACCCTTGCACTAAGATGAAGAAGAAAAGAGGAATTAGGAGCGCAGGTCTGGAGAATTTATATCTGGGCCAGCTCCAGGCAGAAGGGGCTCGGGCCACATGCAGCAGCCTACCCTTGCCGGCTCATAGCGCTCTTATTGGCCAGAAAGGTCTAATCACGTGAGAATTTGACAACTTGTCAAACAGGAAAAACAGCAAAGCCGCTAGCTACGCGAGGCCCTTCAGAATTCCTACTTAAGGAGCGTCTCCCTCCCTCATTTCAACCTCTTCTTCTTCTTCTTCATACTTACCTTCTTGAAAGCTGGCCGCTCACGAATGGCTTCGCTTGCGATACGAAATCTCCATTGCACATCGGGGCGTTGAGAATCGTTATCTCTCCTACGGGGGCGATATCGGGGGAATTTTTGATTGCACTCATTTGATTCATTCTTTTTGATGAGGATGATGAAGATGTCTTTTCATTGGGTTCTGGGCTGGATGCTTGGGCTTGAAGAAGAGAAGAGAAGAGAATGAGGGGTGGTATGACTTCGAGGAAGATGGTGTGAGGCATGCCAGGCTGTGTTCAAAGTGTATCGCTGAGTCTTGATGTGCTTTGATAGAAAGAGGATATACGAGGACTGTTGCCTCCGTCAATGATGCCACGATGCCTGCTCCATCACTCTTTCACTGTTTTCTTACGACTCTGGAGACCTGTATAGCAAGATCGAACACTTGCGTCAACACAGTCCCAGTCCATGTCGAAGATACATATTCGAAGGTGAAGAGGTGAGATGCTTGTGGCTGTCGCCCATGCACTTCGCGCCAGGCTTCAAGCAGAGGCATCATGATAAGCCAAAACCTACTCGCATACACGTTGTGGACTTGAATTTCGTGCCTGCCCTTGCTCCTCTTGAGATGTAGAGTCCTCGCAACGAGATTGGCGATAACCTCGAGCATCCTGTGACCACATACCGAGCCAGCATCACTTTGAGTGAGTCCCTGTCCGGAAGCATTGTACCTAGCAAAGGCAATTCAAGAGTCGGTGATAATGTAGAATCTTAGCGTCAATATCGTAGTCAGCGCCCGCCTAAATTTTTCCTCTACAAAGATAAAGAACAGAATTCTGCGATCGAGAATTCGCAGGTCAGAAAATACCCTGGGCTGTTCTGCCCGCCCTTCATGCAATACGGTACGGCAACAGGTCATTCACTCTCATATCCAAGAGAGGTGTCAATCTACTGGTAGACGACGAGGAAGAGGATAAGGGCGGATATGATCTGAATATGCGGCCGACAGCATCCTATTTTGGATACTGGGGTCGTATATGCAAATTTGTAATGTCAAGGCAGCTATGTGTGTGTCGTAGAGCATAGACTATCCTTATAGCAAGTACTTCGAAATCAAAGTCAATTTTTATCTTGATTGTGTAATGTGTAGAATAGCTCAATCGGAAGTCACTTCGAAGAGTTGCGTTTGCCGGACGAGAGAAATGTAATCCTAGCTCCAGATGATTTTGATTTCCATTTCTCACATTAGACATGGTATGCTATGTTCATATGCTATGTACAATACAACTCAAGACACTATTATTTCGCCCAAATCCTAACGCCGTTATCATGAGCGGGGTGAGCCGAGCTGGTGATGTTGATCTTACTATGCTCTATACGAGTTGTGCTGCCCGGCTGAGAGCATGTAGATGGATGGGTGTCCTTAGCCTTTTGAACAACAGAACCCCAAAGTATATGCAGCGAGTATCGATGCTTTCAAAAAGTCTCATAGTGCAGCGATATCATGCTTTATGAAGCTCCTGCCATATCCACAAAAGGATGCAATATGTACTGTGCTCGATCGGTTCTCTCAACAATGACATCCTTCATCCACGACCAAATCTCCGATCAAAAAGCTTCAACACTCCCATCACACTCGCAGCCTCGACTTCCATCGGAGCACGACCTGGGTGAGCAGGAGGCGTAGCATGCAGTCTTCCCAGCCACGTACTCAGCTCGTCACTAGCCTGCTCAAAGTTCTTATGCGTAGAAAGCGTCTTATACGTATCTGCACACGACAAGCTTGGAGGAGGTTGAGAGGGTGCAGCAACAGGAAGGGACTTGCAGCAGCCTCCTCCGCTGGCATTACCGCCACAGCAACCGTCTGGGACAGAGCCGCCAGCTGCGTGAATAGCTGCTAAGGAGCGGCAGAAGAGACCAGATTTAGGATCGGATTGGCATTGCTGACATGTTCCGGGGCCGTCAGCGCATGAGTTTGCTGTGGCGGCGTTGAAGGGTCGGTGCATTTGGAGGGGTTGGAGGGAAGGAAGTTTTCTGGATGGAGCTTCGGCATCGGTGTCTGAGAGTGGGGGTGTGACTTCGTTGAGTAGAGGAGCGAGACGATTGTCGTCATGATGTTCTTGATTGGCAGTATTGGTTGCGGCAGCAGCTGCTGCTTCGGCACACATACAATAGGTGCCTTCTTCACAAAAGCCGCATGATTCTCCAGGTGGTCGATGACTTGTCTGGATGACGACTTCCTGAGATTGTACAGGCTTTGATGAGAATTGTGCTGTGAAGTCGATCTCAAGTGGTGTCGATGGTTCTGACTGGCGTTGACGCTTCTCGGCATATGGCTCTGATGGCGAGTGTGGTCTCTTCAACTCTTGTTGAGGGATATCAGCCGCTCCCTTGATAGTCGCCTCCAAACACTCGCAGTGAGTATCAGGACTACACTTGCCACATCCGGATGAAGAGATAGCCATAGCTTGCTCAACACAAGCACAACTACTTGTAGACGTGCATCCACCACATCCAATGTTAGACTCGGGCTCAGGAGCGGCATATTGCTGTGCTTCGGGAGCCTTTGGCTCGTTGTGTCGAAGATGCCGAGGTGGAAGTGGGACAGCATTTGTTCCTATTGTTCGAGCACCATTCCGAAGGTACGACAACTCTGCAAGAGCAGCCTCCTTCTCCTTTCTCTCGTACTCCGCGATTCGATCCAAGGTATCACACCGGACTCTCCAAGAATGTATCTCCCCACTGAACCTCTCGATATCTGCCTCGAGCTTGCCAATCTTGTTCCTCAAGTCAGACTCTCGCTTCAGATAATCTTCCTTGACCTCCTCGAGCTGCTCCTCTAGCTCTCCCACTCTCGCAGCACGTCTTTCTCGGAATGCACGTTGAGCAGCTCGATTCTGAGCCTTGCGCTTCGTCGGCGGGGTATCGGTGGCGGGCTTGCGGCCAGGCTTCGGGCGTGGCGGAATGATCCATT
Organism: Cadophora sp. MPI-SDFR-AT-0126; assembly: GCA_020747065.1. Lineage (NCBI taxonomy): Eukaryota > Fungi > Ascomycota > Leotiomycetes > Helotiales > Ploettnerulaceae > Cadophora > Cadophora sp. MPI-SDFR-AT-0126. The sequence continues at coordinate 1,644,492 of JAGMVK010000011.1, forward strand.
CCTTGCGCGTCACCATAGTTAGCGTACCTGCAGCAGGAGCAAGAGAGTTCATGTTGGCAGCATTGTAGTTCTGAATGGCGAGTGATGGAGGGGCTGGTGCGAGAGCTGGGGGTGAACCCGCGGAGGAGGGTGTTGACACTGCAGGTGACGCCATGTCGCTAGTGAAGATTCTGCGGTTGAGATATCTGCTGATGAATGTGAAGAAAAAAGCTCCGAACTGATCTGAGGCAATTGCAGAGCGACCATCAAGGGTCAATGAGGCTGCAAATGCTCTTCTGCAGGCCTGTGAGGCGTAGATAAATCGGAGCAATGAGGAAGAAGGAACGAAAGAGGTGAAAGGATCTTATCAGATCAGATTAGACAAGAAAATACGCTAAGGAAGACACTAGTGAGTATGCCGAGATCGGAAGAACAAGAACCCCCTCACGAACTCTCGGCATCTTTTTTTTCAGAGCAGCAGAAGTCAGGTCATGAATGGCTTGAGTGAGCATTCTGTTGGTGATATATGGATACAATTGACCATTGTGTCCGATTTCAAGTCAGTGATGACGAATGCCGCGCAGACAGGGGAGAATCAAAAATATTTTTCACAGGTCCTAAGACTCAGCTTTCGGGACCGAAGGTTACAGAGCCTGGGCACCACATTGTTGACGGGGCTGGAGATGAACATTTCGCCGGAGAGAAGCCCGCTAAGAAAGCGCTTTGGATTCTTAGAATTGCTGTCAAAAAGTTTACGATCATTAGAGACCAATTTATAAATTTGAAGTCACTAGAATGTTTGGCCAATTTCCAGAATATCTTGTCAGAGGCTTGGGAGCGCATCCAAATGCCTCCATCAGTTCCGACCCACCGATCTATTCCTAGGCGGCGTTTCCACGCGACCAGTATAATTTCCTCCCCGAGTGCCATTGTGAATTTCGGCTTTCAAATGAAGTTTGACACTGTGAGCATTTCTGCCTTGTAAGGAAAGGCGGAAAGATAACTTGACGGGAAACGAGAGTGATCCAACTTCTTGTCTAAAACTTCATAGGAATGCTCTACTCAATAAAATAAGAGGCGAATGAAAGTAGTCCAGGTAGCTAACTCATAATTTGTTGGCTACTCATAAGAAGCTCAGGTTCAAGGAGCAAAAAGTCTAGCATAAAAACCACCCGAGACGGTAAAGAGCCAGAAGCCACGCAGATATAGGACAAGATAAAGCACAACGCTGTCACATACGACCATAGATTGAAGAAAATAGGGCATCCCGTCCGCTCTGCCAAACTCAAGCTTCAAATCGGTGGATTAGTAGTTGGGTGGGTGACCACCAGCGAATACCCACTGTTGTATGTAATTTTTTTTTTTTTTTTTTTTTGGTGGCTCTCGAAACTTTTGCGAAGGAGGGGGACGAGACTTGGCAGTCAGCCTGCCATCATACGCCTCAGGACCTCCACATGTGCTTGGCACAGGTGCTCTGTTGTTGTACTAACTCACTTGAAATGCCACTGATATCTTCGATACATCAAACAGCTTGAGCCAACCTCTCCAACGCTGGGTAGAATGAACATGCTTCGCACAAACGATGGCTGAGTCTCGCGTTTGGCTCTGTTTGCCTCTCGTTTATCTACCCCACAGACCCAGAAATTATAGAACTATTCCCCAAATAATGGTGCATGATTTTCGGCAGCCTCTCGACACGAGTTGTGCCCAAGGGTATTGGGCAACATTGTTCACAGATGGTATTGGCCGTTCTGTAAGGCCTTCGCTCGTCCGCCCGCTTGATATGAATCGTTGAATGCTCGCTTAACTTGCTCAATGTTCGAGCTATACCGCGCTTCCTTCGCTCAGACGGCTTCGCAATCTCAATTTACCAGAACTTGTACCGATGCAAATTCGTCAGGATATCAGTGACATCTGAGGAACCGGCGTTGTTTAGTTCTTGAGGGACTCTTCATAGATTCCTGGCGGTTGGTGCTGGAGGTGGAGATCACGATTGTGGTCCAGCTGGTGGAGGACGCAGTTCAGTCCATGTTACAGAGCCTATAGAATTCTTGGAGCTGTAGGCACAGTCATGGTGCTTTTCCGTAGCTTTTGTGGGGTTGTTTTTCTCCTTGGTGGAAGCTGGTATTGGGTGTTCTGATCATAAAGTCTGTCTTACCTGAGACTGGTGGTTGTTAGTCAGCCGTGGATTTCTGATCCAGCGGGCTCTGAAGATATCCTGCTGCATATCAGGGTGCGGCGTAGCTGGTATTTCACCTCTAGTTATCAAAAGACCAGATACTGCTGCATACGAAGATTCGCTTGAGGGTCGGAACTGGTGACTCTTGTGGACAGTCGGCGGAAGTATTCGAGCAACAGCTTGCTTCTTGTTTGCCTGGTGATCGATTCTTCACGGCATTGGGTAGGTCTCCCTCCATGGGTTTGATGAAAAGTTGAAAACCTCATCTTATATATGTGCCTCGGAGACCTTGGGCGATTTCGGGTGTCTCGTCTCTCGTGGCCGTTTTCCTTTCTGGGAGACATGGCGCTCTCCAATAGATTCAGAGACAGATCGGGCATTGCATCAGCCCTCGAGATGCGATTGAGATTGAAGACTGGACAGGAAGTGAAGTCAGTCTATTCTTACTTGTAGAGGGGAGACTCGTCCTAAATGGGCAGTAAAAGAGGGGACATGGCCTTGTTCCTCAAACGGGACACCAGCCAGTGAGATGAGAAGCTCGGGACTTGTGCCTAAGTGCAATGCTCAACGCCTGGCCCGGCACTTCATTCAGGCACTTACTTCTTCTCCCTTTCCAGAACTCGTCATCAAATCCAGACGGTTCATCCAGGCCCTGGCTGGGCAACGTACGATTTTTGTGCTTGGCATGTCGCTCATATCCTTTCCCTGTGGAGATCTCACACGCATACGCCTGCAATTCAAGCCGGGTGGGTGCATCATCAGCCGCGGTGGATTTTGGGGTGGCGGGATCGTTTTCTCCTTGGAGTTCCGCAAGCCCCTTTTCTCATGTCGTGTACATATCAGGATCCCGTCATTTATTCTGGGTGTCACTATAATTTCTCTCCTATTTTCGTCCGCCTCCGACAAGCGAGCCAATAGCCAACTGTTGAAACGGCAACAAGCACTCTCTCCCTTGCTCGCCTCAACCTTCCAAGATCCACAGCAACGATCTCCGACGCTCCTCAAACCTCGCATCTCAGACAACACAGCAGAGTGGCCTGAGTCGCCCTCGCACCACAGGCCCCAGTGATTCAAAACATCGCCAGAGCCGTCGCAAATGGCGGGCACTCCCACCAAAACACGCCCTAATCACCGCGGGCTCCCGTCCCTGAAACGTCAAGACGTCGCGGCCTCTGAGAAATCGCACCACTCGTGCCACTCGTTAAGCCTCAAAGTTCCGAAGTACAATCCAATATAATCATTTTGCATGCCCGGTTCGAATGCCTTGTTGTTACTTCTCGACGTGCATATCCATCGCTTTTTGACTTTTCTCTTCTCTTCTTCTGCTTCTGTCACTTTCTAATCTTTGGTGGCGTAACGTTATTTTTTCGGTGTCGTCTGTTGAGCGGATACTTTCAATTCTTACCTTATCGCCTTTTTTATTATCGCTGTGGGCAGTCCTCAAAGTCAACGCCAAGAACAGAAGTCAAAGTGTGCATCGAAGTCTATTCAGTCATACCATCCGTACACTACACACGCACTCATCGAAGCGGCCTCTGTGTGGCCACTAAATCTCCTCGCCGAACCATCGGTACCTCTACGCCCTCGAGTCAAGCCAAACATCTCCTCACATCACATCCCGATCCTTCATCATGGGTCAAGCATTCTCAGGGCCAAATGCCTTCAAGTTCTTTGGCTTCACACCAGAAGCGACAGCAGTTCTACAAAGGACGCCGATGCTACTCGTCATCTTGGTTCTGGTGCTGTTTTCCATGATAGGACTGGGTCTATTAGCGTTCTACATCCACATTGTCACCAACAGGCCATACAAGAAACCTAAGCCGGTGAAAGGGGCAGCGAAGAAATAAGGGGGTGGATGAGGTGGATGGAGTCAAAGGATGATCAGAGGAAAGGAGGCAGGAAGAAAGGTCAGCGCATCATCGAAATATAGACGGGTATGGTTGGGGATAGGATTGGGACGACTACGCTTCACGGTCCAAGACGGACGACTAGAGTGAGGCAAACGTGCGGGCCACCCTTGCTATTCCTATGGTCTTGGACGATTGTATATATTTTGTCTACAGGTGTTGGGGCGGTGTCATCGGGATAGCGAGCGAGCGATCCTTGAGTTGTGTCTTTGTGAGAGGTAGTTTTGGCATCATTGTCTAATCTCACATCTATTCTCACACTTTTGAACTCTGTACATGCTATCTATTGTCTCCCTCCAACAGGGGATTTTGGAGTATGATGCCATTCTCGATACTGCCAGATGGCGCTCCATCTCTTAATAATGTCTAGAAGTCCTCATTCGCCTAACATCAGAAACACTTACTTCTGACCTGCTACAGCTTTGGCGATAACATCCAACCCCGTAATCTTCATCACCATCCCATCCGTAATCCAACTCGGCAACATAACTAACCAGCTAATAAAATACGCACTCCCACCCCTCCAAACCACCTTTGGCGTACTGCCCCTTAACAAATCACCCACGACATCACTAGCCCACGTCTCCATCGGCACGGCATCCTTCGCAAAATCCTTCCCACTCATCGCTCTTTCAACTCTCTCCTTTGCAACCTCATACAAGCTCCCTTTCGGCAGCACCCAGGTATTTCCACTTCCCATATTCGTATTCGCAAGACCGCTTTTCAAATCCACGACCCTGACGCCAAAGGGTGCGAGTTCAAGCCGCAAGGTATCGGAGTACATTGCCATGGCGGCTTTTGAAGCATTATACGTTGCCTGCCATGGCAATGCAAGGACAGACACCACGGAAGTATGATTCGCTATAATGCCCTCTGACTTCAGCAGCAGCGGGAGGAACCCTTGCGTGACGGCTAGGTATGACCAAACGTTCAAATCGAACAGCTCTTTTGCCTTCGGGATTGAGATGTCTGAGATGGGTGAGGCGTACATGGCGCCTGCGTTATTGACGAGGATGTCGAGGGAGGGAACCTGGAATACGCATTCGGCGATTGAGGATGAAGAGAGGACGTCGAGGGTTAGTGTTTGGATACCTAGAGAGGCGAGATGGGACATCTTGGAGGGGTTGCGAGCTGTAGCGTACACGTGGAGACCGGCTTGATGAAAAGCGATAGCTAGAGCGGCGCCTGAATCAAGAGGTCAGTATCGTCCAGAAGAGAGGAAAGGGAGAGTGCCGTACCTAAAGTACCGTCTGAACAGCCTGTTATGAGGATTGTCCGTTTGGGGTTGGTCATGATGGATCGATCAATGGATCAAGGCCGAGTCCTGTGCTGAATGTCGACTCGATGACACTGCCAAAATGGACAACAATTTAGGCTTGAGCTATATCTTGGAAGTGCTGAATCCTGCTCTTAGGATGTGAAGATAGCAAAAATAAACACAGGAAGACAGGTACTTGACATATCCTAAGTCTCCCTTCACTTCAATGTTTGGAAACATCGAATCAGCCCGAGCCCGACTCTCATCGGGACAAACATTTATCCACTTAACGCACAATAGCACCGAATCATTGCAATATGACACCATAAAAGTACTGAATCATACGTGATTCTGACAGAACTCATGGATTTGAGGAGAGATACAACGATTTAAGCGAGAAGTGCTCCATCCGCGAAGGAAATTCTGACATTTCTGACATTTCTGACCAGCTTCTGACAATTCCAGAAATTATCCGGGCACAAAAAGAAATATACTTGGTTGAACAACGAGAAAGGAGGACATGTCTTAGATTACAACAATCGTGAGCAGTTGAGGAAATGGCGACTGGTTGCGCCTACCTGGTGCGCTTCGCTTCAGGTTCAGATTTCTCTCCCTTCAACTGTCGTCAACTCAACCACAGCGAGCACAAGTTTGCATCAACGTTGCATCCGCAACCACCACTGTCCTGCGAAAGAGATAAAGCAGCCTAAAGAGACATACAGTCGAGAGCGCTCATGCTGTGTTGGACAACTTTTCCTCTCCGCGTGCTCTCAAGCCTTATATCTGCTCATCTTGAATTTTCTCTGGGACTAAGTTTCTCACCAGATACCTCTCAAAGGTCCTCAACTGCGGTTTGCAACTTGACTTCCACTTCATTGTCATCCTGTCAACCACGTTTCTGTCCATGGAAGGTTATTTTCAGAGTCCCTACTGCAGCTGTTCCTCATTCTCGTTCTTGCTCGAATTTTCGTCAAGCTTTAGTCCAACTACCTTGTTTCCTAATTTCTACTTCCTTTTCCATTCTCAGACGACGGCATCTAGCTTCAATTTTCTAGCCAGGCAGGATTGTGTTCGTGCGTGCTACAAGGAATAATCCCATAAGGAGTCTTGCAAGCAAAACAAAAAGTATTCCAGCCCATCGTCTGCCAATTTCAAAAACACTCTCTCTCAATGAGCTCCTGTGCATTCTTATCCCCGAATGATGTCAAAGTCGAACACGAACACGAACACGCAATCTACATATTACTTGGCAAAGGCTGAATAAAAGACAACCAGCTGTACACTTTTAATGTGAAAGGCACCGCCTCCATCACTGCCTGCTCGTCGCTGATTCGACGGCGTATTCGGGTTCAGATTATGTGGGGCTCGCCAGACCAAAACACCAGTTTTCGGTTAGCTCCAGGTCCAACTTCACTCACTCTTCACTTTTCAGACGAACTGTTATCGGACATTGTCTGGAGACAAAGTATAGCTCAGCCAATGGAAAGTTGCTTAACCCTAGACGCGTATCCGGTTTGGAAGTCAGTCTGCGGCCGAGATATGCGAAGGTAAGCAAGCTGCTGCAAGCTTCGAGCTTGGAGCTTGAAGCTCTGTAATTTCAGGACAATATATAAACAGAAAGTCATATCTCCTGTCTTCTCTTTCTCATCTACACCACTATTATATCACATCCTACATTTCCAACTCATCACTTCAGCTATCCTTCCACCACCTGACTACTCATTCAACATGTCTGAATTCCCCATGAAAGAAGACCACGAGCGCGACGCTGCCTTCAGCAAAGTCATGCACGGCAAATCCGGCGAGGAGAAATCGGCTTTCATGGCTATGCTGAAGAAAGATTCCGGGTCGCAAGGTGCTGCTGCAGATGCTTACTTCAAGCATTGGGATAATAAGGACGCGAAGATTGAGACGGAGAAGGATCGTTTGGTGGGAATTGTCTTTTCTCACTTCTTCAGATAGCTCTCACACCCCACGCAATCTAACACTGGAGCGTAGGAACGAAAAGAAGATTATGCCAACCTGACTAGAAAGTAGGTTTTCTGACTCGCCGCTCTCTTCCCTCTCCCTACATAGCAATTAGATATACCAAGAGACATCGCTAACACAAATTCATCTAGCTACTACGACCTCGCAACTGGTCTCTACGAAGAAGCCTGGGGCCAATCCTTCCACTTCTGCCGATTCGCAGCCAATGAACCCTTCCACCAAGCCATCGCCCGCCACGAACATTATCTCGCAGCACGAATCGGACTGAAGAGCGGCATGAAAGTCCTCGACGTAGGCTGTGGAGTCGGTGGACCAGCAAGAGAGATCGCACGGTTTGCAGACTGCCATGTCACTGGCCTGAATATCAACGACTATCAGATCCAGAGAGCGACTCGAGCGGCGGGTATTTGTGGTATGGCTGATCAATTGAAGTTTGTGAAGGGAGATTTCATGGTATGTCGCGTCTCTACTCTATTTACCTTATGTTCTGCTCTATTGAGCTTCTAGTACCTCGATACCTCACACATTCAAGTCCCAGGCCAGACAAAAAACAAGTGAGAAAGCAGCTAACAAAGCCAACAGCAAATGCCTTTCCCCGATAACTCCTTCGACGCTGTTTACGCCATCGAAGCCACCGTCCACGCCCCCAGCCTCGCAGGCGTCTATTCAGAGATCTTCCGCGTTCTCAAACCCGGTGGCATCTTCGGCGTCTACGAAGTAAGTTTCACTGCCTCCTCAACCGATCATCCAGTTCCACTATCACCATGATACCAGTGGAAATTTCGTCTCTCTTGTGCTTCACGCAGTTACTAAAAGTCCTCTTACTGATACCGCTTCCCTTCCAGTGGCTCATGACCGATGAATACGACCCCACCAACCCCACGCACCGCACCATCCGTCTAGACATCGAACAAGGTGACGGTATCGCAAACATGGTACGGACACGGCAAGCCCGCTTTCTCATACGTTTCTTTGGCTCGGGACTCAGAAATTGTCCTGAGATATGTCTCATCCAATTCCTAGACATTCCTAACGAGCAATCACTAACCCCCATCACCAATAGGTCCCCATCTCCGTAGCCCACGCCGCCATCACCACCTCCGGCTTCACCCTCCTCCACGCCGAAGACCTCTCAACACGTCCCGACCCCACGCCATGGTACTACCCCCCTCGCCGGCGACTTCAAATATCTCGGCAGCATATGGGATTTCTTTACGATCTTCCGAATGACGTCGTTTGCGAGGGGAGCAGTGGAGGTTTTGCTGGGTGGGTTGGAGAGGTGCGGTGTTGCTCCGAGGGGCAGTGCGAGGACGGCAAAGAGTTTGGCGAGGGCGGCTGATGCTTTGGTACTTGGTGCGAGGGAGGGACTGTTTACGCCGATGTATTTGATGGTTGCGAGGAAGCCGGAGTGAGGGGTGGTTGGGCTGGGTAGGTGGGTGGGTGGGTAAATTGAGTCGGTGAGGAATGCTGGGAGGCGGTAGAGTTGAACTATGAGAGGAGAAGGAGTAGAAAGATAGGATACACCACTAGATAGATTACTAGATAGATCGATCAATAAGCAACTAATCGTACAATACTCCACTACAATTTCACAAACGTCCATCCATATCCATATCCACGTCTACACGAGTACTCCCTCCACTATCAAGAGATCAACCAAACTTATAAGTATTCACAGGAACAAACAGCTCCAGAAACAAACTACTTCTTTATCCATACCTCGACATTGACATGGGTGTTGACATTCATTGGTTGACCTTGACGTACAGGTACATACAAACATACATGTCCCAAGCCTTCAGCGAAGCAACGAAAACAGCGAAGGAGTAAGGGGAAAAGGAGAATCAACAGTCAAACCGGAAGCGAGCAGCATTCATTCATGTAAACACACAAGCGTCGTGAATAAGATTGATCGATCGACATTAAGTAAGCACAAGATACACATGAAAGAAGTGAATAGTGGGAGGTGGATCTTTCTTGTGATATCCTTCTATTCATTCATTCATTCATCCCCTCTTCCATACTTAGTAACATGAGACTGCAATCCCATCAATCCAATCCACCCACCCTATCTCATCAAAATGTTCAAAATGCGAGCCAGAGCATATGATCTAGACCATCCCCAAAGAACGACCGACCATCAAAAGAACTCAACAAGAGAAGACAGATCTGAGGTTTCCGTTACAACACTTTATAAAAACAACGTTCTGCACGTTCCAAAAATTCCTAGATAATCTGAATGATTTAAATAAGTCAGTCGATCTTGAAGACTTCACATTACTAAATATGAGATTCAAGTTCCAAATCTTTCAATAATGAGAAGATATTCAATGTACTCTTCCGCATCGCGCTGCTTCGTCTGCATCTATACAGCCTATACATGCTTTACGTACATGTTATACACGCTCATAACCAAGTAGCAAGGAATAATGGGACAGACAGACATACATCCCTTTGCTCTGGTATCGCAGGAAAAAACGAAGCCCAGTCGAACCGAGCCAAGATAAGAAACAAGAAAAATGAGATTTCGAATATCTATCGATTATGTCTGGTCGCGCGAGAATACATCCCAGCTTCTCCACGCAAAGCCAAGTCAAGCTCAAGCAAAGCTAAGCAACGCAAAGAAAAGCATGGCGAACACCAAGAGAAATGCCCAGCTCGCTTATCTTCGCCTCTCGTCACCTAAAAAGACCCTCGATCCATACCATGTAATACCGTAAGCCAAGCAGGTCGATCTGTCGATCTAATGCGATACCATATCCAATTGAATTACCTAACGCGCCTATATACACATTTCTCTAGCTCTAGCTCTAGCTCTCACCTCCTTCAAGGGCTACTCATTTATAGGAGAACAGCACCCAGGAAAGTGAATCCCAAAGCAACAGCACTGACAAACAGCGGCTTGGCATCAAACGGCGCGCGGATAGAAACAGCTGCTCCAGAAGAGGTAGAGCTCGATGCACTTCCAGTAGCGGTAACAGATCCCGATCCCTGAGTAGCAGTTCCGGAGGAAGTTCCTCCAGCATTCTGGGAACCCTTTCCTTCGAGACCAGCGCCCTTTCCAGCTCCAGTCTTCATCATAGCGGCAGCGGCGGATGGGATAGCAGGGAGAGCATCAGAGTCGACGTCCCAGTTTGCGGATTTGGCGGGGCAGCCGGATGCGCCTCCTGTGGAGTTGTAACCTCCGTCGCCGGATGGGTTGGCGGTTCCCTTGAATGCGGTTTGGAGAGCGGTGAAGTCGGCGAGCGGGGTGACGGTGTTGCCAGAGAGGGTGACGAGACCGTACTTGCTCTCCTCCTGGGAGTATTCGTAGACGAGACCACCGGAGTAGACGGAGGTCATGTCGGTGCTGTACAGGGACTTGACTTCCTCCCACTTGCGGGTGTTGGTGTTGCAACCATACTCGGAAAGGCTGGAGGGTTGATTAGCTTGACTTTGATGGATGGTTCAGTGTGGAGGCTTACAAGATGGGTAGACCGTATCCAGTGAAGTTCTTGACCTTCTGGTCCCAGCCGGAGGTGGTGAAGGAAGAAGGATCACACCAGGAGTAGTCGTTGAAGGCGAAGAAATCACTGCGCTCATCATCGGTACCGCAGTTCATGTACTCGGCCATTTCCTTGCGGTTGGAGTTGACATCAGCAGCGGAGTATCCGACGGGAATGGCACGGTATCCACGGCTTCGGATGTATTGTCTCATATCACGAGTGACGGCCTTGACATATGGGGCAGCTGGGGTGGTAGTATCATCGTTGATAACCTCGTTACCAGAGAAGAAAGCCAAGGTGTTGGTGTAGTTCGCGAACGCATCGATAGTGGCGAAGATGTTTTGGAGGTAGACAGAGTTGTAGGATGGGTGGGGATCGGCTCTGTTGAGGGAGTAGAGAGGAGTGTTGACATCGAGGACCAAGTAGATACCTGCAGCTGCCAATTGGGACATGCAGTCATCGTGGTTGGCGGTGTTATCGACGGTGTAGATACGGATGGTGTTGATGCCCAACTTCTGGAATTGTGCGATATCACGCTTGCAGGTGGTTGGGTCTGCGATGGGGTCGACCAAGTCGGATGATCCTCCGGGTTGATAATCTACACCACGCATGTAGAATCTGCTGTTTCCACTGAAGAAAGCTAGGCAATGTTAGTCGAATCCCATTGTACAATTTCGATTATCGTACCATTTCCCTTGACGGTAATTGCTGTGAGACCGGAAGAAGCGCGTGCAACCAACTCCTCTGTAGGTGAAGGAAGGGCGGACACGACAGAAGCAGCAGCCAATGCTGCGGCAACAGAGAAAGTCTTCATGATGTTTTGGATGACGATGTGGTTAATAGGTAGACTGAATGGTTTGGAATGGGATTTGATCGGGCGGGAATGGGCGAAATTGGATGTATGGAACGAGTGTTGAACGGCTCAAGAGAGTGGGAGACCGATCAGAGAAGATGCGTTGAATTAAAGCTGTAAAAAGGGCGTACAACGAATGATGCCCGAGAGAGGTCGAAGAAGAAGCTGGTGATGAAGTTGGTGAGTGAGTTGTCGAAAGATTGATTGAAGAGGAGAAGAAAACAGGAATTGAATTCGAATCAAGGAGGGAGACCCGGCCGGGCTGGGTAGGGGTATCAAGAATGTGTGGAGGCTAGAGGAGGTGGTGGCTTGCAGGTGGGTATGGTGGATGCAGATAGGTGGTTTCTGCTTCTGGAACGCAGGGCATGGCATGGCAGGCCACTGGCTGAATGGCGGGCAAATAGTGGATCAACAATACACTTCAGGAGAGCCATCATCACTGATTTTCAGGGGAATTTACCAGGGGTCTTGCCTAAGCGCAGCCTCTACAGCCTCTCCAGCCCATTCATTCGTCCTCCCAGCCATCACTGCCCCGCCACGGGTAATTGGCGTCTCCCTATCAGACACACTTGCAGGCATGTCCGGGGGCCACCCAAGTCTTCCAAGTCCTCGCCCGCTGCCTCCAAGCAAAAAAAGTCGCCATCTTTCGTATCGTCGATCTCTTGTCGCAAAAGTCTTGATTAGACAAGCAGTCTTGAGTGTCTTGACTGTCTTGTGTGCTTTTCTTAGGATCACTTGGAAGGAGAGCTTGTTTGAGGATTGGCACAGCCTACCTCGTGTAAACCTGTTGAGAGGTCAGGTCAGGTCATGGACGTGCGTATGAATTGGACACTTCACATCACTCATCAACCTGCACACTCATCTCACTCGCAACCAGCATTTATTCGCACAAGCGAGATGAACTCTTCTCCACCACCATCGTATCCAATGATTTTCGCAGTACCTCCGTACGAGGCATCTTCTCCGTACACAGGTACAAGTATATTTAACCTTGATCCCTTGGCAGCCGCATGCACACGACCGTCCACACTCCATCCATCCACAGCGCACCGCACAGCACCTCACTACTGAACAAACCAGAAACACCTCACTCAACACGCCGGGCTCGCGAAAATCCGGCATCCAGTTCGGTTCGGTCGTGGTTTCAGCATGGATGGAGAACCGCGAATCAGCAAAGCAATGACTTCATCGTGGAGAAGACCGCAGATAGAGATCTTCGTATCATCATCAATACTAGTAAAATTCGTGTGAGTGGGAAGTTGATCTGTGGAGAATTAAATCTGCAGAGCTTGCCTATCCTCTATTTTTGGATACTTTAAGAGGCGACAGCGATGGTGATGGTGTGTTGATTGAACGATTTATTTCGCCACGCACGCCACATTGGGGAAAAAAGCCGGAATATGACACTGCAGTGCATCGTGCCTGAGGCCTCGTAAATTCTTTAGGCTCGACAGGATAGGCTGGACAGGCTCGCTTTGTTGATCATCTCAAAGCTAGCATTCCGAAACTACTTGTATGACCGTCATGGCCGATATGAGTATCTTATCGGCCATGAAATAATCCAAAAACATTCAGAGGGGCGACATTCGCTTATCATGTATTGAGGGCGACATTGTTGTGAGGGCGACATTCGCTAAGCATTTTTGTTGACAGAGGCATATGCCCAGGAGGCCCGGGATCATGGCTTATCCGATCCGAGTACCTTCACACGAAATGCTGTTTACTCCTGATCAACGAAACGTTTGGATTAGAACGCAAAAAGCTAATCAAACAGTTACCCTCCTACCAGGAGAGAGAGCTACACCAATTGCCAGAGACATAGAATATTTGACTTCATTGCGACGAAGGCTCGACACCAAAACTTCAAGAAGCTCGACTTGTATACAGCACAGCGTATGCATTCCCAGTTTTTAGCCTACACCTCTTAGTTTGTGGCGGCATATTTACTGTTCATCGGACGGAAGGAGGAAATGCAATTGTGAAGCATTGTCCCTCCCAGACAAGAAAATACATTGGTATAAAGCCGTCTAAACCCATTCTCGCTCTCCCACTCTTTGCTCTGCCATTAGAAGAGAAAAATAACAAAGAATACATGGGGCGGCATTCCGTGTCCATTGATATCATAACGGAAAAGGGATCCCAGCAATTGCCTACTCCATGGTAGCGCAGTATCCATTAAAACGCCACGCCCTCGCATTATCCCAACCTCATTCCAGCACAACGAAATGGATGTCTAATCCTCCCAGGTATGAATGAACCATCAGACGCAAACGCCGAAGAGAATATACAACAAAGAGATATTCCATGATCGTTCCCCGTGATCGACTCCTTCAATTCGTGGTTGTGTGTGTTTAGCTGTATGCCCTCAAACACAGCAGCTTGACAGCATAGCCACTCAACAATAATAGATGGTTCGATTAGTCTTTCGCCCTCAGGGTTTCTCCCTTTGCGACTCATTCGTCGTCCATGGCGTCTAAATCAGCTTCATTTGCAATGCTTGCTGAGTCTTCCATATTGGCAGCCTGGCCATCGCTCCTCATGCGCCTGATGATGGTTGAATCCGGCTTCATGACAGTATGAAGCGATGAAATGACAGCGTGAGGAGGATCTTTGTCACAAAGCGCCTTCAAATAGCAGAGTTGTTTGCCGGCCATCCACCAGACAAAACTGCTGACGTACAATTTTGAAGGCTGCCGCGGAGCGACGTAGTGCGCAAATGCTGCCACAGCCGTTGATGCTTTCAACAGTTCCCAACTGGATAGCTCGGAGTTTGACCCTGGCGTGATCATCAAGCTCTGCGACACATCTGTTTCCTCGTGTGGTTGAATCTCGTGGTGGAATCGATCGTAGAGGTCATTGCAGAACTCGGTAAAGTCGTCTACCGCCTCATCTCCGTCTCTGCTGTTTGGATTCCGTTTGCTATTGTGGCCGCGCTGGAACTTCTTGGTCCATGTGGCTTTCAATATCCCAATATCTGCCTTCAGATCCTCTAGTAACTTCTTCCACACAGGACTCCGGGTCGCAAGATCTGAGTATTTGTAAAAATAGCCTACCAAATCACCATCCCAATATGGTGGATCTGGGAATGTCTGATGAAAGCCTTCAAGTGCTTTGTCAATGGTCCTTTCTGCAACATACTTCAAGTGGTCGATAATGTGATCCGCGTTCGCAACAGGATCCTCGGTCTTGTAGCGTGGTTTGCGAGGCTTGATCTTGTTTCCTTGGGCATCCCTGATTTTTGCATCTTTGAAGTAAGTCCAAGCATCGTCGTCGAACATATAGCCCTGCTTTGCTTGATCCACAAGGTTGCTGAGGAGCTGACTGAGGTAACGAGATGCCGAAGTATCCACACTCTGCTCCGTGTAGCACACACTCTCCTTGAAGGACGTACAGATTCCAAGCAGATTCTGCCGCATGTTGAACTCAAAGCTCTTTTTCAGGAACAAAGATATTGCGGCCTCAGTGCTCTCAATGTTGCCGACCAACTCCTTGTAAGTGGTCTTGTTTTGTTGGAGCAGGCCTTCTTCGACCAAGTTGCAGGCTGTCGGCACTTCTGCTGATGTGAAGTTGTTCACGATAGAAGGCTCCCAACACACCCAAGCGATATCCCCGTCGAAGTCTCCTCCGGATAATTTGTCGGCTAATGAAGTCTGCCCCTTTGTAGAGAACACTATCACATCTTTCAGTCCCACTAGCTCCGCCTTAATGACAGCTTTGACCTTCTGGATATCGCTCACAAAATGAGCTGGTGATCGGGCTACCAGAATCTCGTCCCCACTGAGCGTTGCGCCAGAGAACCCAGAGATTTTGTCGATGAATGATGAAAAGTCAATGTAGACTTCACCTTCTTCAAGCACTCCCCAAAAGTCGGGAACCATGTATGCATATGTAGATCGCCCAACTGTGATGTTCAATCTATTCTTGAGCTCGTCTGTTCTGCTCTTAAATGCATCTTTTGCCATTTCTTTCATGAACATGATTCTTCTGGGATCAAATCCAGCATCCAGAAAAACATTCAGGCGTTCTTCGCGAACAACTGGCAGACCGGCCTTGTAAGCAATGCCGCCTCTGAGACGCTCTTTCAGATTCGGATTTCTGTCCCTGACCCATTTGCGGAAAGACTGAGGATCATTCATTGCTTCTTGGATTTCCTCGACTTTCAAAGCTAGTCCTTGCTCCAGAAGGTCAGAAATCGCTCGTCTCATGCGCTCTGGGTCGTTCGCACGGTCCATTAGGAGAGGAAGAAATTGTAGGTTGAGGTCGGCAGATTTCAGCGGCCCTGAACATTTGAGCACCTCGAAGGTACGATGACTTGGGTCGTCCCACTCCTTGTCACCGTCACCGGATTTTTCGCCCCTGAACCATTTTCGTTGCGACGGATATGTCTCTATCCAATCTTCGCCTCCCCGATCATGGCGATCCACAACCCACAATCCTTTCGCTTCCCCAATGCGGCCTTGAAACGCGGTGGGAAGATAGGATAAGCCAAGTTTGCTCGTGATTTTCGAGGCGAGACCAGGGGACATCCGTCCGCAGCCATCATTCATTACATTTTTGGGGTCATCTCCAGAGATTAGATCCTTTAGCATGATCCTGATTTGCTCTGGTTGCAGCACGATAGTCGGGGAATTGCGAGACAAGGCTATTGGAACGGTTAGTCGTGGCCACGCACAGCAGTTCTATAACACTACATACCCAGAGTAGTTCGGTTGAAAAGCTTCAAAAACGGTTGACTTTGGTTTTTCTCGTTGATGGGCCGTACACAATCTAACAAGACCGGTATAGACATCTTTGGACGGCCGACTTTGGGCTTTGGATGTGTGATGAGGTGATCCTTCTTTACGAATTTGGGGCCATCAACAGCAAAAAAGAATATGCGGAATGCAGTATCAACAGCTTCCACATCCTTCAAGACAATCAATTGCTTCTTGTTACGTCTCTCTTTGTCCTTGACCATAAAAGGTTTCCATTGCCATCCGATCAAGGGATGCGTAGTCTCAACTAGCCACTTGATGATGATTGATGGCCCACGTTGACCAAGAGCTTCCAAAGCACGAGGTACATGACGACCAGAAATTTGTGGCATGAGGATTTCAAAAAATCGATCGTGACCAAATCGACGACCAAGCCGGTGCGAAAAATCGAGCTTGAGAGGCTCCAGCTTGAATCTGAAGAACGTATCGTCATCATCCGACTTGAAATTCAACGAACCGCCAAACACCACAGCTAGATATCCTTTATCATAAGATTCAGAGATGCAGGCGTCCCAAGCTTCTTTGCTAGACCGTTCTGGAAACAAACACTCATTCAGGCATGGGAGACTTCTCAGGAAACGCCACAGAGTGTCATAGTCTTCAAGGTTCGAAGTGACAGGGGCGTTGAGCTCAGATAATGGAACATCGGCATGGAGAAAGACCCTCGTGATCTCGTAGATGACACATGGACGTGCTGCCATCAAGCAATTGGGTATCTCAGGGAATACACCGTTCAATCGCTCTCGAAATTGTGCTTCGCCGATGGTCTCTTCGATGATTGGTTCCTTGCTGATTCCAAAGCCTTGTAGATCTTGAGACAGCGCTTCTTCAGCAGGACTGGCGGCTCTGACGATGTCAACCATGTCAAGAAGCTCATCTTCTGGGACATCTCCTACTCGAGCTTCAAAGCTACTCGATTCATAGTTTGAGCTGATGTACTTATCGTCTTGCAAGGTGGTGAAAGCACCTCCCATAGCAGGCAATTCATCTGGTATGGTCTCTTGAGTGGCTGCCCAAGAGCTATTACCACTTTGAGTGAAGACAGCCGAGACTACGGATTCAGTAAAGCTAGTGTTGGCACTTCGCGCGAAGCTCGCGTTTGCTTTTCTCGTGAAAGAGGTTGTCCCCAAAGGTGGCTCGGGCTCCTGTCTAACTGGCCGGCCTCGTGGTGGTGCCATGTCACTTAGAGAGCGCTGAGGTGCAATTTCTGACTCTACGGCCTTGGTCTTTTTTGTGATAGGAATATCAGCAAACGACTCCTCTCTAGCACGCTTCTCGCTATTTGCCCTTCTTGGACTTGGAGTAAGAAGGCTCGGGGTTGGAACAGGTTCCGCGTCGAATTTTCCATCTGCTTCTCGAATGCGTTGTAAGATATGTTCTGGTGTTCCGCCAGAAGTTTTGTGCCATGCTGAGCGGTACTCCTTGAGAGTTTGGTACAGGCATTGTAAAAGTGCAGCTCGCTCTGTTTCATTCACGGGTCTCTTCTGTCGACGAGTGGCAGGAGGGATAGTTCCTCTCTCGGCTTTAGGCTTTTCCACCCAACCTTGATAAAGTATTCTTGCTTTGGAGTCGAATTCATTACGAACACGATCCCAAATCTTCTTGTGATGGCAAAATCTGAGCAAATTAACACATTTGCAATCAATCGTTAGCTCCCCATAAGCGTCCTTACTTCGCTTGTTGATATCAAGCCCGAGATCCCATTCATTGCAGAGCCAGCCAAGACGGGTAGCGAACGCAGTTTCATCCGTTGCAGCGTTTTGTCGGGTTGGTGTCCCAGGAGGCTCGGGAGCATTTGGTGCCATACCTCTCCAATCATTAAATGAATCGACGATATAATATCATTCAAAACAATGCAAGCACTGCCTTGAAGATTGATTGATAGTATATCAGGTCATGAGATGTCGGGATAATGTCGTAGACGACTGAAGAGGGGTATGTTTCAGGGGCTATCAAGATCCGTGGGGGTCCGTAAGGCTGGCAGTACTTTTGACGTCGTCCATCAACCTCGAGGTACTCGCACAAGCTCAGATCGTTATATCTGTATTGAGTCGATGAATTGGATCGATTCAGGGTTGTAGGGACCCAGAGCGAGTCCGGTAGGAGAAGAAAGGAAGCTGTGTGACGAGTTGAACAGACGAGGCTGCCCAGCCTTGCGGAAATAGTCAGCTTGAGAATTGGGAGAAGGGTCAAGGCCATTGAGATTTACTGACGGGAGAAAAGCGATCGGAAGGCAAAAATCAGGGCGCTCCAGAAGTCAGGGAATGGTCCAAATGGTGGTTGATCTGGTGAGGCTCGTAGATGGAGTCATGTTTGCTTCGAAAGCTGAGGCTGCGCGGGAGACGCAGAGAGAGAGGTACGCGAAGTCACTAGTTTAGCGCTGGCGGGCCGAGCCTGCCAGGTACGGAAGTGCGGGGGTTTGGAAATAGCGTGCCCAGATGGCCTGCCTCTTCACGCCTTTCTTGAAGTTTACAACACCAGCCACCAATAAGATGGGGTCCAGCTAAATTCATATGATGGCCATGCAGACAGCAGCATCGATGTCAATAGCTCAAAGTGAGCGAGTGGGATCTCGGTTCCGCATCGCTAGAGCCTGCTGCAAAGCAACCCCACCGCGGAGACATTAGGTTGGGAAAATACTGTTACCTTGGAGACGCGGGGCACCGACGACGCAGTATCGACCGAAACCACCAAGCTATTTGTACTCGAGTCTCTTATCGGGCAAACATCATGCTGGATTGTTCCAAAGCTAAATTACACAGTAGGGTTGTGTTTTCATTCTGTGTGGATTACAGGCTGGCACGTCTGCCACTCAGTTGCAATCCTCCCACCATGGACCTCCTTTAGAGCCCGGTCGGCGCAGAAATTCCTCAAACTCTTCCCGATCTTCTTTTTCTTCTTGCTTCAACTGCTCCACCAGCTGCATCTGTAACTGCGGTATCATGGCTGGATGTATATTGAAGCCAAATGTTGTCGGTATCAGCTGGAGCGCATACTCTTCTATGGTAATGGGTGGTTTGTCATTCTTGTTCTGCACATCTGAAAGGGAGACTGGACCACGCCAGCGCTGTCCGCCGATAAATGGCGTATATACAGGGATCTCTCGTTCTAATATCTGGCCCACATGCTTGGAGTACAGGTCGGTGGTTATGTAGATGTCACCCTTTCCTTGGGATAGCAGCTCGTGAGTAACAAAGTGGTTGCCTCCTAAACAGCGGTATCCTTCCATCTCTACCTGGCCCGGGAGGGCGTTCTGCTTAAATCGAGACCAATTATACCCCATGGGACAAGTGCCTGCGTGCGCCTTGAGTTTGTCTTGTGCCCATTTCTCCTGCTCGACAAGCTCCTCGCCTTTCAGCTCAGCGATCTTGGTCTGTCTCCCGGCCATGCTGATATCGTATGTACTCTTGAATGCAGTTTTGGAGGCGAAGGCACTTGGGATCGGACGGCTTACGTATCTTCCACTTTCGATGACGGGTGACTTCGGTTTCCTGATTTCTTTCTTTGGGGTCTCCTTATTCTTCTCGTCTTTCTTCTTTTCCTCCATTTGTTTCTTGGGAGGCTTCTTCTCAACTTTCTTCTCCTTCACAGGTTCGCTGTACGCGCTCACAAACTTGCTGAAGTCGGGCTCATCCGTATAAGTCTCTTCCTTTTCAACGAGTTTCTCGGGCCGGGCTTTTTCAGTCTTGGGCTTCGAAGACTTAGATCTTGAGCTTGATTTCCTGCTATCATCTTTGAACATTTCACTCGCTAATATTGATTTGGCTTCCGAGTGGTCGCGAGTGAACATGCTCTTCAGAATAGAGGTCTTGGGTGCCTTCTCTACATTTTTGGAGCTTGAGCTCGAGTGACTGCTGCTTTTTCTCCGAGGTGACGGACGGTCTTCCTCATCATCGGAGTCGTGCTTTGATGGCTTTTTTGACTTGGAACTTGAGCGGCGGGAGCTCTCACCTGGTGCCATGACGCTTTGGTGAGAAAGATTGTGTTCTGAGAATTTCTCAATAAATCGTGGAAAATCGTTGAGGGAGACTTGAAGATGCGGTCTTGTTTGGACACCTACGGGGGGATTAAATACTTTTAGAGAAAATGGTGAGACAAACTCATCGATATTTTGTGTACTCACAACCACTCCGAAAGATTCTGACAGGCTGATATATTCACATTATTTGTGAGTAACATTTCGACACAACAGGATGCTGTGATTACAACACCTCACGATCGGCTCCACATAAGTCGATACTTTCGGATCTTAGGATTCAACAATCCTGACTCGTCAAAGTTTGGCAACAAAGTATTCAACGTCGAATTTCTGTCTCTGCTTAATTTCATACCGTTACCTCACTCCACACCTTGCCCTGATATTACAACCCTCAGCCACAGCCGAGCCGCGAGTGTTTCGAGAAGATAGGTTGGCAACAGACTAACCGAACTTTGAACCTAAACGACGACATGACAGTCCGAAAATAACGTGCAAACAGGTCATCGGTCCACATTACTTCCATATCGAGTTGAAACATTATGCAATCGGAAAAGGAGAGCTCGGCCTTTGCGGCAAAGCATTTCGTATCTTCGCTTGGCGTGCCAAGATCCTTTGTTTCGTCTGAAGGCTGATAGCTCCGCTGAACCTTATTTCGACATGACAGGATTGACAGCAGCACTGTGATCTCTCCTTCTGGTACTGACATGGAAATAGATGAGCTGTGAACGACAAATCAATGCTATTATAACATGAACGCCGGACATCCGGGCAAAGATCATGCCGCAGAGGAGGAGCAGATGGAGTATATAGAGCTCCCATGAGTGCAATTAATCTTGAACCACCAGCTTCTTCAAGCCTCACCACTCATTCCGAGAACTACATTCCTTTCCGCATTTTTTCATCCATTCCTCGACCCTCATTTGCACAATCTACTTCAAGCAAGACTTTATACCTCTTTTCAAATTAGAACATGTTCTTTTCTACATATTTACTCGCTGCCTCAGCGATAAGTTATTCGGCTGCGAGTCCGCTACCCCAGGGTACTGGTAGTGGAGCAGACTCTTGCAAAACCGATGCTCTCTCTGCAGACACATGGAAGACTCTTGATATCGACACCTTCCTCAAAGATGTATGGACAGTGTCATCCTTGCTCTATAAAGCAGCTCTAACAATTCACAGTGGACAGCAGCCAATGTCACAAAGGCAACAACCAACAACATTCAAGCTCTCTCTGCCTCGTTTGGCGCACCAAATTTCTTCTGGTATGGCTATTATGCCTCAATGTCCTGTGTCGATTTACTGACTTTCCTAGCGGCCTTGACCAATTCTGCAATGCCGACCAGCCCTGCTTGCCTGTAACACTACCAGCATGGTACGTAAAGTAAACACCAGCGTTTACAAAGGAATGCTAACAGAATCCAAGGTACGCACTCGTCGCCATCCAAAACTGGAACAGCTACATGAACTCCGTCAACACAGCCATATCCTTCGCATCCAACATCGCCAGCCTAACCCTCCCCGGCATCGTCTCCGACTTCTACAAAAAGCCAAAGGATGACATTACACCTCTCAAGACTCTCTCCACCGTCTTCTCCACCACCCTCGGCATGATCCCTTTCACCGGTGCCGTCTCAACAGCAGCTTCAGCCGTGTCCGGAGGTATCGGGTTCCTCAGTGGACGGCTGACTATTCCCGAAGAGCCGGACCGGTTCCTAGCATGGAGCGATATTGCGGGATCTCTCGCAACAGTCGTATCCGATTACCAAGCAGCTGTCTCGAAATCCTTCAAGGCTACCATCGACGCGCCAGTCGACGACCCAGCAGGCATAAACGCAATCCTTTCCGGCGGCCAATTCCTCGGCATCGCGCAGAACTTCACGCAAACAGACCTACAAAGCGCAATTACGGACTCCATCAACATATTCTCCATCGGGCTCGTGCTTCAAGCGCAAGGCGTGTTCATCTACCGCTTCCCCAATGGATGCAAGAACGACGATAATCAGCCATCCAGACTCTGCGTTCCAGGTGGTGACGCTGAGGGCGGAGACGCTGGATACCTTATGCTGAAGGCTGATGGAGATGCTAATGCGGTCCCGCAGGACGACTTTGCGAAGCTGTTGATTGAGAAGTATGGCATGACGCAGGAGCAGATCTTGGTCGCTCCTACGGCGTGCTATGATAACAACAACAAGCAGCAATTTGCCAATCCCTTTGGTAATGCTCTGCCTTTGAATAAGGACGCCCAGTGCTTGTTCAACCTTGCTGTCTGTGGTAATGGCGATGGTGACTGGAAGGATAACACTGGCATTGTGGACAACTGCCGGCACATTGGAGTTCCAGGAATTTGAGCAGCTTCAGAGCATGTAAAGTTTATCAAAGAATGAATGAAGCCAAGAATACATGCCTACACTCGGTTCTTCTGAGGTTTTGCTCGATAATAGGTGACACAGCGACAAGTTACCAGACAGGGACGCAAAATTAGAGGTCATAAAGAAACTTGATATCAGAGCGTCACACTGAAACTTGGGGTTTTTGTCTTCTTATTGCACTTGCAATAGCAAACTGGCTACATTCTCATCTCTCAAGATACCAGCACAATGACTTGCACAGTAGCAAAATGTAAGAAATATGAATTCGTATTCTGTCCTCCGTGAAGAGACTTAAAACGCCCATACCCTAATTCTCTCATTTCCTTAGATCCAGAAACTCCAACCCCAGCCTCGATTTATGTTTAATCAACTCTTCTCACCCTCCCCCAAACCTCATCAGGATCCTTCTTCCCTTTAGTCTCCGGCACCTTCCAACTAACAAACACAAAGCAAGCTGCCGCCAGCCCTGCAAATACAAAGTAAGCCCACCCTCTCCCGCCGAGCCTCTCATTCAAGAAAGTGTTCAAAATGGGGAAGAACTGCGCCACCAAGAATGTAGCCACGTAATTGGCTCCTAGAGCCCAACTTTGCGTGGCACCAACGGCTTCAGTTCCTACTAATTCGCTGGCCATCATGAAAGGAACGGGGCCAAGCCCAGCAGCGAAGAAAGCCACGAAGAGGAGCACGGAGATTGCGGAGAGTAGTTTGAATTCCCAACGGAGAGAGAGCGCCAGACACAGTGACATGGTGCCCATTCCTGAAATGGAAACTAGCAGGCATGTTTTGCGACCGATTTTGTCGGCGAGAGGTGCGCATGCTATGGTTGTGAAGAGGTTGACGACTGAGATTATGATGGTGAGGAGTGAAGAGGTGATTGGTAGGACGCCGTGGAGGAGCGATACGGAGTACATCATGATACTGTTGATGCCACAGAGTTGTTGGGCACACATGATGCCAATGACGGCGATTATTGCTGGCCGATAGAACGGGTCTCGCGCAACTTGGAAGAATCCAACGTGTGCTACTGACTTTGAAGAGGCCTTGCTTGTAGTGGATGGGCGTCTCTCTCGAGATTCGGGATCCACCAGTAAGCGCTCTTCCTCTTCAACATTCTTGTCCACATCCCAATCTTCGATCTCTTCAGCAATAGATGATCCATGGCCACGGATGCGTTGGAGAGTGCGAATAGCTTGCTGAGGATTCTTATGTGCTGCCAACCAGGCAGGACTCTCTGGAACAAAGCATAACCCCAGGCCTTGAACTAGTCCGATCCCTCCTCCAACAGCCAATATGATCCTCCACGACGACCCCTTGCTGAAGTAATACCCCAAAGTCTGCGTAATCAAAATACCGATATTGATCGTAACTTGTGTCATAGACCCAAACAAACCGCGCTCCTTCGGCGGCGCAACCTCAGAGATATATATGGGTACGATGACCGTCGAAGCGCCTGCGCCAATACCAGCCAGGAACCGCCCAATAGACATAATCGGTACCGTGCCGGCCAGTGTAGTGAGACAAGAGCCCAGCACGAAGAAGCCGCTCGTGAGTCTCATAGCCAGCAGCCTACCATAGCTCCCAGCTATCGGACCAGATGTTATGGCGCCAATGAATCCGCCGAGGACGAACATCGAGGACAGAGCTGCGAACTCGGCTTCATTCATAGGTATGCACTGCGGGAGCTTGGAGTCGGGTTGAGAGCCAACGTCGTCCGCGACGGAGGTCTTTTTGCAGGTAATGACATCTTGGGGAGCGTTGAGTTCAGACTATATCCATCAGGTTAGTAAATATAGGACGCCTCAGGGAAGGGAAGCATGTACCAAGTGGTATCCAAACTGGAGGGGTCCAAGAGTGGATATGAATATCAGATAAACCAGATAAAGCGTAACATCGCGAACACATTGCCTGACGCCGGCAGAAGCCATATCGAAGTGTTAATTGCAGAAAACTGGAGAGCAATTACATTTCCGTGCAACACGAGTACATTTGGCGCAGTGGAACGTTGGAGGTACGTTGTTATGTCTCTGGTTATGGCATGCAGGGCGACGTCAGCCCGGAGTTGTGCAGCGCTTGAAACTGGGCGAATTGTGCACGAGTTGTGCAGTTAGCCGAGCCTCCCCCTTATTTCATTTTCTACTGTAAATAAAGGGATCCCATTCCGGGAAACGAATTCCGAAGAATGCTTTTAACATATTCAACTAGCAACAGCATCTCAAGATTGCGAGAATTGATTCCTCAAACTGAAGACAATAATAGATTGTCCCGCTTCCCCGCATCACAGGGTGCAACTAAACCTCCGTCGACATTTTGTTCTCCCCATTCTCCAAGTACTAACCAAGATATAAACAAAGAACAGAACATAGCCAGATGTGATTGGTAATGACAACTCCCCTTCTTACTTCTCAATCTTTGCTAAAGACAAAATGGTCAAGAAAGAGCACCAATCCATCCAGTCAATGCGGCTGAAATACCACCTCACGTGAAGCTAGACCCGCATTGCTTTGGCGATGTTTCATCGGCGCTCCACTGCGTCAAAGGGGACTCGAGAGCAGTGCGTCGAGTTGCATGGGTTTGTCTCGTCCACCCATCTTTATTCTTTGTTGTGTACATCCAGACCATACTTCTCTCCGCCTCTTCATCCTCACTCGACCTTCCCGAGACCTCTCTTCCCGTCCGTCCGTGATAATTCCAAGTTATCATTTCGCTCATTGACGTTCCCCCACCACGAGGCTACCCGTCAGGCTGAACAATACTTCCAACACAATGGCATTGAGACCATCCCTCCTCACCAGAGGTCTCCCAACCGCCTCCGGACCTAGCGATACCGGTTCACCAGCTGAGCAGCGCGATGATGCGAAGAAGAATATGTTGAAAGCTATGAGGCCGTTGCCAACGCAGCATTACTGGAATGTGTACTTTGACAGGTAAGCCCAAAATAATGACCTGACACCAAACCATCCAACAAAGTTTGGATATCAAACAACATACATAATTATACTCTCGAATCGAATATAGCTGATTATTTCTATTGTATTACAGACAACAAAAAGACCAGCAGAAATCATCAGATGGAACCTACACAGCAACGCTCGAGCAGCTCGGCTCCCAAATCGAGTCCGTCCAGGACTTCTGGCGCTACAACAACAACACACCCGTAGACCAGATCAAGATGCGCGAGTCCATCTACCTGTTCAAGCAAGGCTTCCAGCCCGTCTGGGAAGACAGGAGGAACATAGATGGCGGGAGTTGGACGTTCAGGGTACCGAAGGCCAATGGGCCGGATTTCTGGACGAGAGTCCAGCTTATGGCTATTGGAGAGAAGTTGCAGAGTTGTCTTGACGTTGGTGAGTGACATTCCCTTTCCACAGATATATTCTGGCTGCTGGAGCACAAAAGGAGAGAAATATGAAAGAGAAAGTCTAACAATACCAGGCGACCAACTCGCTGGTGTCGGTCTCTCAGTCCGCTTCAACTCCCATCTGATATCTATCTGGCACCGCGCCGGCTCCAACCAGAAATCCATCGACGCCATCCTCGCCACCGTCCTCGAAGAATTGCCCGCCGAGCTGAAGCCGAAACCAGATAACTACTTCTACAAGAAACATTCCGACCATGCTGGCTTCAAAGCTCCTGCCCCAGAACCCACTGGTCCTATCCCTGCTATCCAGGCCCCGAAAGCATGATACCCCAAACAAAGCTATTTCAGGAAATTTAAAGAAGGAAGTCATAATCTGAAAGATCATGAAGATGATATGACTATAGATGCTATTTGTGTATGCAATGCATTTTTGAAATGGGTGGAAATATGGTGTTATGAGTTGCATTTTTGTCGGCGTTATTGTGTCCAAACCTTGATTTCATTTTCATTATATAGTATAGCCCGAATGGGATGCAAAACCGGAGGTCTCTACGACCATTTCGTGTTGCCCAGATATTCCGTCCCAGTGCAAATGCAATTGCAGCATACCGATACACAACTTCGTGTTGGCATGGTCAAAAACGCCTTCTAACCCGTACAGAATGGTATCCTCTTACATACACAGTAAATCAAAAATGCAGTGCTTGACAGACAACGAATTCATGCCGCTTTACAGTTGACATGTACGATTTTGTGAGTGTGGTCTGATTGTCCTCCTTCGATAACCACAGCAGTGAGTTTTCCACCTCTATGGCATCCTGTATCGATGCCTATGCTGTACTTCTCGACTTGGAGACCTTGCTTGGAATCATGCCCGTAGATGACCGTTGTACGATCGTGCTTGGGGAGTTTCTTTTGGAACTTGTTCCAGACCTATACGCTATTAATAACAGTATTTATAACAAAAAGCAAAACGGATTTACCTTTCTCCATTTCGTACCGTCTCTTCCGTCACTTGGTACGCCGTGTTTCCCGATCGTCCTCATGTTCATGACTAGCACTGGGTCTTGCTTCTCCAATTTGACTCCAGGTGCCAGGCCAGCGTGAACCACAACAACTTCGCCCATAGAACCCAACTTGCCCACTCTCAGTATGACAGGGCATTCTTTAAGCCACTTGATCCGCTTGTGTCCCAACGCCTTTACCAGTGCACGGTCTTTGTAGTCCCCATGGCTGAAGCTCTCCTCTTCGAGAGAATCTGTCTTCTTGTCCTTATCCTCACTAGGTCCTGGCGATCCAGTATCCATATGCTCAGTCTTCATATCGGCATCGGCAAGTAGAATGCGGTCTTCGTGATTCCCCCGGATACCCGTCGCTCCCAACTCCATCGCCAGGTCCACAACACCAGGGGAGTCCGGACCCTTCGAAATCATATCGCCAGCCAATATCAAGTGATCATGTTTCTTGTCGAACTTGACTTTGTCCAGCAAAGCCTGCAGCTCCTCCTTCATTCCATGCACATCTCCCACGATTATCAAGCGCCCGGAATGCCGGTGTTTACCTGTCTCTGGAAGATACGTCGATGGTAGATCCATAAGTTGGATCATGTCTGAGAGGGCTGGATGTTGGCCAAGACCATATTGCTCTTCCACAACTGGCGTAACCTCAGGAGGCTTTGCTGCCTCTTCTTTGGCTTTCACCTCCATAACTTCCGAACGCCGAAAGAAGAGGACAAGGGTAAGCCACGACAAGATCCCTAGAAATACAAGAAGAACAAATAGCGTCCGTCTAGACCGTGTTATCTTCGTTGTCGGCGGTGGCGTAGACCCCCTCTCGGATAAGGGAAGTGCTGGAGCCATTCCAGTATTCAAGTGGTGTTTCGGGAGGTTTTCGAGAGAAACAGGATTTTCCTCTTCACCGGCAGGCTCGGATTCGCGCAGTGATGGTCGACTGTTGTAAATCTTTCCGAGCTCAATATTTTTCGAGATGTTAGTTTTCATGACGATGCCTTCGCCGTTTCGGTCAGCGATGCAGGACGACGAAACATCCTGATCTCCGCCCGTGAGATTCCTTTCTTGTCAAGATGTTGACTGTGCTCACGGCACCAACGGCACCATGACGAAGCCCGCTTGGCGCCAAACTTTAATTTCGGGCCCGCTACGGGGACATGTCCTGTAGGGCTGTGGCTACTTGACCTGAATGCATGGCTAGGAACGGATCGCAGTGCTTGAATGAGGAATCGTTAAAATGTTGTGTTTGTCAAAAAAAGACAAATAAAACGTGTAACTATTTGATGAACACGTTTTGCGTGACCATGAAGTGATTCTCCTATTCAAATTAGTACCACGTTCCTGACCCCTGGATTGTCCCCAGTAGCTCCCGGTAACTTCGCCCGCAAACACGACGACCCAGCGTGGCCTTGCCTCCCCAGCCACATTGCTCTCTGTGGCTCACAGCCTTGACCTGAAAACCATCCAGGCTTCGGCAGCTGTTCCAAGCTTGTGGTTGAACAACTCGACCTCTCACCACCTGGCAACACTTCACCCACTTCCTGAACCTCTCTTTCTTTTCCACATCCTTTCTTTTATACAAACAATTCTTCTGGCAAGCAAAACAAGATCATGCCTCGCGCAGCACGGGAAACCGAGATCTATAGGAAAGATGCAAAGCTCAACCACAACCTATTGACCAAGGAGGAGAGGGAGAGGCTCATAAAGGTAAATTCCTCAAGGCAACACTATATCAATTACTGACCTATTACCTAGCCATACCTCCCCTCGCCGCCTTCTAGATCTCCCTCGAGACGTGAAGGGAATACGAGCATCCCAACAATTCGCATCGACAGCCCCAAATCCCATTCCAGACTCGGCGTCCGCAAGTTCCTACGCAACCAACTACACGCCCTCCTTTACGCAATAGTGCACACCATTTTCTCTGTTTATATACGGTTACGGCAGGCCTACCATGCTGTCAAGGACAGAATACTGGCGATTCTGTACTACCACCATCGGACACCAGAGCTGATTCAGAAGGATGTCAAGGGATTGAGCAGGCTACCGAAGCATTTGAGTGTGATATTGAAGCTGGAGGATGGGGGAAGGGGTGGTGCTGGGCTAGAGGCTCTGGTGGACGAGGTTGCGGAGATTTCTGCTTGGTGTGCTTGTGTGGGCATTCCTATGCTCTCCATATATGAGAAGACTGGTACGTCTTACCACTCTGAGGCCCCGAACTAAACTAACATAACGCAGGCATTCTTAAGGGTTATGTCCCAGCAACCCATCGAACAATCTCCAGAAAGCTATCATCGTATTTCGGGCCTCAGCAACCAGCACTTTCGTTGCGAGCACCACACATCCCATCCATAGAATCAGCCTCCAGCACCCCCACAAGCGAGACTCCTCGATCCCCCGTTCAAAACCTCTCTGTCCTCCTTCTTTCAGCTGAAGATGGACGAGACTCCTTAGTCGATCTTACCAAGACCCTAGCAGAAATGTCACAGCACTCCAAGCTCTCACCAAACGACATCAGCATAGAGCTCGTCGACGCCGAGCTATCAGAAAGCGTAATGGGCGAGCCAGAGCTCTTGATCCTTTTCGGGCCTTCGGTAGAGCTGTCAGGTTACCCACCCT
The DNA here is from genome assembly GCA_020747065.1 of Cadophora sp. MPI-SDFR-AT-0126. Lineage (NCBI taxonomy): Eukaryota > Fungi > Ascomycota > Leotiomycetes > Helotiales > Ploettnerulaceae > Cadophora > Cadophora sp. MPI-SDFR-AT-0126. The sequence goes on from JAGMVK010000011.1 coordinate 1,674,231, forward strand.
GGCAGATACGTCTCACGGAGATCTTTCACGTGCAGGACAACCAAGGCGTTGGGTATCAGGTGTTTTTGAGGGCGTTGTATAATTTTGCTAATGCTCAGATGAGATTTGGGAGATAGATTAGGTAGATCGTTGAATTTATATCCAGGGGTACTGTTATGCATATTGCGCAGATGAATAATCTCTGTCGATGCTTTCTAAAGTTTTTGTGGCTGGCTTTGACCGAAAGTTGCATTACATAGCTTGTGTCAAGAATCATTGTCTCCGGTGCGTAGTAGCACCATTACACAAACTTCAAGGATACGATTCTGCTCTGTCGCACTTGTCAATCAAATGTTCTGCCTTATCTATTCCCCGATTTCTTATTGCCTTGCTCACATATCAATTAGGTACTCGGCAAAGCCGAGCGAGTGTAAGTATTCCAAGTAAACAAAGCTGGAAATTGGAGTCGTCAACCTCTAAGTATCAGCCTTCAATCTAGGGTCTATTGATTTGGCCCATTGGCATTGCCTTTCCTTAGCCAGTATCAGTCCAAGCCTTTCTCAATTGACCAGACCATGTCCCACCCCTAACACGCCAAACTCCCAGAAACCATTACCGTCCGATACTCCGTACCATTGCCCCTACCAAGTACAGCCTCTTTCCACCACCCACTCATCACCTCCACAGCCCCGCTCTCCTCATAATCCCCTCAAACTCCTCCCTATTCACACCCTCCGCAACCCCCGCACCACCATTCGCCTCCAATATCATCCTCCTCAACAACTCATCATCCACATCCTCCTTCAGCATATTCGCCACCCTCCTCAACGTCGCCAGCGTAATCTTGCCGTCTCCCTTGGGATTGAACATCGCAAACGCCTCGTCGACTTCCTTGTTGTGCGAATCGGACGTTCGGGATCGGGTGTGGAATTTCAAGGCGCAGATTGCTACGAAGGAACTGTAGAGCGCATAGCCGTCGTCGTCGGGGTCGAGGATCTGGATGAACTCTTCGTTTTCTTCGTTGGTGGGAGGGATACCTAGGGCTCTATTGTATGACTTATTAGCCTGGTTTGTTCCTTCACGTCCATGTATGTAGTCCATGGAGTGATTCTTGAGGATCTGGCGGGGTAGAGGGGGTGGCAAAACATACTTCATAGCTCTCCGCACGTCCTGAATTGGAATGACCTTCTCCTTCTCCCCTTTCCTCGTTTCTTGAAATATCTCGAAAGCGTCCTTTATCTCAGATTCTTCTGCTGCAGTGATGTTGTGCTCCTTCGCGAGCTTGGAGGGTCGCTGGGTTGCGGTTGATGCCTCGGCCGGCTCTGCAGCGCGGCGTTTTGGTGGCTGGGAAGCACAAATTAGCTATGAATGAAAGTAGTATAGTTATGATAGCATCAACTTACCATGTTGTGCAGGGAGGTATTGTCGAGCCTGCAAAGTGCTGTGGGAAGTTCGAGGTGGGATTTCTATGACGCGGGATGTTACCTTGCAGCAAGGCTGAACGCTAGCAATCAATTCATCGACAGCTTGACATTGACCTTCAACTCGCACACCACTTCTTCTTCCGCCGACGACGTCTTCCTTCTTGAACAAGCTCGCAATCTAGATAACGAGTAATCATGTCTCAACAACGAGTAATCATGGCTCAACATACGCTGAACCAAGCAGATGTCAAAGTCTTGGAGAGTTTGCGACAGAGGATTTCCCAATTGACGAACAGTATCGCATCCTTGAAGACCGATATGCAGCAAAGCAATCCTCTTCCACCATGGTAAGTCGAGACACAGATTCATGTTGGACATAGCTCCATCTACGGTTGAAATTCTGCCTGTATTCTACGATTTGATAGCTGTCTACAGTTTAACACATTACTATGCGCTGTTTGGAATCGGGCTTGTAAGTAGAGTCGTAGCTAATCCTCTTCTCTTCAGGAACTCCCTCCAAACCTCTGCCTCAATCCTAGCAAGCAATATTGAGAGCCTCGCAAGCCTCTTGTCAACGAATTCCGACCTACTGAGCAAAACCGTCGTCTATCCATCAACAAACTACCCAGGCCGCACCCAAGAAGCCGTCCTTACGCAGCTCCTCCGCAAGAAGCTCGAGCCGGGAGTAGAGACCTGGGTCGAAGAAGCGCGCACAACACAAGCCAATGCTGCGGAAGCAGGAATCAACGAGAAAGATGAGAATGCGCTCTTAGAATGGGTTATGGATTGGATGGGTCCCCGAATCCACAAATACGTCGAAGAAGAAGACCAGGGCGATTACACGTTGGAGGAGCGTGAGCTAGGGAGAGAGAATGTCAATACGGGCCTACGAAGAAAACTGGCTGAGGATGAAACTGATGAGGAAGAAGACGAGGAGGATGAGGAGATGGAAGATGTTGGTGTTACGGTCACGTCTGTCCGACGATCCAGCGTCGGCGAGGTGGAATTTGGACTGGCAGAGGTCAAGAAAATTGATCCTAATGCCAAGATGAGGAACATCGAAGACATCTTGAGATTTGCTACAACGGGCGTATCAACGGAACAGGTTGGCCCTCGTCGGTGAATTTACATCGTCCGAAGAGCGATAATTTGACAGACTTGGCACATCCGACCTGGTTTCCTAGCCTGGGTAATTCGCCGGTCACTCGGAGTCATCCAAGGCGACCATTATGTCAGACGAATATCACCAGAATCATACTAGCAATAGCCTATGCTGGTGCGCTGTGTCAACAAAACCGCAGAGAAACCTAGACTTTCAGGCCTGACGCCACGAAGATTCCAGAATTCATTCGCCAAACCATTTCCCAGGACAGTGGTTGCTTGAATCAATAGAACTTTGTGGCTTCCAACCTTAAGCTGTGTGGCTTCAGGCCTTTGTGATCGTTGGTGCTCGGGACGATAACAGTAGGCAGGTGCGCAAGCCCAATTGAGTTGGCGCTGAGCTGAGGTGAGAAGTGGATGCCACTGGATTGGGTGCCCTCTGCGGCTGAGGTTAGCTCGTTACGCTCGCTTCTCACCAGGAGCGTACATAATATCATTTAGTGCTTCCCCGCCAATTCTCGGGGTTTGCTTTTTGATTTCTTTGTCTGACTTTCTGCAAAGAGTATATTGGTCAGTGATCAGTATTACTGCGCGTTGCTTACCACTTGCTTATCACTCTTTGCCTCTTCGGAAACATATCCATTGCATATACTCCCCAATTGCCATTATGGAGGCGAGGAAAGAACTTGGATTTCTTGTCTCGTCGAGGTGTTACAGCTCAGACTTCGAAATCCCTTCAGAAGAGACTAAACGAAACCTTCAACCGACGTCTCTTATTCGGTCAGGAGTATCATCTGTCTCGGACGACACAATGGGCTCATCACAATCATCCGACAAGCATAGTAGCGGACATAGGAGCAATGGACCAAACCTTCTCGACATTCCTCTTGAAATCCGTCTTCACATCTACCACTACGTTCTCCTCTCTCATCGAATACACCACGCCCATCTCGCTCCTCTAACGCCTCAGCCGGACTTCTCGGGTCTCAACACTGCGGAGTTCCACACCACTATGATTCGTTCCCACGGTGGCTCGTCCCCTCCAAAAGAGATCATTACTCGCTCCCTCATCACCCATTCCAACTGCCTCTCCAACCCAAACACTGCCTCAGAATCTGTATTTCCCAGCCAAGATCAATTTCAACAGTCCTACATCTCCACCCTCCTCCCCTCCTCACAACACCCACCACCAAGAATCCAAGGCAAAATTCCCACCGCGCTCCTCACAAGCTGCAAGCAGATCTTCGACGAAACATCTCACCTCGCCTGGCACCGCAACACCTTTCACTTCATCAACTGGTTCTGGAGCGGCGTTTATGCCGCTAAGCAATTCTCCAGTAACTTACCTGCCTGGCAGAGAGAATCGATCCGTAGCGTCGCTGTAGAGGTTCTTGGGAAGGATTTATGGGTCGGTGGGCTGGAGAGACGTTCGTTGGTTGTTAATGGGGTTGAGAGTGGAACTGGCGGTGGGAAAGTGGATAGAGGTGCGAGTAGTACGGGTGGTGTTGGTGGGAAGGAAGGGAAGGGTGTAGGAGAGTGGAGGGAGCTATGTGGGCTTTGGAGTGGAGTCCAGAATCTAAGGTTGACAATCATGGGAGGACTGTTCGTCAATGCCGCAGCTGCTCGAACTGGCTCGAATGACTCTTCTGAGCAGACCTCGGGCAAAATCTCAATTCTCGATGCAGACTGCGAATGGGTTTCCTATGGCCTCATGTCATTGTTCTCTCTCAGAAAGTTGGAACTTGAGATCGAAGATACGGACGTGGATTCAGATGTCAAGATGGCTTTCTGCGCTTCTCTGGAACGCTGTTTAAACACAGTTGATCAAAAGAGCAGAAGGACTGACTCTTGGATGGGTGACACAAGAGTTATTTTCATCGAGAAGACCAAAGTGGTGCCGGAAAACAAGAAAGACAAATTCGTGTATTATGGAGGGGACCCAGGGGATGATAGTATATGGAGTGAGGAGATGTAAGCTTTGCATTGTGTTTCCCTGTCCATTCATTCGTTCGGTTCTTTCCTCATGCGCTGTGGTTGGTTATGAATGGTAAATGACTTGGTGTTCTTCGGATTCTATTTGATGTTGATTCTCGCGTTTTAGGTTAGGGGTGTGGAGTTTGCTTGAAGGTCTTGCCGTGGATTTCTTTTGGTGGGCGATGGAGAGTAAGGCTTTGTTCTGAAAACAGGGGCGTGCTATATACAACTTATCGGAATGTTGGCCAGGTGCATAGTTCAACATGATGTACTGGTTCAGTGTCATTTGATTAGCTGGTTCTATGGTCAAAGTTGAAGGCGCGCAGCGACATTACTTGCTCGCTTCATTTAGCGAGTCAAAATAAATATTAAATTGACTTCTCTTTTGCAGAGCTCCGATATCTTACGCAAGCCAAAACGCCAAAAATAAAAATAAAAATAAAAATGATAAGAAAAATGCCTATTTATCATTATATCAACGCAATGCTAACCATTCACTGATGAGAAAATGATGACAAAAATCCCTCCAGGTCTAATCGACGATTGCAGCTGGAAAGCCCTTCTCTGTTACACCTTTTCATGCCACCACTGCCTTCACCTCTGATAATTGAAATTTCTCCCCTATGATTTTTTCACTCAAAAGCCAAAGCTTCTCAGCAATGGTCGGATTATGAGCGTAGTCAGGAGTCTCGGTGTTAGTTGCATCGGCAATATACGATCCCGAATCTGATGCTGATAACCTATTTAGCGACGGTTCAAACAACAAAAGGAATCAAATTACCTTTCAGCGAAGGATCAAGAGCCGCATACAACGTGCTCGAAGTCCCCGCAGCCAGAGACTTCAATGGGGTCAACATGGGATTAGGAAATCCTAAATGCATCAGCTCAGTTGCATGACATTGATTCATAGAAGAGCATCAACCATACCTCTATCCATAAACTTCTGACCGACATGTCCCCACACACTCATCTCGACATGAGTTCCGAGCTGCGTCTCCGCGATACCCCCAGGATGAACAGCAAACGCCAAAATACCCTTCGAAGCTAATTTCTCCGCCAGCGACACCGTAAACAGAATATTAGCTGTCTTGGACTGTCCGTACGCAGCCCACGGGTCGTAAGTCTTCCCATCCTCAAAATTATAGTCATCCAGACGAACCTCGCCAAGTTGATGGCCAGAGCTGCTCAAATTGACGATGCGAGCACCATTGCTGGCAGCTTCCAGTTTGGGCATGAGGAGGCTCGTAAGCAGAAAGTGTCCGATGTGGTTCGCTGCGAATTGAGACTCGATGCCTTCAGCTGTGAGGGTATATTCGGAGACACCCATGATTCCCGCATTGTTGATCAGGACGTCTATCTTCTCGACGGAGTTGTTGATAGTTGCTGCTGCTGCTCTGATGGAGTCGAAGCGTGTCAAGTCGAGAGGGATGAATTGAGCTTTGGTTGAGGGACTTATAGTTTGGATCTCTAAGATCACGGGCGCGACTTTGGAGGCGGTTCGGCCGAGGAGAATGATGTTTGATGGCTTGCTGGCTGCGAGGAAGAGCGCGGTTTGTGCGCCAAGACTGCCTGCTGTTGGGCCGGTGATGATAACTGGGCTTAGTTTAGCGAAGTTGACTTTGGAATATTGAGGTGAGAAAGGTGAAATTACTTACAGGTCTTCCCTTCAACTTTGTCAGGGAATGCAGCAACGACCTCTGCTCCGCTAGTGTTTGCGTTGAACCGAGACATGTTACCGTCGCTGTTTGTCCTACTGGTAGAGATGATGATTTGATAATTTGATGATAGGTATGTCTAAGAGTTGAAGTTCGAAAGTTTTCAAGTGTAGATAGGACCTGGGGATATGTTTGCTGTTGTGTGAATCACATATTTTCCAAGGCGAATATCTCAAGTCTTTATATCTTGAAGTTTCCATCGTATCTATGTAACAGCCCGGCGATAGCAGCCCCTCCGCCGCATCCTGCGTCCGTCAACACTTAAGGTATAATCGTCATGTCTACGACTTCTCCGTCTCCTTTGAGATGCATCAGAGTGGGATGTACATTTCTATGTCCGATGACTGTTCTTGGTCGTTACAAGCGGAGGAACGTTGCTGAAGGAGAACGGAGATGCTGGCAATGCTGACCATCCGCTTACCTCCGCTCCACGTGATCAACGGAGAGTGATGAAATATGTACGTCCATTCAAGCCCAAACTCGAGGAAGATATAGTCTTGAGGTGCGTCATTACCTACATACTTCCCCATCTGCTTTAAGAGCCATTATATTTCTTTTAAAAAAAGTCCAAGTCAAGGTGTTTGTTGACTCGCTAAATTGAAGCGAGCCAGAGCAAGGGAGACATTACACCATCACATCATTTCCCTCCGGCTTGCCGGCGACCTCCACGACTTAGAAAGATATTCTGGCTCTTTTTAATACTATCAATTACAATTTGGGTGCTACTCCTGTATCAATCCGGCCACAAACCTCAAGCCGCAGCACTTTTCTTATGAATCTCCGCGTGATCACTCATGATCTTATTCAACCCACCCCTCTGTTTACATCTCTCGAAACTAAAGCTCTTCGCCGCTTCATCCAATTGCTCCAACGTGAAGTCCTTGAACAAATTCGCAAATTCCATTGCAAAGGACTGTGCCAAAAACGTCTCGATCGTATTCCTCACGACATGTCTCTGCGTTGGCCATGAAGTAGGATAAGTCTTCGTCGCCTCAGGAGCAACACTGTCCATCCATTTCGCCAGCGGCTCAATCACGTCCGCAACCTCTTTGCTGGGATACTTGCCCCAAGCATCGAGCTGCAATGCTCGTTTCTTCTCCAGGAACGGTTGGATCGTCTTATTCCATAGTCCGTCGGGATCCGTATATACCATTCCTTGGACGCCGATATCTTTGTACAGCCAGATACTCCATGGGATCTGATATTTGTCATACACGGCTAGTTGAGCACCAAGTAAGTTGTATCTCTCCTGGTTGATTTCCTCGGCGTCAGAATCCATTCTTGGATCCGAGTACACTGGTCCGAATTCGCCGTTCCAGGCAGGCACTTTACGCTCTTGCATGAAGGAGCATTTCCGCAGGAATTGCTGCTCAATCTTCGCGAGTTGGTCTCCACTTCCCTTGAATCTATCACCGGTGGGGAAACCCATCAGACTGTAGTCGTGCAGAGCGTACACGCTGTTTGGAAGCACATGGTCGAAGTATCGCCATTCCATGGCGAATGTGTTACCATCTAGCCAGAGGATGTGGTTTGGGTCTATCTTGCGTAGGGCTGGCTCGATACGGTCATAGAAGGCTGGTAAGCGCCAATGTTCGGGATCACAGGGCTCGTTCAACGGATTGTATCCTGCTACCCAGGTGTTGTCTTTGTAGTGGATTGCGATTTGCTCCCAGAGCCAGATGGTGCGGTCTTGGTGGTCTTTGTGGTCCCAGAATGCGGCATAGGAACTGCCACTGTCAGAGTGCCAGTCTGGATTTTGGCCACCAGGGGTGGTGTGCATATCGAAAATTGTGTAGATTTTGTGTTTGGCACACTAAAGATATCAGCTATGTCATGTTGATTAGGAATGAAGTAACGTACCAAATCAATAACTCGATCCAAATGCTTGAATCCAGACTCCTTCAATACACGTGGGTTCATATCATCTTCAAAGTGTCTGTAGTTGAATGGCAGGCGAATACAGTTCAGACCCAGGCTAGCGAAGAACTCTGCATCCGCATCTTGAAAAAAGTACTCGAGGAACTTGTCGAAGAAAAACTCCTGCTTCTCTTGTCCCAGAACCTTAAGCATTGCTGCTCGGTGCTGATGCTCATGGCCAGGATAACCGGTACTTGTGAGATATTAGAATGTGGTATGGTTGATGAAGAAAGTGGGATTCTTACATGAAATTCTCCATGTTCATCCATCCTCCCAAACCAGCACCTCGTAAAATGACGATATTGCCCTTTCCATCTACTACTCTCTCCCCTTCGACTTTCAAGAAGCCGTTTGACATTATGAAAGATTTATTTGGTTCGTCCTGATTCCTTTGTTCAACTCCTTTACGAACACAGCTGGTCTTGCGATCGCTGATAAGTAGGTGGTCAAGCTTCCCAGAGGCAATTGTGAAGATAAAGAAACTTTTTTCGTGAGCAAGAACGTCTGAAACTCCACGATGTGATGAACTTCTATATCGTTAGCTGCAGGTGATGCTGTACCTATTCAGGCTGATATGAAAGTTGTGGAGCAGAGTGGTCCTCCCCCGCAAAATCCCACGGCAACCCCTATTAGGATAGCCGCTAAAGCTCGCTTGCCGGATAAACAGAGCTGTTCTGTTCTGTCAGCCCCCATCTTTGCTCACCTAAACAGAGAAAGCGGAGCACGACAAACATTTGGAATTTGGGTGGAGCATGGACGGACGTACGAATTGGTGGGCGATCGAGATGCCCCCACTTTCATATGGGGTCTGAAAGTGTTGGTATGTAAAGAGTGGGCGGGACGGACGGACGTAGTTGGCTAGGTTGTTGGAGCCGGGCAAGCCGTACCATACTTCTGTATCTTTGGTATGATATTACACGATGCTGATGAATATGTGGCTGTTGGGGCTGGCCTTTGAGTGATTGGTATTGTGCCATTTGTACGCTCTCAAATGAGGATGCATGACTACTTTACAGGTTGCCATTCGGCAATAGATTCCGAAAGATTCATCAAACGCTCGATTGGGCTTCCTTTCAGAACATATATCACAGGAAGCTAGATTCTCCTTATAGATATGTCTGTATGACACAAATCAACTATATCGAGCAGGATATAGAGTCATAGATACTTACTGCTCTGCGCGGCTTGCAAAATATATGCAGGCAGACTGGGGCAAGTTTCCATTTTCCATTTCCCAGATAAAAATTAAAATGAGTTCCGCTTCTCAACCCGATGCATGCCAGAAAAACTACCCAGAGATTTAGATAGCAGTCACAATCCCATTTTCCCTTCCCGTTTATTTTCCATCAAAACTCCTCGCCTACAGCCTTCCACCGTAGACTCTTTTGCACCCTAAATTGCAGTTTCAATTCCAATGTCCCGCAAGCCAACTTCTATATGCCATGTGCATCTATCTCACTCAAGCACTCATTTGCTCAACATCCAGCCAAAGAAACCTAATGACAAAAGCAAGAAAAATTATAATAATATGGCCTTGATGATACAGAATGCCGCTCAAAACGAATGATCTGAACTCCTGAACAAATGTGTAAGAATAGTCGGACGATGCAAACGACCTTAAAATGGCAGACGCCATGGCGCCAACGAGTAGAGTAGTACGTGAACGAGCCACCAACGATAGTCTATCAGTTTGAGACAGTCCCAGAGCAAAGATGCCAAGGAGGTTTCGATATGAGAACGTGGTAAGGAAAAAGCAAAAGTGGTGACCGCATAGGAACGGGATCGTTGATCAGCTGGCCACAAATCGAACGATGGTTGCAGAACCGGCATCGGTCAGGCCAACAAAAAGCAAAGTGGAGGAGAGACATTGTCTCGGCTAGTTGACGACTCGCAAACCCCCGAAATCTTTACCGACCATGGTCCTCGCATCAGCCGGGCCGGCCAGAGCACGGGCTTTGGCCATAACTTGGGCTAGAGAGAGCCGAGTTAGCATTGGATCCAGGAGCAAATTCCCTCTTCAGTACCTGACTGCATGCCGTGACCATCGAAACAACGCCGAGGTAGGCAACAAAAGAGAGGAAAGGATTGGGAAGGCGGGACAGGATCCGGCTCATGCAGCCGGCCAGAATAGGAACGGGACCGGGATCCTCTGGGTAAACCGGGATATTTCTGGGATATCTTGGGATTGGGGAATTTGGTATGGAAGTCTCTGGGTTGCTTACCACCGTCTGTGCACTCCAGCTTTTCCAGGGAGATGATGTTGGCCCTGGCGAGCGCGTCCATTGCGTCTATGGTCCAGATCACGCAATCATAACCTTCCAGTACTGGGTTTCCTTGTCCTACAGCTAAAGGGCCGAGTTGTGACTCGCGATTTTGACGGCCGAGGGGTACGTCGTCAAGTACAGAGCGGATCATTCTGCATTGTTCTTCGATTGAGCCGAGTTGAGAGTTGGGGTCCAGTGTGCCAATTTTGAAGAGTAGAACAAGACTTGTCGAAGTCGATACATCGCTCACAGGCCGTTCTTCCAAGAACCAAGTTGCTGGAGTGTTGCGAGCTTCCGGCGGAGGCGCATACGAAGCGTGTAATAGAGTTCCAGAATACTTGTGGGAGGCGTCTGCGACTGCTGGTGGGTGTGTGAGAAAGATTCCACGATGCTAGAGGCTCTTAATTAGATTCATAAGAGTAAAGGAGGCTGTAGGGGTACATCAAGATAAGGTTCATGATGTGATAATGAGGGTACAAGGACCAAACGTACATAGTCATCGACTTGCGGAGCGTTGAAAGTCAAATATAAGCTGTTCCTCATGATTTTGCTTGTTTCTGGATTTGATGTCTGATCTATGCCGATGGTTTCTGGCTCCCAGTTGTAGTCCATCTTTGGCAAGATAGGTGACGGTGATGAGTGATTTGAGTTCGAATTCGACCCAGAGACATGTGATGGCACACGAAGTCGCACAACAGGTCGTCGTACAGTTCGCGAAGCCGCGGGGTGATGGCGCGCGGAGTTGAGAATTGGTGACTGCATCTTGACCATGGAATTCAAGTCACTTGTATTTTGAGAAAGACCAAGTATTCAAAGATCAGAGGATGTTTACTCCTTTCTCGCATCTTTACTCAGACAGAAAAAGTAAGCAAGCAAGCAAACGCGGGGGAAACATCCGTTAAAGGAATAAAGCACACGATAAGATTAACATCAAGACTGTTGGAATAAGGCGTGAATTTAGCTGACCGAAATACCTCTCTTCCGTGAAGTAAGATGGAAATTCTCCGAGAGTGATATTGGGACTGACACGTGGCAGACCAATGGAAATCCAACAATCCTATATATAGTGTAACGGACAAGAAGGAGTCATTCAAATGATGTGATGGTAATCTGCTTTGAAGTACGTAGCCTCATGCTCGTGTTACCTCTGATATATCTTCTATGCGCCGGTGCGACTTTGTGCTTCCCCGCCGGTAGTCGTCCGAGAGTTTCAGCCTCGAAGGCTTGTGCGGAAGACCGGTTTCGATCCGAGAGGTGGAAATCACAAGCAGGGAGGATGTGATTCGTACAGAACAGGTTAAATCGTATGTCAATGTGGCCACAGGGATGGCTTTGTGCAGCGGTGAGATAACCTGCCTTGTCTCTGGCCGGGCGCGGTAAAGGAGATGAAGCCTGCTCATGCTTTTCCTTTGATGTATCGAAAAACTGTCAGTTCTCAGAATGACAAGCGTTTCGCCACTTGGGATGGGGCGCCTTCGGGCGAGTGGGATCGACTGTTAGGCTTTGCAATCGGGCACACCCGTAAGCGGACACTGCTGCAGATATGGTGTTAGCTCACCGTCATCTTCCCTGCGTGTCAGGCAGACGTTGATGCAGTCGTGCGTCCCCGACTTGGGTGGTCAGGGTTACGAAAGAAGACCAAGATCGTGAACGATGAGGGGGCGGGAAGTCAAAAGCAGAATAAGGGGGGCGGGGAACGCAGGAAATGGGCCGAGGGCTGGGATTTACAAGGATACAAGGGCGGAAGACAATTCCACCCTAATAACGCGGGTAGAGAATAATATGAGATAGACAACGAAAGGAGACTATTGGCTAAAGTGTTGAACTTTCTACATCAAAGTTTGGACCGGGAGGCACGGCGAGGCACGAACCTTACGGGGAAAACGCGGCTTGATGCAGGTCGAGGGCGGTTCAACCACCACGTGGAAATAGTGACCCAAAGATCGATCGAAGAGCATGACTCTAGAGCATAGAAGAAGATGAAAAGAAGCGAATATTCCCAGCGCAGAAGGAAACAAAGAATCTCAAGAACACATGTCCCGTTCTAAAGGCAATCGGTCCGTGCAAGACGGGCTGTGAAATAGGCGCTTGCCACCCCCAACACGATCACATCGAGCATCAGGCACGTTTCTAAGCCGGATCTGCAATAGTAGCGGCTTTCTATGCAGCCTGGAAGAGCGAGCAGCAGCAGCGACAAATGCGGAAGATCGACAGCTCAACAGCTCGGAGGAAGCCTATTCAGGGAACCTCTGCCCCCTTGCTTCTTCGAAGACTACTCGGGATCTTCGTGCAAGCTTGCATCGACTCGATGCGAGTGCTGGATTTCTGACATCTTGCGGGCAGACGATTTGTGCGTAAAAGCAGGAGGCGAAGGTGGCTGTCGATGCTGTTGTGGTTTTGTTTTGTTGTTGTTGTCCCGTCGTCGTTCAACTTTGTGTTCTGGATGTCGTACCATGGCGCGTCATTCAAAGCTATGGGGCTTTGGACAAGCGCTAGCTAGATATTATTAGGCTTGTGCTCCCTAACCTCAGGCACTGAGCAGCAGTGGGGAATGCGCCCGAGGTGGGGGTTTCCGCACGTGTGCTGCAGGCTAGGTCCAGGGCAAATTCCTGGCTGCAGATGTCTCACCGCGGGTCCCATATCTTCGGGTAGGAACACTGCGCCAATCACTGATAAATGGCGTATCAATGGAAACTGATTCGTTGTCCTGTCATCATTGTTCGTTCACAATTTTGTAATTAACTTTGCAAGCGTCCGGCTGGAATTGTTCCGCGATGCTCAGGTACGGAAGGGGGTTTGCAGTGGGTCTCGTCCGCCCTTGTAAGGCAGTAAGGTTGTTCTTCCAATCAAATGTCTGAAGTCCTCGACTTTTCTCCATAAATTACCTTAAACATGGAAGGCAGAATACCTGGGGTGGACGAGACCTACTGCAAACCCCCTTCCGTACACAGCCCACCAGAGCTTACAAGTTGACCGGATTTCTCGAAGTCTCTTTCGTCGCCTACTTTTCCCAAACCATAAACTACAAGCGAGGGCCAATGAGAAGGCTCGCATATTGTCCATTCAATTTGATATTCACTATTCGTTTGATACTGTTAAAGTTTCTCGTTGCAACCCAAAGCAAATATACACTCCGATGGTTACGGAGGTGGGGCTTCGATAGTGCGATGCCCCGGAATCCTGAGTCAAGCGCCAAGTAAACATGGAGACAGGCGACGGCCGCTCAGGAGCGGGAGCGGCTCGTCGCAATGGGAATTGCCCAATTGGTCATTTCTAGGATGACACTTCGGTAAAGCATTTGAGAGGGGCTGCGATTTTACGGGAACCTGGAATTTCCAAGGCGAGTTTGTTCAATGTTCAACGGCGTTTGACGGCCATTCATCAAAGTTTGGAGAAAGCCGTGTGTGACCACAATTTGTAATCATAAACAGTCTCTGAAATAGCTTTCAGGCTTTGCATAAAGGCGAGCAACATGGGCGTCTGGTGAAGGAGGCGGGAAAGACCGAAATACAAGGATCTGGTGGAATCTGCCGGCCCATTTGAAGGTCGTGTTGCAGCAGCTGTTTATCTCAACAAACCATAAGCGAGTCCGCCCCTTTTTATCTCGCTTAGATTTGTCGAACATATCCAGCATTTTCCTGGTATCTCGGCGGCACAACTGAAGTCATCAATACGGCGGTGAATACAGCGGTGAATACGATCTAGTGCTGACGTACTTGTATTTGAGCTTTGTGTTACACTTTTGAGTCAGCGACAACACGAACGGTGGAAGCAAGACCTGTAAGAACGAGACCGGGACGGTGATCCTGGCGAATACCTCACTGTCATTCCAAATAAAGCAGCGAAATTTGAGATAAGACCAATGCTTATAGCTTTGGTCGTCTAGATTGTGCACTATAAGACTATGACTACGATCCTTCTGGTGAAGGCTAAGACTCAATCACCAAGTCCGCCTGCCAGTCGAGTAGGTTTTCCTTCTTTGGCACCATCTTGTTCGCGGCTGCCCCCAGGCAGTCTCGTCTCGCATGCAGCGGAAGTAGCTTTCACGGCTACTGCAAACTGTAGATTCAAGGATTGGTTTATGGGCTGATGCATCTACGCCCAAGCCATCCTCGGCTGGACTTCTCACTGATGAACTGCCGTGCTATGTCAAGGCGTGATGTGCTGGAGGGCTCCTGTTGCAGCGGATTGGCCAGTATGCGACAGAGGAGCTGGTATTGGGACACTTGATCATGGGTCTGGTGGAAGGGAGGTGGATAAGTTCTCCCCAATTCCAAATAGAGAAGCGCTTGCTAACATCAGATGTTAATTGGGATGCGGCAGTCAAATAACTCGTCAGTCACACTCGAAAAGATCGGTACTCGATATATCGAACAGCGTCTGGCTGCTTCTGCGATGCTTCAAATGATGATGAGGCTGTTCTTCACACAAAAGAGGAAAGAAATCTCGTCTCGAACTTTGATATGTTGCTCGACAGTTTCCAAGTCGCATTGCCACCGAGATGGCGGTCACTTCAGCCAGTTTTAGTGTTCTCAATGCAGCATCCTCTTAAGTATTTCTTAGGTTTTGGAGGCTTTGGCGGTACTGGTCCAAATTGCAGAGCCATCTCATTCATGATTACAGATGCATCTCCGAAAGACGCAAAGAGTAGTGATTCCGAGAAGAGAACACGTATTGAACTTACACAAATCCATGACCCCGTAAAGCTTCCAGGCTTCACACATTCCGGGATCTCTAAAGAGTCATCTCGTAAACCTAAAGCATTTATACTTTTTGCAAGAACGACAGTTCCCGCGGCTGTGTATGATTATTGTTCGAAGCTCGTGGGATCCTTTCTTTGCATCAGCCCTAAGCGAGACCAATCACAGCAGACTTATGCAGCCCTCCGAAGACCTGCAGCAGGCATATTATGGCAATGCTTGACCGTGCACAGGGCTTATCGATTCTGTGAGATGTCAGCTGAAACCTCTCTCCCCAACACCTCAAGCTTAGTAGTCGTACAAAGTCAAAACCCGAGAATCTCAAGTTTCTGCCGAGTCTTCCTGTCCCATGGTCAAACGACAAGACGAAACAGAAACAGTCGCCCCATATTTTCGTCAGATTTTCGAAACTCAAGTTTGTGCTATCAAATCACGAGCATGTAGATGAGTGGGGAGAAGGAGATTTTGATGGGAGATCTCAGGTCAGGGTCTCGTCGAGGCTTTAGTCTAGTCCAAAAGCAGAGTGATAAGAGGATCCACCACCACACGGCCCACGCGTCGGTCTAGAATTATCTCTAAGTGCATCTGATACTGATCCCCTTTCCACATGCCATTAGACTTACATTCATTAATCTCCTTTACAACACATCTCAGGAGGGACGAAGGCAGCGTCAGTTGGACAATATCTACTGCAGAATAACTCACGCTATTCTGCGAACATCAAATCGGAAGGTCCATCCAGCGGACATGAACAGCTAGATGGTGGATCGAACAATCCAACATAGTCACATTCTTGGGAGAATCAGCAGAAAGACAGCATGACGCACCTCACGTCGCTGGAGGAACGACGGCGGCGATCTCGAAATATTATCCTAGGAGCCTTTCTCCTCCTGGTCGTTATCTGGACAGTGAAACTGGCTTTCCCTCAACATACGATTATCAGCGTCTACCAGAACCACCGACCACAACCCGCACCCATAAATCCCAACGAAGACGACACAGAGAAGGAAGACAAACCACCTGCGAAAGGAACGGATTGGAAATCGAGGCCTGCACCCACTCCCGAGGGTACGGGTCTGCCAGAACCTACCTTCAATGGCAATGTCTCGAACAAAGCAGCCGTGATAGTTGAGACTCGATTCCGCACTAATCTGATACCTCTTATCCTACATTTTAGCAGTGTCCTCGGGCCGTCATGGCCAATCCTCATATATACGTCCCCGGAATCAGTCGGCATGTTTGCGACATCCGCAGCGCTCTCGCGATACATCAAGACAGGCACGATCCAAGTGCGCCTCCTTCCCCAGACAGTCCTCTTCACGAATTCCGACTCGGTGAACAAATTCATGACCGATTCGTGGTTTTGGGAGGATCTGGATCCGGTGGAACACGTTTTGATCTTCCAGAGCGATAGCATGCTCTGCGCGAACGCTGCGAGGAGCGTGGATGATTTCTTCGAGTATGATTTGGTCGGCGCGCCGATTGCGAAGGATCTGGGAACGGGATATAACGGTGGATTGAGCCTGAGGAAGAGGAGTACGATATTGCGTGTGCTAGAAAATTACGATTGGGAAACGACGCAGAAGGAAGGGGATCGGTTTGAAGATCAGTGGTACTTTAACAGGTGAGTTGTGGACACCATAGTTCTGTCCCGAAGTTTGGGGTGATGGGTCACTAATTTATGTAGGATGACGGAATTACAGGCTGAGGAGGCCAATGAAGGCATTAAGCCTAAAGACGAGGGGGCAATCAACCTGCCGACGATGGAGGTAGCAAGAACCTTCAGTGTTGAAACAATCGATTATCCGCATCCACTGGGTGTACATCAAGTACATAGGTGGTTAGATGATCAGATGGTCAGCCTGGACGAGTGGTGCCCTGAATATAAGTTGGTAAGTCAGAACTAAGCCGCTGCTGCAACGTTGAACAGAAGCTCACAACCCAAATAGTGCAGTGTAGATCATATTGTGGACGATCTACCACCACCTCCTCCTCCAGAATAGAGAGGTTATCTTATCGATATGTTGGAATTATTTAGGTGCATGGCAAGGAGTCACGGGCGGGCATAGGAGTCTAGATATGTGGCGCATTCGAATTTTGTATGTCTATTGAGTTGTGTAGAGATTTGTATAGAATTTGACGATACCTTGTTCGAGCATAATCGGTCTCTCAAATGAAAATCATTGTAGACAAGACTGGTTCATTGATACGCCTGAAGTGATTTCAGCACAGGAAAAAAACAAGCCAAAGCTCCAAGAAGCTGCCCCTCGCCATTGAAATTTCGTTTGATCAGAGACACGAGGATCTCTGCGTCAGCCTCAATACCCGCCCTCGCCGGTTTCATGGGTGAGCACGCTTGGTACGAGTATCAAATCCGGGCGAAGTGAGAAAAATTGGGGATATTGTGAAGTGAACAATTTATCCTGATACGTAAATTTCAGACTGCCAAAAAGAACCGCCAAGGATTACTGTATTTGCATCCAACCGATTCTTGAAGCGATGTAGGCGACTGACTTATCGAATCTTTAACCAAGATGTTAATCGCTATTTATCCTCATTCATCCGTCTCAACACCTTGTTGTCAACCTCTACAATACCCATAAAAGCCACCGAAGCGTTCGGTGCTACCGAGATTCCAGCTGTCGGACCACAGACGAAAATAAGCCTCTGTCGTGACCTTTCGCTAGCTTTTCGTGCAACAGCACCGGCGCAACTCAAATTCAGCATGCTTACATTCTTGCGACAGTACGGACGTAATATATTTGGAAACAGCCCGTACATGCCCTACGGAGCAATTCAAACTTCCAGTCATTTCCACGATGCGTATTCACCAGGTGCGGCCAATAATATTCACCGAACGAGTTGAGGCGCGTTCTTTCCCTCGTGGTACTCACTCTTCCAAAACCCACCGAAAGTGATTTCAGTATATAGAGTAGGCATCGGCCAGTTTCCTTTTCCAGTTCTATTTCCTCCTCCATCCTCATAACTCTTCTTCGTGCTCGGTGCGAAACTCTACCCTGCATAACTTTCATGATCGTTGGTTTCATTCCTTCCTGATCCTACAACACTCGCTGTCTATCATGTCAAGCCATCACGGCTCGAGCCACGACGGCGCAGCAGAGTTCTGCTGCTCTCTTCACTACTCCCCCGATGCCAGGAAGAGTATCCAGACACAGAGTAGAGAAAATGTAGCCTCGTTGGCATCGTCGAAGACGTGTTGCTGCACTTTGCACCACTCGCCGCTCCCCAAACCCCTCTTCGCAAACGATGCTACGTCTCTATCCTCTCGCGATGCGGGCAATCAGCCAGTGGTCTCAGGAGAGGCAACAGAGGAAGGAGGAAAGAAGGACTGGCGATTCTGGATGATTTTCGTCTCTGTCTGCGTCACTACTCTCCTGGTCGCCGTCGATCTCTCTATTGTTTCAACTGCTCTCCCAACTATCGCACAAGATCTCAACGCCGACGAACTGTTTGTCTGGGTTGCCAACGCATATGTTCTTGCCTCAACAGCCGTTCAGCCACTTTTCGGTCAAGCTGCCAATATCTTTGGACGGAGATCCTTGACGATCGCTTCCGTGCTGTTGTTTATGCTCGGCTCGGGTCTGGCGGGCGGCGCAACGAATATCGGCATGATCATTGCAGCTAGGACTATCCAAGGTGTAGGCGGTGGTGGTATCATCACCCTGGGAGAGATCATAATTTGTGATCTACTGCCCCTCCGAGAAAGAGGGCAGTATACAGGCCTTCTCGCGGGAACATATGCGATTGGAACCATCATTGGACGTAAGTCACTCTCACTCCCTGCCGCGACTTTGCTAACAAAATGAAGCTGTCCTTGGTGGAATATTTACTCAACACGTAACTTGGAGATGGATTTTCTACATTAATCTGCCCATCTCCGGAGTGGCACTTCTCTTCATCGTTCCCTTCCTAAATCTGAAATACCGCCGTGTTGGCACGATCTGGGACAGAACGAAGCGTGTTGACTGGCTAGGTAACTTCGTACTCATCGGTGCTGTCACCGCAATTCTTCTCGCACTTGCCTGGGGAGGGACCAAATTCTCCTGGAGCTCATGGCACATCCTCGTCCCAATGATCATTGGGTTCCTCGGAATCGTAGCCTTTGCCTTGATCCAGGTCTCTGGTTACGTTGATGAGCCAACCATGCCACCTCAACTCTTCTCCAACCGCACTTCGGTCTCCATCTACATCATGGCATTCGTTCACGGTATCCTTCTCCTCTACGTCACTTACTTCCTACCAGTGTACTTCCAAGCTGTCAAGGGTGCTTCGCCTTCCAGAGCAGGTGTCGAGCTTTTCCCAACTGCCACAACAATCGCCCCAGCTGCTGCCATCTCAGGTGTAATCATAACCATTACAGGCAAATACCGTGTATTCCACTACCTCGGATTTGTACTCATGTCCCTCGGCTGTGGTCTCTTCGCTCTCCTCGACGAAGACTCCTCCATCGCCGCCTGGGTCGGATACCAAGTCCTCTTTGGCCTTGGAAACGGCATGGTCTACAACTCCATGATCCCCCCTCTCCTGGCGTCCCTCCCACCCAGCGAAGTCGCAACAGCAACAGCAACCTGGACATTCATGCGCTCTTTCGGCTCGATCTGGGGTATCGCCATCCCGTCCGCGATCTTCAATGACCGTGTCAATCATTTGGTGCGGGAGCGTCTCGCCAACGCACCAGCTATCGCCGCTCAGCTCGTCAATGGCAAAGCATATGAACGTGCCACGGCTGTTTTCATCGCTGGTCTTGGTGCGAATGTTAGACCCATCGTGGTGGGCATCTATGTGGATGCGCTGAAGGTTGTTTGGTATGCTAGTATCGCATTCGCGGTTATTGGCTTGCCGATCTGTCTCTTTGTTAAGGGACTGGATTTGAGTAGTATCCTTGAGACCGAGTTTGGAATGGAGGAGAAGAAGAAAAGCGGGAGGGGAAGTCCTGCTTAGATATAGGCGAGGATGGATCGGATAATGGTCGAGTGGGGATAAGAGTGGAAAGGGGTGAGAAAAGTGGTAATGATATTGCTTTCAAATGGCTGAAAGCTGCAATTAGAATGCTAGGCGTTGGAGTTTGGGAAAGGGTTGTTCGTTTGTCCTGTACATAGTTCGGGATATTTTTGTGTCTAGGCATGCATCAATTAAAAACAGTCAACATAATCTGTTGCCATAGAATTCGAATCGTTGACATCGAGTAGATCTTACAAGCTAGATGAAAACTGTCCTCCTACTCTCATGGATATCCATTAAGAGTTGCTGTTGATGCTTACTATGTCAGCTGTACGTACGAATCATATATTGGTCTCCATTAGCAATCTGGCACATGGAGAAAGGTTTAATATGACAATCATAGCAGAGCAGTAGACCCAGCAACTTCAGCACATTTGCACTTCATATGCAACGAGTTTGATATAGTACAAGTATCTTTAGTCATTACGAAGTACGTGGCATCGAGTACCGTGGTATAACACCTGCGTAGACCTATACATAGTATACAGAAGAAACCTCCAGCATTCAGCCGGCATTCAGAGTGGAAATGATGTGTGTGTTCAGACAACAAGTCGAAGAGAAACCCATCCCTCCCATTCATACACTTGCTCAGCAAATTGAAACACTCTAAGCCTCAACAAAGCCCTTAACATTCTCCAACCACCGCACGTACTCCTTCTGCTCCTTCATATCAATGTAATCCGGTACGAAGATAGCCAAGGCGGTGTTCACTCCTCGCTCATCCAGATATCTCTCCAACAAAACCTGCAGATCCTCATCGAGGTTTCCGAATGGTGGGCCGACATAGAGGTCCTGTCTCTCGTGCACCTTGTCGGCAGACTTGGCATATGCGTGTGCGGCATCGGTGTAGTAGTATACGTTGTCGATGACAACCATGCCGTCTTGGACAACGGCCTCGACGGCCAAGGCACCCTTGTTGGCTTTCTCAACAACGATATTCAGACGAGCTGGGAACGACGGGTCTTGCTCTTCCTCGCCTTCTGCGCCATCCTCGCCTTGCTCTTCGGCGGACTTGCCCTCGTCGGCTTCGTCGCTCATGGCTGGGTCTTGGTAGTCTGCCTCTGGGTCGAGGGCATTGAGGTCTGCGATGGAGAAGGTAATGCGGATCCTGGATTTATCATTAGCAATGAATTTTCACCCCTGAAAGAAAATATCTGCATACTTCTCATCGCCGAACTGTCTTGTGAGTACGACATCCTCCTGCCCAGGCGTATCAATGATCTCGAAAGGTCCGTTCTCCAAATAATCTTTTACGCTGGTCGGGATGCCGCCTTCGTCCTTCATCTCGTTCTCCATCTGGATCTCCGAGTCCAGCTTCGCGGCCAACTCGACATCGCTCTCACCGGCTGTGGCTCTCCTCGAGGGCGAGGTCGAGAATAGAGCTGTGCTGCATCGCGATGGCTTCCATGCTGACTGGAGTGTTGATGGTCTGCTTGCTTGTCGGCGGATGGCGGATGTGCTTAATCTAGAAACTGTTCTTGGGGCCGCGCGGGCGAATGATCTGAGGGAGAGCATGATGAGAAATATGATTGTGGATGTTGTGGTGGATTAAATTGGTGGATTGCAGAAAAGAGTTGTGTTGTGTTGATGGTTTGGTGGTTTG
Source organism: Cadophora sp. MPI-SDFR-AT-0126 (assembly GCA_020747065.1). Taxonomy (NCBI): domain Eukaryota; kingdom Fungi; phylum Ascomycota; class Leotiomycetes; order Helotiales; family Ploettnerulaceae; genus Cadophora; species Cadophora sp. MPI-SDFR-AT-0126. The sequence goes on from JAGMVK010000011.1 coordinate 1,695,930, forward strand.
ATATGAGAGCAGCTCCTGAACTTTTTTTCTTCGGCAAAGCCTCGCGCTGGCGATCAGACGAGGCTGACTTCATAGCTCCACAGCTGCACAGCTCCATAAATAAGTCCATAATTTTATGAAGAGCTTCACAGCTTCATGGCGTCTTCATTGCTTCGTAATTTTACAATTATCCTCACGACTTCACGAATTCTGGCAGGATACTATACCCTAAATACGATTAAACAACATCTTCTACTCGAAAAGGACTGAAAATTCAACTCTGTTTACACTCGCTTGTGCTTCTCCATCTAACGACATAAATTGACAATGATACTTGTACTGCTAGTACTGACTGTAGCAAACTTGGTAGATAAGTGGAATTTTTTAGACCTTGACTGAGGAATTCTGAGACTTTCCGTTTGGAATACAAAGACTTGGAGTAAGCAAAGGTCTCTCAGCAAGTGCAGAGATATCCAGCATTTCTCGAGTCGCTCTGATGACAGTGTGGTCTGCCGAGTCTGATTGGAGTGAATTCTTCTGGAAGAAATATCTCCAGTATCTCACTATGCAGATGGGTTGAAGTGTCCAACTCGGTCCTGTAGAGTTACTGATCTACTCCAAATGAGGCTTAGCGCGAGTTTCCAAAGGTGGAATGCCATGAGGCTGCCTGTCTGACAATCCTTGGACTCCAGACTCCAAACCATCATCTCGAATGCCAGTTTCCAAGATTCAATTTCTAAAGCACTTTTTTGGCTTCGAAGTTCTTCAATAAGAAATCTGTTCCACGCCAGTCTCACCTCGATTCAAACTATTAACCAAGTCTGGAACCATGGCCAATCCAAACCAGTACTTCCTGCTAGCCGACCACATCAAGCTGTCCTTACTGGAAAGGCAACGAGCAATATCTCTGAACCTCGAACCTACCTCACAGGATGGACATATTTCCCGGTCATTAGACTCGCTGCGAGAAGGTCTTGAAAGCGTCGTCGAGGAACGGATTAGGTTGCAAGAAGCAGGGGATATATCGTCAGTAACTCCGAGTTTCATCCAAGAGCCAGTCTGACCATTTATCAGAGCATCGAGTGCACTGCAAGAAACAGAAAAGAACCTACATAAACAATACAACGATTTAGCTGCGCAATTCCGCGGCGTGCCAACAGACACCGCATCCTCCACAATCCTCCACCCCAACGACCCCTCACTCTCCGACGACTTCACACGAGCAACAGAGCGGCCGCGCGTTGCATCCTCCTCGTCCTTCCTGAAGAAGTCCCTCCGCGGATCAGCAGGACCAGCAGCCCCCTCCCCGAAGTCAGTACGCTTTTCCGATGCACCGTCTATTCAAGATGAGGACGATGCTCGTAATGCCCTCTTCCCTTACAGAGATGACCCTACGTCCGGCCCACCAGATCAATCACATCTTGACAACCAGCAGATCCATGCCTACCACTCTCAGGTACTAGCCGAACAGGATGAGGCGTTGGACAGACTGGGCGAATCGATTGGGAGGCAGAGGGAGCTGAGTATACAGATTGGGGATGAATTGGATGAGCATGTTCAAATGCTGGATGATGTTGATCGGAGGGTGGATAGGCATCAGACGTCCTTGGACAAGGCGAGGAAGAATCTGGGCACTGTGGCGAGGAAAGCGAAGGATAACATGCAGTTGACCATCATTGTGATCCTCATCATAATATTGGTCTTGCTGATTATCATCTTGAAATAGGGAGTTGCGTTTCGACTTTTGAGAGTTGGGGAACATCTATATTTATTCTTATGCACTGCATGGCGTTGGGGCTGAGTTTCTCGGTGTGTATATAGCTGGACTTAATATGGGTGGCCTGAACTTGAAGTACAGATCATATTGCACATCAAATCATTTCATGACTTTGAATGCTGCGAATTCATTGGCTGTTATACATCATGGTCTCGTACCATTTGCAATCCTCCACTATTTACAATCCAGAATCTTGACTAGTTCCATGCCTGGATTTAACTTTGTCAGCACAGTCTCTGGACTCTGTGGACTTGAGCAGACAAGGGAATGCTAGTTGGAAAGGAAGGCCTTGCCTACTTGTTTTTCTTCTCTACATGCTCCTTCGTCTTCTTCTGCATCTCTTCAATCGACTCGTGGCCAGCTCGATCCGCGACAACCTATACGGGATACCGTTAGCTTGAGTCCTTCCAGCTATTGTACTTATGCCATCTTCTGTCCTGGGATGAAATAAACAAGGGGAAGCTTACAGCTTCCTCGCTATCACTCGCCAACTCGGGCTTCCAGTGTCCCTTTCCGTCCTTCTGCTTCTGCAACTGGTCTTGCTTGTGTCTCTCGTTCGACTCGGCTTGATCAGGGTTGTCTGTATTGTTTACATCAGTCCATTTCCTCGTTCCACTGATCCCGAATCTTAAATTCCGAGAGCACTGCATTCGGAAGGGTAGGAAGTGGCTTACGGCGATCGCTCTCTTTCAATGCCATGAAGCTCGTGCTGCTGAAAGGTCTCGTAGCAACGACTGGTCGAGCAGCTGCGAATCTGGCGGTTCGGAGAAGGAAAGACATGTTGATTGTATTTGGGGTATTTGTTACTTTGTTTGTTTTTTACTGTTGAAACGAGGACAAGTATTAGCCAGGGAAGCACTTTCCTTTGCTCTTTTAGAACGGATCCCAAGAGCTTGAACACTTACTTGCAAGAGGCAATTAAAAAGGTGAAGGTCGGTGTCGTACAAATGAACCTTCAATGATGATTGCTTCTTTTTCTTCTCACACTATGGGGTTTAGCTAGTCTAGCTCATCAGAGGGGTTGGCAGGCACATGTTGAGGTGATCCGAGGGTAGAATTGGACGTTGACGTCATTGGACCATGATGGGACCCCTTGCTACTTGGTGCTTGGCCCATACTTCTATGTGGAGTCCTAGAAGATTCCATAATTGGAGGAATGTAACCAATGAGCCAATGCGAATCATTTCCTTCCATGATGAGGAAAATCCGGGTCATGTATACAGTAGAGGTAACATAGACGGGATACCTCGGGTTATTCTGCCCTGCACGAAGTATGTTTTTATATGGGGGGACCAGTGATCTCCCCGGCTTTTGGCCACGGCCTTGTCAGCGGCTGTGGAATGTTAATTACTGGGTAATATTCTGTGGTTCTGAAGGTGGTCTTGTTTGTCTTTCCATGCGTCTTTGGAAAAGCTATGATATGGGTTTGGAGGGGTTCAGATTGGCGGGGTAGCTCGTTGTTCCTGCCACTTTACACAATATCATATACTCAAATTCAAAATGAGGAATACGACTCTTTTGAATTATAGGACAATGTTTGATGGTTATTGAAATTCCATTATTTCATTCATGCTTGTTGTAATTTAAATGCGCGATCCGCTGCGATATCACACATTGCCTTGTTTTATCGTGAGCAGAATTCTTAAGTTGCCATTGTAAATACTTACCTTAATGGCTTCTGCTTTCTCAAGCTTGATATCTCCCCTATCAATTCGCGATCTCATATTTTCCATGATGACTGGCCGTGAGCGCCCGTTGACAAACACACTATTTGCAATTAGCTCAAGTCCTAGCAAATGCAGGAAGCTATGACTTACACATATATCAGCCCCGGAAATGCTTTCTCATATTCCTCATTGAGCTCCTTTAGTTTCCTCGCCTCTTCCTCTCCCCCGCTATTTAATTGAGCCTGTTCGGCTTGCGATTGAGCACTATCCACCTTCTTTGCACCAAGTCTAGGATGGGCTCCAAGAATCTTGTCGAGCCATTCCGTGTCACTTGTTGATGGACTCTCCGCTAGATCAGTCAATTGAACACCGACACTTGCAATGAGATCGTTGTAAGATTCGAATCTTTGAGTATGAAGGAGATCGAGTGAAAGTGTGTGGAGAGCTTCACATGGCTCGAAAAGTGCATCCAGGACGGCTGCTCGCTCGACCGTAGGAAGCGATGGGAGATTCGAAATCTCAGGAACCTTCAAAAACGACATGTTGAAGATGAAAGTGCCAATTCTAAACTCAACAACGAAGATCAAAATTGAGGAAAGAAGTATGCTTTATCAATAGGACTGAGATGAGAGGCAAGGCTTCAGAGCCTCGCCCGGAACCGCCCCTGGATAATGCTAGGTCAAAATAAGCTAGCTCCTATTGACCCCTGTCAACCTTTTTCTGCCATCAAGATCCCAAATGCCATCAGGCAGAGCCCCTCGCGATCCACCAGAACTACAACCCCGATTTCTATATTCTGCGTATTATGTCTTCCAATCCTCCATCGGGCACGTCAACGCCCAATCCGCGCTTCACCTCGCAAACTAAGACAGCAGAAGATCTTCTCAGCACACAGACGGTCGGTCTGGTAAATCTCTCGGATTACCGCAAACGACGCGCCGAGGCAATTGAGCAGAAAGAGCGCGATGTCCAAGATGCGATACTAGGTGCTGTGAGCGGACGGGCAACTCCTACAAGTGACGGGTGAGTGCTACAGTCACCCAGAACATGTCAACAGAGACAGGACTAATGGCTATAGTACAGTGCGTTAACACCCAACCAACCTCCGTTAAAAAAGAAGAAACGCAAAGTAGGGACGCCAAAGCTATCTTTTGGGGATGACGAGGAGGATGGTGAGGGGACCGATGTCGCGAGGTCAAACACAGCTTCTCCGAGATCAGGAACTCCGAGTGAGGGAACGGTGAAGAAGAAGATCGGCGTTAATGCTTCAGTTGCTGTTGTACCAAAGGCTTTGACGAAGGGAGCCCTGTTGAAGGAGGCGCAGGCCAGAGAGAGTTTGAGGAAGGAGTTTTTGGTGCTGCAAGAGGCTGTCAAAAGAACCGAGATTGCAATTCCGTTCGTTTTCTACGACGGCACAAATATTCCTGGAGGGGTCTGCAGGATCAAGAAAGGCGATTTCATCTGGGTGTTCTTGGACCGGAGTAGGAAGGTCGGGGCAGAACTAGGGGTTGGTGAGAAAGTCAACAGTAGGAGAGAGTGGGCAAAGATTGGAGTGGACGACTTGATGTTAGTTCGAGGGAGCCTAATCATCCCACACGTAAGTCATGGCATGGGCAATTCGTGAAGATCCGCTGACCAAAATAGCATTACGATTTCTACTACTTCATCATAAACCACACCAAAGGACCAAACGACACACTCCTCTTCGACTATTCGCCCGACCCTCCAAAGAACGTCTTACCAGCACCTGAACCCACTGACGCCGAGAACTACAACCCCCTTTCGACTCCATCAACCAAAGCCAAACCTCCAACAGAGACTGTCGACAACTCAGGACTTGAAGGTATCGACGATGACCCAACAATCACCAAAGTTGTCGATCGTCGCTGGTACGAAAGAAACAAACATATCTTCCCTGCTAGTGTGTGGCAGGAATTTGACCCAGAAAAGGACTACCAGAAGGAAGTCAAGCGAGACCTTGGTGGAAATGCGTTTTTCTTCTCCTAGGACGGACCGACTCAATATATTGCGACAGATAGACCTGGACGAGGATAGAATGGAATGAAAAGCTGTTGACCTCCAAAACGAATTTGGTCGGGCGGTGATTTGAATGGTTCCAAAGTGCCATGCTTGTAAGTTCTTCCCAATACTGTCTCGCCATCACCTTGATGAGACAGGCATAATAGGTGCAAAAATTTGAAAGGCATTCCACCTGTCAACGGCGAGAAAAGTTTCAAGGCTCTCGCAAGCCTAGCATCCCAGCAACATCAAGGTTTGTGGTGTGGATACTGAGGTAAGTCAATCTTCCTTCTCTCCCTGGTCACGTCTTTCCACAGGTCGCAGTCAAACATTGGGCTCTGCCAATTGATCACCGCGATTCCTTTTTATGTCTCGAATGATACAGAGTTCTTCGACGAAATCGCCAGCATCTTGTCGTTCAACGAAACCGGAGTCAACTGAGATCTGCAGACTACGAGATGCCTCTCCTGCGAGTGACCTACTAGGATGGCCAGCTCGCGAAGTGCCACCTCGTCTACTAACCAAAGAATATATTTGCAACTGCGCTACGAATTGACTTCTGCCAGCCGAAGCGCTGTGTTAACATGAAGTCACTATTGGCAAATGAGCGGAGGAACCCGAGCTCACACTCCACGCCATGCAAATCTCAAGTGAAGCCAGCTGATGGAACCGCCAGTCAGAAGCTGCAGTCATCGACATACGACAGTCTCACGGCGACCTCCACATCAGGAAGCTCTCAATATCGAGACCCACTGCGATACGCAAAAGCATTTGTGGCTCCAATTTTTTTCATATTTTGCATCCTGCGATTTTACCCAGGCCAATCTTGTACTTGCCCTTCCAGGGTTTCGGTTGATTGATCTGTCATCGACAGTGGCGGTGCTCCTTGGTGCGTCTGAGGGATAATATACATGTTAATATGTACTGAGTGACATGATCGAATTGTTTCTCATACGACTCCCTCTCACGATGGCCCGTTTGCTCCGAGAGCGTTCGTGACATGCGCAAATTTAAGTCAATCGGAAGGAGGAAAGCTATGCACCCCGCAATCCATTCGAGGGGTAAAATGGGGAGGCAATTCATTTGACCCTGGCACGGCACTTCAGAAGCTGTGTCTCAATTGGCTAGTGGTCAAAACATCCAGCGCCAAGGCTACCAGATAAAGTGCATTCATTGTGGAAGCTGCCGAGTATGGCTGAACTACCAGCGGATCATCTGCGGGTGGTTTATCGGGTCTCTGGTAGAATAGCCTTGTTTGAACCGCACTCCTTCTCAATGCTTCAATTTGTTATTCAAGATCTCATATCGAATTTCATTTGATGGTGGTGATGATCAAAGATTGCTACCAACACTCGACTATCTTTCATTTTCAGATACTGATTTTTTTTAACAACATTAAACTGATACTGCACATCCAAACACTGGTTCCTTAGCAAGGTAGCCGAATCACTCTGCCCTGAGAAGTCTCTGATATTACATGTACTATATATGATATCCCATCTCATAAAACATGCATTTGCGACGCCATGCATTTATCAGCCTGTTCTTCCAGATCGTCCTCAGCGATCCTCCATTCGTCAGGTGTTTAACAGATTCTGCCAAGAAGGCTTGTGATGTTCGGCCCAGAGAGGATGATTGATCCGTAGATGGCGAAACACACAGCGGAACATCTTCATTCTTCCTCTTCTAGAAAAGTTTCTGCTCCCAAGGGTCACAAGGGACAGATCTCATATATCCGCTAATATCGGCCCTGGCGTTCCTGATCCCGTTCAGGCAGAGGAATGAGTTCGCTCGCTAGTACGGTGCCTCCAGAGCTTTAGGTATAAGACGAGCCATCCCTCGGTCATATCCCATTCTTTTCGCCGCCACCCTTCATCACATTCTCTTTGACATATTACAGCTACGACAATGAAGTACTTTTTTGGTCTCGTTGCATGTGCGGCGCTTGCTCTTGCGGTCCCAGCTCCAACCGAAACGATTGAGAAGAAGGATAACATCCAGGCACGTGCTGCTTGTGCTTCGGCGGTCACACTGGCTCCTGGATCGAACCCATTCGCATCTCGCACACTTCATGCCAACTCAATTTATGCCGCGAAAGTCGCCGACGCTGTAGCAGCCATTTCCGACGAGTCGTTGAAGACGAAGGCAGCGGCCGTAGGGAAAGTCGGAACCTTCTTGTGGATGTGAGTATTGTGAATGACGAGGAAGGGCTACGTTGACAACTCCATCAGCGATACCATCTCCAGAATTTCAGTGGTCGCCCCGACTATCGCAGAGACTCCTTGCACTGATATCCTCGGTCTTGTCATCTATGATCTTCCTGGACGTGATTGTGCTGCCAAAGCGTCCAATGGAGAGCTTGCGGTCGGACAATTGTCTAGATACAAGACGGAGTACATTGACCGTGAGCCATAGCATCCCTTGTCTCTCCAAATAATACTGACAAGCCAATAGCAATTGTTGCTGCTATCAAAGCAGCTCCCAATGTCGCCATTGCTCTTGTCATCGAGCCTGACTCTCTTCCCAATCTGGTCACCAACGCCAACTTGACAACATGCCAGCAATCTTCCTCAGGTTACAAGGATGGTGTTGCATATGCCTTGAAGAATCTCAATCTTCCCAACGTCGCCATGTACATCGATGCCGGTCATGGTGGATGGCTCGGATGGGATGCCAACCTTAGTATGTTCTCGTGTCCCGCATATGGCGCATAAACTGACAATATCTATTTAGAGCCCGGTGCTGAGATGCTCGCTAGCGCTTACAAGGCTGCTGGATCTCCCAAGCAAGTCTTCGGTGTTGCTACCAATGTTGCAGGATGGAACGCCTGGTCTAAGAACCCCGGAGAATTCGAAAGTGCCTCAGATGCCAAGTACAACAAGTGCCAGGACGAGAAGCGCTACATCGCCGCATTCGGCCCTGCCCTGAAGACTGCAGGCATGCCAAACCACGCCATCATCGACACTGGCCGCAATGCTGTCCAGGGCCTCCGTCTCGAGTGGGGTGACTGGTGCAACGTCAATGGTGCTGGCTTCGGTGTCCGACCTACCTCTTCCACAGGCGACTCTCTCGTTGATGCCTTCGTGTGGGTCAAGCCCGGTGGAGAGTCCGATGGTGTCAGCGACCCTAGCGCTCCTCGCTACGACTCTTTCTGTGGTCATGCTGATGCTTTCACGCCTTCCCCACAGGCTGGAGAGTGGAACCAGGCCTACTTTGAGATGCTGGTCAAGAATGCTAAGCCATCGTTCTAAATCATGCTATCATCTTGTGCACATCAGATGGCAAGGACATTCATTAAGGGGTGCAAAAATGTGGAGAAGTTAATTCGTTCGGGTGAGGTGGATTTCTTTGGACGAGGATTTAGTGGACGCTAAAGATTGAAACTGTATATATGCTATTCAATGCACATACTTAACAAAAGAGTCTATCTTCAATCAAATATCCTTTTCATGTCTCCTCGTTTCTTTCTACAATCACTTCCCGAACTTCTCAATTCACCATCGAATGTCCGAGGATCACTCAAAATCACAGACAGCACGTCCCTCTCAGCCGCTCGTCCATGCAGCCAATATAGCAGGACCCTTCCCAATCTACCACTTCATCTATATGACCAAACATAATCTGTCCGGAAGAAAGTTGAGCCTAAATATATGTCGAGTGGGGTAGTGAGACAACATGTGCGTGGATGTAGGCCGGACCATATCGCACGTAATATATGTAGATAGTACCTTTATTATCAGTGCAATACGGCCGGATGAGAGGTCATCAGGTACCGGGGAAGAGGTCTTCTCGTTTTTGATGTGCAGGAGGGCCTGGCCACAGGGCATATTCAATGCTGGACGTGATAGGTGGATGTTGCTCAGATATCGCTTGCTCGAGCCTCTTATAAAAGAATTTCAAAGTGTTATTAAGTGATGTGGAGGCTCATAGCATTGATATTTAATTGCTTCGGTATTGCGATTTTCTCGTTCATTGTTCTTTGTCAATTGTCAGGTGTTGATCAGATACAGATTCAGTTTTTGGAAGATCTCGTTAAGATTCCTCGCCCAAAATACTCGGGTATGGAGAACGAAAACTCAGATCAGCAGCCAGTTACTCAGTGAGTACGAATGAACATGCTGCTCAGATGAAAGCCGAGAATATTTCCACAAGATCAAAGGAAAACAAAACTTTCGTTCTTGAAGTCGTAGTTTATTGAAGAATCCGCTGTGGTTGCCGATCGTTGTCGCACCTGTCGTATCATAGGACGAGAATCACTACCTTCAATTCTTAGCAATTCACCCATTTTATCTCCTTTCACGCGAAGCCAACTCTCTTGGGCTCGGTGCTCTCGGAGCTTTAGGGGCTCTCGGTCTCGCCCTCGGTCTCCAAAAAGAAGCTTCAAATCCCCCCACCTCCACTCCGCCCGCGCCCACTTCCCCTCCCGAAAGCCATTTTGGAGGGGCGATTTCCCCACTCCGCTGCCGCTATGAGAGTTCCTGTTTCACTCCGCATCCGAATTTATGATCTGATTATATGTTTGACTTGCGACTAATCAAAAACGCCTCTGCCATTCTGAAGCTTTTGACTTCGTGACTTTGACATTCTTTCTCGGTCGGTGCTCGTTTGTCCCTATCTCTCTGCGTAAACAACATGACTCAAAGCAAGACTTTAACTCCAGTTCACTTCTTCTCCCATGGATCGACAATGATGCTTGGTGAGGAATCTGCCTCGGCCACATATTGGAAGAAGTGTGGAGATGCTGCTCTGGCGAATGGCATCAAACACGTGGTGATGATGGTGAGTTGCTTTTTCCCTAATCCTTCTCACAAAGCAAAGAATATAATACTAAATCCAAACAGGGTGCTCACTGGGCCACACTCGGCGATGAGATTGAAGTAGCAGCCAATCCAACACCAGCGAAATCTCCCGTGGCCTACGTCGAGCCATCAAAGTTCGTGCCCTACAAGCTCAACCCAGACCTGCCAATGGCATCGCGCTGTGTAGAGATGCTGAAGAAAGGCGGCCTAAAAGCAAAACTCAACCAGAAGTTTGACTGGATCCACGACACTTATTTGATTCTCATCCGGATGTTTCCCGATGGATGTCCGCCAACGACAATCATCAGCATGAATGCCAGATATGATCCTCACTACCATGTCAAGGTGGGAGCAGCTCTTCGGCCGCTGAGGAATGAAGATGTGCTATTTATTGGAACTGGAGGAGCTGTGCATAATCTGTACCGTAATAATTGGTTCCAAATGCTGCGGTATAGAGGTAATCTCTTGTTTCCCTCCTTCACTTCTCTCGCTAATGGCTCCCAGATAACTTCGCCATGGAATCTCCTCCCGACAGCACGATGCTTGACTTTCGACAAGAATTCGAGGATGCAATCACGAAGAATTCAGGGCCGGAACTTCGCCGTGCGATGACGATGTTGATGAAAGTCCCCAAGTATCGCGATGCGCATGGGACGGATGACCATTTCATGGCGGCCATGTTTGTAGCCGGCCTCTGTGGGTCTGTGGAGGATGTTGGAACGCCTGCTGAGTTGGGTGCGGAGGATTGGGAGTTGAGGAATATGTGTAACAGTCAGTTCACGCTTGGGAAGTGGTCTGGGTCTGGTCTGGTTGCTGCTCGGTAGTTCATTGTTTGGCTTTCAATGTTGGAGTTGGTTGTAATGGGAACGTTCTCAGAAATAAATTGGACCTGTATGATGCATTTCGCGGAGATTATACACATATTTCTACAACTTCAATTTCATGAAACTTGAGTTTCGTTCTTGTTGTGATGTCTCACATAAATCTAGAAGAAGCATGCCTCCTTGGTCGTGATGAAAGATCCAGCACGTCAAATTGTTTCAATTCTATCTATAACAATGAGGTGGCCACCCATTCCTGGTTATCCAAACCATTCACACCACTTTCATCTCCAGCATCAAGATATCCACTAACAACGCCCTTGGGATCCCACTTCTTCCTCAACGTCATCAACCTCTCCGCATTCTCGTCCTTCCAGAACTTTGTCTTCCGCTGCTGGAAATCACTGTCTCCCAGATATGCCCCAACACTTGACGGCGCAACATCCTTCATGATATCATGAACCCAATTTCTACACCTCTCGTCATCCTCGGCTTTCTCCCAGATTGTATACAAGGCAAAGTAATGATCCGATTGCATACTCAGCGCCATATCTGGCAGGACCCTTCGGCTACCAGGAGCCATGCTGAACCATAACGCGAAGCTCTTCTGATGCGGCAATGTCGTAAAGGCTTTTTCCAGAACAGCAGTTGCATCGGAGTCGTTTGCTAGATATGCATTCTCAGCACAGTATCTGTGGTTGGAAGGATTCGCAGCAGCTTGGTCGGCATATTGTTCTTTGATGCTCGTTGGCTCGCTTATTATTTCAACAAGAGCTCCTGGTGGTCGCGTGCTGTTGATGGGCTCGAGAGCTGCGAGTGCAGCCTCATGCGTTGATTGAAACGTTACGGTGTTGGCCATGATGCACGGCTGATCGAGCCCGGGAGGTGTGAGTCCAACCGCTACGATTTCATTTCCGTCGTCTGATGTGGGAGATATCTGCTCGTGTTAGGCGAGGACTTGGAATTGGGTACTGAGAGCCTTGCCTTCGTTATCCAATCCATGACAACTTTGTATTCTGATATTGGATAGATGAAAATTGACTTGAGCATGACTTCCGGTCTAGGTCGAACCTTCAAGTAAAACCTGGTCACAATGGCAGGAAAGCCTAGTCATTGTCAGTATTCTGCATTGAATGCCATAGCATTGCGTTTATTACCTGGCCCTGCTCCTCGTGCACACCAGAAGAGTTCAGTATTTTCCATTTCGCTACAGTGCAAGCTCTCCCCGGCAGCAGTCACCACATCGATACCCGCGATCTGCTCACAAGCCCATCCCCAGTTCTGGAATCGTTAGTAGTTGCAACAGCCAGCAATGTTCTCGGTACCAACCTTGCAATTCCATCCCATTCCCCCTTGCAGCAGGAACCCACCAATTCCAACATCCGGACAATGTCCACCGCAAAACAACAGTCCTTCAGGCACCAGCTTCTCATTAAGCATCATACCCGTGGTGCTTGGAGATGCAGCCACAATCCTTTTCTCTTTATCAACTTCTAAATGTTTCATTTTTCCCAAGTCAATCAGAATTGCATCGTCTCTCACACTCCAAGCTGCCCAGCTATGTCCACCAGATCTAACCGAGACCCTGCATCCGAGTTTGTTCGCCAGCTGTACAGCTTCCTGGACATGCGCTGGATGTGTTGCTTCAACCACCGCTCTGGGATATCGATTTGGTCTTCTTGCATTGAAAACGCGTCCGACGCGTGCTTTCTCGTAGGTATCTTTTGGGGCATCTTTTTGCCAGACAATTGGAAGTGGAGGGACTGCCATGGTGAAATTTGAACTTTATTTTCCGTGAGAATAACAATAAACTGTGTAAGATGTCGCAATTGGATCTCCTGATCAACAAAACTTATCAAGTCATTATCTACACCCTGACATTCGAAAATAAAGCTACCCCGCGGTTTGAGCTCATTGCCCCACACCACACTAACTGATTCAATTTTGTTTGCTGCTTCGGGTTGTGGAGACGAGGCAGCCGCGATTCTCTCCACATCGGCTGCTGTCGCGTCTCTCCACATGCCGACTCAATAACGACGCATTGCCAAAAATTGAGTTTGAGACATGGCCTGCATTGGCTTCAACGAGAATCATTGATTCGTCCTAGTTTTTGTGGCATACGGCGGTATCTCTCGATGAGGACGTCCCCAGATTACTTCCCCAGACTCGCCCGGACACGCCCAGACTCTGGATTTGTGATATGCGGGTTTGCGGGGGAGGCGTCGACACTTTTGTACCTTCGAATCGATACTGTCTAGGCTTTGCTGTTGTCTATTTACATCATCTAGCCTGACTTTCCCCTTGACATCAATTGAATATCGGACCAGAAATCTGTCGATCTTCAAGTTTACAAGTCCCAACTTCCATTGGGGACATTCGGCCTTCCCCCTTGTCAAGAATCCCAACCTCTCTACAGCAACAATGTCGACCGCCATTGAGCCGATCAACACCAATCATGGTACCAAAGAACCCCTCAAGAAGATTCAGACGCTGGGAAGTGTTCGCCAAAGACATGAGCACACGAATGAGATCATCCTGATTCCAACACCATCACAAGATCCTAATGATCCCCTCAATTGGTAGATTCCTCGAGGCAAGAAGGCACTTTCCCAGAAGCTAACTCATTCACAGGAGCAAGCCACGCAAGTACTACATGGCGACTCTCATATGTCTCGCCATGTTCATGTGCAACTTTCTCGCGGCTGGGCCAACTGTAGCAATTGTCGAGACAGCACTCGATTTCTTCCCCCCCATTGCAGGTCCTGCTGGAATCCCAGCTGCCATTGCAAAGACAGCATACTTCTTCACCACCACGGCACTTCTTCAAGGAACAGGTAATCTGTTTTGGATGCCACTGGTGAACAAGTATGGCCGTCGCCCAATCTACATCGCATCCTACACTCTATATTTTGGTGTTGCTCTATGGTTGAGCTTCACCACGAAGTATGAGAGTTTTTTGGCTGCTCGTATTCTGATGGGTTTCGCGTCGGGAGCTGCTGAGACTATGGCGCCTCTTTCAATTGCTGATGGTAGGTCCAATGTCTCAAATCGACGGAATAACGCTGACAATTTCACAGTCTTCTTCTTGCATGAACGTGGAGCAGTGATGGCGTAAGTGACTCGGTCTATCATGTCTTTACAATGACTGACAACCCTTCAGTATGTACACATCTGCATTGTCTTGTGGTGTAGCGGGTGGACTTGTCATCGCTGGGTAAGCATCTTTCTTCCTCCAAAGTGTACTGAATGCAGATCTGACGGGACTAGGCTTATCACCATTCATAATACCTGGAGAACCATCTACTATGTTGGCACAGCTCTAATCGGCACGCTTCTTATTCTCGTCATTTTCACCTTCCCCGAGACGAGCTACATCAGAGATATTACACCAAGTACTAGTGGTTCGGATATTGGAATCTCTGATGAGAAGACAGGTACCTCATCAGTTGAGTTCGCAGAGAATGGATCCCGAACTATCCCAAAGCGCAAGACCTACCTCCAAGAGCTCAAACTCTTCAGTGGAACATACACGACTGAGTCTCTTCTCGACCTCTTCCTCAGACCCATTGCACTTATCGTTCTTCCGCCTGTTCTGTGGGGGTCTCTGGTCATGTCGGTCACCATCGGCTTTCTGGTAGCAGTGACCTCGAACGTTGCTCCTGCGTACTCCACGGCATACGGATTTGTGGCATGGCAGACAGGTCTCTGCTTCATTTCAGCAATCATCGGATCTCTCATCGGAATCTTTGCTGGTGGTCATCTAAGTGACAGAATGACTGACTTCTTCACCAAGCGAAATGGCGGCTTGAGAGAACCAGAAATGCGACTTCCTGCTATCGCCATCAGTTTGATCACTACCCCGTTGGGACTTATCCTGTTCGGAGTCGGAATCCAAAATAAGCTTCATTGGATCTGTCCTACCATCGGTCTTGGTCTATGTAAGTGACTCTCTCCAACTCATGATATCACGATCTAACAAAACCTAGTGAACTTCTCCATCGTCCAAGCTACGAACGTCTCCCTTGTCTATACCATTGACTGCTACCGACCTATCGCTGGTGAAGTCACTGTCACCTCCATGGCGCTGAAGTCATGCTTCGGGTTCCTCCTCTCGTTCTACACGAATCCATGGATTGACAAAGTTGGCTATCTAAACGCGTATGGTACCATGGCTGGCATTGCGGCGGCTGTTCTGCTGTGTGCTATTCCGATCTATTTCTACGGAAAGCGCATTCGACATGCAACCTGGCATTGGTCTGTAGTCAAGTACGTTCACTGGGATGATGATCGTGAGGTGGGTGAATAGACTGTCTTGATATTGGACGACTCGGACTGCGGAGGCCGACATCTGAAAACTGGTTTGAGGTGGTTGGATATTGCGAAACGTTCCGACGAGGATCAGAAGCTAGTGAATGGAATTTGAGTTTACTTGATTATGGTACAAAATAATATTTTACTTTGATTACTGAAAAAAGCAAAATTGGGACCATGCTCTTGTTCTTTGCTTCCTACTTGAAATTTTGTCTAGATGTCACGGAATATCTACTACAATTTACACACCGTTGTTTACCACAAAAATTCACTCCAAATTAAAGATTAGCTGTGTGTACATCCCTTGTCCTTTTTCGTCAAACTGGGTTTAGTTTTTATGTTGTGCTTCAGAAACATATATCGATATGCGTTACATCAAAAGTAAATAAAGTCCATTCCGTTCGGTATTTCAAAGTCTACGCTTGTAATACCTTCTCGTAGCTATCCAAGTGCCTTTTTCCTCTGAAGACTTTCCAAATACTGACCACCAATCCCACTACCACACACACCACAAACATCCCCGTGACCCAACGACCTAACGTCCAAGCTCCACTCATATTTCCAATCCTATACTCCTTCCCACATGTACCATCGAACATATTATTTTTGTCAAACGGACACTCTTCATTAACCTCTACGCTATCTCCCGGCTCAGGGAAAATCACACAACTGCCTCCATTCTTCGTCCAGCAGCCATTGCCATTGTTCGCCTCGAACATTAGGGGCTGCCGCCTCAACTCATCAAAGCCACCGGTGGGATCAAACACGTCTTTATTGGCTGTGCCGCCCAATACCATAATAGGCGCACAGTTCATAAACATCTCGGGCACGCTCCAACGCCCGTACCATGTCCAGGCCATGACGGCGCGACCGAGCGGCACCCAGTCAGGGATGGTGAAGTTGTAGACTGAGGGGAGGAGGATGTCGGATGAGAGGCCGTAGTTGGTTTCTGTGAGGTTGCGGATTGGACAGCCTCCGTGGATGGAATGAATGACGGTCCAGTTGCTGTACCGAGTGGGTTTTGTG
Source organism: Cadophora sp. MPI-SDFR-AT-0126 (assembly GCA_020747065.1). Classification (NCBI taxonomy): domain Eukaryota; kingdom Fungi; phylum Ascomycota; class Leotiomycetes; order Helotiales; family Ploettnerulaceae; genus Cadophora; species Cadophora sp. MPI-SDFR-AT-0126. Next base: position 1,712,329 of record JAGMVK010000011.1, read on the forward strand.
TCGGTGGTGATCGAGATTTGACAGGAACCGCCGCCGTGAGATGCGCCGCCCATCGCTCTTTATACTAGTCAGCATTGTAAAATTTTACTGAGATCGGTAAGATGCGAGTATCTGGATTTAAGAAGTTTGCAGCAAAGTTGTGGAGACAGGAACATACTGTAGATACTGCGTAGAGCCGCGCTCCCAGACATTCATCACACCCGCGGGATCGAACTCGGTTTCTCCTTTGCAGGGCCAATTCGAACCATCTTTGTTCATGGGCGAATTATCGCGAAGTTGGCTTGCGAAGGGGACGGGGTGTTGCATAAATGTATGGGCGTTTACAGCTATGGATTGTGCCAGAAGAGATACAGCAAGTAGCTGAGCAGATTGTGGATGGAAAATCATTGTGGGTCGTTTCTCAGTAATGGCTATGAGAATCTGGGAACAACAATAGCTGTGAATTTGTTGCTCAAGAGGAGTTCAATCAGTATCAGTTAGATTGATGTGTGAGGAAGGGCATAAGTATGTACGTATATTATTGAACTTAAGTGTGGCATCGACGAACAAAATGTACTTTTAAGTTCTGAAGGCAAATTATCATTGGATTTTGAGCCCATCCCAGCTCAACTCGTGTATGTTTAAACTCAAAATCCAAAACTCAGCTCTGTTTCGCCACTCGAAGGCTAATATATTCCTTGTGCACTGGCTGCGAGATTGACATAGCGCAGCTGAAACCTTAAGGGGTGGATCGAGGAAAATTCGTCCGAATTCGTGAATCATCCACTTCAACTAATGCGGAATAAGCGAAGTATGTTACATTACTGATCTCGGGTTTGTCCGCTGGATAAACTTTGATTAAGCATCGTGTTCTTCTCTGACACTTCGCAAAACTGAAAAGCCTCGGCGTTGTGGTTGGGGTTAGTCCATAGGTCTACGATATCTTGTACCTTGCACGAGCGGAATGAGCTTAGTTCGATCTGGGATTCATGCGTTTGCTGGTTGAAAACCTGGTAGCTGGTAGCCCCTAGGCAAGTTCAGAAGAGCTGTAATTGTTTAATAATCACTTATCTAATCTCAGATTAAATAAGATACACGAATACCGCGTCTAGTTCAGAATCGCCTCCGAAGTCTATTTCAACATTCTAGATCGTGAAATAAAGTATTCTTCACCGCCAAAATCGGTCTAGACACTGGGAAGCTCAACGCTGAAAACTTTGTCGGAAATGAGCCTCCGTTCCGTTTAAGTGCGTGCCAAGGCAGCGTGCTCATTTCACCATCTAGCTTACGAAGGTCCACAGCAATTCAGGCTTCTTATTTTGGAAAACCGCCGTAAACGAAACGCAGAAGATCACGAGTTCGACTCAATGTTACCTGGGACGTCGCATATCTAGATAGTGCCGCTGTTGAACAATGGTATCGAGAAAGCCCGTTGAGCAATCACGCCGCTATTTGTCGCGAAAGCCAAAATTGGTCGCAGAGCTTAGTGTAGTAGCTACACGGTAAGAAGACTGAACAACCTTTCACTTCGTCGGCTGAAACATTGCCACCACTGGCAGGGGAGGCTGGCTAAGGGGCTCTTCTGACGTCCGCTTGATAGACTAAACAGAACCCATATGACCCTGCTCCTAGTCGCAGTGGAAGTGTCTTGGTCAACGAAGGGATTCTGAACTCTATCGAAGGAAGCCTCCTCACCATGTAGTACTTAGAACAGTATGTTCCTACTCTGCAGAACATGACTACTTCCTAAGTTCGTGCAAATCGTCATTTCCTCTTACTTTCACCTCTGCCAGTACAGATTTTGAGTGTCTGCAATGCTGCTCATACGTGCAGCTGTCAAGGTGGCGCGAGCGCTCTTCTTACTCGGGAGCACCTTTGGTCTCGTCTTTACGTCAGTTACCACTTTGAAGCTCGGATACCTCACTTTGACATTCGATCTCATCCTCAAAGTTCTTGTCAGCTACTTATATACTCAAGGCTGGATTGGAGTCTTTTCCAAACCCCGGGTATCGAACAAATTCCAATCATATTTGCAAGATGCGAATGTTCTCGAACATATGCCGAGTAATAGCAGTATCAAGGCTACAGATGTTCTGGAGGAGAAAGATGAATTGAGAATACGTGGTACTGTCTCTGAGCTCTTCTCTGACGAAGAGATCTCGAAGTCCCAAACTGTTGGTACTGTGGTGGGGTGGCGCGAAGACGAGGATCTCTATCGCCAATGTCTTCGAAGCTTTGCGATCGACCCTCGATGTAAAACACTTATTGCAGGTGTAGACGGGAATGGAGAAGATGACCAAAGAATGGTGGAAGTTTTTTCCCAGGTAAGATACTCAGTTCGCTCGAGAAATGCAATAAAAGCTAACTACCAAGCCAGGTTTATCCCGACGGCGCCGTGATTGCACTGCCAGAAGCGCTCCATAAGACACTCGAACGATACGCGAGCTCTGAGAAGCTGACCGACATCGAAGATGAGAATGCAACCTCAGCAGCCATGGATCACGTACATGCTTTCGTCCGTATAATTCTGAGAGAAGAGCTGCTGCCTCAATCCATCGATGGTATCCGCGCAATCTGCATCACCCAACCTCACTCTTCGAAGAAAGATATCTTATTCACGGCTCTTACATTCGCCACAGTATTGGCCGAAGAGCTTGAAATCGAGTGTATCTTTTCTACCGATTCGGATTCAATCATCGTTCCAGGGGCTCTCGGCAGAATTATAGCTTCACTAGAGGCCGACGAGAGTATAGGTGGGGTCTCAGGACACCTGAGATTCTTCAATCCACGCCCAAGTTATCTATCGAAGATTGCGGACTCGCATTACTGGTTTGAGCAAGAGCTAGCAAAGGTTCAAGGGGCGATTTTTGGTGCGACCGAGTGTCAGCCTGGGCCTTGCTCTGGCTTTCGGCCATCAGTGTTGAAGTCTGTGTTGGTGCCGTGGTATTATCAGAAACTTTTTGGACACAGAGCTGTGAGTCGGCGATTGTAAATCAGTTCAAGAGAATTTTTTGTATTGATTGCGAACAGGTCACGAACGAAGATCGGCACCTTACGACGAGAATCTTGTGGGCTGGACATTCTGTGCATTACGTACATGATGCAATTGTGTACACAGAGACCCCCAATAGTTTCGATGGATGGGTAAAACAGCAGGTAAGGCCCCATGTACTTGAGTCTGCCTGCGGATGCCAAAATTTGCCTGAGTCCACGAAAATAAATTTTATTGATTATGGAAAACAGGTTCGCTGGTCACGAGGAACCATGATCGAAACATGCTGGTACCCATGGATGATCAACACGCTCACGCCATGGCATGCTTACAACATCATCATGGCTCGCTTCGTCCCCATCTTCTTTTTCATTTCCACGGTTTCCTACGTCCTAGGCCTTCCGATATATTCACTTGCAAAGCCTAGCGTCACCGTACTTATCGACATCTTCTGCATGATTGCCATCAGAGTGATTTACCTGGTTCAATGTCGGCCAGATGCCGCAGTCCCAAGTGATGTCATCTGGCTGCTACCGGCAACGCTTTGGTTCTTCGCAATGACTCCAGGAATTTTCGTCTGGGCTATTTTGACTATCTTGGATGATTCTTGGGGCAACCGACCGAGGGCGATGGTGAGAGGTGAAAAGTCAACGGGGTTGAAAGTGCGAATGAATTGGACATCGGGCAAGTTCTACCAATGGTTGAAAATTGCTGGGTTTCAGGTTGTATGGCTGTTCATAGTTGCGCTGGCTATTATGCGGGCTGCGATGGAGTGTATTGGTACGATGCCGCCTACTTGAATGAAAGAGTTCGAGAAGCCATCCAAGTAGCTGACAAATGTCGAAGAAATTAACATATCAGCGTTCATGAAGATCAATCGTGGGTAGAGATTGAGGATCATATGGATAATAAACTAAGCGTATTGCACAAGAAATGTATATTTCCTCAAAGCTACGAAAAGCGGTAGAAATACAGGTAAAAACAACGTTCTTTATTGTGTAAGCTTGTAAGAATATGAATATATTCCTGACATTCTCGCAGTTTGCCTAGTTGAGTTAGTCTAAGTTTACAGATAAACGCAATGTTCAGGTGCGATGGTCTCCGAATTCAGCGGGCTTGGTCGCTGTTTTATGCGACGATTGTCCCAGTACGCTCGCTTCGTCCACCACCGAAGATGTCCTGCCTTCGTATTCGCCAGGTGGAGAAGAGATGATCTCCACCATATTCCATTGTAGGACTCTTCAAAAAGCTCCGTCTCATCTCATCCAAACCAGAGATCTCGCCACGTTCGCCTATATAATAATGGCATGTCGTGACAGCCACTGAAGCCTGGGATGTATTACGCATCAGCCCACCAACGGCATCCCGCTTCTATTATTCTTATATTTATCTAGACGAGACTGAAAAACTGGGACAACATCTCTCGATTTGCTGATTGTATGAGAGTGAAATTTGTGAGCTGAGAAGTGCGTCAGTCCCATTGGGATGATAGTGACTTGTATCCCTTGAGCGAGTTCGCTGAGACCTATGATGACAATTCCAGCTGCGAATTTATGAGCTGACATTAGCCTATTTGTAGAATTCCTCAATCTTTGTCGAAGACCCCAAGGGCACAATCGTCGAAGAAACGCAACCGACCCAATTATGTAGGCAGACAGACTTGTGCGCATGTAGCAGCCCTAGTGCAACTTGGCGAGTCACTACTAAACCTTTCCTTATCTTCACTTCTCTTCTCTCCTCATTTCTTTGCTCCACCACCACCTCTATCTACGTCGAAGAACGGAGATTTGTGAGGGAGAGGAAATATGGGCTCTACCAAACGCAGCGGCATCCTGCATGATTGAGATCTGGCTTGTGGAGGCAAAAGATCCGCTGCCAATTCACTGAGACGAGCATGATTTAGACATTTTTATTACATTACTATCATTGTATACATGTAACGGGTGCCTCTCATCGCGTAATCGTATTCACCTGGTCCAGCTCGTTCTCGGCCCTCCTCTCCCGGATCATCCTTCCTTTCCAGTGCGCAAGTATCGTCGGCAGGATCGAGAACACGACAATAAGCCCAACCATCAGACCAGCGCTGCCGCGGAGGCCGATGTCCGAGAACATGTCGGGGAACCAGAAGGGACCTGTTAACATAACTTCATTAACACCCTCTCATGTCACACGTTTTCTCTACACCTCTATAGGACTCGCAAGGTAGGGGGCGCACATACCAATGAAACCCCACGTCGAACGAATGAGATTAATAAACACCCCAATGCTCGCAGCGTGCTCATGATGGCAATCAATGGCATACGTCACCAGCACCGTGGTAATAACCTGGTTCCCAAAACTCGCAATCGCAATGCCCACGATTGGCGTGACATTATAATGTGCCAACTTATCTGTCTGTACGCAGAATACCACCAGGCCTGCAATCACGGTCAAGAATCCCGGGTACGCCACCCAAATACGATGCTCTGGCTCTGCGTTTCTGCTGGGTCCCGCTCTGGCATTGGCTCTGCGCATCCACAGATCCGAGCCGAGGCCTCCAAGCTGTTCCCCGAGCACGGAACCGATGATCATACCAATGAATTGCAGGCCGATTTGCTGCGCGTTGAAGTGGTATTTTGGCGTGAAGATCTGTGGGATCTCGACCGTCAACAAGACGGATGCGAAACCGAAAATGATGGCGTACGCAATTGTAGGCAGGAGGACGTTCAGGTACGCAAATATGCGGAGGGGCTGCAAAAATTCTCCTAAAGATAGAGGGTAGGGGCCGATCTTGCCAAAGTTGAGGTATTGCCGGCGGAACGGGGAGCCTTGGGTCGAAGCGACGATTGGACGATCCCGTACGTAGAGAGTTTCTGGAGAAAAGAAGAAATACAAGATGAACTGCACAGCGTTTGTTATAGCGAGAATGTAGTAGATCCATTTCCAGCCTCTGGTGTGGTAGGCTACGAAACCCATGATGAAGGGGCCTGAGGGTGGGCTACTCATGTTATTATACACTGAGGTTAGGGGCAGGGGAGAGACGAACCCAAGAGTAACCATTAATGTCCAGATTCCCATTTTCTGACCTCGCTCCCGGGCAAAGTACATCTCTATCACCACGGCGCTGGAAATCGCAATCGCAGGACTGATAAAAAAGGCAACTAACAAACGCGTCAGGACCTGCGTGGCATAGGAATGGCTCTTCGCGCAGCCAATATTGCAGACCATGGAACAAATCGTCGAGATCAACCATATTGGGCGCCGGCCAAAGTGATTGGAGATTGGCTTCCAGAATAAGGGCGCGAAACCGAGCATCAGAATTTGAACGCTGGTGAGGTAGCTTGCGCGCGTGAGAGAGATGCCAAGGTCGATGCTGAAGTCTTCGAAGGCGGGGATCACGGCAGCTGCTGTTAAGGTTGTCATCATGGCGTTAAAGGAGATCAAGGCCAAGTTGACGTTTTTCTGCATTTGCCAATCAGCTTGATGAAAGGGTGGAATAGAGAGGAACGAAGTACCTTCCACGCAGGCCAGTTCAAAGGATCTGCTGGGTCTGCAGTTGGCAGTGGGTTGAGATCCGTGGTGCCATGTCGAGACATCAAGTACTCTCTATGTTGAGCGCTGAGGCCCCCAGAGAGGCCATTCCTAAGCTGGCTGCTATCTGAATCCGGGTGGTCTTTGTGTGCCGTACCCATCTCGTGAGTTTCTGGCTTGTTTTCCATGGTCGTGGAGATTGTTCTTCCAACGAGTCGAGAAACAGAATTTGGGCGTGTAGATCAAAGAAGAAGAGTGAGATGGCGTCCTCTGAGGTAAGTAATGAAAGAAAGATCGCCTTTGTTACTTAACATTGCATTCGTAATGCGGAGGCAACAAGTGCACTTATACAATGAGTTCCCTAGGCCCCACAACGACGGAGACTTCTCCATAGCGGAGGCTATCCCCGCCATCATGGCCACCCGGGCCATTTTCGATCAAGCATCTGAAGAATAATGTACCGTCCATCCCGTTTGTGAGTCTCTCCATCTTTCTGGCCTTCTCCACATAGGAAGTGAGCCAGCCAACCAGAGTTTTCGGAACGAGCGGAAATCTGATCGGCATTATCTTGCGAAATGCCGTGAATCTCTCCCTAGACGGGGACCATGCACGGGTCTCGATGATCATTATTCTCAAGCAAGACCAATAACCAACGCCAAGGCAGAATCTTCTTCCGCCCAATTCCCCAACTACTTCGTATGCCACCTCCGCGATCCAAATCATAGATGGGTCGAGTATTCAGCTCAACCGCGCTAGGGCCGGGCGCCGGAACAAAGATGCCAATTGTCCGGCCCCTGCAGAGGAGAATGGAGATGGTGACGAAACCTGTTGACTCTGTGTCAACACCAAAGACTACTACAACAACAACCACCATATACCTGCTTAACTACATGCGATCCCCGCAGCCTTTTCCATCATTTACAAGCAATTCTTCGATATTTTTCACATAGTCATCACAGATCGTCTTATTTATCCATTACCACACCATGAACTCGAGGTCTTTCACTTGCTCAATGCCGGGATATGAACGACCAAGCATCAGATCCATCGGTGAATGCGATGTGTCCACCTGTGTCTCATTCGCATGTTATCACAACACCGTGATTTTGTCTCAGAGAATAGTTTTCTCTTTTTAGCGAGACCAGGGAACTGCAATCGGAATAATCCTCCGGCGATTAACCGATCTGAGGCTCTTTCGTCTCACGGTGAGGCTCGATATTGTGGCTTACAGGGATGAGCATCCCGTGACAGGACGGCGCTAGCGAGGAGAAAATAACGCTAATGGGCTTGGAACAGACAGCGCCACAACAACCACTTACAATCATCCATCATTTATTAGCGGAGCTAGTAAAGATATCCTCATAACGAATCGTCTGCCTATAACCTTGATTTTTGATTGTGATGAGAGTTTTGCGAGCCCGCTCCCTCAAATCGTCCTTCCGAACCACTTCTACCTTGAGCACGTTGTGCAACCGTCTAAAAGAAGGCTTCATCTATAGGAACATGCCAACTTCAGCATCTCCTTCGCACCTCATTATCGGTGCTGGGATTTTTGGAGCCTCTACCACCTATCATCTATCTAAGAAGTACCCAATTTGACCAAACTATCACTTTATGACAAGCTATGCCTCTTATAGCTCTACTAGAGGATAACGATGCGTACACTGTCAAATTCCTTCTTGTCGAAAGCTACTAAAACACTTTTCCCCATCCTGCTTCCGGCCAATCATTCTCCATGCCCCCAGACAAACCCGACGAAGCACAACGGTCCCCTAGCGCAGGTCCGAAAGCGAGATTATATATCGTTAAGAAAGGAATCCTTGGGCCAAAGGCCGGCCAACTCGTGATAGATGAATATATGGTTTGCTGGGATGCGGTGACCCCGAATCAAGATTTCATCTTTACCCGATACCTGCACTGCAAACATCTATTTATCGCCACGGCAAGCTCATTTCATGGTTGGAAATTCATGCCGACCATTAGGAAGTATGTGGTTGAATTGCTTGATGGTACCCTGGGTGCGGTGTTGGTTAAGCGATGGGCTTGGGATAGAGACAATGGGTGTTATGGTGCTGATCACGTGAGAGTGAAAAGATGTCTATTCTTTTATTGCTTGGTATTTCAAAGTTGGCAAAAGTAGTCTGTCTCTAGAAAGGTTTTATCTTCTGTAAGTATTACCTGAAAATCAACGAATTTCGCGATTTTTACTACGTATAACTTATTGACAGGAGCCTGCTGGTGGTATATATCACGGCTGAGTATATTAATGCCCTGGGAGAAGACGATAGAGAGCTTCGCACCTTGGAACTCCCCGAGATCTAAGACTCTCACGTGGGAGGAAAGTAAGCAGCTGATTAATGGATAATATAAAGAGATCATTATTACGGTCACCCACCTTCTTAGTCTGGGATTCTTACTGAGTAACTCGTGACGAATCAAGAGCAGAGAACGGACTGGCTGCTGTAAAGGCTCTTTGCCCACCTCTGTACAGCAGAAAGCAATATTGGATTAGAGCTGTGTGGAGACGGCGGTTCGGTAGCTCGGCGCCGTGAAAATGCTCGGATCCGTGGCGGCGCCGAGGCCAAGCCTCATTCCCTTGCGGTGAACATCGATGAATACATCATGTACAGACTTTACCCGCGTAACAACTCTCTCCAACAATAACCTTCACTACTCACAATACCAAGAAGACAATGCTAGAGCCAGACCAGTCAGCCCATTCCGCACTCGGGAACGAGATCGAATCCTCCACAGTAACTTTTGAGAAGCCTGTGTCCGTCTCTTCTGGAAATGGTGGTCGAGATGTCGAACGTCAAGAAGCTGTTGTAAAGAGCAAGGAACCAGTCAGCAATGACGCACCACCCGAAGGAGGCTTCAATGCCTGGATGGTCGTGTTTGGGGCCTGGTGTTGTTCATTCTGTTGTTACGGCTGGATCAATAGTGAGCATCCCACCTAATTTAGTACCCCATCTACTTTTAATCACTACCTAACCGATCTTTTCACGAACAAAGGCATTGGGATATTTCAGGCCTATTACGAGACACATCAGTTGAAGAACTATTCCTCGAGCACCATATCCTGGATCACATCCCTAGAAATCTTCTTCATGCTGTCTATGGTACGTATTTCCTTCTGTTGCTCCTCAGCACTAGCGAATTGAAGAACATGTACCAATACTGATATCTTTCCTAGGGGCCTGTTGTGGGGAAAGTCTATGACAGGTATGGACCTCGATACATCTTGTTCTTCGGAGCTTTAGCCCACGTCTTTGGATTGATGATGGCATCTGTCTCGCACAAATATTACCAGTTCCTCTTGACACAGGGAGTTGTCAGTGCCATTGGGGCATCCGCTGTCTTCACACCCTGTAAGCATTGCTCTGGCTAGTCGTCTTTCCAAGTGCGATGTTTACTACGGAAAGAAGGATCTGACTGCTGACTGCAAATGCGTTCTTCCAGCTCTTAGTGCTGTTGCTACATGGTTCCACCATAAACGCGGACTTGCCTTTGGGATAACAATGAGCGGCTCAAGCACAGGTGGAGTTATTTTTCCTATCATGATTAACCACCTGATTCCTAAGGTCGGTTTCGCATGGTCTATGAGAATCGCCGCCTTCACGATCCTTGGACTGCTCATTATCGCCAACCTTACGGTGAAAACGTTCAGACCACCTCATCCGCAGCCACCCATAACTTTGAAAGAGTTCTTCTCACCGCTTGCGGAAAGGACGTACGTCCTCACGGCCGCAGGAAACTTCCTCTTTATATTCGGTTTATTTATCCCTATCAACTACCTGATCGTCCAGGCCATCGCTGGAGGCATGTCGCCGGGCTTGGCCAACTACCTAATTCCCATATTAAACGCTGCAAGGTACGTGATTTCCTAGTTCTTACATGTTTATATCCACAGTACATTCACCAGAATTCAATGAATGCTTACGCCTTCTTCTCTAGCTTGTTTGGGCGAATCATTCCAGGAATACTGTCCGACAAATTTGGACGATATAACATATTCGTCCTGGTTTCATTCTTAACCGCAATCCTTATCCTGGCTCTTTGGATCCCAGCCTCCAGCAATGTTGGGCTCATGCTCTTCGCCGGGTTCTTCGGATTCGCCTCCGGTGCCTTTATCTCTTTGGGTCCGGCGCTTGTAGCTCAAATTTCCCCTCTCCACAAGATCGGCATTCGTCAGGGTCTTCTTTTCGCCGTGATGTCTGTTGGCGCTCTGACCACGAGTCCCATCGGTGGGGCCATTGTGTCCCTGGAGAATGGTAGCTTCACTGGTATTAAGGTTTTTGCCGGAGTTATGTGCTTTGCCGGATCGATCCTTGCACTTCTTGCAAGAGTCTCGGCCGTCGGCGTGGACCCCATGAAGAAGTTCTAGATCAGCGTATACTAGGTCAGAGATGTTTACACCTAGAACGAGTATAGAAAACGGACGCGCAGCTTCTGAGCTGAATTCAGATTTCTGGTATTATCTTTTTCATGTCTCAGAAGTTTCTGCGACCTTTGTTGTTCTCCCTTTAACTAGTCTTGTCTTTAAAAGAATTTTGCATAGAATTGTTGTATAGTATAGATGGGCAAAATTTGTCTTAGTATTAGAAAAATAGAGTGCAAGAATTGGCGTCGAAGAACTAGGGAGGTGTCTCATTACAGACGGAGTTATAAGGATTGTTCTCCCTAGAATCATCTCTCATATCTAGAGCTTTGCACACGTCTTGTGCTATTCTCTTCTTTTCCGCCCGCCGCCATCTCTATTGTACACAAAGTTCACATAAAAAATAGGTAGCTTAGTAAAATAGTTTATTGGGATCTCTGACCAGCTCACAAGCATCTTGGAGAGATTCTTTCCTGGGTGGGTAGACAATTTACATGGCCACTAAAGATACCAGGGTAGATGGCGACTACCGAGCAGCAAACAGACACGGTTCGGTTAGAGGTGTGCTGCATTATTCAGCTGATATATTCAGCTGATATCTGGTCCGAGCGCCTGACTCAAGCGAGGCCTCCTGGAGCAACCGCACATAAGCGAGGTGTAACACGGGACGGATAATGCGATGCGGCATCTTAGATGATGGCCAAAGAAAGTATCCGCCCCTTTCGAGAGGTGTGAACAGCGTGATTCTTGGAGCTGGAGTCTTAACCATATCTTGGTGCAAACCAGATGTGAGTCCTGCTAACACTGAAATGTTCCTGCACATGCTATTTATTTCGTGACCTATGAGGAAGTCAAGAAGTATCTAGGCGCTGATTCTTCGGTGAATATCATCTCCTTACAATTAGTCTGTCAACCTTTCGGACTTAAACTCAAGTGTAAAAATATCTCGGCTTATCTACGACGTAGCCGTTTCTGGGGCCTTCGCTGATAGAACGAGCCATGCGTTAATCAAATACACTTGGCCAAAGAATCCGAAATTGATGCTATCGGGGGGTAGCAGTGCGTTTGGTTTGGATATGTGTAAATATTTGAGCTTACTCCAAGATCAGTTGAATGTTGAGTCGTTCCTATAAACGTACGGAGATATCGCGCACCAACTCGCGCGTAACACGGAGATGACGGTAACGGGCTCGGTTATCTACGCCGAGTGGCATTCCAGCCTTCTTCTAACCCTTTCCTTCCGGCCCTGACCGAACATGGAGAATTTTGATCTGATAAGATCCTCGCCCGTGATTCGATTCCTCATTCCGGATCTAGGCCACGACCTTCTTTCTCAGACCTACGATAAACTCCACTCTCACAGTTAACACTTTCTTGAGTGTGAGAATGGAAGATGATGCTCTATCCAAGACTGTGGGTGGGCAGAGCAAAGCATCGACGTCTTTGGAAGCTTCTTTTCCCCGGTCGATGCAGCACCAGAACAGCGGGCGATCTTGCCTGACATGCCACCAGCGCAAGATTCGTTGTGACAAACGGTCTCCCTGTGCGACTTGTGTGCGTAATAATATCTTGTGCTGCTATCCCGACGCCGAGCAAATTCGTCGCCGCACGCAGAGGATAACGATTGGTGAAATCGCCGCTCGTCTGCTACGGCTCGAGCGAACCGTAGCTGCAACGATGAAGGACACGGCAATCCTAGACACGAGCAACAAATCTGCGTCAGATATCATAGCTCCGTGTAGTGAGCTGAGTATGGGTCAGACTCCCGCCGCGGAATCATCTCTTGAAGAGCTGCTGGTGCAAGATGGCGATTCGGGTCGCTACATCAATGAAGTTATCCTTTCAAGAATTCTGGACGAGGTACGTGCTACTGTGTGATGCGTGAAGAATGGAAGGACAAGGCTGATCCATCGACTGGCTAGCAACGAGAGGCTCAGGCAGTGATGAGGAGTTCGAGTATCAACGGCATCCGGACCAAGAACTCGTGGTCACCCGATCTTGGCGGCATATTCCATGACTTTAACCCATCCATGCTAGACGTGCAAAGCTGCCATCCAAGCAGGTGGCATGCCTTGCAGCTGTGGCAAACCTTTCTCAATAACGTCGATCCTATCATCAAGATACTTCATATCCCAACAGCTCAAGTCACTATTTATAGCGCAATTAACAATCCAGACAGCGCAGAGCATGATCTCAATGCACTCTTATTCGCAATATACTTCGCTGCAATAACTAGTTTATCGACTGCGGATGCGTCTAGTCTACTAGGGCAAGATAAAGGCAGGAATTTGATCAAATTCAAACAGGGACTAGAGCATTTTCTTGCAGCAGCTAATATATTTGACTCACCAAGCTTGAAATCATTGCAGGCAATGACAATCTACATCGTGAGTAGGTCAGATCTATCTTGGGTGTTATGCAAGCTGATTTTCGGTCAACAGACGTGTCTCCGTGCTTTTAATACAGGTCGGTCAGGCTGGACACTTACTGGTCTGTCTCTTCGACTCGCTCAATCCATTGGCCTACATAGAGATGGTAGCAACCTTCGTCTATCTCCCTTTGAATCAGAAATGCGAAGGCGGGTTTGGTGGTACTTGTGTGCTGCAGATTCACGGGCAGCAGAAGATCTTGGGATTACGATCTGCAATGTCAATCAATTTTGTGATGCCCGTTTGCCGTTAAATGTCGATGACAACGAGCTGTTCCCCGACATGCTAGATTTACCGGCGGTCAGGCCTAGATGGACTGAAATGACCTTCACTCTTATCAAGATGGGTATTAGCCAGGTCATTCAGCATATCCACCAAAGCCCAGTAGTGTCTTTTGGTGGCGTACCAAGCGAATCATCCAGGGCTCAAAGTTTGAAAGATATCAAGACCCGCCTCGAAGATAAATACCTCAGATACTGCGATCAGAACATCCCAATACAACGAGTGTCATCACTACTTACGCCCTTAATTCTAGCGAAGCTAGAGTTTGTTATGCAGCAACAGTCGTCACAGCGTCACGGTACACAGAAGACCACCTCTGATGCGAATGAAGATACTCTTATATCGGCCTGCCGTCTATTAGAGTTAGATTTGCAATTGCAAACAGATGAACTTCTGAGGGGCTTCCATTGGTATTTGGGGAGCTATACTCAGTATCATCTGCTAACATACTTGCTCTGGCACTTTTGTGTGAAGCCGAGGGGGCCGAACGTCGAGCGGGCATGGAATGTACTTGAACGCTCCTTTGAACTCGCGGAACAACGCCAACTGACCACTGAGCCGGGATCGAAATGGATGATTCTAAAGATGCTGAGAGGAAAGGCTTTGCTTCTAAGAGAAGCTTACAACGCGGGAATATTGGAGGATGATAACGCGGCATTTGAACAAAATGTTGGGATGGCAAATTCTGCTCGCGAAGTCATCGACTCCACAGATATTAGACTAAGTGGTGCCTGGGACTGGGGCATGCCCGACTTCCCGGATTCTCAAGACTGGAGTAATGTGGTGGGCGAGTTTGATTTGCCTCGCTTTGATGGCTTGTAATTGCGCTCAGAATTGGTTCAGAGTTAATTACTTGTTGCCTCAAAAAGGCTTGCCCGTTCCTAGCATCTCTACTCCTGTTCAAATAACCACTCCCTTCTTTTCATCGTCCTCCGTAACTTTAACATCTTTCCAGATGGAGACTCCCAAGAATGCCAGTGCTAATATGGCTGTCGCAGTGATCGTCAACTTCTGCTGCATATCATCGTAAGCTCCGAGTACTGCGTCTCTTGTAGCTGGATTCTGCAGCGCCATTAACTGGTAGATAAGCGATCCATAAATTTGCTCTGCTTGTGACTTAGCTGCCTCAGGTAACCTCTTCCTCAAGGCATCAATAAACTCGTTGGTCCAGATACCACCTGCAATGCAGAGGCCAATGGCTGCACCGATTTTCTGGAATAGGGCTGATACGGATATCAGAATGGCCACACTGAGCTTATTGTCGCGTTCCTTCCCGACGGACGGAGCCAGAAGCGCCAGGTATTGGGCGACAGTAATAATTCCACCGCCAAAGCCGATGAATAGTTGGCACATAACTATGTAGCCAATATCTGTACCCGGTTGGCGGAAGTGTATTAAGAGGCCAACTCCAAGGGTCGTTAGACAGGTGGCGGCAAAGGCCACCCACTTGAAACTACCAGTCTGTCGTACAACCCTATGAATCAAATCAGAACATATTCCACAAGCGTTCTTTCAAGGACTATCCTACACTCCTGAAATTACACCTGCAAGACCAACGCAATTCCAGTATATGCTTGCGATATATCCTGCGTGCGTGATACTGAGGCCCGCAACGACCTGGAGCCAAGAGGTATAATAAGATTCCCATACGCTTCGATGAACTTTTAGCTTGGGTACCCTGTCAAAATTAGATAGAAAAAAGTGAAAAGTAGGACTCACAAGTAACTTATTGATGTCGCCACATTGAATATACAGGCACCAAGCACATTTCGGTCCTGAAGAAGGCTGAACGCAACGAAAGACTTAGGCGAGAAAAATCTTTCGTACACAGCAAAAGCGATGATCAGAACAGCGCCGAGCACAAACATTGTGATCTCACTTGCAGACCCCCATGATTTGTATGAAGAAGCCGCTAGAGTAAAGGGGAGGAGGAATATCGTGACACCGGCGCCAAAAAGGATGACTCCAATTGCTATAACCAATTAGAACCGCGATATTCTGGATTGATT
This sequence comes from Cadophora sp. MPI-SDFR-AT-0126, assembly GCA_020747065.1. Lineage (NCBI taxonomy): Eukaryota > Fungi > Ascomycota > Leotiomycetes > Helotiales > Ploettnerulaceae > Cadophora > Cadophora sp. MPI-SDFR-AT-0126. The sequence continues at coordinate 1,727,908 of JAGMVK010000011.1, forward strand.
GTTAGGCAATGTGTACCGTCAAATTCGATACAGTAATGTATGAAGGACTGCCATGTCGTACGCCCGCTTGCTTGACGTTTGGTCACACCACCGAGTTTCACGGACTTGCGCTGGTTGGCCCACAAGCTCAAGACGAATGGAAGAGAGATGAAGGGAAGCACAATGGAGAATGTTCCATATGCCCATCTCCAGGTTTTATTCTCGAGGAATGCTTCTGCCAGAGGTGCACCGGCAAATGTAGTACCAAGGGCTGGTAGGTTCTGGATGCCAAGCATCCACCCCCGGTTTTTTGGTTGGGTTGTGTCGACGATAAAAACGGTAATCACATAGGCGATGCCACTGAAGCCTATCTCGTAAAAGACCTGCAAGAGAGAGTTCAGTCAGTATCAGCTGCTTTGGATCAAGTGGGAAGATATACCATGGCAGAGGTATATGTCGCGACATTCTTGCATGCTGCGAGCATGACAAGCCCTATGAGTGGAATTAAATGATAAGCAAAGATCCATAATGGTACAAGGACGGATCAAGTGCCTATGCACATACCCAACTCCATAAAGAAGACCATAAGAAGGAATCCTTCCATACGACCCGTAAGATCAAGGAACTTCGCGATCGGCACCTGTACCACACCGGCAATGATGAAGCAGACCATGCTGGTTGTGGACACAAGAGAGTGTGCACGGAAGGCGCTGACGACATATGGAGACAAGCTGTAGCTAGAATACTGCTGTAAGCCGATCCAGATAAGCACGGCATAGATTCTGAGAGTATAAAGTTAGAGAGTAATGGGAGTCTATGTGTGGCATACTGACCCAACATATGCAATGATGAGAGACCACTTTGACCATACAGCCGCGATGGCCTCGATCTTTTGAACGCCATCGGGCACGTCCTCCGACACGAACTTCCCGTCAATCTGCCCTTCGATCTGTGTTCTCATTCCTAATGAGGGAGTACCCGGCTGTTCGTCTGAATGCATGTCTCGAATTGAAGCTCTGTCAATTAAGACTGAAGATTATACGATGTACAGGAAGAGGCTGCTGCACCATAAAGCGCCTGGTAGTCCTTTTCAGTAGTTAGACTCTCCGCAATCGGCATATAAAATTTTGGAAGGGCTAGGCAAAGGCTGCAATTTTCCATCGTCTGATAATCTTATCTGATTAGATGGGATCGGATTGTCAGATCATGATAAATTTGATTGAAAATCAAGCGTTTTGACCCGAGTAGGTGGGGGGAAGGGGGAGCTACGGAGCAATTAGCCAAGGGGGGAGTGAACCAGACATTTTCCTCAACCTATCTACTAAAGAAGCAACATTAGAGCAAACTAGGCTTATTTAAGCTCTCTCATTGCCGGTCTAGAAAGCACATCATGAAAGTTTTTGTCTTTTGCGGAGAGGTCGAGTTCAACATATTCGAGATACTTCCCTGAAAGCTGAAGATGGCAACACTCTGCACCCCCTTTCGTCCATTGCTCAAATCGAAGGGAAAGAGACCTTCCATGGGGCACCTATCAATCTCGCGCTTCATACCGTAATGTAATCTCATGTCATCCCCCTACCAGCTGCCGATCCAGTTCGAGTGGAGACAGGAACCGATATCAACTCAACAAATACCCATTTTGGAAATACCCCTAGGATTAAGCAAAAGCCACCTGTTCTATCCAGCCTTCAAGCATCCGCGGTTTCGGCGCCGTGAGAATGAGAACTGTCGGGTCTGTGACTGGCGGCGCCGAGCTTCGCCGTGCCGCCGTCTCCATGTCACCCCTTCAGCCTCAGCTGTCGCCGAGAAGCAATCAGAAACGATTCTTCTATACAACTAACTCGAATCCAATATCGTTTTCAGTCGCACCCACTTTTGTCAGCTCCTAGACAACTTCAATCCAGTATTATCTTTAGCTTTAGGACACCTTTGTCAGCTCCTCAACACCTTGTTGCTTTCGCTACAGCCTAAGCCACAGCCACAAAGTGATGGTTAAAGTTATTGGTCAACAATTGGAGGCCCGAAGATTTTAGAGCGTTAGCATATTCACAGTTGAATTGTATACCTTATGACAAGCTACTAAAAAAGAAAATCAGTGCTGAAACCTTGATTTAGATTACTTAGATTTAAATAATCATCTAATCTAGATCTTAAGCAGCGTGACGGAAATTAAAGCAGGTAAGGTGCGCAGGCTCGCACCCGCTAACCTGTCAGGCAGGTGCGGTGCGGTACAGCGGGAGCGTACCCCCTGTGTCACGGGCCTAGCAGTGATGGGTCATGCCAGTAGCAAGTACATTGAATTATGTGTCTGAATCTTAAGGATGCATATTTCCTCAAAGTTATGAAAAAAGCTATGAATACAGGTAAAAGTAAAGTTCTTTTATTGTATAGGTTTATAAGAATATAAATACGGAGTATATTCCTGGCCTTCCCGCAGCTTGCTCACTTGAGTTAGTCTTAGTTTACGTCCCCAGTTTTTTCTCGCGCGGTGCTTCTGCACCCCGCGTTTCGGGACGACTTGAACGTCTCCTCCACATCCCTTTATCTTGGTGACCTTTGTCGCATTTACCTTTCCTCCTCCACCTTCAAATCTCTCCGCCGGGAAACAAAATTCCAGACATAGAGCAGCAGATGGACCCCCAGAATCCCGGATCCGACCGCACGAGCCCGACTCCTGTCCCGACAGCAGCTCCAAGCCCTTTCAAATGTAATGTCTGTCAGAGGAGCTACTCCCGAGTCGATCACTTAGCTCGGCATTTCCGTACACGTATGTTTTGGACTCACTGCCCCCTGTCTGGCAAAGATTAGATGCTGATTCTGGAGCTTCTGGCGAATAGACACGGCTGAAAAGGCATATCGTTGTGACGTTTGTTCGAAGTCGTTCACCAGAGCGTGAGTCTCCACTTGTGAGAGCTGAAGTTGTTTGCATCTTCGTCCACGCAATGGTAACGAAGAGATCTCGACTAACACAGACAGAGATCTGTTGAAAAGGCATGCTTCCGCTCACACAGACAGTCGCCGAAACCGTAGGAGCCATCAGCCACGTGCTGGCCGGGTTTCTCAAGCTTGTAAGGCATGCGCAGGAGCAAAGCTGAAATGTAAGGAAGAGAAACCTTGTCAGAGATGTGTCTCCAAAGGCATCAGATGTGACTACAACGAGCAAGAACACAGAAGTGTGGAATCTTGGCGCGGAGGAAGCATCGATGACAGCTTCACTCAAGGTAATGGTGGTGGGATGACAGATGTGGTGAGGGCAAACGCGATGGATTATGATTCCGGAAACGGTGCAGAACTCGAAGACTGGATGCTTGGAAATGCTCAAAATGTTCATGGACAGGTTGGTTCGAGCAGCATGGATCGTATGCACCCTTTCTCTAGCTATGTCGGCCAGGTTCTGATGCTCTGCTAGATATGTCCGGGATGCTACCCGCCGATCCTAACGCGGATGTCATGATGGAAGTCAACGACAACCTGTTTGCTGATTTCCTCCGAGATATTATGATGCCTCCCCAATCCGGACCATATAACGGCCAGATCCATGTTGACGGTGTTGATACTCCCTCAATCGCGTTCCGAGATCTCTTTTCCTTTGGCCAGGATTCTAATCTCGAGCTCAACAATCAAGACTACACCCTCATGGACTTTTATCAAGGAAAGACTATAGCAGAGCCACCTCCACCGAGGCCTCCAAATCCAACGTCTGTTTCATTCCAGGCCCAAACACCTCAATCAGAGGCTACAAATCAACCCAATTCCGAAAGTCTAGCGCTTGGAACGGAAGCGTTCAAGCGATCACTTTGGTGCTGGACTCCAGTGCGGCAAGATGCGGGGCATCAAGAACAGTCAAATTTCAACCTCCAGCCGGAAGATGCACCCAATCTGGGAACCCAGTTCGTGGTCAGTGAGCAGGTGGCTGCCAAAGTCTTTGGACCCGAAGCTCGGGACAAGATCGTTGCTATGATTCTCAGTACCTGTGATCGGAAGAACTTTTCAAAAGTCATGTCGTCGTTTCCTTCAGCTGAGCTTTTGAACAGCTTGATGCAGTGTTTTCTTGCCTCCCATATCGCGCAGAATGATACCTGGATACATCTACCGACATTGAAAATTGGCAAGTTGAGACCAGAGTTGCTGGCGAGTTTCTTGGCCGCCGGAGCTATGTTCAGCTCTTCACTTACTATCAGGAAATTGGGCTTTGCAATCCAGGAGGCTGTGCGATTTTCGGTACCCAAAGTGGTCAGTACCTCTATTGTATAAAAACCTGGAAAGAATGAAGGCTGTCTAACCCATCTGCACATCAGTGCGAAGAAAACAATTCAGTCACTCGGGATCTAACCCTGCTGCAAGGATTTGTCCTGAGTCTCGATGTTGGTCTGTGGAGTGGGAATAAGAGAAAGATAGAGTTGGCGGAAAGTCAAGCATTGGTTGTCGTAACGGTATGCTATCAGTTCTGTACCCTATGCGACGTAACTCATGTCTCTAGATGTGCCGAAGAGCGAGTCGTATGCTACGCTCCAACTACCAAACCATTAGACCTCTAGAATCGGACACCGGAAAAGTGCTTGATCAGAAGTGGCGTGCATGGGCTGAGCAGGAATCACTGAAGAGGTATGTCTTCTCGAAAATCTGTACGAGTGAACTGGGTTGACATTTGCCCAGGCTTATATTCCACCTCTTCATCCGTGATGCACAGACAAGCATGTGTCTTGTGGTTCCTACTATCATCTCTTACTCGGAACTCACCCTCCCTCTGCCCCTTCCAAACGCCCTTTTCCTAGCGCCCACTGCCGCAGCCTGGAAGGCACTATACCCATCTCAAACACTCACAAATCGTGTTCCGTCACTCCCACAATGTCTCTACGATCTCTCTCCACTAAATGCAGCCGGGGCCCATCGCCATCTCGACATACCACTTTGTCTGTCGCTGGTTGCATATGGGATGTGGGGTCTAATCCTGGAATTCCGTACTCTCAATTCAGTTCTGAGGGCACATCCAACCCCTGACCAATCATACGGCTCCAACACCCTGGTAATCGGACACAGACATCAAGAACTCTGTCAATTGCTACAACACTTCACTGTTTCGCTTCCCAGCGCAGTTGTACATAATCGCCAAGCAGCTCCTGTCCCTACCACCACACTCGAGTCCCGAATCCTCGCATCGCTACTTCTCACACATTTACATGTATCCTTCAACGACATTCAATTATTTGCTGGTAGGGAAGGCGACGAAGAGGCTAGAAGAGTATACCCAGGCCTCCAAACGTGGGTAGAAAGCCGAGAGGCTCGAACTGCGCTATGGCATGCTGGGCAAGTGGTTCGTTACGCGAAGATGCTCGGTGCGGTCAGGGAGTTCTTTGCTGTGGCTGTATACCATGCAAGTCTGACGTTCTGGGCTTACGGAGTCCTGAGGCTTGGAGGTGAGAGGATGAACAACGTTGATCACTCCTCTGGCGATGAGAACTTGCTCGTTTGGCTTGATGGCGACGAAGTGGAAGATGTCAAGAGATTCGTGGCATTGGGAAGCGGGATGCCATGTTTCTCGGCGGCTGGCAAAGTCGCTAGACTTTCGGAGCCAGAAAAAGTGATGAATGCAATCATTAATGTCTTGAAAGGTGTCGATGATAATGGGTCTACCAAGGACGAGCAAACAGTGATACCGCCCTTGGTGGAGAATCTCAGTCAATTGATCACGGAGCTAGGAAGCGCAGCTAGGGCTGTCATGAGCAATTGATCTAATCGTTGTGCTCATTATTTGGTTGTCTCGGATACGATTGCACAACCCAGCCCAAATCTACTGTCTACAACGACCACCCAGCATCAATGATAGCATTTGAGCCGGTCACACTCTTGCTCTTCGCAAAACAGAAGACCTGCTCTGCGACATCTTCGACAGTTGCGAAGCGGTTCAATTTCGTCTTGGCTTTGGAAGCATCCAGCTTTTCCTGTGGGAACTTTAGCCCCCATTCCTACGTATGTTAGCACTTCTCAGGCAAAAGGATATTTACAACCGAATTACTGTGAGAAGAAGTCCTGGAGATACAGAATTCACTCTGATATGTGGCCCAGATATCGTGGCCAGTGTCTTGACAAGGTGAAGTTGAGCAGCTTTGGTTACGGAGTACGCCTGCTTGGTGATTAGCGACTTTTGTCACAAGGACCAGCATCAAGAGGGATGGTCAACGCGACGCTTATTATACCACAAGGGTATGTCAGGAAGCAACTCACGATAGAACTGCCGCTGGGCTTCACACCAGCCAGACTAGCCGTCGTGATGAAACAGCCTTCAGAGGCTTCCAAGTGCTTCTTCGCAGCATGAAATAACCACAAATGTGACTTAACATTCATATTCCAACAGCGGTCCCAAATGTCCTCATCAAGGTTATCTTCCAGGTCATTGAAATTCGTAACCAGAGTCCAACCACCATTAGAAAACACTACATCCAATCTTCCCATTCCACTTATGACTTCATCAACCAACCGAGCAATATCCGTCTTCTGCGTCAAGTCGGCTTTGATACTGAGGAAATTTTGCTTCGCGTCCTTCGATGGTGCGATGGGTGATACCCTCTCAAGCTCGACGAGCAAATCTGAAGCTCGCTTTTCATTGCTGGAATAGTTGATTACGACTCTGTATCCTGCCGTTGCGAATACCTTCGCTGTAGCAGCTCCCACTCCAGCTGAGCCAGCGGTCACGAGGACGACAGGGGCAATCGACATTGTGAAGACTGTCGGATTTAGGACGATATGGGTGATTGTATTGTGTGTTATGTAAGTGAGTATCCAATCGGCTTCCTAGTCCAAATTCTGATCAATTGACATTCAAACAGAATGTGGCATCTCAACCCCACCCTTCATCGCCATCATGAGAAGTGCGGGGCTCGGCAACAAGTGGAGGAGCTTTGTACTGAGCCGAGAAAAATAGGGGGTCGCTGTCCACTTCCCGAAGCGAGAACTGGTGAGATTCTACCCCACGTTCTGAACAGCTCTAAACTTTCAGCCGGCTCGGGAACGAGGTTCTGAATCAGGATATGGAGTGAGCTTGCTAGTAATTGAGAGCACCTCCAAGCTTGATGCGATTTATTTTTCACTTCTGCGAACTGCCTTCACGTTCCGGTTTCAAAGAATTTCTACGGTCTTGTTTACTTTGGCTTTGATACACAACGACAAGATGGCTACCAAATTCTACAATCCAGAAAACAACACGATGGCCAATGGTCACGGTAAGTCCCTTGTTAACGGTCATACCAATGGGACAAGTGGACCGAGACCCCTCGATATTGCGATTATTGGAGCCGGTATTGGTGGGCTTTCTGCTGCCATCGGCCTGAGAAAAAATGGCCACAAAGTATCTGTGAGTTCTTACACTACTATTTGATCGCTAAAAATCATTCTGATATGATTCCTAGTTATACGAACAATCGCAATTCGCCAGTGAGACAGGCGCCGCCATCCACTTGGCGCCCAACTCCAACGGGCTTCTCAGACGGCATGGCATTATGGCCGAGGAGTTTGGTGCGGTAGAGATGTGCAGATTAGCAGAGTACGACTCGAAAGGATTTGAGACCAGGAAAGTAGACCTCCAAGAGCAGAACAAATTGTGGCAGCATCCGTGGATGTTGGTACATCGAGTCAAGCTACATGACAGATTGAAGCTGGTGGCTACTGGGAAGGAGGGGAGGGGGATACCTGCTGAGCTTCATCTGTCGAGTAAAGTTGTGGAAGTTGACCCGGAGAATGCCACATTCGCTTTGGAGAGTGGAGAGAAGGTGCAAGCGGATTTGATTTTAGGCGCAGATGGAATATATGTGAGTGGGCCTGGATTCTTGAACATGCGGTATCTGACTCATGATTAAGTCGAAAACGAGACAATTTGTTTCTGGTCAACCTAGCAAGCTCTTCGGTTCAGGCAAAGCGGCTTTCCGATTCTTGATTTGCCGGAAAACAGCTTGCGAGGATCCGCAGCTTGCCAAGCTGTTGGAGAATGACAACGAACTTGTCATCTGGTATGGGACTGACAGGAGAGTTGTTGTATATCCATGCGACAACAATGAACTTTTGAACTTCGTTTGCATTCATCCAGAAGATGAGTCGCAGGGTGGCTCTACAGGTATATTTTCATTTCCGCGATAATAGTACCTATACTAAAGGTTCACAGAGTGGAATAAGCAAGGATCGCTCGACCAGCTTCTCAAAGTTTACCAGGATTTCGATCCAAAACTCCTTGCTCTATTCAGGAAAGCTGATCCCGACAGCTTAAAGGTATGGAAGCTGCTCGATATGGAGGTTTTGCCTACTTGGGTGAAGGGGAAGTTGGCGATTTTGGGAGATGCAGCACATCCATTCCTTCCACGTAAGTCCCTCTACTCTGAGTATATTCTAATTAAGCACATACTGACGAGAACTAGACCAAGGTCAAGGTGGTGGGGTTGCGATGGAAGATGCCGCCACTCTGTCCGTTGTGCTCCCTCTTGGTACCACCCCAGAAGAGATTCCTGAACGATTGCAACTGTACGAGAAGATTCGGTACGAACGAGCCAACAACATCCAAGAATATTCTCGTCAAGCTGGGAAGGACTTTGTAGACGGGAAGCCCACGGTTGACAGTACGTACCCACTCTGAGTTTGTGCAAACCGAACTGACTTCGGAAGTGATGAAATACACAGCATACAACTTCGGCTTCGACGAATACGACAACTCAACTAACATCTTCACCAAATGGCGTCGAAACAAAAATCCTAATGTCTATTGGCGCATGCCAGTCGCGTTTGGCCCAGCACCAGGACCGCGACAAGACATCTGGGGAAATCCTCGACCATCACTCGCCCAGACCTTCCTCACAGCCTCCATCAAATTCAAAACCTCCCGCACATTCCTGCAAAACCTTTTCCCAACCGAGTCCTTCAAATTCAAATCTCCCGGCTCAGTGGCTTATGCAAGCTTCTCAACTACCACACTGGGCAACATGACTTGGCTCGGAGGAGGCGGCTACAACCACTTCGGCCTGTACATTCACGGCGTGCAGTACACGAAAAAGGACGGCTCGACTATCGATGGAACTTACATGCCTCTTCTCTTCGAATCGCTCACTGATCCTATCGTGAGTGGAAGAGATGAGCTAGGCATGCCGAAAGTGTACTGCGCCATTGACATCCATCGTCGAGCATCCAGCTACCGTATGGCTGCATCATGGCAAGGCGCCAAGTTCTGCGACTTCACGCTCGAGGGACTAGAGACGGTCGATCCGAGCGCTGAGAAGGGCACTATCGGAGGAGAAGCCGACTACGGAATCTTGGTGCACAGATATATCCCGGCTGTCGGCCGTGAAATGAAGGGGAAAGCAGATGCTGAATACTCGGTTGTGGTGCCGCATGAAGAGGAGTCGAAAGTCGTTCCAAGTACGGTGAAGAAAGTCGAGAAGCCTACGAGGGCGAGTGTCAAGTTTGATTCTTTGGACGTGGATGCACTGCCGACGCTGCATCATATTGTTTCTGTATTGGTGGATATTCCCATTTATGAGGTCGTTGGATCGAAGATCGTGGAAGGTACGGGAGTGCCCGATGTTAGTTCAGCAAGGAGGATTGAATAGTTGCGTTCTGTAATGGTGATTAGCTACTTCAACAATTTCTAGCGTCATACGAATTATTTATTCTTGACTCTTACGTTCTGTTTGGGCGGGATTGGGGCCAACAAGCCACTTCGCTACTTGTGCGATTCTCTGAAGCAGCTGTGTAATTTTGAAAACATTTAAGCGAGCAAGTCTTCCGAAATCTAATGGGAACCCCTGTGGCTTTTGTCTGCTCTTCCCTAAACATACACGAACTCAAAATCAAGCCATGATAGATTCTCCGTGGGGAAACATCAAACTGCAAGCTTTGAACGCATTAGATTTTCAAATGATAGGCAGGATAATATTCAATTTCCCGACTTTGGAACTTCTAATCCCCCATAATCCTCTCCCAACTTCTTGCCCTCAACCTGAATAGGTTTACTCTCCTGCAGAATATACAACATACGAGCCCAATTCGTCTGGCTCATATTCTTCCACGCATGGATGGTGCCACGTTGCACACTCATATCCCCTCTTTCCATCACTCTGGATTCTCCATCGTCCAGAATGAGCTCCACAGACCCGTCCAACACAACTCCATAATCTAGAGATACAGTTCTATGCATGGGAGATGTCGCTCCTGGCGGCATGTCCACGAGGCGAAGCACAGTGCCTCCGGGTATCATGACACCGGGTAGTTTCTCGAGATAATCTGAAGGACGTCAGAATTGGATATCCCCAGCAGGATACTGACGTACTTGAGTAATTGTTGATATCAGTGTTATTGCCCATCTCCACAGGTGTCTGATTGGTAGCATAGCAAAGCGAGAAAATGGCATCATTAGGAATTTGCTGGAAAGGAATCTCTTCTGGTAAATCAGAGCTGAAAATTGCCTTGCCGGATTCATCATGTGTGGTTATGAAGCGCTTTGGGTGGGAGAGCCCTCGCGAAGAAGCTAGTGGGACTTCTGTCGTGTATGATGGGTATTGTTTCGGAGACATTTTGAGCACGAGTTTCGAGAGTTTGAGTGTCAATTACAAGACGCTTGATAGAGTGAGCTCAGGCTGTAAGATTTCAATTAATTTGTAAGTGACTTCTGACTTCGGACTTGATGGAATGCCGAGTCCAGCTTCTGCCACAAAACCCCAGAACAGACTTTCCCCCGCATTCGGGATTGCTGTTATGACTTCTGGGGGACGCGTAGAGGGGTAATCAAAAAGCGGGAAGAGCGGGAATGGCTTCGGCCCCTCCACGACCCCACCTCCACTTACTCCCGGTTCCTCTCCCCTGAGCGGACTTGGGATGTACGGAGCTCGGCACATCAGAATGGACCGTACCGATGTGATTTCATTTTCTTCTATAGAGATTTATCTTTCGGTAGTCGTAATCCAGAGCTCAATTATCGACAAACTTGAACATGGCGACTTCAAACAAAATCAAAGACATCCGAACCCTTCACCGAGACGAGGAAAATGACCTCATCTTCGAGAAAAATGTCTCAATTCCCCTCAAAGCTTCTGATCTGCCTGTACGAGCAAATGTGTACAGGCCAATCAGCACAGAAAATGGAGACAAGTTTCCTGTGTTGATCACGTACGGCCCATATGGCAAAGACATTGCCTATGCCACCTTCTACAAGGGTTCCTTCGATGAGGTTAATCCTGAGCACAGAAGCAAATACAGCGCTTGGGAGACACCAGATCCTGTATTTTGGACTGCGAGGGGGTATGTCGTGGTTCGAGCAGATGAACGGGGTCTGGGCCAAAGTCCGGGGTTGTTGGATACTATGAGTCGGGGGACAAGCGAATGCTTCTTTGACGTGGTAGAATGGGCTGCTGAGCAATCGTGGAGCTCGGGGAAAGTTGGGCTCTTGGGTATCAGTTACTACGCAGGTATGTCTCCCTTCCCGTAAGCACAGAGTATGGAGTTGACGCATGATTAGGTAGTCAATGGCGAGTTGCAGCTAGAAGACCGAAAGGCTTGGCTGCGATTATTCCCTGGGAAGGGATGGCGGATTACTACCGAGATCGTTGCAGGCATGGAGGAATTCTTTCAAACAAGTTCATCTCATTTTGGTGGAACCGCCAGGTTTTGGTAAACCAGTACGGAAAGCCAGGAAGATCAAAATTGACATTCCCACCTGATGGACCTGGAGCACGAGGACAGGAAGACACTATCGAGGGAGATCTGTCAGAAGATGCACTCAAAAGCAACCGAAAAGACCAGACCGAAGATAATGAAGCCAACAGGTATCGAGACGATGATTACTACGCCTCGAAAGAGTTCCGTCTCGAGGACATTGAAGTTCCAGTGCTCTCAGTTGCAAACTGGGGAGGCATCAACTTGCATCTTAGAGGAAATGTGGAGGGGTACACCTGGGCAGGATCGAAGTTCAAGTACTTGAGATTCATCACTGGTCGCCATGATCTCCCATTCTAGTGAGAGAACTTTCCAATGCTATCAGAGTCGAAACTGACAAAAGAACAGCTATCAGAAGGAAGTCGAGATCCAAAAGTCATTCCTGGATGCCTTCCTGAAAGGAGAAGATTCATATGGCTGGACTGTACCTGGAAAGGTTGCACCGGTTACTCTAACTCTACGGAAAGGGAATGTTGGTTTCAACGATGCAGTGGCTGAATCGGCCTACACCAAGAGGGAAGAATCCGCCTGGCCGCTGCCATCAACTCAATACATCAAGTATTACCTGAGATCAGATAATAGCCTGTCCCCAACCCAAGTCAAATCAGACAAGGAATCACAAATCTCATACTCAGCACTCGGTTCGATTGACCGAAAAGATCACTTCGCAAGATTCGAGACCACACCATTCGAGAAAGAGACCGAAATCACGGGTCATGTTCTGGCGCACCTGAATGTTTCTATGACTCCAGATTCAAACGAACAAGAGGGTGGTGACAAAGACATCGATCTGTTCCTCACCTTGAGATACATCGACCCCAGCGGCAAAGAAGTACTGTATACAGGTACAGCCGGAGACGGTGTTCCCCTCACCAAAGGCTGGCTGCGCTGTTCCATGCGTAAGATCCATGACGAGAACCATAGACATCGGGAATATATGCCACACAGGGAATATTTGTCGACAGATGTCCAGCCTGTGAAAGCGAACGAGGTCTATGGAGTTGATGTTGAGATCTGGCCGACGAATGTGGTCGTTGAGAAGGGAGGGAAGATTGTGCTGGAGGTTGCGAGTGGGGATACACAAGGTTGTGGTATTTTCCAGCATGCGAGTGATGTGGACAGACCTGAGAGCAAGTTTAAGGGAATTAATGTGCTGCATTTTGGAGGTGGAAGAGAAAATTATGTTACTCTGCCCGTCATTCCCTCGAAATAGATAGAATTGGTTTGAGTAATGAAATCTTTTGGACTGAAATGGTGCAACCATTCGTCGCAATAAGCTCCCTCCCTGCCTTGTGTTCACTGGAACCTGACTTTGAGTCTCGAGAAATACGCGAGCTTGGTAGAATTACAGCCCCTTCTCTCTAATTGTAAAGATCGTATCTGCAGAGTCTCCCCAGACTTTCACGGCATAGAATTTTTGAGATGAGATGGCAGAATTAGACCGAAAAGCCGCTCGCGGGAACAAAGATCATCTATCAACAGCATCATATCTCCTCAGCTGACGCTCATAATTGAAGCCATTCTCTGCAAAAATTTCCCAAAAGACAATCCAGTAATCCAGAGTAGCTCTTGTCACAAAACTGCTACATAAATCCATCACCATTCGCCTCCAATTGCGTACTTGAAAGTCTTCGTAAACACTTTGCCACCTGTTGCTCCCCAAAGTTGTGCCATTCCCTGCAGAGATCATCAGTATTGATCTGATCTCATAGCCCTCCATGTCAACTTACAGCATTCAACGAAACTCCAGTAAACATCACATTGAGAAATAATTGTTCCCCAGGATTTGCACCAAGCGGTCTCTCGGATCGATCCAAATTTTTGTTTACTGGTCGGCGTGGAGGCACTCTATGGTAATTTCGAGGCCAAGACGGAGGATTTGCGACAGTATTCGGTTGCCTTGAGTTGAGCGATTCTACAGGTCGTGTTTCTTGAGTGTCTCCTGTGACATGGACTTCGTAATCTCCAAGTGTCTGCTGAAGAGATAGGGTGATAGGGTTCGCGGTCGTGGTGACAGACATGATGGATATGTGAATGGGACAACCAGAACTTCGAAGTCAGAAAAGAGTGTGAGATATGAACAACATTCGGGCTTTCGTTTTGTCCCTCGCGTTTCAGTGCAATCTTGGCTTTCGGGCCAGACCTCAAGGCCCTTGCCACCGAAGCGCAAGATCCGAAGCGGCCGCCACCACATCCCGCCTTCCACTTTACCCCACCATCCGCAACACTATGGAGTGGATTCCGGTCATGCATCGGTCGGAAGACCCTAGGCATCACGGAGCTGGAGCTCCTTAGCTTCTGATGTTCTTTAATTGTAGATGGACTGTTCCCGGACTTTCATTGCGTCGTATCAATTTTTTTTCTTGTCAATTCACGTCCACAATGGGATCTTCAGCTGGAATGGACCAGATCAGAGCTGCTGTTGTTGACGGACGGACAGCGAATGTCAGGTACCGTCAGAATGAGCTTCAAGCCTTACATCGAACACTCTGTAGCAATGTCGACGAGATCCTGCTAGCTGTCACCAAAGATGGCAGTGGAGATGGATCAACAGAACCGAGCTTCGAAGCGGATGCGGAATACTCGCATACGATGAGCGCCGTCAAGCAGTTTTACTCATCTTTAAACTTCGAGCAATCACATAAAGATGAGTATCTGCTTGCCAATGGTGTGGACAATCCATCACGAAGAGTTGGGAAGGGACTTGTGGTCATTCGACCGACGACTCATACGCGGTTTTACTCGGTCGTTTGTCCAATCGCTGCTGCTATAACTGCTGGAAATTGTGTCTGTTTGGAGGTATGTTTGATAGAAATCAAACGATGTTCGGAGCTGACATTCATGTAGCTGGAAGATACGATGCTGAATATTGATCGAGTTCTAAAGAAAATTTTGGCACAGGCACTGGATGATGATACATTCTACATTTCGAACAGCGTCGTCCAAGAGCAATCTGCGTTCGTAGTGGATCAGACATCGACAACAACTCAGCCTACCTTGAACCAGCTCTCCTCAAACGCCTCATCTCGGACAATTGCGATCGTGGATCGAGCTGCGGATCTCGAGCTCGCTGCAAAAACTATCATCAATGCTCGATTCAGCTTTCAAGGCCACTCGACTTACAGTCCCGACTTGGTGATTGTAAATGACTTCGTCAAAGCGAAGTTTACAGAAGCTTGCATCCAGTATGCTAGCAAGTTCCATACCAAAAAGTCACACCGACGACAGCAGGTTCCGAGTCAGACCAAGAAGGCGTTCAAGGAGGCCGAGGAAAAGGGCCAGATTTCTGTGTTTGGGTCGAGTGATTTTGTGCTCGCTGATGTTAAAGAGAGGTAAGCGACTCCAACAATCCATTTGAGTAAAGCTGACTTTTGCAGAAACTGCTCAATTACAAAGATGAAAGTATCTGGTTGCTACCTTCCTCTCCTTGAGTGCACCAGTCTAGTGGACGCTCTCATGTCACAAAAATCAGAGTAAGTGCTCCAGTCAATCACATGAGGCAGCGAACTAACGAATCAGATCTACTTTCCTCGCAGCATATCTCTTTTCCGATCCTCCCACAGCCAAATTCCTAGCTCAGCACCTTGACGCAGCTGTAACCTACGTCAACCAGATCCCAGCACATCTACTCATCGGTCCCGCCGCACCGATCAATTCGCAATCTCCAGCGTTTCCGCACAAATACAACACCGAGATGTTCTCCTCGGAGCGGCCAGAGTATATTTCTGCACCGTCGAAGGAGCTGCTCGCTCTTGAAAGCATTCTCGGTGGAAGGGATGCTACAGGAAGCGAAGAATTGCTCGTCAGAGAACTTCGGAAGAATGCTGCAGAGCCGTTGCCGAAGACTGGGCAGCCATTGGGCCATGCTGTGGGTTTCTTTGAGCAGGGCATTTTCTTGGGTGCTGGGTTGTTTTTGAGTATCGTTATTCCATCTCTGGCGTATGGGTCTTGGATTCTTGGGAGGGGGGCTTGGAGGTTGGCGAAGCGTTGATGAATTTATGGACTTTCTCATACATATGACTGAGCTTGTTTTGTTCTTGCAGAATTGAAGACTTGATAGTCTCATGAACATTTCTGGTTTACAGTAAAACCACCTCATTTGTAAATTATCATTGGAAGTTTTGTTTATTCGCCAGGCTTCAGTCTTGTTCAATGAGAGGACAGGACGGGACATATGAACATCACTTTCGCTCGCACTCCCACTGAATTATTTTGTAATCTCTTTCACAAGCGTTTATCTAATCAATAAACAACCCCCCACTAGCCGTCAAATTCAACCCATTAATCCAGCTCGCCCTCGGCTCACACAAAAACCCAACCGCAAAGGCAATCTCATCCGGCCTGGCCATCCTCTTCCCCACAGGCGTCTGATCCATAACCGGTTGCATCTCCTTCATGAACGCCTCTCCAGCTGCCGCAAAACCCTCCGTCATGGTCGGCCCAGGACTAACAGCATTAACCGTACATCCATACTTGGGTGGCAGTTCCTTCGCCCAGCACCGCGTGAAGGAATCCACCATCCCCTTCGTCCCAGCGTAGATAGTCTGCAGCGGTGGCGCCGCCCGCGACGATATACTGTCGATGTTGACGATCCTGCCACCCTGCCTTACTAAATGCGGTAGCGCAGCTTGCGTCAGGAGGAATGTCCCGCGCCCGTTCAGATTCACCAGCGAGTCCCAGTGCTCCAGCGTCTGCTGCTCAAGCGGGAGATTCACGGCCAGCGCGGCATTGTTGACCAGGATGTCGATCTTGCCGAACTCTTTTACCGCTGCGTCGACTAGTGTCTGGGGACCTTCGATGGTGGAGATGTCGGCGCAGACGGCGATGGTTTTGGTTGGGAAGGAGGAGATTAGATCCTGTGCCTGAGAGGAGAGGGATGGGAAGGGGTAGTTGAGAACGATGTTGCTGCCGCGGGAGGAGAGCTCGCGGGCGATTGCTAGGCCGATTCCTGAGGAGGAGCCGCTGATTATGGCGGTTTTGCCTTGCAGCGTTTGGGCGGGGGTGAGATCTGGATTGGTGGAAGTTGAAGCCATGCTGGTAGGGTATTGAGATTTCTTGTTTGGAGGAAGAAATTCAAAAGATCTGATGCAGCTCTGTGCTCACAAATTTGAAGCCGCTATTGGCGTGAACCGTGGAGCCTTTTAGGAAGTACTGATGATAAACTTAAAAAATCTCTTTAGCTCTGCTTCGCACAAGTGTATAATATGACAGACTTACAATGATCTTCCAGTTTGCAAAACGTTACGTCTACTTCGTCTATCGGTAATGTAAACAAAAATATTCCCAAAACCTTGTAGATACCTACCTTCTGTTGTTGGAGCTAGTTCGAAGTTAGTCTGGGAACCGGCACAACCACGACTTTCCCGAAGAACGAATGGAGGTTAAGGTTTGCGGAGTTCGACATTGGCAAAAAGCTATCTCAACACTGCTTGCAATACCCACAAACAGCTACCTACGGAGTTGCAGGCGTTGTGGGGGTGAACTGCCATGCCGGCAGTCGTCGTGAATGCGGTTCCGAACGTGCTCGGGATTGCGGGGGCGGGGTAATATCGTTCGAAACATGCAGGTAGACGTGTGCTTGTGACTACCCCTCGTCGGTTTCTAGACACTCTAGCTTACATTTGAACGGAATTCCTGTGCAGTATCTCTTCGATTGTGGTTTTTTGTGGTTCGATTCCTTCTCCACATCAGAAGATACTTGAGAAAGGCATCGGCTCGCTTACATATAGGGGGGTATTTGACCCACTTTACCGAGCCGAAGTCAACAATGCCTGTTGGGATTCCGATACGAAATCCGTCATGCTAACTTCATTAATGCATGAATTCCGTCTGTGTGATCGGAAGAGGTATAGACTAATATAGGGTCGAGCTTAATTTCCAGAGCTCACCAGATGGAAGCTTAAGAAATCGCGAACCAAAAGTGTTGCGAATCACTCGTGAAATAACACAACCAGCCCTTGCAAGTCCACTTCAAGAATTTGACACACAGAAAACAAACATGGCACGGCATCTGAAGACGGGTGCTCCAAGCACAGCATCCTCAACCAGCAATGCACCATCCAACGTTCCATCCATTGTAACCGGAGTCATCGACTCGATTCGCAAAGACGGCGACTCAGCCGTGCGCTCCTATTCCGAGAAATTCGACAAATGGTCACCCAAGTCATTCAAGCTCTCCAAAGAAGAAATCGAGAAGATCATCTCCACGCTCCCAGAGCAGGTAATCAAGGACATCAAAGAAGTGCAACATAATGTTCGGACTTTCGCGCAGGCTCAAAAGGATAGCTTGAAGGAGTTTGAGTTGGAGATTCAGCCGGGTGTGTTTTTGGGGCAGAAGAATATTCCGATCAATTCTGTTGGATGGTGAGTATTTTCTGGAGACTGTTGAGCGGCATTTCGTTGATAAATGCGCAGCTATATCCCTGGTGGTCGATATCCTCTCCTAGCATCTGCACACATGACCATCCTGACAGCGAAAGTCGCCGGCGTTCCACACGTAATGGGCTTCACACCCCCAATCAACGGCTCTATACCCGCAGCAACGGTCGCAGCCATGTTTTTTGCAGGTGCAGATTCCATCTACATTCTTGGAGGCGTCCAAGCGGTTGCAGCAATGGCACTAGGAACTGAAACCATCCCCAAGGTAGATTTCATCGCCGGACCAGGAAACGCATTCGTCGCTGAAGCCAAGAGACAATTCTTTGGTGCAGTAGGAATTGATCTCTTTGCAGGACCAACGGAAGTCTTAATCGTAGCGGACGAATTTGCGGATCCTTTCACCGTGGCCACCGACTTGTTGAGTCAAGCTGAACATGGTCCTGATACACCAGCTGTGCTCATCACAACATCGGAAGAACTGGGACGTGAAACTATGAGATTGGTGGATGTGATTCTACCGAATATGCAGACTGGTGAGCTTGCAGGCACGAGTTGGAGAGACTATGGTGAGGTTTGGGTTGTGGATAATCTGGACGAGGCATACAAATTGGCAGATGTGTATGCCAGTGAGCATGTCCAGATTCTGACGCAGAATCCACGAGAGGCACTTGTCAAGATGACGAATTACGGAGCTCTGTTCTTGGGAGAGAAGACTTGTGTGAGCTATGGTGACAAGGTACATTTTCCCACCGCACAATGTTACACGCAACACTGACCCAACCCAGGTCATTGGCACCAACCATGTTCTCCCAACGCGTGGAGCGGCGAGATATACCGGCGGTCTTTGGGTCGGTAAATACTTGAAGACTTGCACATACCAAGAAGTTCGATCTGAACAGGCGAGTGGTGAGCTAGGACGGTTGTGTGGTCGTGCTGCACGAGTGGAGAATTTTGAAGGACACGCTCGATCTGGAGATTTGAGAGCGCAGCAGTTCTTGAAGGATGATCATGAATGGATCAATGTGGCGCAGAAGCAGAGGCCAGAACATCGGTTGTAGACTCGAGCTCATGAAATTGTATGATAGAGTAGCCACATATTTGAGAAGTTGAAAGATTTGTCTTTGACTAGATCCATGTATTCTTTTCATCCTCGGTTGAGTTCGTGAGTCGAATTTTGGGAAGACGCATCGCTAAATTTAGCGTGTTGTCACTGCCAGATCGCGGTGTTAGTGCTAGACTAGAAGCCCCTATTTCCAAACTTCAGCAACGGCGCTACTTGTTGTGTCTCTCTCTCGTCACATCACATCACATCTCGAGCTTTTCACTTCAACAGCACATGCTGCACCCAGATGCTGTATGGCTACGTTCATCATATCAAGACAAGGAATGTCAGCATCAAGCAAGAAAATCCTCGTTGTAAGCACCAACTGCCTCTTCTCAACGAGACAAAAGCCGGTTCGCAGCAATTCACTCCATTCTTCCTATTGGCTTTTGCAGGTTGACGAGCTCCTCAAGCCAGTCGAAGAATCAAAATAACCCCACCATTTTTCAATTCGGCTACCGGCGAGACCCCTCCTACAAGCAGAGGACCTCACATCATGCCACTTCCCGCGTCCATGGTCAGACGAGGGTATTCCCACTCTTCATCGCTTTCCCCGGGCCGTGATACGTGCGGGTAGCAAGGCACGTACCTATCACGACCCCTCAATTGCATTCAGGCAGAATGCAACGCCATGCACCCTGATTCATCGTCATTGCATACTTTTGTGGATGATAGCTCCAACGACACGGAAAATCATCACCCGATAGCTGGAAACACGTTCCTGCTATCGTGACCGATTAACGTTTCTCTTTTTTCCAATTGACCTCAGAAGTTTCTTTGTCTTTTCGCTTCAACCAAAAGTTTTATTCCTTCTCGCGTTTGTTTGCGTTGAATTGAATTCAGTTGAAGCTCTGTTAAGAAAGTTCTTACTGAAACAACCGCAATCATGAAGTTCCGCGATGGCATGTGGATGGTAGCAGAAGACAAACGCCCCGAATACGCAGAGGAGGTCTACTCAATCCATGAGCATCCCGCAGGAAATGCTCTGAGTCTGCTCTGTCCGACGAAGAGAATTCTCCAGCGATCAGACTCATTGAACCTCCCAACCCTCACAATTGTGAGAAAGACCTTCTCATGTCAGATTTCTCAAATTAACCCAAACAGGATGTTCGAGCGCCCTTCGACGGCGTAATCTCAGTCGAAACTACACATTGGCTCGGCGCTCTCAACCCAGGTCCCCATTTCGATCTCTACCCAGCAGGCAAGCCCGAACAATGTGATCCAGCAATCACCAAGACCGCAACCTCCACAACCCTGAAGTCAGGCTCCCTTTCAGCCACGGTCAAGACCGGGAGCCACGACTTCGACATCCGGTTCCACGCCACGGATGGCTCCAAAGAACTCACTTCGCTGCTCAATCGCAGCGTGGGTTTTGCATACAGTCCCGGACCCGGAAATCAGATGCAGACGGGTGACATGTCCAAGCTTCAGCATTATATCTTCACGCAAACCACGCTTTCTGTGGGCGAGTCGGTGCATGGTCTTGGTGAGCGGTTTGGAGCTTTCAACAAGGTGGGCCAGGCTGTCACGCTTTGGAATGCGGATGGTGGGACAAGCAGTGATCAGGCGTACAAGAATGTGCCTTTCTGGATGAGCTCGAGGGGATATGGGATTTTCATTGATACGCCTGATAAAGTGGAGCTTGAGGTTGGGAGTGAGAGGTGTTGTCGTGTGCAGACTAGTGTGGAGGGGCAGAGGTTGAAGTGGTGAGCTCACAAGCGTCGGAAATCTGGTATGAAAACATGCTGAATTATCAGGTACATAATCTATGGTCCGACGCCTAAAGAGGTCTTGACCAAGTACTCCATTCTCACTGGCAAGCCCGGAAAAGTCCCAAGTTGGAGTTACGGCCTCTGGCTAAGCACCAGCTTTACCACCAACTATGACGAGAAGACCGTCAACTCATTCCTCGAGGGCATGAACGCAAGAGATATTCCAGTTGAGGTCTTCCACTTTGATTGCTTCTGGCTACGGGCATTCCACTGGTGTGATTTCGTGTTTGATTCAGAGATGTTTCCAGATCCTAAGGCCCAAATCGCACGGTTGAAGGCTTCCGGTAAGTCAGAAGTTACTTCCGAGCTCAACAACTTATTGACATATCGCAGGTCTCGTCAAGAAGGTCTGTGTATGGGTAAACCCTTACCTCGGTCAAGCATCACCAGTCTTCAAATACGCAGCCAGCAAAGGCTACCTCCTCCGCCGCAAGAATGGTGACATTTTCCAGTGGGATCTCTGGCAAACTGGCATGGGTATCGTAGATTTCACCAACCCCGAAGCCTGCGCCTGGTACGTCAGCTGTCTTGAAGGACTCTTCGACAAGGGCGTGGACGCCATCAAAACCGACTTTGGAGAACGTATACCTACCATAGATGTTGAATGGTTTGACTCGTCCCTCAACCCAAGGAAGATGCACAATTACTACGCATTTCTATACAGCAAGACCGTCTACGAAGCCATCCAAGATCGTTTCGGCGAGAACGAAGCCGTGCTGTTCGCACGAACCGCTACAGCAGGCACACAACGCTTCCCACTCCAATGGGGCGGCGATTGTGAATCCACAGCAGAAGCCATGGCTGAATCCGTTCGTGGTGGTCTCTCCCTCGGCCTTTGTGGCTTCTCATTCTGGTCCGTCGACATCGGTGGCTTCGAGGGCTCTCCACCACCCTGGATCTACAAGCGCTGGGTAGCCTTTGGACTTCTCTGCTCGCACAGTCGATTGCATGGCAGTAACTCTTTCCGTGTGCCATGGACAGTCGACGACGACGATTCCAGCGAGCAGGGATGCTCGAAGACATTGGCAAAATGGACAGCGTTGAAGGCTCGTCTGATGCCGTATATCTTCGCGCAAGCACAGAAGGCGGTCGAGCTCGGTATTCCGCTCTCACTTCGAGCGATGTGTCTTGAGTTCCCAGATGATCCGACATCTTGGTATCTCGATCGCCAGTTCATGTTTGGCGATAGTCTGCTGGTGGCACCTATCTTTGAGGAGTCCGGCGATGTTGAGTTCTACCTACCGAAAGGCAAATGGACGAATTTCTTCACCAACAAGACGAAGGAGGGGCCGGGCTGGTTCAAGGAGCAACACAAGTTCGACACATTGCCTTTGTATGTCCGCGAGAATACTATTCTTGTGCTGGGCAAGTGGCATGAGACGAGGACGGTGTATGATTACTCGCAGGGCGTTGAGGTCTGCTTGTATCACACTAGTCCTGGTGCGAAGACATCCATTTTTGATTCTGAAGGGGAGGAGGTGGGTGTATTGGAGATTGGGGAGGAGGGACATTTGGTTGATCAGGAATTTCTGAAGGGCGCATGGCATGTCACGAAGAATGGGAGGAGTACGATCAAGCATAACGTTGAAGAGTGAAGTGTCTGAGGACTTTCGTAGATTGGAAGGATATGCTAGATAGATTGAACTTCTGATGAATCTTATGTGGCGTTTCGAATGGAACCTTGAAGCAAAATAGAGTACTTGCTTATTGAGCTCTCGCTTGAGGAATTGAACAATCAGTAACATCCAATGTACTCAGGAGATAAGTTGATGAATCAGAGAGAACCGGAAACATCAGGAAGTGATATCAAGTGTGCCTCTATTAAGTATCCGGCTCCAACCCACTTTCCCGCTGCTGTGTTCGAGGCTGTCATGGATCCACACCCCGCGCGCTCTGATTCCGCACGGTTTCCGCCCCCCAGATTCCTTAGACCGAGACTGTGTGGGGTAGCTTCCGCATATTCCACCATCGAGAGAATCATCAGCATCAGCATCAGCAAGGCAGTCAATTAAAACCTCACGAGCTCTTTGATGACTTTTATATAGTCCCTTTCCGTCTGCAGCTCCTCCCACTTCGAAAGGAGCGAAATTCTCGATAATAAACACAATCGCCACCATGCCAGTCACGAAGTTCAGCACCCCAGAGAAATACAAGTACCAGAACGGCTTTGGCTCTTACCATGAGTAAGACAATCCCGATTCGTGTTTTCGAAAGGATTATTCTAACGAATCTGCAGGTCAGAAGCTGTCGTTGGCGCTCTTCCTATAGGTACAAACTCTCCACAAAAACCTCCTTATGGTCTCTACGCCGAGAAGCTCTCCGGGACAGCATTCACAGCTCCCCGCCACGAGAACCAGCAGACATGGCTGTATCGAATCCTCCCCTCCGCCGCACACTCTCCCTTCAATGCCCGCGAAGCCTCGACATATAACACGAATCCCGAAGGAGACAAGCTGCACCAGATCCCCAACCAGCTGCGGTGGGATCCCTTCGACCTAGATGAGACCGTGGATTGGGTACACAGCTTGAAATTGGTTGCTGGAGCCGGGGATCCTACTATGAAGACTGGATTGGGAATTTTAATATTCGCAGCGGGGAAGAGCATGGATAAGAATTCTGCTTTTTATTCTGCGGATGGAGATTTCTTGATTGTGCTTCAGCATGGCGTTCTAGATATCCAGACTGAGCTGGGCAGGATCCTCGTTCGTCCCAATGAGATCTGTGTTATCCCGCGAGGAATCAGATATCGCGTTGAACTACCCGAAGGGCCAGTACGAGGTTACATATTGGAACTATACCAGGGACATTTCCAGCTTCCTGAACTGGGTCCAATTGGATCAAACTGTCTAGCCAATGCTCGAGATTTCCAAGCTCCAGTCGCAGCTTACGAAGAAGGCACCACGGAAACATACACCGTCCTCTCCAAATTCAACGGGCACCTCTTCGCCGCAAAGCAGAACCACACTCCCTACGATGTCGTAGCCTGGCATGGTCTGTACTACCCATACAAGTACGACCTCGGCCGCTTCAACACCATCGGCAGCATATCTTTCGACCACCCAGATCCCAGTATCTTCACCGTCCTCTCCGCGCCTTCAGACCACCCCGGCACCGCCATCGCCGACTTCGTGATTTTCCCTCCCCGCTGGCTAGTCGGTGAAGACACCTTCCGCCCGCCCTGGTACCACCGCAACACCATGTCCGAATTCATGGGCCTCATCGGCGGGGAATACGATGCCAAGTCTGGAGGAGGCTTCCAGCCCGCGGGCGCGAGTCTGCATAATGTCATGACTGCTCATGGCCCTGATGCCGGTACGCACGAGAAGGCTTCCAATGCGGAGTTAAAGCCGATGAAGGTTGGGGAGGGGAGCATGGCGTTTATGTTTGAGAGCTGCTTTATGGTAGGCGTGACGGAGTGGGGACTGAAGACGTGTAGGAAGGTGCAGGGAGACTATAATGAGGAGAGTTGGACGCCGTTGAAGCCGCACTTTAAGCTTCCTGAGGGCGCGAAGAGGGTGAGTAATAGAGCTGATGGGAGCTTGGAGGGGGTGCTTGATATTGGGAAGAGTGTTGGGGGGAAGGGAGCGAATGGCGAGACGGATGGGAAGCAATTGCCGCATTATACTTAAATAAATATGAAATTCTGGAGGTTGCAAGCAAAATTTGGTAACTTAACCTCTCATCGTTTTGAACAATACCCTTGGTTTCATCTGTGAGATCCTGATTGATTTCTGTGACTTTGAAGCAGAAACATGACCAGAAAAACAAATGAACAGATCCAAGAGAAGAAAACAAGCGAGTACCAGGCCATCGCTGAAAGCGTTGCTACCAAATGCAAAGAAAAAGGGAACAGAAATAGCTTCTTATGAGAAATCTAGTTTTGTAGAAACAACAACACCATCATCAGAATCATATCGATTCAATCCAAACAAAACACCCCTTTCTCTTGACCTCGGAGATCTCGGCTCTCAAACTGCCATTCAAATCCCTGCACGGCTCCCCGTGATGGCGCGAGGCAAGCTGAAGAAGTGGATCTCAATGGTCAGGCACTAGCCCGCTCCCCTATCCCCATCTCGGATTGGCTTCCGCAGCCCGAAACCACATCGTTGCTATGGATACGCTGGTGATCCCATCGGGTTCTTATGGAGTGTCAGGGACCTCGGCGGTAATGAGGTGCTTGTGATGAGTACAAATATTGAGAAATAATGAATCCATTCTGAATGAAGATGAAGACGTTTCATTATTCTGCAAATGGACCGCGAAATAGAGAGGTTGGGCATTGATTCAGTGGTGACATGTGAAGGGGGAAAAAAAAAGAAACGGGCTGGACAAACCAACGCAGCGCAACGTGCATAACCACAGCATCCAATAATTATGTTCCACGAGCGACGTTATGCAGCCGCGACATGGGAGATCCTATCATCAAGCCCGATGGACGAGCAGAGGAGAGCTGAATGGTCCCAATAGGTTCGTCCTTTACCATACGAAGAGGCTGGAGGGGCGGCTTCGTGAGGCTATTTCGCTGCAGAGGTTGCATATTGACTTGGGACGTGGGTGGAGGAGAGGTTGGTGAGGCGGCGAGTAGGAGAGTTTCCTGGCTGGGAGATGCAGAAGATGCATGCAAGAACCTCTAGATTTCTGCAAGCTGCACACCATTACGATGTCGATGTGTGCGAATGAGGCATTTCGAAATTGTTGTCCAGCTGTTGTGTTCATGAAGCTTTCGAGTTGCAAGCTTGGAGAGTTGCCGAGATGGAAAGGGGCAGTGAACTTTCACAACACCTGGATCTAAATCTCCCCACCGACTACAAACAAAGGACAGATTCCTAGCTCTCACTACTGCATGTAATCAAAGCCTTCCCCGCTCTCAGATTTGAACCAGGCAGAAAAGCAATATGGACCAAGAGATGCTGTGAAACGAACTCTCAGAGCATGCCGAGCCTGATGATGAAGCTCTGAAGCTCAAACCTCGATCCCCCGCACCAGTAAACTATGAGGGGTTTAATTGGGTCTTTCTACTGCAACCAAGACATCGTATCCCTTCATGAAGTGCTCAAGATGTGTTTTAACTTGAATGTCCAATCAAAATGACTTTGTGGTTGTCCAACTATTGAGTTGAAGCTTCGTGATGCTGCATCGATCATGGCTGGCCAACCACCCCTGTTGAAGCTCTGCCGCTGCTCACCATCCGCCAAACTCTACCAAATGCAACAGAACAGATCTGACAGCTCCTCTTATTCTCAATAATAACATCCAATAGGAGCTTCCAATTACTTGTAAAAGTCCTCCGACTCCTATTTACTCAATCATCATCCATTTTCATGTTCCTCAAGCAAATTCGAGCTTGAGCTTGGACCAACCAACCTCTTCACTTTCCGTTCGGCCATTTTGAGAGTCAGATCCCTGTAAAGACCCCTGACTAGCTCCACTTATTAGCGCGTAAACAACGAAGTCAACAACCCACCCGCTTATTTCACCACACACCCTTGCGCTCAAAAGCAGAGACCTTCCATTCCTCCACATCCACAAACCATCTTCTTCTTCCCACACACTTCCCAATCAACCTCTCACCTCACATTCTACACCCTCAATTTCCTCCCCATCCATCGATCGAAAGAACAGAGTCAAGAAGCGTCAAATACGCTTTCTTCCCCCCCTTCTTTCACCAAGAAGCAAGAGACCCCTTCTTGTCTTCCTTTCGCGCACGTCGAAAGGCATTCGAGAAGAGTTCTCGCCTCATAGGTCGTCAACCTGGACTTTGACGCCCGAGTCCCGATCCCCTTCAGCATCTTCCCCTCGTCGTACCGGAGCGACGACGTAGCAACAACCACCCAGACTACTCACGTCGAGGGTGAATTCAACCTTCCACAAGAGCACCGCGTCGGACGGGAAGGTCAATCCTCTTTCTCCGCCAATCTCCCTCCCCGCAACGAGCAGTTCCAGGAAGAGGTCCACATCACTCGTGAAGAGGAACATCACCACCGTCCGAGCCGCAGGGAAGATATCTACATCCGCGAGGAAAGAAGGTCAGTTAGGGCAGCATTTGCTTCATTTATTGATTTTCTGTCTGTATTTGTGTTGTTGTCTCGGTGTTTGTTGTTCGTGCATCTGGGCAGCGGATCTCTTTCCGGTGCGGCAGCCACTCCAGCTCTGCAACGCAGGAGATCCACTGTCCTCGTGTCCCGAAGCCGTGTTTCTCTCTTTAGAATTGGTCAAATTGATAGTCCAAGCGCCGGATCTACATGGACCCTAGCCATTCATTTGTCTTTATTTATTCTTCAACGCCTCTTTTCCTTTTTGTTTGTTGACACAGTAACCCTTCACCGACATCTTCTTCGATCATCCTTTCTAACATCTTTCTCTCTTCAGACCATCCAAGCATACCACAACCCACATCGACGTCGAGCTTCCACACCGCAGACATCATCATCACCACGATACCACTGTCCACATCGAAGGTCCTCAACGCCGCCGATACGAAGGTACCCAGATCGACGTTGCTGAGCGTGAATATCGTTCCCGCTTTCAACCAAGCTACCGTGAAGAAACCCGCTACGAGGCTACTGTAGACCCTCCTAGCTTCCAACCACAACAATACCAAGAGGAAGTTCGTGTCAGTGGTACCACTGTTGACCCTCCACGCTTCTCCGGTCCACAAAGAGAACAGGTCCGCCTCACCGAAGAGACCGTCGACCCTCCTCGCTTCCAAGCTCAACGTTCCCACGTTCACGTTTCCGAAGAGACCGTAGACCCTCCCCGCTTCACCCGCAAATCAAGCAAGATGGGTTACTACGATGAAGATGGTAAGTCAATCTCTCTGTCCTCCACCATCCCTAACCTAAACGTCCACGAACAGGCCACTACCACTCCATCAGACACGGTCTTCACAAGGCTGCTGACCGTGTCTTGGGACGTCACCACCACCATCATCATCACAACCATGTTGATCGGGAAGAGATTGACATTACCATAGGAGGAAGTCGCGCCAGCGCTGCTCCTTTGCCAGCTTCCATTCCCGAGCCAGCATACACCCCAAACACCGTCACCATCCCATGCCACCACATCCGTCTCGGCGATCTCTTGATCCTCCAAGGCCGTCCTTGCCAAGTCATCCGCATCACCACCTCCTCTGCCACCGGCCAGCACAGATACTTGGGCGTCGACCTCTTCACCAAGCAATTGCATGAGGAGTCTTCGTTCATCTCCAACCCAAGCCCAAGTGTTGTCGTCCAGACCATGCTCGGCCCCGTCTTCAAGCAATACCGTGTTCTTGACCTCCAGGATGGAACTGGTAAGCTCCCTCTGTGTCACTTAAATCATAGTACATCTGCTAACCTTCCCCAGTTGTTGCCATGACCGAGACTGGCGATGTCAAGCAATCCCTTCCCGTCATCGACCAATCCAACCTCTGGTCCCGTCTCTCCGAGGCCTTCGAGACTGGTCGTGGCAGCGTCCGTGTCCTAGTCATCAGCGATCACGGCCGCGAGCTCGCCGTCGACATGAAGACCATCCACGGTTCCCGTCTGTAATCCTCTCATTCTCAATTGTCCTTACATAGCGTTGAAGTTTAATCTTCTTTCACACACTCACACACAAGCGGCGATCTGGGATGAATGAAAGGGAACCATCACATCACATCAAATTGTTTATTTGGAGGAATGGATGGATGGGTGGACTTGGAGTTGCATAATGATGGGTTGGATCGTGGGGTTGCATTGGATGACGACTTAGCTTTGATTCTGATCCTTGATCTCTCCCATATGGGAACCTCGTATCGACACCTGACGATCTACTTCTTGGTCGATGGATCCTGCCTTCCCCCGGGTGGCGGTTGATTAGCCGGCTTTGAGGAGGAGAGCTGAAGGTAGAGGTCCTTGAGCGTTCCTGTTTTCCTTTTTGTATGTGTAGATAGGGATGGTAGATATCAAAACAGAATGAAGCATTGAAAACAGTCTTACTGTATATTTTGCTTGAGCTGTGAAATGTGACGCTCCGGCGTAGATAGTTCCGATCCACATTACATTGTCTGTCATTATTGCAGATTGCCCTCATCCCTTCCTCGCCTAATCACTACCTACCAATCTACTTATGTCGGAAAGATATCGACCACTCTGAATGAAGCTTCCTTCACAAAAGCCCAGACGCGAACAATTCAAATGATAATTCAAAAGAATAAAAGAGCGTAGAGCAAACGCAATAGCTGCTCCACTCCACTCCACTCTGAAAGATCTAACTTTATACACGGCACAGCAACATCGATCCCTAGACCAGAATTACATACAGCTAATTCAATTCTCCCGACCCCCTGACTAGAAGCACATGATGACATTATCTACCTGTACTTTACGGAGGTACTTTATATGATATGAGATACCTAAATGTGTTCGTCTATTCATCCTGCTTTACTTCTTTTGGTTTGTTTATTTCTCCCGTAGCTCTGTAGCACTAAGTAGTATACTATTTTACCAGAGGGAGGCCAGCTTGAGATAGATTAATTTGAATTGGCTTGACTTGACTCGATTAGCTTGCCAGGTCTGAGGTATTCTATTCTGTAATGGTACTTTCTGCTGCAGCTTTGAATCTCGATACTATGGTTTTGTAACACTAATAGTATAGTGGGATACTACTTAACAAAACTGTGATCAGCATCCCGTCATTTCACTTACTGTGCTGTGGTAGTCTTGTCTTGTCCTTTCTTGGTTTTTGTTCTACCAACTGATCGACCAATTGTCTTTGATATATATATATATATATATGTTCGCTTGGATGATATGATTTTTCTCATTGGGAGTGGAGATTTGAGGTCAGGAGATACTACAAACGAGGAATATTGAGGGTGAATAGGTCAGTCAGATCTCATATTTAAGCGGGTTCTGGGGAGAGTGATTAGTAAGGGACCGGAGGAGGAAGGGAGGGAGGGAGGGAGGAAAGGGGCGGTATAGGGCGTTAAAGAGGAAAAGCAAGTGTAGTCAAGGCACGAAATAAGCGGGATCTGGCGTCGATTTGGATTGAGTTGTATTGAATGGAGTTGGTTGTGTTTTGTTTATTTTGTTTTCCTTCTTTGTAAATGGACATGCCGAAGCGAGGTTCACAACAAGGTCAGCAAAAGAATCGGTAAGTAAGATACCCGCACGAAGCGGTGGAACCGCATATCATCTATTCGATATAATATACTCTACAACACCAGTGTATTCAGTCAGTTGGTCCATAGTATCCATCAAGCCATATTCCTCTCATCTCTCCCTCTCCCCTCTAACTCTACTTCAAAGTAACCAACTCCTCCGCACTCGTCGGATGGATAGCCACACAACTATCAAAATCCGCCTTCGTCGCCCCCATCTTAACCGCCACCCCAAAACCCTGCAACATCTCCCCACTCCCCAATCCCAAAATATGCAAACCCACGACCTTCTCGTCCGGCCCCTGACAAATCAGCTTATACTTCGTCGGGCCCTTCTGCTCCGGATCCATCATAGCATAGTACATAGCCGTAAAGCTCGTGTTGTAGATCTTGAGGTTCTCCTTGCCGTACTTCTCGATCGCCTCCGGTTCCGTGAGTCCGATGGTGCCGATTTCAGGGTGGGCGAAGACGACGGAGGGGATGAGGTTGTAGTCTAGCTTTGACGACTTGAACTTCTCGGGCCCGAAGAGTCGGTCGGAGAGCTTGCGGCCAGCGGCGATGGCGACGGGTGTGAGTTCGACTTTGCCGACTACGTCGCCGAGGGAGTAGATGTTCTCGACATTGGTGTTTTGGTATTCGTCGGCTATGATTTGGCCCTTTTCGTTTTGCTTGACGCCTGCCTTGTCGAGGCCGAGACCCTCGACTTCTGGGGAGCGACCAATGGCCCAGATTAGAGCGTCGAGGTCTTCGAGCTTGCCTTCGCCATTGGAGTCTTTGTAGTGGAGGGTGAGCTTGCCGGTCTTGGGGTCCTTCTCGACTTTGCTTTGGCTGGATTGCTTGTGGAGGTGG
Source organism: Cadophora sp. MPI-SDFR-AT-0126 (assembly GCA_020747065.1). NCBI lineage: Eukaryota > Fungi > Ascomycota > Leotiomycetes > Helotiales > Ploettnerulaceae > Cadophora > Cadophora sp. MPI-SDFR-AT-0126. Next base: position 1,758,797 of record JAGMVK010000011.1, read on the forward strand.
ACGCCGAGCCGCTCGTATTCTGCTGTGACAGTATCCTGGACCATGGGATCGAAGGTTCGGAGGAACTTGTCGTGGCGGATGAAGAGATGTGTCTCTGTGCCTAGAGCATTGAACATGCCCGCAAACTCTACTGCGATGTATCCTGCTCCTACTAAAGCCACTTTCTTGGGCTGTGTCTCGATATCGAAGAAGCCGTCACTGTTGACACCGTACTCTGATCCTGGAATTCCTTGTGGGATTGTAGGATGTCCTCCAACAGCTAGCAGGATCTTCTTTGCGCGGATCGTCTGCTTTGTGCCATCGTCTAGTGTAACCTCCGCCTCGTTCTTCCCAGTCAAAGAGGCCCGGCCATGAATATATTCCACCTTGTCGTTACCCAGGTTCTTCTCGTAGATACCGTTTAGTCGTAGGATATATGCGTCTCTCTTCTTCTTGAAGGTAGGCCAGTCGAATGGTGCGGAGTGGTTGACGGAGAATCCATAGGCTTTCGAATCGTGAATTGCCTCTGCGAGCATAGCAGCGTTGAAGGTAACCTTTTTTGGTACACATCTGTGGAAACAAGTAGAGTTAGCATGAGTTTGTTCTCTTTTCTCCTGTCCTGCCCAGCCCTGTGCAGTCCTGTCGTTTGCGGTGCTCGAATTATATGGAGGGGTAGCTCTCGTACCCAACATTAACACAAGTTCCTCCCAAACGTTTGCTCTCAACCGCAATTGTCTTTGCGCCATAATAACCACTTGCTCTCCTCGCCGACGCCAGACCCCCACTACCGCCTCCAATGACGAGGTAATCGCACTCCTTCGTTATAGGCGCCATGTTCGCTGCAGACGAAGAGAATTGGCGGGCAAGAGAAGAGATTCGAGAATTGGCCGTGGCTGCGACTTTGCTTGTGCTAGTGCGGTAGGTGAAGAGAGTGAGTTTTTGCATGGACGGTTGGAGGGAGGGGCGAAGCTTTAAAGAGCTTAAAAGAGGGTCGCAAATAGACTTGAGGTAACGGGGGAAAGGAGTGGTAGGGTAGGTAATACGGTAATATGGTGGCAGTGGTAGCAAGATAGAGCCCAGGCTGGAGTGACGTGCTTGAGGTGAGGTAATGCGCGGTGATGTTGTAGTGATTTTTAGTGGTTCCGGCGTTCTGGAGCTCCAATGGATTACCAAGACACTTTGCTTCGTGCGGGAGATATTCTCGGGTCTAGATTTGGCGGGGAGGTACAGAAGCCGAGATCCTTTGAAATCACTGTGGAAAATTCAAATAAGAAAAAGTCAATATGGATGCGCAAGCATGTACTGAATAGTAAACAATTAATTACAGCGCTGTCTGAAACATTGGCTATACCATACCGATTCTTGCTTTTTAGATATTTGCTCAATTAATCATGTCAAAGCCTAGAACATCCATCCTCCTGGCATGACTTGAATTTCTTTGTTGACTTTTGCAATGTCGGTCTCGGATCTCGGCTGTTGACCGAATGTCTTATCTTCACTATCTTCCACCCGGCGACCGTACAGTACAGTACAAGCTGCAGCAGCTGTCAGCCTTGCGGTTTCGTCTCGTCTCCAAAGTCACTCGCACCTCAACCTAAAACCAGCCGCATCGGGATCTGATAGCAAGGCATGGCAGAGCCAACCCAAATACCACCATCTCCACCCAGTACGAGATGACATGACACTTTCTAGCCAATAACAAAGCACCACTCACATCCAACTCTCTCAAACACCGAACCTCCCAACCATTCATTATGTCCGTCTCACCACCAACAAGCCGTAGCCAGGCTTCACTGTCTCAGTCAAATTCCCAGTCGCATTCCATGACGCATCACGAAGTCTCTCTCGATACTCTTGTCACTCATCTACTTGCCTCCAAGCGGTCTTTGGCTTCTATCAGTACGGTATGGCGTGCCAACGAGATTGTGACTTCTGCCCGGTCGGCTCTGGAGGAAAGTGCAGTGTTGAGTGCTCGTACTGGGTTCTTGAGGAGTGGTATATCGGAACAAGTGAAGATATTGAGGAGAGTCAGAGGAGGTATTGAGAATGTGTATAAAGAGGGACAACGGGATTTCAAGGTAGGCTTGATCCAAGCTTGGAAAGAAGTCAGGCTGACTATCCTAGAATGTCATACGGACTTTGGATTCAGCAAATGCAAGGCTGGAATCAACGATGGATATACTGCGATCTACAATGGTGGAGGCCGCGTTCAGACCTGAGAAGGAGGAGCCTCGAAGTCTGCTAGATTTCGTGGACGAGCAAGGTGTAGAAACCATGCGAGATGCGTTGAAAGAATCGATACGGGAAGCTAAGGCTCGTCTACCTTTCTAGGCCACTGAACCGATCTAACATCTGTTAGGAAGCACAAACCGAATTCGACTCTTCTATACTATCCTTCGATGACGACCTGCGAACCCTCAAAGCTGCAATGAAAGCCTCTCCTCAATCAAGTACCTCCCAATCTCACGACGACCTCTCCTCCCCAATCCCAAGCCATCTTCAAACACTCGAAACCAACGCCCAAGAAATGGCAGCTCTTCTCGACTCTCTAGTCTCACATTTCGACCTCTGCGTCAACGCCATCCGCCACACGGAGGGCGGCTACGCAGCTGTCCGCAAAGCAGCGTCCTCGCAACCCCCCGAAGCAGAACCCGTTTCCGTCTCAGGCGTGATGAATACCGAGAATGACCCCACAGCCGACAACCCAATCTCCCCAGAAGAGAGACAAGAGATGCTCGACGTCCTCGAGAAAGACGCCGCACAAGTCGAAGACGTGGTCATGGAACTTCGCGACTACCTCAATGACATGGAAGCTAAACACGAGGAGGTGATCGAGCACATCTCCGTCCTCACACGCACGCACAATGAGACTACAGCCGCATACTCCATCCTCGAAGCTGTTGGCGCCAGATTGCCAGGCTACATAATCGCCAGCCAGGATTTCCGTCTCCATTGGGAAGAAACAAAGCTCAATATCCAAGAACAGCTTTCCGAGCTGGAATCCATGCGAGTCTTCTACGAGAACTACTTCTCTTCCTACGATAGCCTTATCCTTGAAGTCTACCGCAGGAAACAGAGCGATGAGAAGGTCAAGAGTATCATGCGCAAGGCGGTCGAGCAGATCGAGAAGGTGTATGAGGCGGATATGAAGGAGAGGGAGGGCTTCAGGGTTGATGTTGGGGATTATCTGCCTGTGGATCTTTGGCCGGGTGTCAATGCGCCGGCGAGGAAGTGGGAATTTGTACCGGTTGAGGAGAAAGAGTGGGCGGTGGGAAGCATGCCTGTTTTGGAGAGGACGGTGGTTGAAGCTGCCGGGAGGAGGGATAGGGAGAGGCAGAGGAGGGGAGATGCGTAGATTGGATACTAGATGCTGGATAAAGGTCGGAGAAGAACAGTGTATTTGGATATGATATAAGTTAGCAGGACTCTTCTTCACCTCTGTTTATTATCTTTTCTAGTTTATTCACTCACCTCGGTTCTCTTCTTCCCCTTTTGCCTAAGCGAAAGTTCGCCTACTGGACTAGTTCAAAACATCACATCACAATGCTCGGTGACGCAGTAACCATTCCATCCCTTCTGAAAAGTAAGGTCTTCGCAAGAGCACTACATTAACCGATATAAAATCCTCCTTTCTCCTCGTTCTAAATATCCTTCAGAGGTAAATCCTTCCGCATTCCGTCAAAAAACTCAATTTCTGATGAACATACGCTTAGAGCCCCCACTGTTCAATCTACCGCACAGGAAGCATGTCTCGCATCTCTCTATCTAATTTTTCGTTATTACACTATCAATAGATAACATCTTCGACTCGGCGCTGGGGTTGAGCAAGGAAGTTAGGAGATTTGAGAGTGGAGCGAGAACGATGAGGTGAGGTGATGAAAGGTGTGGGTGAGAGAGAAGGTGAGGGAGGGAAGATACCAATTTTACTATGAAGGGAGGAAAAGGATAGGAAGGGGCACGTGGTGTACGTGGATGTGAATGTGTATCTTGGATCGTTGTTATGGCATAGTATAGGACGGGGTTAGAGTGTACCACTTTATTTGTGAGGCGGCGGTAAGGCGTTTGTATTTGGAGAGGAATGGTGAAGAGTAAAGTGTGAAGAGGGAGGAAGAGATGATGTGTGAGGGGTTGGGATTGGGAGGGGGCACAAGTATTAGTTTATATGTCTACTTAATTTAGATTAGGAGATTAGTGTGAGAAGATTTGCTCCTTCTCGCTTTTGAATATTGAGTATCGAATGAGATCAAGAACGTTTTCGGTTTTAATGCCGAGTTGATTTGGCTAAGTTGATCTTATGAGTCTCTAAACGAGGCTACTTTTGTAATGTCTATCGCTTCTGCTAAAATAGGAAACAGCAAAGAGACGAAATGACATGGCATGAGCGCGGAAATTGTATCTCGCAGATTCTATCTATCTTAACTATGTTTGCACCATTCATTTGAGTAGAGTGGGGCTTATGGACAAGTTTTTATAGGCAGCTCGCATCCGGGTCCATGGCATCCACGGCAGGAAGTTCAGAAATGCTGTTCGTTTCAAATTTCAGTTCAATCTTCTGTTTACAATATCTAGAATGTATATCTATCTCATCACCTTTGTAAGTATAAGATCCATCTTGTACTTAAAACCTGTTCTTCCCCTCCTTCAAGCTATTGATGCCATTGACAGTATTTTCCATCCTTTCTTCTCATTGTCTCTCCTCTAACCTACCATCGTCATTACTATACCCCACAAAAGACTAGCAACACATACATTACGTCATTCTTAATTGCCCTGTTGTCCTTGTGCTGATTTAGTCCGTACTGGCTTTCCATGACCCCCGACACTCCAATTATATGTCCTGCCACTCTACTTCGCTGTGAGATTTAGGAATAAGTGTGCACTAATAGGCTGGTTTTATAGCAAGTATGAAAAGGACCAAACTTCAACCTCTGAACCCCTCCAACTTGATAATTTCCCAAAATTGATGTTCAGGAGAAAGGTCTCCTAATTTTCTTCAGTCTTTTTTTTTTTTTTTTTTTCAAAAAAAAAAGATTAACCCAAAGAACCGATCCAAGACTATTCTCACGCACTTACCCACCGTAAGCAGCATTCGGATTCTCGGCAGCCTCGCATCAATGTTACTCTTACGCTCACTCTCTCACCCTAATCTGCACAATGCAACTCCTCGCTTACTGTACACACTCTCCATCCAAACAAGTTGTACCGCAAACCGAGAAAGCGAGAGTCCCTCACTCTCACTCACTAACTCACTCACTCCATTTATTCCATCCCAGCTCTCCAGCCTTACTAGCATACGATATTCTCTGTACTGCTGTATGTAAGGAAGGAATTTTTGGTGGACTTTCCGCATCTGCACCTACGAGCACCTACGTATGCGTGCATATGCATATTCGCATGTGCATACACGCATGTATATGTAAGGTATTCCAGCCCAACGCAACGCTACCGCTACAAAGCCCCATCCTATAATAGACCACTCCACTTACTCACTGCTGATTTTGTTGTCGCGTTTGCATCTGCATCTCTCTGCGTTTGCTTGCTTGCTACTGTGTGGAATTTTTTTCCCTAGTGGGGCGTGTAAATGGAACCGGAGGGGAAGAGGGGACTTGCTTGCTTGTTGGCTTGATTGCCATGTCATGTCATGTCATGCCATATTTCTGTCATTTTTTAGAGGGGTAGAGATAGATGTGAGAAGTACCCCTCTTGTTCGTTTGTTCGTTCGTTCGTTTGCTGTGTTGTGTTGTGTAGTACAGAGGTTGGATGATAGGAGAGAAGCGGTGACATTGAAGCTAGGTGCACTGCTGCAGCTTGATGATTGAAGATAGATAGATGGATAGATAGTTAGAAGGTGGATATGCGATTTCCACCGGTTAAGGCATACCTTCCCTCTTTCTATGGCTGTGCTCTTTCATAGGCTGCACTGTTCTACATACAATCCTCCACCACACCATCTTCTCGTCTAAAATCAAAATCATATCACTGGTCGGTCGTCACATAAAACCTCATATTTCCAAGAAGATGTGAAAGAAGCGCCAAATCTAATGTGCTTCGTAAACTAACCTTCGACCTATCCGACCTCGACCTTCTATCCCATCATGTCCAAAGCACGTATGGACGAATACAAATCGTAGAATACTAAGAAAGCGACGGGGGCATTTAAGATCCCCTCCCTCCCCTCCCTCCAAAAGAATTATGAACGAACGGTATATGCTGCCAGATAGAGAGTTCACCTCCGTAGTTGAGTCGAGTCATACATCACATCAAGTGGCAAAAGAGTCACTCACCCACTCACTCACTCACTCACTCACTCACTCACTCACTCACTCGGAAAGCTGAATCTGAAACGTTAGACCGGTCGGTTGTAAATATCGCCACTCTCCCTTCCTCTAGGCGGCGATAGGCGACGACGACGGCGACGAAGGTGGCGACGGCGATATCCTTGAAGTCAATACTATACCATAGCATACGCAATACAGCACAGCCTACAAGAAGCAATGAATCTTCTATCTCAAGAGTCACCGATCGATCACATGGCCATCGAGTCACCAGAAAGGACTTACCTACCGGTCGACGATATTGGAGTCACAGCCACGAAAAAAAAGAAGGGAACGGGAACCAGATTTGATTTTCCAATGTTTTATGAATGTTTATTGGCTTTGTCAAGAAGGTATATGTGAGGTAAAAATGAAGGGGGTATCTATCTGAGGAATAAACAATATTCCCAAAGTCAACAACAGTACGGTACGTGATGGCGCCGCCAAATCCAGCCCAGTCCAAGTCCAGCCCCCATGCCCCTGCCAGCATGCTGTGCAAGAAATATCAAAAATCAGAAAAACACTACTATTACAATCTTTGTGTTGTGTTGCGGTACGGGGCAACCAACACCGACGCTCGAGTCCAAATTTCTGTGCCAATCCAAATTCCATCCATCCATTCCATATCCCGCAAATATCAAATGCAAAATTTCAAACGCAAAACAAACTGCAAAACGATTCCAAATTGCGCGACAAAACATCCTCATGAAGTAGAACTTTTCCCCACCAAATGCACATGCACGCGTGATTCGATCTTGTTATTCAAGATGCCGCCCGCCCGGATTAGGTGTGAACCTGCTCGATTTATCCATTTCCATCCATCCCTTTGCATCATCATGCCATGCCAGATCATTCCGTAGAAATCTATTACTCGTACATGCTCCCAAAAGCGAACGATGTCGCGTTTGGTAGCGTCAAAAAAGCCAAATAGGAAACGCAGAAGTGGGTATCGTCGTCTGTCCGTAGGAAATGCGATATGACGGAACGAAATCGTCGGCCACTCTCCTTCTCTTCCTTCCTCGCTGCTTTCTTTCTTTCTGTGTTTTCTCTCCCCTGATATGTTGTGTATTTTTTTGGTAGTTGTTATGTAGGTGTTGTGTTATCTCCAATAATGGACCTATTGTCCTGGTCGGCGAAGAATATCCTCGCAGTTGGCGTCGAAGCGCAGATTCCACAGCCGGATGGAAGACATGAACTTCTCGGTAGACTCGAGTTGACGATCGCGTCCGAAGATGGAATCGACGAACTCTGTCCCGGCATTCTTGCCTAGCTGCGCTGAGTCCTTGCCATGCTTCTTCCCCGCCTTCAACATGGGAGTCTCGCATGACTTGAGGAGCTTCTTTAGTTTGTCGGTAAGACGCTCCCCAGATTCGATGAAGTCGTCGACCATCTCCTTGTTCTCCTTCGTGCGGATACGTCCCATGCATTCTTCTGCCCGCTTAACCTTACCGGCGAGTTGAATCAGAAGGAGCCAGAGCTCACCGGCCATATCGGCGATGGGTGTTGCGGGACCGTGGTGGTAGACTGTCCAGTCGTAAATCCACTTTCCAAGACTATTAGCATCAAAGACACTTCCCAGGAGCATGATGGGCTCTTCTGAAGGATCCCAGTTCTTAAGCGAGTATCCGGGAGGAATGCGATGCTTGCGCGCGTCGGCTTCGGTAGCCTTGGCTACAGGAGGAGGCTTCTTTGGTGTTGATGAAGTCGGACGCGCTGATGGTCGTTGTGGCGTCGAGGAGGATTGTCGTCGTCTCCTGCTGCTTGGCTGTGGTTGTTCATATATTGGTGAACCCTCAAAGTCATCTCTGTCATAGGCGTGTCCTTGAGTCTGAGAATAGTACTTATCAGTGCCACGCCCACGATAATTAAAAGTTGACTTGTGCGGCCGACGACTGTACTGGCGGTACACCACACCATCCACAACAAAGTCTACATATTCAAATTCGTCCTCGTCGGAATCCCCATGAGAGGCTCGATGATAGGAGTAAGAACTTCGCCTCTGATGATGGCGCGGAGCCGCATACGAACTTTTATTTCGACTCACATTGGCAGCAGTCGCGTAGTATCCGCTGGAGTTATATCTTGGAGAGAACGTCGCTCCACGGGGGGACGAGTATCCATATGCATCTCCGGAAGAAGTGTGTCGAGTATGCTGTCGAGGAGATGGACCAGGTCGCGCGTAGTATCCATGGGTTCCTCCAGCGGGGGATCCAGCAGGCGACGGCGTCGCGCTGAAAGATGCGTAGTATGCACCCGGGTGGCCGGGAGGCGTGTTGTAAGAGTAACTGTTCATGATAGATTTCCTGCTCTTGCGATGTCTTCAGAAAGACACCCTCCTAGAAAACGAAAAAGAAAAAGGTTGGTTCGAAGCACGCCGGAATCGAGGCGCGCCGAGGAGTTGTGACGAGCCCGTCACCGTGGTATGTAGTCGGTACGAGAGGGAAGGGGAACCGTTGTCGTTGAACCGTACATGTCCTGAACTGGCTTTGTGAATCCTGCGATGAGGATTCTTGGTGGGTCGAAGTCGAATATATTCGCCTTCGGTTATCTTCGAGAATGAGCTGGAGGAAACCGGCTCAGAAGTTGATTGGTAAGCGTTGGTGACGAAGCTTTGGGATCAAAATGTTTAGATCGATGATGATGTCGAGAGACTCGAGGTAAAAGCAGAAAAGCGTGGCTGGGAGGAGGGCGACAAGTATTTAAGACTGTGGCCGGTACTGGTCTGGGTTTGATGGATGGTGCGTGCGTGCGTGCGGTGGTGCAGTGGGAAATTTACTCGGGTAGGGGAAGTGGGTAGTGGATGCGCTTGGTGCGTTGGCTTGACAGGGGGATCCTGAACGGCCTGCACGCACTTGGGGAGTTGGGACGGAATTAGAGGGAAGGGATCCTGCCGTCGGGGAATGGGTCAGTAAGAGTCAGCCACAGGGGTACAGAAATGAATAATCAGAAAAAGCTCATATTGGGGCTGGAACCAGGGGGTTCTGGAATGTGCCAACACGTTGTGACGAGTTGTGATTCGCAGAATAATCAAAGCGGTGGACGAAGCCTCGGCAGAGAAAGGGGCAAGATTGTGGCAGTGAAGAGGGCAGTGAAGATAAGCGAAACAGCGCAGCTGGACCAGATAGATTGATAAGAGGGCATTCAAAACACACTTACGAGATTCGCATACGGGGTGCAACCCCTGGCTTCAAGCCATTCTCAACAAGCGAAATTGAGCAGAGACAGAAAGTGTTCTTTTCCTCTTCCTTTTTCACCTCCGCCCGATAGCGACGTCGTATCCAACGGTGCACGGGGAAGGAGGCTTAGGGGCCGCGAGCCGCAAGCAGGACCGATCTGATGAGGCGCCCGAGATGTCGGATTCGGGAGCTTGGAATAATGGTCCCGGAGACGGGGGATGGAGATTATTGGGAGATTGGGTGGACCTGCGCTTGACGAGATTCGGAAATGCAATTGTGACGAGTATATGAGACGGTGACTCCCTGGGAATGTGACTCCTAGCTTGACGTCGAAGTTGATACGGAGTGACTGGCCAGGCAGGATTTGCTTTCTTTCAATCTTTCTTTTTGGACCGATGTCATAAACCAGAACCTCCGAGGCTGAAAAATAAGGAGTAGCACGACTTGCGCGGTGCTTCAGGGACTGGCTGAGTTGAATTGGATGCGCAGGATTGGGTGAACAACGTAAAAGGTTGAGACGAGGAGAGACCTTGCGCAAAGGATGATGATTTAATTCGATGCGAATTCTGGGGATGCGACCGCTCAAGTAGCACGAGTACAGTCAGTCAGAGTCAGTGGTGGTATTCCACAGGCGACGACAGCGTGACGTTCAGCGTGGCGAATTTAGTGGTGGAACGCCGACGAATTGATTTGCGATGGTGATGGTCTGGCCGCGGAGTGGCCGTGAGGATGAGGATGAGGACTGGTGTTGGAGTAGATGCCCAAAGGATTGGATTGATTGATTCCACAGAGAGCGCCGCAATCAATTGGTATGATATGAGTCTTTCGTATGACTTGATCGTGGTAGAAGATAGGTTTGCTATTTGACGCAGGAACATTCAAATCGGTCCAATGAGTCGCATGAGGATTGACGAAGCAGCTGAAGTTTGGCTTTCTTCCTGCGCAGCGTAGGACTGGATCCGTTCAAGAGCGGATGCCAATTGATTGATGTATTTGTTGGATTATGATTGAACCCGAACGAGCGAATGTACGCTTCGTATTTGTGTTGCGCCAAATCAGCTGGAGAAATAGACAGCGCCGAAAGGCCGGTACTTTGGCTTTGCCTCCTTCTCCTCTTCTGCGCTTCTCGTCTTTCTCGTCCTCTCCTTGGTCCGTCCCGGGTAAAGTCTGTAGACGGATGGAGAATCAACGGGTATGTACTGGCTGGTGGGTGTTCTTAGGTAAGATACAGTTGTAGATGCAGATGCGGAGGCGCGATATGCATCATTCATGCATGGAAGTATTTCTGAAGAGGCAGTACACTTCGGCCGGTTAGGGATAAGGTCGCTAGGCGTGTAGATGTACGGGATGTAACAGGTATGAATGGTACTTACACGAGTACCGCGTGCAGATATTAAGTCGAGTTTGAAGATAGAACACAGCAGAGGAGGGGAAGGGGAGCAGAGGGGGCCGTGGAAGGTAGTGCAGCAGTAGCTGGACTTATATTTGGAACGCAATCGTGAGAGTCAGCATACTTGCAGAAGGTGGGATAGTGGGATGATGATGGAGGGGGGAACGACGAGGAAGTGGAGGGGCTGATGGAGGGGTAAAGGGTAAAAGGTGTGAGCGTCGGTCGGGATATGAGGATGTGTGAGCGCGGATGAGGGATGAGGGGTGGCTGATGTTATGCATTCACAAAGTGCGTTGCTTCCCTGATGACAGACATGATTGACTACCTGCCTTCCCTCCGTATGTCGTATGGTAACACCAAATTCGGAGGAAGGGCCGTTGTCAAGCCATATCCATAGCCATAGCCATACCCATACCCAGCCATCCCCAAAACTCAGATCCAGATCTACTAAGTAGAAGGAATATTCGGAGCCAACCCACGTTTCCCGCACAGAGTCTTGACCTCATGACGACAATGAAGCGAGAATGTGTCAGTGTGACTGTGATATCTTTATCAAAGAGCGCTTGCAGCGGCGCTTCTAGAGCCTCTTCCTTCTATCACTCCCTGGTTTCCTCCCTGCTCTCGCTCAAAAATAAGCCATCTCAATACCACCCGAATACAACCACCAAGTCCCCAAGTCCTTGTCTTCGCTTCCATGTTCGCGAGTTCTCGTCTCTTACTCGATACAGAAATGTCACCGACCCTCCATCCAGTTACACGGGTTCTCACACCCTTTCACAATTTCTCACTCACTCGCGGCCGCTATGCCTTGACAATTGCGCCGACTCTTACTTCTCATCCTCAGAATTCAGTCAAAAGATGAGTCTCGAGCCAGGCAACACACCCTCTTCCCATGCCATCGCAAGCCATCAAACTCGAGTCACAATCACGAGCGCCATCTTGCCGCCGATCAATTCGTTCAATCAATCAATATCGCGGTTGAGAAAACAAACAAAAGTGATAGGATATCACGGTCCATATATCAACCAATACAAGCGCGTCCATACTGTATCATCACCACCAGAATTGATATCACGAACCTCACCAATAAAAACCAACATTGGGGGCTGAAAAGCAACACCGAGACACCCAGCAGGCTTCATCAACTCGCTAATCAACCCCAACACCAACTTCCCTCCCCCTTACAGCGTCCAATATAATATTAGCCGTCAACAGGTTAAATCCTTACCTTCACCTATTTTTGCAATCCTGATATATCCTTTTCGTGTTGTACCCACCGAATTGACTCCGCGAAATGTGTCTTGAGCAGCCTCAACCATGGATTGCTCCGCTCCCTCAGGGCATCGATCGCTAACTTCAATGCCCCAAAACACACCGCACCCACCATTTGTACCACCGACTGGGTTACCTCGTCGCACAAAACAACTTGAAAATTTTCTCATCTCATCTCGTCGCATTCCCAATCAGAGAAAACTGACTCGTTCCCATCCCTTACGCAGGCAGCACACACACTGATACAAGAACACGACATAACTTGCTCCTGAGTCCTGCCTGTAGGTACCCCCGAAACCACACGCTGTACCTACCTTACTCAACGCCGCTGCACAATTCAGGGGCCAACACCACTAAAAGGCACCACCAACTGCAGCACTGCAGAGCCCTAAGATCAGCGTCGTTAGAGCCCGTGGTGCAGCGCTGCCGCTGCATCCAAGCCTGCAAGCTTCCCCCCAGATGGGATGATCACGGTTCGTTCGTTTGTCCTCCATCCACTTGCCTGCGCTGCGGAACTTGTGCTGCGAGCTGCGAACTCATCCACACCAACCAACCGTTTCCCGCCCACCATATCCACCACTCCACCAACCAACATCAAGCAAGGAATCCACCTGGACAAGCAGAAGAAGGCAACCAGGGGAGGGATGGACTAACCCTGCACGCACGCGCACGCACGCGCACACACCAAACCACACACGGAATTTGCCTCGCCTCGCCTGCGGAGGTGATGGGAGGGAAGCCTGTGGGAACATGCATGGAAGCGCGAGCGACCCCATCTCAGACCTAGCGTCGTCGTCCATCCACAAATCAAAATACAGATCGCCACACCACGAGAAATGGCTCTGGAGGTCTTGGCTTTGGCCACTCTTCTTAGTTCTAGTTCCCCAACCTCCTCGAAAAATGATGATGGGCCAGTCGAGAGCAGGTCGGAGGCTTCGGCTGGGTGCTGGAATTTGCCCGCCGGCGAACTCTGTTTTGTTGCGGATGGTTGGTTCTGTGAGTTGTGGTTGGTTGGTTGGTTGGTTGGTTATGGAAGATGGACGTGAGGGGGTGTTGAAGATGCTGCAAGTGGAAGAACATCTCAAAGTTGAGAATGTAAACGCCGGAGAGAGAGTAAGTAAGAGGGGAGAGGTAAGGGAAATGGGAAAGAGGGGACAAAATGCTGGAGAGCATGTGTACAAAGTAATGCACTTGCTGTATGGAGCCGAAGTCGAAACCGAAAGTTGAATCTCGAAAGTCGAAAGTCGAATATCTGTCTGGTCGCATTTCTTTCCTTCCCGGGAAACGTGGTTCTCGTACCGGCGAACTGCAGATCTGGAAGGTACAGTACAATACAGTACCAAGTATCAGTCAATGAAACAAAGCAGAGTCCGTACTTTCCTCTAGGTATGAATGACGCCAAAGACCGCAGACAAGTAAAGCAACAGCAAACTCTCGAAAGATTGAAATTTGAAGACTGCAACTGACCATCTGAAAAAGAAATGGTGAAATGAAGACAAGACAGGACAGGATAGGACACGCATAGTAGGTAGGGATGTGTGTGACATGGCATTAGATTATGGATAAGATTTCCGATCGATTGATCCAAACTTTCTATAGTATTGGATCTTGATCATGCAATAACACCGACCCAACCAAGCGAAGAAAATAAACACAAAGGATGAGACGGGGAGAACAGCCTCCTTTCCGTATCCTATCATGTAATCGTACAGATCTGAACTGTACTGTACTGCACTTCTGTACCATGCGCCCAATTCAACTGAATCCAGAAGAAAAAAACGCCAATCCCAAAATCGTTATACACAAGCGTACCATGCAAAAACGCTATCATGCTGCGGAATCTTCAATCTGGATGTCCGAATCCAGCCATTTCCAAATGCAGCTCTATGTTATGTTGTTCGGGCAATGCTCCATGCAAATGGAGACCATGCCAGTCATGGTATCCAAGTCAAGACCACAACGCTGTCTCTCGGGTCATCGTCAACCTTGGGTGTCTTGCCCTCAGAGTACCACCTCTCGTCGCTCCACCGCTTGAGATACACCTGCTTGACTCTCCCGTCGCCCTCTTTCCTCGCTCCGAGAATCTCCCAGCTCTGCTTCCTGCCGGTTTTAAGCAGGGATTTACGTAGCGACCCGAAGTAGTAGCTGAAGACCACCTCGGCGCCAGCTTCTCCTGCATCATGCTGGCCCCAGTCGAAGGTCTCTTCCATCTGGAGAGGATCGAAGTCGATTCCTTGAGGGTAATGGGCTACGGAGAAGCCGTTGGAGATGATGAAATCATCTTTGAACTGGAAGCGTTGAAACACGCATTCTTCTCCACAAGCATCAGCCACAACATGTGTCATAGCTGGGTTTGCACGATGCCACGACTTGAAGTGATGGAGGGAATGGAATAGATTCCCAGATTCGTAGATTCCAGCAGGGTCCCCAAACTGGTCATGCTGGTGGAGAGAAGGCAGGTAGGTGAGTGTGAGGCTCGAATGGGCCTGAAGACAGTTATAAAGAAGCCTGTCTCCCTGGTCCGAATCAAGCACGTATTTCCCAGTTTCATTATTCTTTTCCAAGCATGGCGCCTCGACAATCTGCTTCGCAGATGGAGCAGTCAAAACAATTCCTCCTCCGCCATAAGCAAACGGTGCCCGGTTCCTGATCAACCAATCTGCGCGCTCGGTGAAGGTGCCGATATAGTATGGCTTGGCTGGATTGTAGCGGGAGAGGGTTTTCCGGAAGTTGGAGATAACGGGGAAGAAAGTATCGTCGTCGATGAGAACAAAGTATTTGCGATTCGGGCGCGTGGGGTGGTTATACATCATCTGTACAAGATCCACGTATCTGCCAGCCATATCCAGCTCCTTATTCGAGGCAAGGACTGTGGCATTGATTCCCACATCCTCCAGAGTCTTGGCTGCCTTCGCAATGTTATCATCTGTGGTATCGAAGAGCGCCAGAATGAGTCCAGCGCCATTGGATTGTCCGTTCCCATCTGTCAACCATCTCTTCCATTCCTCAATCGGGGAGGTTTTCGGGTCTGTGAAGCGGCCGTAGGTTGTGGATGCAGCGAATAGCATATCAGATACATCGACCTGATCTGGACGCGGCGATTGCTTGATATGAAGATCTACAATCTTGCCAGCGGGGAAGACAGACTCTTTAGTGATGGTGATATTCTTGAAAGATGTTGGGAAGAGCTCCTGATCGATTTCCGTAATCGACTTGCGCTCCCGCGCATCCGGGACGTATCGCATAGTTCGCGAGGCATATTCAATCTGCGGACCGACCTTGTTATCCTTCAGCAGCTTCTTGACGTAGGAGAGATCATCGACGCCATTGCTGGAGTATGGAACTCCTGGCTCTGCGAACCCGCCGGTAAATGTGGGATGGAACCACGCGGCAACGAGGAAGAAAAAGGCGACTGCGAGCCACCGGTGCAGCGGAGTTCGTGGTAACATATTACTAGGCGAACAGGTAGTATTCAACAAAGAAGACATGCCATTGAACTATGTGGTGGAGGTAAGGGCCCAGGGAAAGGGAGTCTGGTGTTGAGAAAATAAAAAAATAAGGACGTTAGGTCGAGAATCTCCGATAGGGGTCGGTCTTGGCAGATTACGCCGCCCCAAGTGGAAAGGTTAAGATGGAGCCGAATGACATTTGATGTACACAGCCTCATCGCAATATAAATGGGAAGACGATTCCATGTGACAATAAGCTTGATCTGAAGTTCATGACAATGCTACGAGAGAATTTACGACTTTTGAAATTGACCTGATATCTCAATCCAGACTTCTTTGAAAATGTCAGCCTTCCATCTAGGAGCAAGTCTAGCTTGAACCCCAACGGCATTGCGTCAGGGGGATCCAGCCTTCAGATTCAAAAATCGGAAGCTTATTAATCACCATTCTACCCTTTTATTAGGCGAGAGGAATAATAAATCTCCTATTCGAGTTCAATCCTCAGGCCGATGCTTTGTTCTCCCTTCGGCTCGGGAACTTCTCTTTTCAGGGGTCGACCAAAACAAAGCCATGGATCAGATCTAACATCCATGCCGGCCCGTAGAAACACGGGAATTATTCTCCTAACCTGTCCTCCCAGCATTTTGCTTTTGCCCTCTCTCCCTTGTCTCGGTGCTGGTTCGGTGCCTGCCCATCCCTTTCTGTTTCGCAAGACGCACCCTGAGTCTTTCCAGGCTTCAGGGCTTCAAGCCACCTCCCTGGTCCCGTTGATTGACATCCAATTTGCAGAGTTTTCACCCTCTCTTCAATGCCCCCTCTGTCTCAGGACGTATTCTGCCATGCCATGCTATGCCATGCCTCGCGAATTGCCTGTATGGGCGCGAGTAGGGTAGGGCAAGACAAGGAAGGGTAGGGCATCAAATCCAAGAACCTGGATGGATTGGAGGCAGAGAAAGTTGACTCACACACCATACACCGACTCCTTCAGCCGTGCATGGCCCATCCAAACAAAACAACTACAATCGTGCTTCTCATCCTGTTTGTCTTCAGATGGGTCTCCAAAAGGCCGTTCTCCATCGCCAAGTGGCCAGCCCAGATGCAGCGCCTCACTGCGAACTTCATGATTGGGAGAATGTGCCTCTTACGCTGGGCTGCAAGCTGCAATCAAGCGGACCGTTCAGGCCCAATTCAAAGGGCTATCCTGGTCGTTACACCAAGCAGAGCTCCCGCTTCCGCTGCACGCTGCTGTGTCTCTCGGGCGCTACTGTTTGCCGTATGAGTATTGGCTGGATCGCGATGCGCCATGCAGACAGATAAGAGTATCAAATGCGTTACGATGTGCGATGCGATGGATGGCACTTTTTTCCCCTTCCTTCCTACCAAGCGGTGTACTGTATAACACACGTGTCACATCATATCAGGAGCCTCCTGGACCCAGAACATGCTCTGTGACGTAAATTTTACATTTTCGATCTTTCTATTTATGCATCCTTCTCACCAGAATGTTTTTGTTGTGAGCCCTACTGCACCACGGTTGGCTCGCTTCGACTTCGACTCTGCTCGTCTGTCTAGAAGTACATATTCATACAGGTCATACAATCATACAGTCATATTCTTCCTCCTCAGCCTCATTGGGCTGCAGTGCTTCCGCCCGTGCTTGTGCTTGTGCTTGGATCAGGATTTGTAACTACTGCCTCTGATCGAGGTGCATTTGGGTTCCGGAAGCGCTCCGGAACACCCCTCGCCGAATATGTGGCCGTGCCGACATATGCTCCTACCAATCGGCTCCACTTGTACTCACTCTTCTTCAGCTTCTGGATTTCTTTGTAGGCATACGAGTTATAGTATGGAAGACCCGTGTGTGGATCTCGATATCGAGCCGGGTGACCAGTGATAACACAGATCTCATGGGAGTGTTTGGATCCTGAGTACATTAGGGCTGCAGGTTAAGCGAGAGACGGTAAACTTACTTGGAGCTTTGACGAACTTTCTGCCAAAGATGATTTGGGTTTGTATGTTCTTGTCCTTGATGGCGGTCTCGTCGAAGTTCTCAAGAATAAAGTAGTTGCAAGCAGCGTGCTCAACCTTTGGAGGTAAGTCTTCTGGAGGAGGCTGCTCAACGACTGGAGGAGGCGTTGGGACTGAGAATGGTGGTGGAGGAGGAGGATATGTTCCAAATCCAGGTAAGGGCGTAGATCCATCAAATGCCGGCGAAGACATCATGTAGGGGCGGTGAAGTGCATTTGGAGGAAGTGGTGGAGCACTGAGGGGTAGTCCGGCGGGAGGGGCAAGGACAGAGGAGTATGGCGGGGCACTCATTGGAAAGCCTGCTGGAGGAGCTAGAACTGATGAGTTTGGTGGACCTGGCGATGGAATATATCTGGGAGAGGGAACCGTTGGTGGGAAT
Source organism: Cadophora sp. MPI-SDFR-AT-0126 (assembly GCA_020747065.1). Lineage (NCBI taxonomy): Eukaryota > Fungi > Ascomycota > Leotiomycetes > Helotiales > Ploettnerulaceae > Cadophora > Cadophora sp. MPI-SDFR-AT-0126. The sequence goes on from JAGMVK010000011.1 coordinate 1,776,784, forward strand.
CGCATCTCGTGTGTAGGGGCTGTCACTGGTGTAGCTTCTTTTGTTATGACTGGGCTAGGCTCTTTGTTGATGGTCGTGTTCGAGGTTGGTTGTTTATCCTCGTCAACATTCGAGCTGAGAGCTGTGGATGGTCTCAAAGGTTCTTCTGTCGATGCTGCAGTTTCCTTCTTGTCTTCCAATTTCATCGGTCCCGCAGCAACAGATCCAGTCTCGGATTCTTCCAGCTCAGCAGCCTTCCGCTTTTTTGACGGCTTCTCCTTCTCCTCAATAATCAGATTCTTCCCTACCTGCTTCAACTTCCCATCAACCCATTCTCCCACACCGCTCCACCAAGTAATGACTGGTCCCTCCAGAACCCTATTCTTTAATGCAGCCAGCTTCGCTAGTTGCTCTTCCTCTCTCTGTTGCTCAGCCTCCTCCCATCTAGACAAACTTTTCGCGTTACTCCTCTCCACCCGAGCAGCCTCCTTCAACCGATCCTCTTGTGTCATGGCAGGTTTCTTAGCAGCCTCTTTCGCCTTCGCCGCTTTCTCCATCTGCCTCAACTGATTCAGCCTCTTGATCTCGCGGTCCACCATCTGCGCATGAAGTTGCTGCTTGCTCTCCTTTGTAGTCCCTCTCGCAGAAGCTCTCGTAGGTGCCTCATCCGCCGTAGGAAGCCATGAAGCCCGTTCGGATTTCTTTTTGGGTCGTGGTGGAGGAGGCGCCTGGCTGACCGTCGGATCAATCTTGACTCTCTTCTTGAAGCCCTTCGGCATGCCTCTGTCGAGTTTGCGTTTCTTCGCCTTCTCCACCCTCGCCTGTTTCTGTAGCTCCTTCTCCCCCTCCAAATCATCGTCTCCAGCAGCTGGTCCTTGATCTTCATCGTCGTCCGAAGAGTCCATCTGCACATCGGAATCTGCCTCTGCATCTGAGAAGCCCACATCGTCGTCAGCCTCGGCGAATAGCAGCTCCAATTCGTCATCTTCCTCTTCTTGTTGTAACAGGCTGTGCATTCGATTTCCTGCTGTAGACCTCTTCTCACGAGTCGTAGCTAGCCATTCTACCTCCTGCTGACCATCATCCTCGCTGTCGCTACCACTTCCACTCCCAGAGGCCGATTCTTCCTCCGTTCGCGCCGGAGTGTCCTGCATGGTGGTATCTTCGTCTTCAGCCATCGCCGCGAGTCCAGTCGAAAGCCCTGTCTCTTAATTAATGATCCAAGATTGACAAACCAAAATGGGCATGATGGCGCGTGGTTGTCAATTTAGATGTCGAGGGGGAAAACACTTGCAGGGGACCCTACAGAAGTGGATCTCGCCGGATCAACATCCGACAGGGATATTGTTCCGGGCGCCGATTACCTCACCATTTCCCCCCGAACGATTTCTGAAGTTATTGAAGCTTAGGAGTGCAATCTTTGAATCCTAAACATACAATTTCACAATGTCGGGCACGCCGCTCCCGTCTTCTTTCGATGGCAATGCGTGCGTCTCCCCTGGCTTGCCAAGTTCCAGAATAAAGAGAGACCAGACAGGGACTAATTAGTTCACAGCGATTTCTACGAGGAGAACCGCTGGCAGAAGTTCTCGCGGCGATTGAAAGAGGAGCCTCTGATCCCATTAGGTACTATTGATAAATCCTCTTCTTTGGTCACGACCGATCTAATGAATCTATCAAGGTTGCGCCTTAACATGCTGGGCCCTCTACAATGCCTCACGCTCCATCCGCGCTGGCGACTCCAACCGCACAAACCGCATGTTCCGCGCCCGTATCTATGCCCAAGGCTTCACTCTCCTCGCCATGATCGGAGGTAGCATGTATTGGCAGACGGACCGGCAGAAGCGCAAGGAATACGACCTTGTGATTGCCGAGAAGAAGGCTAAGGAGAAGAACGAAGCGTGGATTAAGGAGCTGGAGGCGAGAGATGAGGAGGAGAAGGAACTGAGGGCTGAGAGGCAGAGGAGGAGAGAACGTCTGGAGAAGAGGCAGGCTGCTTTGGGGGCGGATGGTAAGGAGAAGGTTAATGCGGACACGGGGGAGAAGAAGGGTGTTTTGGAGAAGGTTGTGGAGGAGGGGAAGGGTGCGAGTTCAGTGGTTGAGGAGGGAGAGAAGAGGAAGGGAGTCTTGGAATCGGTGTCTAGTTTGGTTTGGGGAAAGAAATAGTAGGAAGACTGTATATCTCTGCATGGTTGGCGTTTGGGACATGGAATTTAGCGGTTGTACACTATCAGGTGCACAGGATGTAAAATCGCCAGTCAATCTTTTGAAACAAGCAGGTATTCTCTGTTTGCATTGATACCCCCAAACGCCGTACGCTCCCAATGCAAACATCTACTTTACAAAGGTGGTAGTGCCTCCCTACAGATCGGGCATTGCAACCGAAACCTCATCCATCCTTCTAAACATGTACTGTGAAAGATGTGTTTGCATGGCGTGACCATGTACTGTCTTCTGGCCAACATCTCCACAACACTCCCAGCTGCGCCAGATGTGGAAACTCCGGCAGGTACAACTGGTACTTCGAGTAGTTGCATGCAGATGGCACAGTCAACACTCCTCGTATTGCCCTCTTTTTTGCTTCTACTCCCCATATCCTCGCTGGTGCGAACCCTTTCTAGAGTTGGTGATCCTGGAGTCTTTACAAGGCCTATCGGCAGCCCACCAGATTCCACATTATCCTCGCTTAATATTGGATGATAATCCCATCCCTCTTCATACCAGCTCTTTGGCAAAGCCCATCGGGGTCCGAGGATTTCCTGGCCCACGAGAACCAATATCTGTACCCAGACCCAGCCGGCTAGTAAACAGAATGCTTTCCAGTCTGTTTCTGCAAATAGAATATTGTCTTCTCTCAAGTAGAAGTATGCAAATGGAAGAAGACGCAGGACAGATTGACCGATGATGAATTTCCATAAAAGACCTTTGCGGCAGTTCCGGATGACATTGCGACGAATTTGAGGCAGCCAGAAGGAGAAGTAGGTGAAGGATAGGATGTGTACATAGCCTGTACGGAAGGGTACAGACCATGAGATGGCAGATAGCGAGAGGAACAGGAGAAATGTGAGCATGAGAACGAATTTGATGTATGCTGCCCCGAAACTGGAAGTACTTCGTGGAGGTTGTGCCGCTGCCGGTCTGTTTGCTGTTGGAAGAAGAGGTGCTGCGGTAGCTGCAGTCATTCTTTCGGCGATTTCAGCATCGAGATCTTGATCTGATGGGATGATGATAGGTTCCTCGACTGGGCGAGCCGGAGCCGGAGCACGAGCTGGTGCAGGGTGCAACGCAGCATCAACGCCCGCAGCCGTGATGATGGGTGCTACGACTGGAGGTGTCCCAGCTGTGGGGGCTGGTCTGGGTGCTGGTCGTGATGCAGCTTCCGCTGCTAGCTGGGCACGTAATGCCTCTCTTCTTTCAGGTTCTTGGACGCTGTAGACTGCTGAGATGAATCTCACCCCAAGTGCGACAGACATCAACGCACTGAACGACGTCAGTAGAGCTGAGGGGAAAAGGTTTGGAGCAGTTGCGCTCAGTAGCGACAAGCTTGAAAATAGTAGAGCATCTGCCATAAGCATCATAGCAATTGTATAAAGGCTGACCCGTCCAACAGTTGAAGGAGTAGATGCCTCCTTCGATTGCACCTTCAAAAGCAATATCTGTCCGAGCACCACGAATGCAAAAGCATGTAACCATTTCTGGATATCATGCAGAAACATCTCATGTTTCTTCCCCTTAAGATGTGTCCCGTCTGCCGGTACAAAGGTTGGAGGTCCCATAGACTCGAGCATGAAGCCACAGTCAGGAGAAAATATCACGGTCGACATCTTCAAACTAGGAACTACCGGAATGGGGGCGCCGTTTGGAAAACGAAGTTCTTGCTCAATTGCATCAATGACGCTCGCTGGGTCAAGCTGACCCTTAAGACTAGTCGGGGAAAGGTCCATTGGGTATACTTGAACGTAGACAACGTATTCACAGTGTGGGACGGGCATGGTGGCATCGCCTGGACTGTCTGGGCTAGACGACCATGGATTGCTGAGGTCGATCCAGATAGATTTCTCCAGGCCCTCAACTTCCCTTTCTAACGTCTTGTTGAGAAGCCGTTGGCTAGAGATGAACTGATCCAAGTTCAACGTGAGGTGAGGAAGACCAAAGACGCCCGAGAACTTCTCACTTGTGGTTGTCAGAAGCATCACACCCTGCGTTGGCCAGTGTACTCCATGCACTCTCATGTCCCATCCATCGCCAGTACTACTCTCATCTTGGATAGTCAACGTAGCCGCTATCTCTCTCGCCACATTTGGAGAGTCGATAGATAACTTTGAGTCCTTTGGCATGTCTGGATACACATCTACTCCTCCTGCATCGCTTTCCTCGAGTCGAAGCATCATCTTTCCCTCTGTACCCGTTATATTCCTGGTCCAGTATTCGACATCCCGGAATGCCCAATCAATAACCGGGGAAGTTTCCGTCAGGTTCAAAGTTCTTGGTCTTGGATCTCCGTTTAAATCAGCCGTGTTCCTGACCCATTTGCCCTTGACGATGCCTGTAACGTTCCGGTACACATCACTGACGGCTCCATTGTTTCGTGTAGCTTCTTCAGTGAATTCCTGGCTTCTCTTCTTGAACGCGTCTAACCTTTCCCAGGCATAATCATCTTCTTCTCTGAACCCAGTCAGATTCAAGTATCTTGCCGCCTCGAATCGCGATTTGTCCGCAGTCTTTGGAGAGAAGTCCTGCCACTTCGTACGGTTGAGGACATCAAGGGCATGGCGAAATCGACCAATTCGTTCGGCAGCATAATCGTGGGGAGACTGAAAACCCGCCGGCGCGCCTTGATCTGGAGACGTGTACAGGAAGAAGAGTAGGATGATGATTAACACTACTCGAGCGTATTCCTGTGGCGGAGGCTGCTGTGTTGGCATCGTGATGGCGCAACAACCAGCGAAAGCTTCATCGTAACATGCTACGATGGCTTAATGATTTGCAGAGAAAGTTTGTGGAGTGATGGACGGAGTGAAGCTTGGAGACGTGGGGGAAGGCACTCAACAAGGCTGTCGGAGCTCGGAGCTTGACATGCAGCCTTGGACAACCGCCAGTCTTTCACCTCGCCACTAACTCATAAACAAAATCAACCACAAGAGAGCACATATGATGCCGACAACTGAATTGCAAATTCCGGCAGAGATGTGCACAGAAGATAGATGGAGACTGTACGTCCATGAAACATATCTCAATACCACAACCATAAACGCCTTTGATCGTGGTCGGGGCATCGAAGTTCGCGACACAAAAGCACCTGAATAAGAAGGGCAAAGTATTGCTGGAGCTCTTCCTTTCACATATTTTTTTTTATATCTACTAACAATTACGGACTGATGCCATATATATTCCTAGCAAAACCGATGTATCGAGAGAATGGATCCTGTCAACAAGTTCGGTTCTGGAAAGGAGCAGCTTGACTGGTTCTCCTTTGCTACCTCTGGTATCCGACACAACTTTTGTATGCCATCAAGCCATCACAATGTCTGAGATACAGATGATCATGGTTCTTTTTCCAAGACCACTATGGCCTTTATCTGTTCGCTTTGCGTTACTCCTTTTCGTTGGTAGTGGTATCGGATCTGACGATGTGGACGGTTGACTCTATGAAGCTCATGACTTTGAAAGCTGGGCCCCAGAAATGTGTTCTAGCAAGCCTCAATACTGCTTGATAGTGGATGCTCTGTTGTTTTGTTGCGTAGACTGCGTGTGTCTGCCATGTTTCGAGTTTTTAATATCTCTTCGTCAAACTTCATCGTACATGAGAGTCCCACCCTTCGAGACGACGAAGGCTAAATTGGACTGTGGAAGTTGCAGCGATCGCCAGTCAAGAATTCATGGACCAAGCTCAAATGTTCCAACACGAGCTACCACTTACTGCATATCTCGGTCCCGGGCAATTGGCTACTGAGCTCGTTAGTTGGAGAGCGTCATATTATCCCCTCAATTGAACCGGACTATAATCCGACGTAGTACATCGTACCTCGTACCTGACGGGCACTTCCAGAACTTAAAATATTTGCGTAGTTTCCCTTCAGATATGAATAACATCATGTCCGCTCTTCCGTACGTACGTACTTTATAAGCTTCGTCCTATAGATGTTCGATTTGGAAAGAAGCAAAAAGCATAATTATGCCATCATTCATTGTTGTTGGAGCCTCATGCGGACTAGGAGTATGTTATCCTTGGTTCCATTCTCACAGGGGCAATGGTAATGGAAGTCCATGATAGTTTGCATGGCTCCAATACCTGAGCAAAGACCCCAGGAACACGGTCATAGGACTCGTCCGAACGACATCTGTTGTTGAGGAACGTCTTGCAGAAGAAGGGTTCTCCAATGTTCATATCCTACATGGAGACATGTCAGATCACCAGTCTCTGTCAGTTGCCGCATCTTCGACCTCATCAATCCTCCATGACGGAGCATTGGACATCATCATCGTCAACGGATACACCGCCATGAATGAAACGATGAAAATCTCTCCATCAGGATTTGCATCTGAACCCGATCTGCTTCATAAGGATATGCATGCCAGTCTCGATGTCAACGTCATTGGCGTGGTCAATTCTATCAATGCTTTCCTGCCCTTAATCCTTAGGGGTAGGGAGAAGAAAATCATCGTCATTTCGACCGGTGGAGCAGATCCTGAGCAAGCGGTCGCTATGAGCATTCCGTTCCAGTTTACCATGTGTGTCATGAAAGCGGCATTGAATATGGCAGTTGCCAAATTCGCAGCTGAGTTGAAATCACAAGATGTCAAAGTGTTGGCGTTATCACCTGGGGTGGTAGCTAATGCAGAAGCTCCCCGTGAGTGATTCATTGCTTCAATGAGAACGATTTGGATTCTGATTTTCTGCTTGCAGCGTCTGCTGACGATATGGAATTCTTCACGACCCTGCTCGGAACATTTAAGAAAGCATACCCCGACTGGTCAGGCCCTATGACACCATTGGAGAGTGTAGAGCATCAGATGAAAGTCATCGAGAACTTGACCAAAGAAGATACTGGCAAGTTCGTGAGCCATTGGGGCAATAAACAGTGGTTGTGATGGGGATGCAGCACCAGGTTAACTTCTCGTGCTCTTCGCATACTCTCGCTTCTGAGAATCAGACCAAGGCGTTGCAATTTGAAGAGATTACTTACTCTGACCGAATTCGTTTGAAATTTACGTACGTTTCTGCGCTCGTTGCTGGCTTATTGTTTCATCCGAAGCTCGGAAGTCTCCGATTGTGTCTAGACAGGTGTCAATGGAGCAAATGTCCGAAGCTCAACAACAACATACAAGACCTGCTTCGTCCAAAGTCCTTCCATGCATCTTCGATAAAGCCAAGTGATAGCAGTCGCGCTTGAGACGTCCTATTTTCTGGCTGATTTATCAACGTCTAACCACATTCATCCATATTAAGCAGCACGGCCCGGACGGCCACCCCGCTTGTTTGTTTTGATCTCAATCCGTTATCTCTAAATTACATTCACGCTCTCCAATATGTTCTTCATCTGCTCCTCTTATCACAGGTCCTATCACACCACCCTTCATCCCATCTTCGCCTCGAATTTTCCAAGCTGGCATCCGAGATACAAAATCGCCACTCTACAGCTGCCTCTAGATCCCGCGTTTCTCGGCCTCTACATGCCTGATCACACATTACCCGACCAAAGACACCCATCCCTACTCTTACGATCCTAAAGCAGACTCGACGACAGTATACTTCGTCCGGTCCATACATTACCCAGATCCCACCATCTTCTTTCTCGGGACAGGACCTCATCAGCACCTTCATCTATGTGCCGTGTCATTTGACTTCCTTGCTCATATTTGCGCTTGTTTCTGCGAATCGTCGTGAGTAAGGGCAGATGGATATAGAGGTTTCGCTCGGCCCGTACTAAGGTATGTAGAGCACCAACGTTGGTGATATGGTATGCGTTTGTCGGAGAGATAGACGGGCTGCTTGGTGTAGTACACAATGCAATCAATGGGTATAAGGTCCATATATGAGGACCATTAATCCACTTCTTGTTTTGTGTCTTCTGTCTGCGCCAGATTTCAGCCTCCTAGCCTTTTGCTTTCTCTTCAGCCTTCTCGTGGCTTGTTCTGGAATTGAGACATGATGAGATCATTCACGTCTCTTCTGGTGATATTTTGTGTTTTGCTCCATCATGCCTCAGCTCATTGTAAGTACCATCAGAGCGTATCCGGACACAACTAATGTACTCAGATATCTTCTGGCAATTGAAATATGGCGGAACCAAATATCCGACATATACTTATGTCAGGAAGAACACCAACATGAACTCTCCCGTGACGGACTTGGCTTCCAATGACCTGAGGTGCGTCCCAAACTTCATCCATCCTTCAAGGCCGAATTCTCCACTAACTTTACCAGATGCAATGCTGGCGGTGAGTCAGGCGCAGCAACAGATACATTAGAAGTCAAAGCTGGAGGAGAATTCACATGGACATTAGACACAGCAGTATACCACAATGGCGCAACAGCAATGTAAGATAGACTCCTGAACCCTCCTTCAGCATTTTGACTTACTTCTCACCAGGTACATGGCCAAAGCACCAACAACAGCAAAAGAGTATGATGGATCTGGACAACGGTGGTTCAAAATCGTCGAAATCGGTCCCACGTTCTCAGGAGGCAATCCAACATGGCCACTTTGGCGTAAGTCTTCTTCCACATCTCGCTTACAAAACAACATTGCATATCCCTCGCCCTCCCATCCTCACTCACCCATCACCAGCCAAACTAACTCCCCTCCCCAAGAAACCTACACCTACCGCATCCCACCCGCCACTCCAAACGGCGAATACCTCCTCCGAATCGAGCAACTCGCCCTCCACAACCCCGGCGGCACCCCCCAGTTCTACATCTCTTGCGCGCAGGTATCCGTCAGTGGCGGCGGCTCCGGCACTCCAGGTCCACTCGTCTCAATCCCTGGCTACGTGAAAGGCACAGAGGCGGGCTACACCGTCAACATATACAACAATTTCAAGAGCTACACGCTTGTGGGACCGAGTGTTTGGGCGGGTCAGAACGATACTTCGCCGCCTGTTGTGGTGCCGAGTACTACCAGTAAAGTTACTACACCTACGCCTACAATCACGTCTGTTATTGTGCCGCCTACATCAACGCCTACATCTGTCATTGTACCGAGTATTCCTTCAACGACTTCAATTCCAAGCACAAGCATAAACATCGCGACTCCGCCAACACAAGCGCAAGTAACGCTCATCTCAACCGTATACGCCACAAAATGGAACACTTCCTTCATATTCTTTACCGCAACAAGCACCACTACCGTCATCTCACCTTCCATCCTGACCACCACACTCACAAGCTCCTGCGCATCCGTGGAGACCGTGACGCAGGATCTGGGAGGCGCGACGATCACTGCTTCTGGATCCGCCCTTCCGGCTGCGACAGTGACGTTGATTTCGACTTCGATATCAACCGCCCCTCCAGTAACCACAACCACAACACTCGCCCTTCCTGCACCCACCGCACCATCCGACCCTAAAACAATAACAGTGACCTCCATCTCCCTCTCCCTCTTCACCATAACCACCCACGAGATCTCTACCATAACCGAATTCTCTACCATCACAATTAGCAGCGGCAGCGGCACCAACACCGAAGCAGGAGGCGGCAGCGGAGGAGGAGGAGGAGGAGGAGGAGGAGGAGGAGAAGGAGGGACAATAGCACTATGGAGCCAATGCGGAGGGAAGGATTGGAATGGGAGTGGGAGTTGCGTGGTGGGTGCGGTTTGTAGGGTTAGTAATGAGTTTTATTCGCAGTGTGTGGCTGGCTGAGGAGGACGGGGTGTAAGGGACTTGGGGTGGATTGAGGGGAGGGGAAGGGAGTGGGAGGGTGAGGGGGGTTTTAGTAACATAAATAAATATACATATGTACATACCTACCTATCTGACAGCGATCGTTTCTTTTCGTTTACATCCAGTCCAATCCGATCCCATCCAACTCGACTCTAAAAGCCTGTGTTTTTTTCTTTCTTGGTATCAAACAGACAGTCTCCTTCCTTGCTAATAACTTAACCGAGCGACCGAAGAAGAACAAAAACAACCAACAAAAACAATGACACCAAACAATCAAGCCCCGAGTAGAAAACCTCGACTTCTACTCAGACTAGTTCACCGTATGATTTCGCAATACCACAATACATGAGCAAGCACGTACAGTACATTGCATCGTAATACATTGTAATGATTGAATGAATGAATAATGAAGGACACTTTGCTTTCCATCATTCCATCATTGAGGTTCGGGGTTTCCCTTCTGAAATCTTGACTGCTATTTTTGGTGACCTTGTGCAGCCGGTCATTTGGTCGGTCTGTCGGCTTCACTGTTTTGAATCACGGTTCTTATTCTGATGAGTGGGTGTGCGGTGCTCTCCTCACATCATTTCAGGATCTTCATACCTCTCGTCCCAAGGGCTGGCATGGAACGGATGGGTGAGGCTCCTCTCTGCGCTCCAACTTGAGCTTCAGATGGTCGGATATCTTAAAGCACTTACTTCATTCTTGTAGACGGCGTTCAATCACAAGAAAAATAAATACTCAAACTAGACCATTTCTACATCGATACTCCTCCACCCTCCTCCTCCTCCTCTTCTTGACTTCCTCCTCCACTAATCACTCACAACTCACCACTTAACACTCACACTCAATGAAACTGATCCTCCGTAACACCCTTCCCCATCGCACTAGTACTACTCACACCACCCTGCACCATCTTCAACAACTCATCCACATAATTCGCCCCACTCCACTTCTGATGCTTCACCACATCCACGCCCCCATCCATCTCCGGCTCCTGCACCAACTCCCCATACGCCCTCATCCCTTGCTGACTATACGCCTTGGCGAACTGGTCGCTGATCAGCGCCGTGGTATGCAGACCCGCCAGCGTGATGAACTGCCAGCAGTAACCCAACTTGCTCAGACGCTTGATATACGTCTCCTGCTCGGCGCGCGGCATCGCCGTCTTCCAGTTGAAGGATGGAGAGAGGTTGTAGGCGAGTTTCTGCTCCGGGTATACGGCGTGAACGCCCTTGGCGAATTGCTCCGCTTGTGCGTAATCGGGGAGTTTGCTCTCCATCCAGATGGCATCAGCGTACGGACCGTACGCAATGGCGCGGTTGATAGCACATTCGCAGCCGCCCTGGAGTCTGTAGTAGCCCTCTCTCGTTCGTGGGGAGTCCCAATCCCAGGGAATGTCAACACCAGTGATACCCTTAGCGATGGCTCGGGCTTCGGTGTTACTCTTGCCCTTGACGTCCTTGAGGAATTTGGCGGCGAGTTCTTTCTTGTTGACGTGCACGCCGGAATTGATGGTGTCGATTACGGCGTCATTGAAGAGCTTGAGACCGGCTTGAGCAGTCCATGCGTCTTCGATAGCCTGGAGTTCCGCACCGTTCTTGCCGGCTCGTTCGGCGGCGATCATGAGGTCATTAAGAGGTTGGAGGGCAGGATTGGTGGATCCCAAGATGTAGGCGTGGTCGCGGGGGTCGATAGTCGTGGTGATAAGAGTTGCAGCTTCGGCGTCTGTTCGTGCAATTGCCAGAAGGTCGGATCCTGGGTTTGTTAGCTTTTCCATATCCTTTTCACCAAGTAAATGAAGACATACCCATAATATCAGCCTGTGCCCGAATAGCAACAAGACGATTGATGTGCTCGCTGATGGGCACCAAAACCTTCCCAGCCATATGTCCACACTTCTTCGTTCCAGGAGCCTGATCCTCAATGTGAATGCCAGCGGCTCCCTTCTCAATGAACAACTTCGTCAACTTCATGACGGCAGTCAATCCTCCATGTCCGGTATCAGCATCTGCGATAATGGGGCGGAGATAGTCGATGTTGGCGAGCTTGGAACGGTCGGCTTTCGATTTGGTTGTCACACGCTCTTCTCTTTGCTTGCGGTCGTGGAAAAGTTGAGCCATGAAGAGGTGGCCGACCTTGTTTGGGACAGTGGTCTAACAGATTAGTATGTAGAGATTAGAGGCCTTGCAGAAAGGACTTACGTATGGGTAATCTGCCAAATCTGGACCTGGTTCATCGGATGCAGAAGCAGTAGATGATGATTGCCAGCCGGAAACATAGACGGTATCCAAGTATTTCGCCATCTGGGTCAACATGGTAGGCTCGAGACATCCATAAGTGAAGCTTGCGTCTTGAGTCTGCAATTTGGTTAATCGTTCAAGCTCTAACACAGGTGTTTGCAGAACGATCAACATACCTTGAATCTCCCCTCTAAAATTTTCCACAACTTCTTCGACTGCGTATTACTTGGATACTCAATTTTCAGATTCCCCCTCTTCGCAACAATCTGCTCGGCCGTGAACGGTCTCTTGGTGTATCTCCATCTGGAGTCTGTCCACCATTGCTTGACGGCCGCGACTTCGTCGAGGAATTGCTTCTCCTCGGTATTCACGTCCACCGCTGGGAGGTTCATTTTGCCTGACATGATGTCTGTAGAGTGTAGTGGAGTGGAGAGTCAGTCGAGTTGCAGTATACAAAAAGCGGAAGTGTTTGAATGCCTCGGTAGAAAGTCGAGCTATGACGTCCAAAGGACGACGTCAGAAAGTACAATGGAAGTGTTTCTTTCTCCTCTTCGAATCAAGGGATAGTCAGGATTCGGGAATGCCAATGTCAAAGTACAGAGAAAGCTGGAAACATACGAGAAAGTATGTATGCAAATAGTAAGAAAATAAAAAGGAAGAGAAAAAGAGGAAGCAGCACAGTCATAAGCAAAATACCTCTCTACCTACCAACCATCCCCTCGGGCTAGCGGTACTCTACCCTTTGCCTTCCTCCATAGCCTTACCTTACTGGTCCATCCAGCCCATCCCTCCCCTTCCTCTTCATCCTCGGCCATAGACATCGTTCGCTTGAATCAGCGATCCCGTTCCAGCCCAGAACTGCTGATGGCTTAGCGTGCCAGAGGTCAAAGGAGGACGACAATGAGTATCGGGAATGGACCATCAACCACTCGGCTCAGCGGTAAAAGGGAGACAAGGCTGTTGGTTCAATGCCGTGATTGGCTGATGGGCCAATGGGGCTCCACCTTCCCCACAAACTCCAGACGGGCCTTGGACTTCGTCATGCCACTATTTTGCATCATTGGGATTTGCGTACCCCTCCATAGCTTTTGGAAGATGAGGTGAGGACTGGAATTGCATTGCATTGGCTTGCATCAAAGACTCCATCAGTATCTTACTCATGCATCACCCAAATTGATCATCTGTCAAGCAGAAATCAACTGGCACGTGTCCAAATACTGCCTTAAGAAAACATGTGAAAGCTGAATGAGATACATCTTTGTTTTAGAAGCATGTGAAGAGAGGCTTCCGTTTTCTCAGGATCCATCTCATGCAAGGTCCGCGTCCGGACGCAAAATGCCTCGGCTGACCGCAACCGGGTCGTGTCGCGTCAGTCAGTCAGTTACTCTCAAAATCAGCCACAACCCGGACATCGGCCGAGTGTCTCCGACTTTCGCCTGCTTAAACGTGTGCATCTTCCGATTTGTTATCGTATTGTATTTACGTGCGAATATTTTGGATGGTTAGGAGTCATGGTAAGCATGGTGTGCATGTAATGCATGATGTGATGCTGAACGTTTTGAGTTCATCCGCGGCAGCTACAACGGCAACTAAATACTTGAGATCTTGACCCATCAATGCTAGTGAGGTGAGTCGATGTTGCAGACAAAGTAGAAAAACTGTGAGTGGCTTTCTAGCTCTCAGAATTCTGACCAGCCACCCAGCTAGGCATTGGAGAAGTAGAGAAACAAAACAACTTGTATATTATCAACAGGACATGCTTCACAAGTTAGACCCAATAATTCAAAACACTGGGAAATATTCACTTCCGTAAAAGATTACTAGACATCGGGTCAAACGATCAATCAGCTTCCTCCTTTTGTTGTGAATTACGACAGACGAGCCGTGTGAAACAATACCATGCGATTTCAAAGTGACTTATTCCTTGTCACTATTTTCCTCAGAATCTCATCCAGATTTCTACATATTTGAGTGACTATCAACTGTCAAGCTTTTACTAGAATACCAGCAATATGTCAGCCCGCCTTGCAATACCGCTCACTTAGGTGGAACTTAGTCAAAGAGTTGGTAAATCCTTTACCAGCTCCCCTGTTTCCTATTAGCGAGAACAGCCGAGCAAAAACAACACTACTCGATCTTGTCGTAAGTGACCCATTTCTCACCCTGAGATTGAGTTTGAGATTCAGAGTCCACATAAATTTCTAATTTCTACCTTTCTATTCCCATTGTCTCGAACCCAAGTCCATAAAATCAGTAGCCCAATCTATGTCTACTTCGCAACCCCATTCACACTCCCACTCCCACTCAACTCAACAACCTCACCAACCCCATTCACATTCAAATCCACAATATCCCCGGCCCCCTTTAAACCCCCCTTCCCACTCCTCACCTCCTCCGCCGTATCCACCAAAATCGCAAACGCCTTCCTTACAAACTTCTCCTCCGCCAACGGATTCGCACTCACAACCCTAATCACATACTCGCCCCCAACAACACTACTCGTAATATAGATCTCGCCCCTGCTGTTAACCAACTCGTACACTTCCCTCGTAACCGCATCCTTCTCCTCCTTCGTCCTCCCCTCCCCCTTCGGCACAACAGTAAACACCGTCAGCGCGAAATTCGGGCCCGTCACAACCTCAAAGAGATCTCTCCTCGTTTCTAACAGACCAGCAAACACCTCACCCAGCTTGACGTGTTTCCGGATATGTGCTTGCAGCCCGCTGACACCATATGTCCTCAATACAAACCAGATCTTCAGACTCCTGAATCTCCTTCCGAGGGGGATCTGCCAGTCTCGGTAGTCCGTCACGAGACCGCTTTCTGAGAACTCGTTGCGGAGATAGCTTGGCATGATGGAGAGCGCATCGATCAGATCCTTGCGTTTCTTGACGTACAGACAAGAGGCGTCGAAGTTGGTGAGAAGCCATTTATGCATGTTCATATCGAAAGAGTGGAAATGTTGGAACTGAGAAGTGAGGTGTTGATATTCAGGGCATACTAGAGCTGCACCGGCATACGCAGCATCGACGTGAACCCAGATCTCGCCGGGCACGTCAGGAGGTGCGTATGTGGCGAGTGTTAATGCGATGGACTCGAAATCGTCGACGGCGCAAGTAGCTGTCGTTCCAAGCGTTGTGGTGAGGAAGAAAGGCTCGAGACCTTGCGCTTTGCATTCATCCAGAACTTGGGCCAGCGCAGTTCCCGTCAAGGCATATCCATTATCTTTCGAAACTGGAACCGATCGGTATCTGACACCAGCAATCTGCGCAGCCTTTTGTGTAGAGCTGTGAGCAGCCTCGCTTCCCAACGCCACAATCTTGCTCCTCTTATACGCAATCGCATCTTCCAACTCCAGCCCAGAAAGATGTGATGTCGTCTCGCGCAGGTATTTATCTCTCGCTGCAACCATAACAGTGACGATTGCTTCTGATGCTGAGCCTTGTATCACACCTCCTCCATGACTTGTAGATAGGTAGCAGTCTGGCAAGTTCAAGAGCTTTGCAAGCCAGTCGAGGACAATGGTCTCGAGTTCTGTGACCGCCGGGGAGCAGATCCAGTTGAATGCTGGTGCTGTAAATGCTGCGGAGTAGAGCTCGCCGAGCATACCAGGGAAGGAGGAGGAAGCTGGGAAGAAGGCCATGAAATTGGGAGATTGCCTGGGAAATTAGCAGGCGCAGACTAGGTTGTAGAGTTTACCTACCAATGAGTAAGTCCTGGCATAATCTTGGTCTCAATATCCTTCTGGATATCTGCCCAGGATTCTCCATCTTGCGGTGGTCCATCTGGGAGCAGTTTCTTCAGATATCCGGGCTCAACATTTGACACCACCCTTCTGTCTTCAATTGTGTCGTAGTAGCTGACAACTGTTTTCTATCAGTATCCATTATGTATATGCAGTTAAGGGACACAAACTCTCGTCAATTGCTGACGCGGCAGCTTCTTTGAACTGTTTTGAATCCATATTGATATCTCTGTCAATAGCGGGGTAGTTGCAACGAAAGCTTCCGAATCTGAGAGCTGTAGAGAAAGAGATGAGGATGAATTGAAAAGACAGAAGGACCTCTACTCTATTTAAGCAAATATATGTCAATACAAATCCGAGTTTACCGCCATAGAAAGGATGTAATCCGGATACCACCAAAGGCGTTATTCATTACCCGTATCGCAATTGACAGACATTCCCGTCGGTCTGGGTAACAAATGCTGACATACCCGGGCCGACATTGGGTCGGGCCAGCGCGGGGTCAATAATTTCAAAGCCCGCTTTTTGCCTGAGGCTGAAATAAAATCCCTGCCGATTGAGGATGGTGGAATTTACCCCACATCCGAGGGATCTCGAAGTCAACAATCAACCATAGTTCACATTTCACAGTCTTCACTCGCGATCTAGACTCCCTTACGCCACAGAACCTTCAATTCAAGTCTTCACTCCAGTCAGTATCGGACACAATGTCAGGCAAATTCGAACCTAAGACACCAGTCAACCTTGCCCCTCCAAAATCCGATCCTATCTCCACAGAAACGCTGGCAAAATGTGATGGCACAGGTAGGGATTCTTTCTTTACTTCTCTCGCCGTCAATCTACATCTTCAGAGGTTCTCAGACTGGTTGTTTGTACAAAAGACTAACAGATCCCAGGACCTGATGGAAAATGCTACGTCGCAATTAAGGTACACAACCTTGAAGGAGTAGTCGCGATACGTATATGGCAGATGAACTGTCATTGACGGATTACAATCATAGGGCAAAGTCTTCGATGTTACAGGCAACAAGAGTTATCTACCAGGCGGATCTTACCACGGTACGGCGTCCCTCCAGATCTTTTCAACTCCTGTCTCCTTGAAGTTACCTTCCGCCTCCTCTCCTCCTTCTCTATCAACTCCGGATAAACACACCACACTGACAATCTTCCTCCCATAGTCTTCGCCGGCCACGATGCCTCCCGCGCCCTAGGAATGACCTCCACCAAAGCCGAAGACGTCAATCCCGACTGGTCGACACTATCCGACAAGGAGAAAGGCACTCTCGAGGACTGGCTGACGTTCTTCTCCAAGCGGTATAATGTCGTCGGTGTTGTGGAAGGGGCTACGAATCAATGAGCTGTGGTCAGAGCTTGGGTTAGGAAGGTTTGAGATGGTGGTTGATGTTGGAATGATACATGGGATCGAATTGAGAGAGACTGAGAGAGGACGACGATACGACATGCCCAGGGCATTCGGTTATCCTCACCAGGACAGAGGCGTATGGCGTTATTGCATTCTCGTTTCCAATCCCACAAATAACGACTCGGCTCGATTCAAAGATATTACCCAATATCAAGAACAGCCTCGAGCCCAACACAAACCGAATTTCCTCTTCCCTTTCCTTATCGTCTCCTTCCTTTCCTTCTTCTCGCTCCTCGAACCTTCCCCTTCAATTCTTTCTTCCATCTTCTCCTCATTTAAAACACAAGACAATCTATCCAAGCATCTCCGTCACATAACTTTCTCTTCCTTCCTCTCAACCTCTCGATTGTCGCTCTCGAATCAACATACTATCCAACCCCTCCAACCTAGTCCTTCAAATCCGAACCATCTCATTCCCATCTCATCCCATCCCCATCCCGAACCATGCCAACCTCATATAACACCGCATCGCATCACACACTCCAATACCCATCACCCATCCAACCCCTACAGTCCAAATCCCAAGTCATCCTACTCAAAGCAGACAAAGAACAAAAGACAAGCACATGGATCTCTTCCCAACACACCAGTCGCATATTTGTCCTCCTCTCCTCTCCTCTCCTCTCCTCTCCTCTCCTGTCTTGTCTCGTGCCTCGCCTGCTGTGCAATGTTCCCGAGCATCTTTGTGGAACAAGATCTGGTTGCCTCATCTCGCTTGCAAATATCGCGTTCTGCTATCTCTACTTCGTACATACCCCATCACTGGCATGCAGACACACACACGCACGTGTATGTGTACTGTGAAAGTGCAGTGCAGTGCAACGAAGTTGCGTCATGCGGCCTGATATTTGGGGGAAAGCTCTTTCAATTCATATTGTGTAATGAACTCGGCGTATTACCCGTTTTGTAGTTGAGATCTAGAATTTTGCCTGGTTGCACAAACTCGAAGCGTATGGAGAAACTTTGAAGTCATGCATGTTGATCGTAGGTGAGAATATGAAATTGAAAACTCGGCATGGGATTTACGAGAGCCTGCCGAGATAAGAATTTTTCATCTGAACTATTCGTAGAAAATAATTTTAACCATACATTACAGACACGCCTATTTCGACCTCACAAAATAGCAAGCAAAGCACCATCAATCACGACGAGCCGACCCGAATCTAGAATCAATAAGATTCCACTCCAGCAAATCTTCCTCCGAGCAACGCAGACAGATATCCTCCCGAACACAACCGATGCCCACTGTACCGAACCGAGATTGCAAGGAGAGAAAACAACAAGCCCCTTTTCACCCTTCTCGCATGATCAAGCACAGCAGAGATCAGCACCAAAAAGAATAGGACAGCAGAGAACTCATAACGCACAGCGCTACAAAAACAAGGACTCATGAATGACAAAAGTGCAGACTGACTCGACTTAACTTGACTTCTCGCATGCAACCATACAGCTCAACAACCACAAAAGATTACTCATCAACCACAAACAACTGCAACACAAAGAGACCATCTTCTCCTCGCCAGGACTCTAGACCATCAACGATATCATCCCCACAGCATGGCAAGCTAATGTGCGTTGGCCATCGCCGCCTCATGAGCAGCCTTCGCAGCTTCGCAAGGCGGACACAAACTGTGCTGTACCCATGTGTGCTTGGTGACTTTCACACCGAAACACTGGTGATATGGATCAGTTCTAGCGAAATGGCAGTAGGACAGCAGTTTCGAAGAACTGTGTGAGCACTCGGTAAACTGAAATTCCTCCCAATCGCACATGATATTGAGAAGACTCGGTTCTGGAACCGACAATTAGCATGGTAATTGTTGTTGAGTTCGGCTAGCAATATACGTTTTACGAGATAGCAGGAATGAGCTGTGCTACTCGGATTTGAGTCGGACGACAGAATGGAAATGTGATAGAAGTGTAGCGATAGATGTGGTGCGTAAGAGATGAATTCGAGAAGGTAGAGCCGGAACGTGACTCGATCCCGTTGGTGAATGGATGGCTCCTATGATGTTCAGCATGAGAACAGAAGAAAGCGTGGAGTGGATAGTCTTACAGAGGGATACAAGAGTACTAATAGGAGGATGGCAGCAAGAAACAATTGAGCTGCCTAGAACGAAGCCTACAACTGCACGGTATACGTAGGAGATAGGAAATCGATACCAAATGTAAGTTAGTGACCTGTCAGAGAAAACACAGACCGGGATATGGCATGGACTTATACCTCGAGCAGCGGCACATTGAGAATCTGCTGTAAAGATACTTCCCTGTTGCTGCGCCCTCGTCGTCTGCATGGCTGTGGATAAGATCGTCCACTTCAAGTGGATCTATGTACTTCTGAGAGATGCTTTCGGGTTCATAGAATTTTTAAAATTGACCTCTCCTTGTTGTTGGAAGTGCAGTTTGCGCCCCGATCATAAGCTGTTACCACTGCTCTCCTCTGCTGCAAGTCTGGCGGCGGGGATGTACATGAACAAATGAAGGTCTCGTTGGCGACTTTGAACATGTTGACTTAGTGGTTGAAGGTGAAGTCCAGAAACGCCGACTCCCTGCTCCAGTCTGGTAATGATGCTGTTGGGGAGTACAAACATTGCGTACCAGGGTTGTTTGTGGCCGCATAGAAATTCTTGATCGGGTTGAGCGAGTTGCAGACGTGAAATATAGAAGCTTCGGCCTCATTCAAACCCAAGGAAGCTGCAGCTGCCATGTCCGCATTCTGAGATGTGACTGTCTTATGCTTCGGTGGGCATGGCGCGAAGTGGAGTACAAGATTGGATCCGGCAGGACGACGTCAAAGGGTGATAACCCGGTAGATGGTACTCGACATTGAAAGGGTCGTCCAATGCTAACCGTTCTTGGAGAAGGTTGCATATGAGAGGCGGCTGACGAACTACCTCGAATAATCTTCAGTGGGCAAGACGACTTCTGAGCCTTGCTACGGCCCGTGCCTCCCATTCCGTCGAAGCTGTCATATTGGAAGTGTCCCGTGTGGGGTAGAACTTGGCCACTGAGGTGCTTTCGGCGAACTGAAGGTTGTTAGATTTGCTGATGCCGGCGTGTATGACATTCAATAGTCAGAGCCCACCCTGCTCGAGAATGCTGACCCCAAACTGAATTTGTTAGCTGCCGAATTGCATAAGTACCAAGGCTGCTCTGACATGTGAGAAAGATGAAGAGGCTCGTAGTCAGAGCCGTGGTTGAGAGATCTTGGACCTCATGTACGTAATGTGGACCATTTTATGTTGCTGGTGTCTTCGTCGTCAGACCTGACGATGGACATAGGAGTGGCCGAAGTTGCTGTGTAACCAAAGGCTCCATACTGTGGGGAATGATGCAAGAGCATCATAAACACGAGGAGCAGAAAGATCTGTGGTGCCGGCTGGCAAGCCGCAGCAAGGGATAGTCCAAGCCATGTCTCTTCACCGGTTGTGAAGAGCCCGCATGGGGTTACTGAAGCCGTTGTCCAGCAAGATTGGAGATCTATTTGCTTTTTCCCTCTTGGGATTACGATCCGTTTAGTACGGGGATCCGGAGGAACCTCTCCGTTCGAAAGAGGGCTGCTGAGATGCTGCTGCAAGTGCAAGGATATACCATGATCTAATTGCCAATAGCAAAGAAGAGCTGGACGTCGGACGACACTCCTTCTAGATGATGCATGAGCAGTCGTAACGAACGAAGAGATGAAAGAGCGCAGACGACCTGGTTGCGGTATAAGTCTTGATGTGGCGGCAGGTCCAACCAACCAACCAAGATCGACTTCATAGGAAGGACAGAAGCAAACATTGGCAAAATTCAACAATAATAGAGATCTACTTACGTACTAGCGCTAATATAAACATCTATCTTGAGCTGACTTTATCAGATGGGAGATTCGAATCTTGAATCGCGACACATGATATTTAGTGAAACCGTTTCCAAGCGAGATGGATAGATATGGTGGTATGGTATGCTCTCGATGCTGCTGCGAACAAAACACAGTTTGTCTTGCCTAGTTCGATGCCAAGATGATTTTCGAATCTGAATGCCTTCCACTGCCACTTCTCACGCCTCGAAATGGCACTACAACCAACATCACTAAGCTCATCAAGCCTGGCCGGCCCGGTCTGCCCTCCTATTTTGAAATTCCTTATCTTGAGCAGGCTCACGATGTCCAATTGATTGCGCCCTCGCTGCGGTACCGACAAGGATATCTGAGCAAGAGATGAAGTCAAGGATCCAAAAGAGCTTCAATTCCATACTTCATCACAGCCTTCTTGTTGTCCTCCCACTCAACCCACGCCATACCCTGCAATAAACAATCCGCCAAATCATCTAACTTCCCCATCTTTTCCTCTCCTTCTACTTTCGCCAATCCTTTTCTACTCCCAGGCGCCCTATCCCATTTCTCCACATATCGTCTCGCCATGGTCTTAACCTCGTCATTTCCAAGCTGAACAACATCTCCACTTTCAAGCCAACTCCTCACTAAATCAATCTTCGCACCTTTATTTCGAATCTTCGCACTTGTACTCTTCCTGACTTTCTTCCTCCCCTTCCCCTCTTTCCCTGCATTTTCAACCTCAAGATCACCCTCCTCTCCGACCCAAAATGGCCCAACCTTCCCCGGCAAAACACTCCTCACACTCCCATCCCAAAGCCCCTCAGCCTTCAAGGTACAAAGCACCGCATAAATCATACTCTCGAACATGTTCACCCGCACAGTCCACTCCAAGATATGCTTCGAGCCCATACTCCTGAAGCGCTGGCGTTCGATCAGAATATGCGTTGGTTTGGCGGGGAGGAGTTGAGTACGGAGAAGAGTGTAGGCTGTTTGTGAGAGGGTCGAGGGGTCGAAGGCTTCTTTTGGTATTGGAGTCTTCGTGGTCGATTCCTCGCCATCGGTCGGAAGAGCTGGAATTGGAGGACTTGACACAGAAAGTCGATGCCATGCATGAATCGACGGCAAGGCTTTCTTCGCAATGCTCCTAATTCCATTTCTCTCCAGACTAGTTTCCGTGCCCGCGCGAGACAAATTACGTGCTGGCACATCGAGTATACAGTACGCTAGATTCCTAATTCCCATATCGATGCTCAGGATTCTGACTGGCTTACTCTTCGAGACGGCCTCGTGCTCGCTGGCGCTCTGGTTGATTTCATCCTGTAGACGTCGGATGAGGACAGGCTTTGTGCCTGATGTTGAGATGCCGCATTTGAATGCTAATTGTTTCAACTGCACAAGCTTGAGGGTGGTGGGAAGGGAGAGGGGCATTTCATTGTGCTTAATTGATGGATGGGTTTTGGAGTTCGAGACGCGATCGCGTCGCGAGGCTGTGGTGGATCATGCAAGGCTGACAAGGCTGAAGTACTACAATCTCAAAGCTGCGAAGATTCTGTGCAGGATGAGGACTGGAAAGTAAAGACTGTGTACGTGGTGCATTGGAGTATTTGTTAGAATATGCTGTTGTCATCAAGAAATAGTCGTTCCAAATAGCGGACTTTCGACCGAGAAGACAACTTATGATTCTAAAGTCGCCCTCGTAATCAGGTATTGATCTGAAACAGATTTGATTTCATATCGCTTACCATGCCAATGCGAATTCCACGTTGGATTCGTACAGCAATCAAAAGGCATGGTAAATGCCCAAATATGTACATTGCTTTTATGCACCTATTCCCTAACGAACAATCCAGCCATTCCCATACCCGTCCCAATACACATAGAAACGACACCAGTCTCTAGACCTTGCCTCTCCATCTCCGGCAACAAACCAGCCAGCATCCTTGCACCCGTAGCACCAAGTGGATGACCCAAAGCAATCGCACCACCCTTAGGATTGACTCTCCCCTCTTCCAGTCTCTTCTCCAAACCCAGCTCCCTCAAACAGTAAATAGCCTGACTAGCAAACGCCTCGTTGATCTCCCATAATCCAACATCCTCCGTCTTCAGCCCAGTATACTCTAATAAC